>JARQOC010000003.1:263821310-264469698 GCA_033576535.1 Allobates femoralis
GCAAACCACCAGTACCTCCATGAATAAGCAGTGTCTATATACAGCAAAACGTGCGTAGGTTGGGAGGTCCTCTTAGTATCTACCATGTAAGCACTGGCACTTTGTGTAGTACTGTAATGAATTGTATTATGCTGCTATAGTTTTGTGACCTATTGACCCTGTGATATTTGCATTTTGTATCTTTTCCCGTTATTCAAAGGGTTTTTGTCAACCATGCAGGATTATTATGTTTTGGGGTTTAACATCCCCTTTGCAAGGTATGTATGCACGTGCACTTTGTCACATGTATGGATTAGGTTATTTTTCAGCATAATGGCACAATTCTTCATTTGGCTAATGTTCTATATATCCTTGAGCTTTTTAGTGGATTTCCTGCCGTCTTTTTGACAGTGTACCTTCATGAATTACAACACTTGTCCATATATTGATGTGCAGTCTATGTATGAGTAAATAAAAAAAATACTTGTTTGCAACCATAACTCCATATACCTTATTTTTCGCTTTACAAGATGCACCTGATAAGACGCACCCCCTAATTTGGTGAAGGAAAAGGAAAAAAAAATAATTTTAATGTGAAATGGGGTCCGTCTTATAATGCCAGTGTCCATCTTGCACTCAGTATGTATGTCCCTCATCCTGGTACATAACCCCCTTCCCATCCTGGTATCCCGGTATATGTGTCCCCCCCCCTCCCCACCATTCTGGTATATGTCCCAATCCTGTAATATATATATATATATATATATATATCTCCTCATCCTAGTATATATGTCCTTCATCATCGCATACATGTCCCCATTGTGTAATTATGGCCCCCCCCCCATCCTGTATATATACCCCAATCCTGGCATACACATTCCCCCATCTTATCTACTGTATATGCCCCCCATCCTGTGTATATGCCTCCATCTCCATCCTGTATATATGGTCCTTTTGTGTATATGTCCCCCATATTACCCCCAAACCCCCATGGCTTACCGACGAGGGAGCAACAGAGCTGTGGGGGATGAGCGGTGGGCACCGCCATGTTTTTTGTTGCTGACTGCATTCACTAACTGTGCAGCCAGTCGGTAGAGACTTCAACAAAATGGCCACAGCCATAATGGAGACCCGTGGCTGGCTGCACACTGCTGGTGAATGCAGTGGATGCCGCCGGGCACAAAGAACATGGCAGCGCCCACTGCTTGCTGCCGCCGCTAATCTGCTGCAGCTCCGGAACATGCCTCTGGCACCCCTGCTTGGCAGCCACACCACCCACCCAGTAATATTTAATTTTTTATTTATTTTTCTCCTCCCATCCTCCGTGATATTACAACAGGAGGTTGCCTCTTGGCCCTAAAAGGGGCAGGAAATACAAGAAAGAGGTTAAATAGCCTCTCCTACCTCCTAATACCAGTGTTTCCTGTCCCTGTGGGGCACAAAGATGTTCTCCTGGGGCTCCTGGCTTGCGAAGCAGTTCCTCTTACCAGGTGGCGGGGCGGTGAGTTGAGCGGGCCGGTTTCCTTCTTATGCTGCTCTTGCTCTAGGAGGAGCGGGACCGCACCGCTCTCCAATGCCTGATGGCCAAGCTGAGCGGTGCCTCCACGGCCGGGATCCTTCCACTACATTCGGGTCATTTGCCTTCCCCTCTGCGGCGGTGTGTGCTGCAGGCCTTGTGCTTGGAAGTGACGTTGGATGTCGACACGAGTCACTTCCAGGTTGCGTTCCAGGGTGGGACGCACGTCACTTCCGGGTCTCCCTGCGCACCGATCCGGCAGGGGACTGGAGGGGGAGCAGCACATGGTGCACACAGCGCTAGTCCACGGATCCCCATATAAGGACCCTTGGCTGGGACTCACACCCTACAGGCATGACAGTTGTGTTTGTACATAATGTCTCAGTCTGCCCCTTATGGTGTCTCCCTGGCTGCAGATGCAGAGCCCAGCACTACCTCGCGCCCAGTGAGAAGTACTTGGTAAGAGGTGTATAGCCCCCTTTTGGGTATGGGTTGTCATCCCGTCTCTCCCTTTTATGTTTTACAGGGAGGAAAGGAACAAACACAGAAAACAAAACCCCCTTCCCGTAGATATGGTGATTGTAACAAGAAGTTGGCACAATCTCATAAGATTTTGTGTTGCGCATGCACTGAAAATGTTATCAGCTGAAAGCTCTCATAAAACAGGAGATTAGATCTTCCTTGTCATCTGTCTCAAATCCCACTTCAGTGGCCCCTCCGTCACTAAAAAAATGGAAGGTTATGCTTGTGGATTCTGTGCACGAGGCTTCAGAGGTGTCTGGCTCAGATGAGAAGCTAGCTGAGGACTCAGATACCCCCAGAGCTGTAATGTCCCTAGACGTTATTATTTTTCCTCTGACATTTCTGAGTTGATCTCGGCTGTGTGAACCACTATGGGCCGCCTCTTCTTCTACCACCCCAAATCTGTACAGGATATTATGTTTTTGGGGACCTGCGTTCTAAGAAAACTGCCGTCTTTCCAGTCCATGATAATCTAAGACATGGTTCTGGAGGAGTGGAAATTCCTGGAGAAGCGTTATGTTGTCCCAGGAGGGTTGAAAGGGAGATTTCCTTTGGATGTTTCAGTGTCTAAACTCTGGTCTGAAGCTCCAAAAATTGACATGTAAATTGCAAAGGTAGCCAACAAAACTACTTTGCCTTTTGAGGATTCCTCTTAACTAAAGGATCCTATGGATCGCAAGGCAGACACCCTGCTTAACGCCTTAACGACAGCCTTACGTCTCTAGACGTCAGGCTGTCATTACCCGGTGTTTGAAGTGAGCTCCGGCGTGGAGCTCACTTCAAACCTCCCACATCTCAGCTGATCTCACTAGCTGAGATGTGGGAGTAACAGCACCAATCGGTCCCGCCATCTGATCGGTGCTGTTAACCCCTTAGAACCCGCCTTCAATCTCTGAGAGCGGGATCTAAGGGAGCCAGAGCGGGCAGCGCGCGGTTACCGGGCTCCAGGGGAGATCTCGCGATAGTATCGTGGGATCTCCCATGCTGACGTGATAGGCCGGGGTCCTGGCTTGACCCCGGAGCCTGTCACTGAGCATTTCCTGGTTGTGGTTAGCAGGCGCTGCCAACCACAACACGTCCGCGATTCTGACAGATACAGAGGAGCTGCAGCTCCTCTGTATCTGTCAGAAGCGATCGGACTGTGCAGCTGCATGCCTCTCACAAGGGCTGTGTAAAAGTAAGAATCAATAAGCAAATAAAGTTTTTACAAAGTTGAAAAAAAACCAAAAAACATAAAAGTTCAAATCACCCCCCTTTTCTCCCATCCACAATAAAAGTATTAAAAAAAAAAAAATACACATATTTGATATCGCCGCGTTCAGAATCGCCCGATCTATCAATATAAATAATCAAATAATGAGATCCATAAACTGCGTAGCGCAAAAAATGGTTCAAACGCCAAAATTACGTTCTTTTGGTCACTGCAACAATGCTAAAAAATGCAATAACGGGCGATCAAAACAGCGCATCCAACCAAGTATGGTATCATTAAAAACGTCAGCTCGAGACGCAAAAAATAAGCCATCACCCAGCCGCAGATCCCGAAAAATGAGGACGCTACGGGTCGCAGAACATGGCGCAAAAAGTGCAATGTTTATTTTTTTCATGCTTTTGAATTTTTTTCCACCACCTAGATACCAGTGAAGGTATACATGTTTGGTATCTACAAACTCGTACTGACCCGAGGCAACACACCGTCACGTCGGTTTTACCATATAGTGAACACGGCGACTACAAAACCCAAAAAACAAACGTCTTATTGCACTTTGTTTGCAATTTCACTGCATTTAGATTTTTTTTGCAATTTCCCTGTACCCTATATGGTAAAACAAATTATTGCATCTGAAAGTACAACTCGTCCCGCAAAAAACAAGCCATCATATGTCTGTGTCGACAGAAAAATAAAAAAAGTTATGGCTCTTGGAAGCCGAGGAGCGAAAAAAACGAAAATGAAAAATGACAAATTTCTTTGTCACTAAGGGGTTAAGAGGTCCTGGGAATCCTCTTTTTTTTGTGCTGACGTCCAACATCCCCTCTACATGTTGTTGTGAGGCAGCGCCCCCTGAGGATCTCACTTGGCAACGGAATGACACCAACTACAATGTTTAACTTAACATAAACAGCGGGTTTATTAATTTTTTTTTTAATCATAAACCACTTCTTACTCACATATACAGTGCTGTGCAAATTAATTGGGACAAAGCATTTAAGTAAAATTCAAAATAATATTGTGGTACCATGATAGCCAGAGAAATCGATGTAAATACTTAAAGCGAACCTGTCACCCCCCCCCCTGGACATCAAAAGCTAAAATAGCCACCTTCTGCAGCACTAAGGCTGCATTCAGGGAAGGTGGCTATAGGCTTTTGATGCCCTATACATTGTGAAATATACACTTATATAAATGCTTACACATAAGACGACCTAAGACCGGGAGGCGGGGTTTCGCGCTCCTCTGACCCGCCCCCTCTTGTCAATCCTGCTCGTCGCCTGCTGCTGCCTCCCCTCACACTAACATGAACGCGCGCCTCCATTCTCCTCTATGGCGCCGCGCATGCGCTGTGCGCGCAGCCCGACTTCCTGGACACCCGGCGCATGCGCAGCGCCATAGAGGAGAACGGAGGCGCGCGTTCATGTTACAGTGTGAGGGGAGGCAGCAGCAGGTGACGAGCAGGATTGACAAGAGGGGGCGGGTCGGAGGAGCGCGAAACCCCACCTCCCGGTCTTAGGTCGTCTTATGTGTAAGCATTTATATAAGTGTATATTTCACAATGTATAGGGCATCAAAAGCCTATAGCCACCTTCCCTGAATGCAGCCTTAGTGCTGCAGAAGGTGGCTATTTTAGCTTTTGATGTCCAGTGGGGGGTGACAGGTTCGCTTTAAGTCCCAAAAAAAAGGTTGAGAAAAGTATTATAGGAGTGATACCTTTATTGGCTAACAAGAAAAATTATATTTGTAAGCTTACAAATATAAATTACATTTGTAAATTTTTCTTGTTAGCCAATAAAGATATCACTCCTATAATACTTTTCTCAACCTTTTTTTTTTTTTTTGGGACTTACAATTTTACTTAAATCGATGTAAATACTTAAGTTGGGGTTACCAGTCAGTGATTCAAACCAATTTTAACTGCTTTGAACAGGTGTGAGTGTACAACCTTGAGTAACAAAATGTGGTTTGACTGGTTTTAGTCAGAAAATAACAGCTAGCTGCCCCCTCAGCTTTAGTTGAGAGCTTGTTTCTGTGAGGTGTGGTTTAGTGTACTTTTTCTCAGTGTGATTCGTGCCTGTAAAAATGGATGTTACTCCATGGAAGAGGTCTAGAATTATTACTCTTAATGAACATACAAGTCTGACTGTAATGGCCGCTTTACACGTCGCAATATATATATTGCATACAATTTCACGGGAGCGCGCACGTTTTTGGCACTTGTCCAAGATCGCATAGTAGATGTCATACAGGGAGATATCGGCAGGCAACGCAATTACGATGGTGTGCACCCTTCTTTGCGCTGGGTATGAGCAACCCAGGAAACGACCATTTAACATTGGAGTGAATAGGGGAAGTTGCGCTCCAAATCGTAGTTGCGCTGTCACACAGCTCGGTCATGCCACATCGTATATGCAATATTGTACGGTTGAAGGGCTTGCACAATCTTTTTGCAATATCGTAGGTAGGTTTTTTTTTTTTTTTTCCCGTCGCATTGCCCATTTGCACGACCCAACGCACTAACTATATCAACTGCAACGGCCACACCATGTGACTTTTTATCAATGTTGCGTTGCGATATCGCGACGTGTAAAGCGGCCTAAGGGTGCTTTCACATCAGCGTTTTTCGTAATTCGCGGCAGATGCGGTGAAAAAACCGCGTTTGCCGCATAACCGTTCCACTTGCGGCACGGTTG
Organism: Allobates femoralis; assembly: GCA_033576535.1. Lineage (NCBI taxonomy): Eukaryota > Metazoa > Chordata > Amphibia > Anura > Aromobatidae > Allobates > Allobates femoralis. The sequence continues at coordinate 263,827,234 of JARQOC010000003.1, forward strand.
TGGTTTTTCCCATCGGAAGTATAGGGGGACTTGCGGCAGATGCGGCAAGTGCGGTTTTGCACTTGCGGCAGGTGCGGCAGCGAAAAAAACCGCGGTCAGCCGCGGTTTTTTTCGCTGCCGCACCTGCCGCAAGTGCAAAACCGCACTTGCCGCATCTGCCGCAAGTCCCCCTATACTTCCGATGGGAAAAACCACAACCGTGCCGCAAGTGGAACGGTTATGCGGCAGATGCGGTTTTTTCACCGCATCTGCCGCGAATTACGAAAAACGCTGATGTGAAAGGGCCCTTAGACAAATTGCTTCCACCGTTGGTATTGGAAAATCTACTGTTTGAAGAATAATTCACACACACAATGAAACTGGATTGTTTTCTCCAAAACGAAAAGGGAAATGTGGAAGAAAAAGGAAAACGACACCAAGAACTGATAAAACACTTATCAGCAATAGTGAAACTAATGCAAGGAAAACTTGCTTTGTCCCAATTAATTTGCACAGCACTGTACCACATAAATCATACGGGTTACAGTTCGTAGGCTTTTTATATAGTAACATTACATCACAATTCACATTTCATACATCTTATGCACTGGAGCACTAACTACAGCTCCTTTGGCGCTCCCTGCCACCTAGCTTTAACTACCCTTCACATGTACATATAATACATTTGTCAACAGAACCTCAAGGCATCCCCTACCAACCCTTACAGACCTTAGTCTGGTTCTAATGGCGGTTACAGGGATCATTCCCCATCATATTCACACTGGCATACATCATACATGGTACTTTTGCATACACCATTATGAGTCACCCATTTATCTCCGGGACCATATCACAACCTTCCAGTCGGTCCCAATGGCGGCTACTGCCCGCCCCGCATTATTCACACGAGTCATCAAACATGTCATTTTTCCATAAACCATTGATTCACGCATGAAATGGCATTTATGGCATTTTTACATAAACCAATATGCTACATACTCAGAGCCCACCATAGTAACAGGAATTCTTTCACTCTGTACACACTAGACCTCCACGGATCCAATGGGATCCGGGACACACACACATGGATCAACGGGACCATATCACGACTTGACAGTCCCAATGGTGGCTACGACCGCCTGGCCCTAGAGCCGTCTTCGGTCTCCATAAGACACATAGCATGCGGTCCATTATAACACATCCATGGACCATATGCAAATTCACTCACACAGTCCTGCATTGGCTATAGCCTTAACGGGCTCTCACATACTCTGTCAGAGGGACAGGTGCCTCCTGAATGGATATGGCAAGCCTCCCTCTACGTCCCAAAGGGAAATGGGATTCCTCTGACACACGTCCTCACATCTCAGAGGACTAGACTGCTCTGATTCCCATCTCCACTCAGCACTCTGATTAGGGCTTATCTTATTTTATCTCTTATTAGGGTTTATCTTGGCTGCCACACCCACATCTACAACTGTGTTTTCAATCAGCACCCACTACAGAGACCTCAGCCCCAAGCAGCAAATTAACCCTGTGTGTTCTGCTACAGAGCCATGTGAGTCATGCCGGCCATGGGCTCTCATGCCGGTCATACCTTACAATGTGTAGCTAGATCTATGTGCAGATGGCTCGACCAGCTGGATTCGGATATTGACCTGACAAATGAGTCGTGCACACTGATGAATGCAATTAATAGCTGCATTCATCTACCACCAGAAAAACTGAGTGCAAAAACAGCACAAGAGTCACACAAAAAGCACTCGTTCATAATAAAGTTTCCAGTTTTCAGCAAGTGCTGTCAAAAAAAGTATCAAAAACAGGGCTATTGGTTTGTAAATTTTTTGCAAAAAATATATTCTAAGCTGCCACAGCTTGTCACAGTTGCCCTGACAGAGGCAGTGCCTAACTGATGTATGCAATTAAAACCTGCTTATGTGTGAACGTACCTCTATACAGGCTCCAGCCAGGACTTCATGCTCTGTGGGCTTTACCTGCGAAGCTAGCTTATGTGTGAACTACTCATATGGGAAGGGTGGGGCACCTCCCTTTCCTGCAAACAGGAGAAATACATTGACCTGACAAATGAGTCGTGCACACTGATGGATGCAATTAATAGCCGCATTCATCTACCACCAGAAAAATGCAAAAACTGAGTGCAAAAATCTGCACAAGAGTCACACAAAAAGCACTCTGTTATAATAAAATTTCCAGTTTTCAGCAAGTGCTGTCAAAAAAAGTATCAAAAACAGGGCTATTGGTGTGTACATTTTTTGCAAAAAATAAGTAGTTCACACATAAGTTAGCTTCACAGGTAAGCCCACAGAGTATGAAGTCCTGGCTGGAGTCTGTACGTTCACACATAAGCAGGTTTTTATTGCATGCATCAGTTAGACACTGCCTCTGTCAGGGCAACCGTGATGAGGTGAGACAGCTTATAGTATATTTTCTTCTCGCCACGACAGCACCCACATGAGAGAGGGGATCCGCCCACCAGGACAGGAAACCTACAGATAAAAAGGGGCGGTCCCCCTCGCTCCCTCAGTTTGGTTTCTTGTCCTGATGGGAACCTACAGCAAAGGCTTACCTGGGTTCAATCAGCCTCTGTGTCGGTTTCTGTGGGAACGGCGGGCCTGGAACACCAGATGCAGCGTCGGGAAGTCCTGCTTCAGGCTCTCCCCTCGACTGATAATGGATGTCATGAGGTCGGCGTGCGACGTCACCCTGACTCATGGGAGCGTGGTGCAGTTGGAGCAGTCTGCACTCATCCGTGATCAGGCGGCCTGGGCTAGGTAAGTTATACTGGCTGGTGTGGTCGGCTGTTGCGGGTGGCAGGCCTTGTGCCTCCTGGGGGCTGGGGCTCTGTGGCGGCGGCGTTTTGCCGCCATTTCGCGGGGGGTAGGGGCAGCGTCCGGTGGCGGACGGGCCTGTGCTTCCGGCGGTGGGGCGGGGCGTCGCGGCGGCGGATCTCTGGGCTCTGTGGGGTGCGGAGGTATTGCTGCAGCCGCGGCAGGCGACAGCCTGGTGCCTTCTGCGCCGGCTTCCGGGAGCGCCGGCGCCTGCGCACTGAGGGTAATCGCTCCTGACCCGGAAGTGTTGGAGTGTGCTTCCGGGCGGCCGGGGAGGTGGCGCCATCGCTGAGGATTGTGTCGGAATTGGGCGATGCTGATCTGCATGGTGCCGTCCACAATGTCTTCCCGTGGGGCGGGGGGGGGGCTGCATCCGCCTGATGAGGAAGAGCAGCCAGCCGGCAGAGCACGCAACACCAGTAGCCGCAGCAGGGCTGCAGGGTATGCTGCACGTACTGAGCGCAGTAGCCTGGGACACGTTCATCTCAGGCTGACCCTCCACCTCCTGTCCCGGTCAGTAGTTACACAGCTTCACTGGGTGAGTGTGTTCTCTCCTATTATGCTGATGCCCTCTATTTTTCCTGTTTTTCTTTTTGTTTCTGTTGCTTCTTCGGCTAAGTAAGCCAAAAGATTGATACATATGCCATGTGCTCTTGGTGTCAGCCCCTTCCTGAGTCATATGTTGAAGGGTTATGTCTGGCTTGTGTAGCGCAGACATTGCAGGATGCATCCTCGACTACACTGCTGATATCTGCTCTATGTCCGGGAAGAACTGTTTCCCTATGTGAGGTGACTAAGACTCGGACTCCTTCCTCCAGGCTGGGAAGCCTGTGTCCCCTTGTAAGTCTTCCCCGACTGACCATGGCCAAGGGGTCATGCTTCCCTTGTTACAGGATGGCCACTCTGGTGGCGAGATCTCGAGTGCCTTTGGTGTATTCGGCAGTGGCCTCCACGTCAATGCGGGCCGCCTGGCCAGTGGGGGGTACAGGTCCTGTCTGATCTGCTTGTATGGCGGATATGCTCCTGTGCATCAATACCTGCTTGGGGCCTTTGTTGCCGGCTGTTCTGCTTCGGGACGGCTGGATCCCTGCTGGTGTGGATTGCCTGGGGAGTCCCAGTTCTGTACATGAGTTTCACGTGACACTTGTTGGTCACCGTGTTTCGTGGGGGTGCTGCCTTTGGGGCAGTCGTGTCGGCATCTTCCTTGCAGCTGGCAGCGAGGTTGGCTGGCTTATCCAGTTCTGATAGATGGGCACTTTGGCCGGCCCGCTGGGTGGGGGCCGTGCGGGTCTTGCCCAGTCCTGCGCGTTCCTTGGCCTGGGTGAGTCCTTGTTGGCAGGGCTCTAGTTGATCTCCTCTCCGAGGCGGCTGCAGGGCATTGGAATCCCTATTCCTCCTCTTCCGTCTGGCGGATGTGCCGTTCAATCGGACGACTCGCTATTGGGCCCTTCAGTGTTCGTCAGGCCTGTCACTGGAGATTGTTCGTTTTCTTCGTGATTCCGTGTATGGACTTCTCCTCCTCGTGTCTGACATCCGGGGTCTGTTGGAGCATTGGTCCTTCTTGAGATCCCGGGTGGCCTGCAGGTGGCGGTTTTTTTTTTTATTCCCCTTTCTTCCTGGTTTCCAACCCAGTTGGTTCTTATGGCTATTTATTACTCGATGCGGTTGAACGCCTTTTTCTCCGCTATCACTGGTTCGCTTAGATTCTATTGGTTCTGCCGGGTATTTGGTCACCACACTGGCTCCTGTCCGGGCTACCCAGTGAGGTTTTTCCCTGTTTCTCCAAACAGGAAGGTACGTTATAATCCGTGCAGATTTCCGTTTTATTTCCTAGTTGGTTCGGGGGGATTTGTTGTACACCTATTCCCTTCTGGCCATGCATCCTTTCTTCCAATGGCTCTCACTGTAGTGGTCGTTTTCATTGGCTGTTCTTGTCCTTTCCAGTTGTCACCCGTCGTTTTGGTCTTTCCGTGGGCCCTCGGGGTTTCCCTCCTTGCTTGCGGGGGGTGGGCGTCTTTGCGTCTCCTGGTTACCCTGGTGTGCCCACTCTTGGAGGTTTCCTCATTGTGGGGAACTCTGCTGCTCTTGTGGACCTCGCCTCCGTACTTCGATTTCCTCTCTGCTGGCGCTTGTCTGGCTGGTGTATTGGGGGGTCCATGCTTGGTTGGATTGTTGCTCCTGGGCTACGTAGCCTTGGTAGTGCCTTTGTGGACGCTGGGTCACGTCCAGGTTCCATCCTCTTGTTCGCCGGTCCTTCCTAGGCTTCTCCTCGCCTCTGTTGGGCAGCTGTACCTTATCCCGGAAGCCAACAGGTTGCTGATTTCGGAGAAAGTTGGGAGTCCTTTCGGCCCTCTCGTATGTCCCCGCAGGAGGCAATCTCCCAGTTGGGGTTCCGGTGGTCATGTCCCGGCGGTATGGTGGGCTCTGTTCCTTCCCGGGGTCTCCTACATGGTATTCTTCAGGCTGCATCTGCTCTTCTGGGGCGGCTTCGCGGTCCTCCTGTCCGGCTCCTGGGACTGTACAGGGTCCTGTCCTGGTGGTCAGCCCTGAATGCCCTTTCCAGGGGGGTGCCCTGGGCGGTTTCTCCGGTGTCTGTCTTCTGGTCACGACGGCTGGCCCTGAGGGATGGTGGACCCATTTAGGGTATCCCATGGCTTTGGGTTGATGGTCCATTGCTGATTCTGATGTTTCCTCTTCCGTGTGGGAGTTCTCTGGGTTACGCCGGCCTTCCTCCATTTTCTTCCGTAGTTGGTGGGGACTCATGTGGAGTTTTCTTTCCATCATCTGTCGTATTTTTTGTTCCTCTGGGCGGACCTCGGTCCTGGCCTCCCATGTCTCTTGATTGGTGCTTTGGGTAGCTACGTAGTTGGCTTGTCCCGGAGGAGTCCTATTTGTGGGGCTCCTGTTGTACCTGGACTACTTCTCAGAAGGAGTCTTGCAGCCGACTTCCTCATGTTAACCTGAGCATCTCTTCCTTGTTGGCCCTGCAAATCGGGGGAGTGGTCGGAGATGGCCTTGTCCTCCACTAGGGCGTCCAGCGGGGTCTGCATGGTTGCCTCCTGGCTGTTTTCCGTCATTACTGGCATGGTTGACTCCCTACGGGCTCCCTGGGGCTTCTTCTGGCCTAGGCGTAATGGCCCCCCCCGACTCGTTGGCCCTCCTGCCGATGGTGCTGAGTGTTTCAGGGGCGTGGTTGCCTTGTGATCCTCGCTGCTTCCTTCTGGCCACGGCGTCCGTGGTTTCATGGTTCAGACCAGTGTCAGTGGCAGAACCATGCCTGCTGCCTCCTGTTCCGGTTCTGTTGTCTGTTCAGTTGTCCTCTAGTGCATGGTCCACATCCGACGGCATAAGTTCTTGAATGGCGGCTGGGGTAGTTCTTTGTTCCACCCTACTTGCAGAATTCTACGGGCTCCGCTGCTCGCGTTCTGGCTTGGTGTGTTAGGACTTCTGAGGATTTTCACCATCCCGTTCTCCTGTGCCCCCCCCCCCCCCCCCCCGTATGGCCATTTTGGATTTTCTACAGTGGGGCCCCTTCTTCGGTTGTCCGTTTATACACTGACGGTTCTGGTGTCTGTCTTGGGGGCGTTATACGGGGTCCAGGTTGCTGGTGATATGTAGGTCCCTTGGTTCCTCTCTGCGTGTGTCCATGGTGCTCCGGTGCAGGTTGCTAGTGTGCCCCCTTGGATTTGTATCTGGTATTCGCTGCTTCGGCTACTCCTTTGGGCTCTTGGTGTCTGCTTCCGTGAATGCCTTCCCTCCGGACGGCCCTGCTGGCCACTTTTTTCTGTTCGGTGGGTTAGTGGGGTTTGGGCCCTTTTCAGTGGACCTGCTTCTCCTCTCTGGATTCAGTTAGCCTGATTTTTTTTGCCTGGTCCCTCATCCCTTCCGGGGGTGGTTCTGCCTTCCCTTGAGGTCTTGTGCTGGTTCTCCGTCCTTTCTTTTGGTTTCCCAATCCCAGTATTCTGGGCTGGTCAGTTTCCACGTTTTTCGATGTTCGTCAGAGTATCCTTCCCTACTGGGTAGGCCTCAGGCTTGGAGGCAGTGTAGGGTTCTATTTCTCTCATTTCTGAGTCAGTCAGGAGGTTTTCCTCCCTTCCTTTTTCCTCCTCCTACTTCTCAGAGGAGCAGATGATCCATGCGGTAGATGTCAGGGGGTTTTGTGTTGCACTGCCGTGTTAGGAACGGCGCCTCTCGGCGGAGTGGGGCTCTGTTTGTTTGTGTCCTTTCAGGGTTTCCGGATGGAGTTTGCTGATTCTAAGAGCACATTGTCTGGATGGATCCAGGATGCCATCTGCCGGGCCTACTCGATGATGGGACGCAGTCCTCCAGAGGGTGTCCATGCGCGTGTGGCTAGGGCCCTGGCTTCTTCACGGGCTGCGCGAGCCGACGTCTCCATTGACTATATGTAATGGTACCTTTACACGCCGCGACGGCAGGCTGGATACATCGCGCTACTTCACGTGCACGAGCACGCTCAAACGGCTACAAACGGTCAACGCACCCTCTTTACACGCCGCCATAAGGTGCGCTACGCCACGCTACATCTGTAGCTAGCTACATCGCCGGGTGTGTCAAGTAGCCAGCTGTAGCTTAGCGTACCACGTTTACACAACGCTACAATAAGCTACTATGGGCGGACCTGGTACAGCAGGGACAGCACATAGGCGTGCCACAATCGTGGATTACGAGCCGTCCGTACGCTGATAGGACAGCGCAATATCATCATGATTGGCCAGGCATCGCAGGAGGCTGAGAAATACAGCACGCTCGAGCGATTGTGTAGTGTGACTGGTCAGCTCCTTAAATATGCCGCCCTAGGCAGCGACTACCAATCGTCATGCAGGAGCTTCCTCCAATGATCGGTGATGGGGCGTGGTAACCCGGAGCCTGGGACACGCCTTAGCTACATTGCAGCTACAGCCCCGGGTGTCCGGAGTTCCCTTCCGTTGCTTCTTTACACGCCGATACAGCTCGCTACCATCGGCGATGTAGCCATCAGTTTTCGAGCAGAGCCCATAAACAGATGTATCTGTCGCCGGCTGTAGCGTCGCGTCTTCAGACGCCGCTACGACGGGCTACATTGACGCTACAAGCTACATTTGTAGCCTGTAGCGGGCCGTATCCAGCCTGCCGTCGCGGCGTGTAAAGGTACCATAAGGCTTCGCCTTGGTCGTCTCCGTCTACTTTTTCTAAACCTCTATCGCCTGACTTTGTCTTCTGACTCTGCCTTGGCTTTCGGGAGATCTGTCCTCAGCACTGTAGTCCCACCCTTGTCTTGCTCTCTGCAATTCTCTCATGTGGGTGCTGTCGTGGCGAGAAGAAAAGACATGATTACTTACCGGTAATTGTGTTTCATGGAGTCCACGACAGCACCCACTCACTTCCCTCCCCTTTTCACGTTTTTGTGTGTGATTTGCTCCACTGGCATCGTACGGGGGTTGTTTGGGTTGTACTTGTTCTATGTATTGTGGGATTTGTTGTGCTTATCTTAACTATGCGGTTCCTCTCATGCTCTGTAAACAAACTGAGGGAGCGAGGGGGACCGCCCCTTTTTATCTGTAGGTTTCCTGTCCTGGTGGGTGGATCCCCTCTCTCATGTGGGTGCTGTCGTGGACTCCATAAAACACAATTACCGGTAAGTAATCATGTCTTTTTTTGCAAAAAAAACGTGCAAACCAATAGCCCTGTTTTTGATACTTTTTTTGACAGCACTTGCTGAAAACTGGAAATTTTATTATAACAGAGTGCTTTTTGTGTGACTCTTGTGCAGATTTTTGCACTCAGTTTTTGTGGGTTCGGATATTGCAGGAGGCACTTCCAGAAAGGATTTGTTGGCCTCTATTCCATTGCTGCAGAAGGCTACGAATTTTCTGGCTGATGCGTCAGCAGAATCAATCAGGGCCACAGCTAGGACTATGGTCCTTTCTAATATCAGACGGGCTGTATGGCTCAGAACTTGGAGCGGGGATATGGCATCCAAAAGTAAATTGTTCCATACCGTTCCATGGGCAGTATGTATTTGGCCTGGTGTTGGACCAGCTTCTAGAAAAGGTCTCCGACATAAAAGGGCTCCTGGAACCGAAGGTTAAAGGCCACGGCACACATAACGATATCGTTGCAGATATCGTTCAAAAGTCACATGTTTTGTGACGCTTGAACGATGTCGAAACGTCATTGTTGCGTGTGACACTACAAACAATGAATGATCAGTCGGCTGATCGTTCATCGTTTAATTTGAGGACAGGACCTCAAATCTATCGTTGGTCGCCCGGTGGACACCCAGCATCGCTGCATGTGACACTGGGAGACGGACGATAAAGCTCCCAGCACTTCTCTGCAAGCGCTGGGAGCTGGTCTCCAAGATAAACAGCGGGTATCTAGGCAGCGTGCTCTGCCTAGATAACCGAAGTATACCTTGGTTACCAGCCTGCTCCCGCTTACCGCAGCCTGGCAGCGGGAGCAAGACATCGTGGAAACGATATTTAAATCATTTCCACAATGTCTCTTATCCACTGATCGCTGGTGAGTCTGCCTGTGTGACAGCTCACCAGCGATCTGAACGATTTTGTTAGCGATCACATGCATCCGCGAACAAAATCGCTCATCAGATTGATGTGTGTGACCGCACCTTAAGTCCTTTCGTCCGCAACATTCTTTTAGACCCCAGGCTCATTCGCAGCCACAGAGGGACAAAGGAGAAGGAGGACACTGGAGTTACCCAAAAGGGGGTAAGGGAAAAAGTATATTTTCCTCATGCCCCCAGGAAGGGGGCGCCATTCCAGTAGGGGGAAGACTTTCCAACTTTATTCCCCAATGGCGGCAAGTGACAGCGAGCCGACCCATTCTCCAGCTCATCAGGGACGGGATGCAGATTTCTTTTTTGTTTTTTTTCCCCTTCCCCTCAAGATTTATGTGTAACCTCTCTTTCATCTCAAAAACTCCAGTCCTCTCTATATAAGGAGGTTCAGAAACTTCTCCTTATGGGAGCCGTTGTTCCGGTTCCAGAGGGGGAGGAGGACACTATTCGTGTCTCTTCCTGGTGAAGAAGCCAGATGGTACATTCCGGACGAGCATAAATTTGAGGCCCCTGAACAGGCATGTGATCTACTCCTAGTTCAAGATGGAGTCCATAAAGTCCACAATTCCTCTTATTGGGAAGAATTTTGTGATGTCAACCTTTTTGATCTGCAGGATGCGTACTATTTTATATTCCTATTCATCCTGCAGATCAAAAGTTCCTGAGATTTGCAATTCTATTTCAGGGTCAAGCCCATCACTTCCAGTTCAGGGTGCTTTCTTTTGGTCTGTCCTCAGCCCTGCACATGTACACGAAGGTGAAGGCGAAAGTCATGGCGTATGTCAGGAAGCAGGGTATAGTGGTAATGCTGTACCTGGACAACTTCCTGATTACTGCTCCCAGCAAGACCCTCCTATGGATACAGATGCAGGAGTTCATTCGGATCTTGGAGTCCTTAGGCTGGCTAGTCAACTTGCCAAAGTCCTGCCTCTCTCCATCTCGCCCAAAAAATTTTTTGGGCTGCCATCTAGACTCACACAAGCAGATGTGTTATCTTCAGCTGTACAAACGGGTGCTGCTGAGGAGAAAACTTCAAGCCCTTCTGGTTCATCGTGCCGTCTCAGTTCAGACAGCCATGTCAGCTTTAGGCTCCATGACGGCATGCATTGCAATGATTCCATGGGCCTAGGCTCCCACAAGGTCTTACAATCTCACATCCTCACTCAATGGAATGGCCTTACCTCAGACCTAAACAAAAGGATTCACCTGCCCTCGTCAATCTGGCAATCCCTTCGATGGTGGTTGGATCCCGACACCTTAGGGAAGTGGATTCCGTGGGTGCAGTCTCCGTTAGTGACAACTTACACCGATGCCAGCAAAAGGGGCAGGGGAGTGGTGGTGTCCTACTTCTCATTTCAGGGCTGCTGGTCTCACCAAACAAGCGATCGGTCCTCAAATTTCAGGGAACTCCGTGCAGTAGAGGAAGCGCTGGAGCTCACGCTCACTGGTTGAGGGGTCCCATGTTAAGATTTTCTCCAACAACGTGACAACAGTAGCGCATTTATGCCACCAAGGAGGTACACGTTAGAGGTCTGCAGGACGTGTCCTCCTGAATATTCTCTTGGGCGAAGGAACACCTGCTGTCTATCTCAGCTTTTCATCTGGAAGGCCCAAGGAATGTACAGGTGGATTATCTAAGCAGACAGGATATCCTTCCAGGCGAATGGTGTCTTCATTCAGATGTGTTCAACAAGCTGACCAGAACATGGGGATCTTCGGATGTGGATCTGTTCGCAAATCGCCAGAACGCAAGGGTTCCACACTATTTTTCTCTTCGCCAGGACCAGGGTTGTCTCACAGTCGATGCTCTTGTTCACCCATGGGAGTACGGTCTCGCGTGTACTCTCCTTTCCTCCAATACCTCTGTTACCCAGAACAATGCAGAAGATAAGGACAGAGAAAGTTCCTACTATTCTCATTGCTCCTTAATGGTCGAAAAGGAGTTAGTTTGTCGCCCTCGACTCCATGAAGGCGGTAGACCCGATTATCCTGCCATTGATTCCGGACCTCCTACATCAAGGTCCCATCCTTTACTCCAACCCAGCACATCTACGTTTGGCAGCCTGGCTTCTGAATCTGGCATTTTGAAGATGTGGGGACTTTCTGATAAAGTGATTGCTACCCTTCAAGGTAGTAGGAAACCTGTCACAAACACAATCTATGCTAAAATCGGGAAGTTCTTTCATGCCTGGTGTGGTGCATCCCCTCCGGATCCATTCCACCCCAACATTGCGATAATACTGGATTTTTTAAAAGATGGACTTGCCAAAGGTTGCGACCTAGTACACTAAAAGTGCAGGTCTCAGCACTTAGTACTTCCTTTGATCAAACCCTGGCGGATCATCCGTGGATCCGGAAATTTACGAGATCAGTGTTAAGGCTATGTCCGACAAGTTTCAACTCTTGTTTTCTATGGGATTTGAACATTGTTTTGAATGGATTTTCTAGGCCATTATTTGAGCCTTTGTATCTGTACTGTTAATACAGTTTTCCAGGAGAGTCTACTTTCTAGTTGCCATTACATCAGCTAGGACAGTCGGTGAACTCCTGGCTCTTTCCATTACAGAGCCTTACCTCAAAGTTTTGGATGATTAGATTGATTTTACGACTGGATCCGTCTTTTCTCCCGATGGTCTCATCAGATTTCCCTCGATGTCAGGAAAATGTCCTGCCTTCTTTTTGTCAAAACCCCAAGAATGAAAGAACGTGATTTTCATACGTTAGAATAAAACAGTCCTGCAGACATCTATCTTCAGCAGACTCGCTCCTGGAGATTGGACAATCTGTTTTGTCCAGTTTGGCAGTTGTAACAAGGGTAAAAAAGCTTCGAGGTACGATTGACACATGGATCAAGCATGCTGTTGCAGAGACATAATCGTGTCCGGATCTCTCTCCTACACTCAACCTGAAAGCACATTCCACCCGTTCAGTGTGTTTGTGTGTGTGTGTGTTTGTTTCCTGGGCCGAAAAGCAGATACTTCCATCGAGCAGATCTGCAAAGCCGCCACGTGGTCTTCAATTCATACATTCAGCAAGCATTACAGACTAGACTTCCTTAAAGGGAACCTGTCATCCAAAATCGCCTTCAGAACCTCTTAATACCTGTCCCTGCAGCCTTACACTACTATATAGGCCATCCCTGTGTGACATATTTTAGTAATATACTGTAGGAGTACAATAAAGTAGTTTTCAAACTTACAAAATCCATGACAGAGGGGCGTTCCTCAAGGCGTCTGATGGGTAGGCGGGCCCCCTGTGCTGCGCTACCCCTGCCTCGCCGCTGTGTTATGCCCTAATGGGTGTCATTACAGCCTGCAGAGCGTGGGCACGATTAAAATCTCGTGCCCGCAACGTCACCGCTGCGACGCAGTCACGTGACGTCGGGATCATGTCACTTCCGGTCATCGCAGGTCTCACACAGGCAGACTTCGCGCATGTGCAGATTGCATGCTGAAGTCTGCCTGTGTGAGACCTGCGGCGACTGGAAGTGACGTGATCCCGGCGTTACATGACCACGTTGCAACGGTGACGTTGCGGGCGTGAGATTTTAATTGTAGGAGGGGCTATTTAACCTCTTTCTTGTGTTTCCTGCCCCTATTAGGGCCAAGAGGCAACCTCCTGCTGTGCTGTCATGGAGTATTCCCCCAAAAGAGAATTACCAGTAAGTCTAATCCTATTTGTTTGTTGTTGTTTTTTTTTTTTTAACATTCACATTTTAAGACTTTGTCTTAAAATCCGAAAAATACGGTACTTTCTCCTTTGTTTGATAAGTGCCTTCAGGACTTGTTGGAGAAGGGGGTTCTGAAATGTCTAAAGAGACATACCACAAGAAGCTATCAATCTAGATGTGTCACTTGGTAGGGAACCTCGTTCAGTGGAAAACACTGTCAAGAAAGGCAAACTGAGATATGTAACGTTCCGGCACGTCTCAGAAGACAGCGTGGTAAAACACACATGTTCCAGGGAAACAGCTGACTCCATTTTTGTTTATGGACTCCAAAGGCTAGAGAACATGCTTGTAAACTCTCAAACACAAAACAATATACAACTCAACAGTTACATGCCAAGGAATCACTAATGTGCTGTCAATGAATAGCAATCACTCCTACTGTAATATGTGCTGTGACTTCAAAACATCCTAAGCAACAGGCAATGGAATTTTCTTGAGAGACTTAACAGTCTGGTGAAGTTGTAGAAAATGGCATGAGACAAATACAAAAGTGACAAACTGCACAAACCAAGGATGGGCAGAATCTTGGTAACCTATACATTGTCAGCTATCTACAAATCAGTGATGGGTGCCATATTACACAGGTTATTATTATTACACAACTATTATTTGTGATCCACTTGAGACTGCTGGAGCCGATAGGCTAGGTCTAAATGACATTGACTAGGGATTATGATAGGCTGCCCTAAAAAGATGTGTTTTTTAGTGATCGCCTGAAACTATGTAAGTTGTGGATACACCTAATTTCTTGGGGTTGAGCATTCCAGAGAATTGGTGTAGTTTGGGAGAAGTCTTGGAGCTGGGATTGGGAGGTTCGAATTAATGCAGAAGGGAGTCTAAAGTCACTTCTAGAGCGAAGAGAACGGGTGGGGTGATACAGAGATGAGGGTGGAGAGGTAGGGAGGTGCTGCACCTTGAAGAGCTTTGTAGGTGAGCAAGCAGTTTGAATTAGATCCTATAGTGTATAGGTAGCCAGTGCAATGACTGGCATAGAGCAGAAGAGTCCGAGTAACGGTTAGCTAGATAGGTGATCCTGGCTGCTGCATTAAAGGGATCCTGTCACCTCCAAAAAGGCACCTAAGCTTCAAAAACATGTCCCTACAGCATCCTATGAGCATTCTCACACTCCTTTAGTCTCCTAAATGCTTCCTGTAAAAGTTTATAAAAACATTTTAATACTCATTAGCCATGATAATTAGTAGGGCTATATTCTTTAGCCCTCAGGGTGTGTTGGTTTGGTGACTTGCTTGTCATAAGATCATGCCCTAATGGGCATGATCTTTTATTCATGTTCTATGCAGGGCCTCCCTGCTTTCCACGGCACTGGCTGTGCATGTGCAATGTGGTGCTTGAAGCCGAACGAGCGGCGTGGGTGTACTGACGTCACCCTACCCGGAAATGACGCGATTAGAGTCATTTCATGCACAGCCAACGCCGTGGAAAGCAGGGAGGGCCTGCATAGAAGATGAATAAAAGATCATGCCCATTAGGGCATGATCTTATGACGAACAAGGCACCAAACCAACACGCCCTGAGGCTAAAGAATATAGCCCCTACTAATTATCATGGCTAATGAGTGAGTATTAAAACGTTTTTATGAACTTTTACAGGAAGCATTTAGGAGACTAAAGTAGTGTGAGAATGCTCATAGGATGCTGCAGGGACATGTTTTTGAAGCTTAGGTGCCTTTTTGGAGGTGACAGGATCCCTTTAAGGATGGACTGAAGAGGGGAGAGTCTAGTACGGGGAAGGCAGATTAAAAGAAAATTACAATAGTCAAGGCGGGTCTTTTTTTTCCTGGATCTGTTTTTTCCAATAAGAACAACGTGCTTATCTACTTACGCCTAAATCAGCCTAATGTTATGGCCATATACAGTATGCATACATACCCCCAATAAAGGGGAGAGTCTACTAGATGGCACAGATTGAAGGGTCATTCCCTCCATATTGGATATTTCTCCTTCGCCTCATTGGGGGACACAGGACCGTGTGTTATGCTGCTGTCCACTAGGAGGCGACACTAAGCAATCTGCAAAAGAGTAACAGTGGCTCCTCCTCCTCAGCATACACCCCTGGGGCAGGCACTGCCTCCTCAGTTTTTGCTTAGTGTCGAAGGAGGCACACGTCCATTTTCCTCTTGGTGAATTTTCATCATAAAGAAGAAAAGTGGGTCCGGCGTGGCCCCCGGCATGCTCCCTCCTCGGCCACCCACTGTTGGGGCGCTGGGTTGAGGTTGAGATTCATTACATATGCCGTACTCCTTTCTCGGCCTCCCACTGTTGGGTTGCTGGGTTAAAGTTGAGACAGCCCAGCATAACATCCACCTTCCTCATTCCCTGCGGTCTGAGGTGAAGTAGAGATGACTGCCTGCCAGATGACGTCCCCCTAATCACCCCTGGGTGTTTTAGGCAGTGGCAACACCAGGTATCAGCAGCACAGGCTGCATGGGCTGGAGACTGCATGACTGCCTGCAGCAGCGCAGGCTATGCAGGAGCCTACACAAGGGATGCTGGGCTGGATGAGAGGGCACTTACTGCAGCCAGCCCTCAGGCACAAGGCTGACAGGGGCACAGCAGCTGGACACTTGCAAGCTGCATCCAAGTGCAGCTTTTCAGCTCAGTACTTATGCTATACTGGCGGTTCTCCGCCAATGCCAAGGGGGGACATCACATTTCCCCCGTTTTTCTGGGCCCCCAGCGCTTTTTTTCGCGCCTCCGCGCCGGCCCCTCACTATTTCCGGGGACCTCAACTAATTGAGGCCCCGGCTTGGGCCTAGCGCGGAGGTCGCCGCCCCCGTCCCGCCCCGCTGGATGACGCTGACTGCGGGTCATAGCGGGGGCGGAGCCGAGAAAGGGCGCGTTTTCCAGGCCGGATCCCGCCCGTTTAGCTCCGCCCCTTCCTCCTTCTCCTCCACGGTCGCCATTACAGCACGTGGAGCGTTCAGCCATCCAGGGGGGACACAGGATCCGGGCGGCCTGTTGGACAGCGGCGCTGGGACTGGTAAGACCTCTGCAGGGATCTGCTCTGCAGAGGTTCTCTGTCTCTCTCTCTCTCTCCCTCTCCTCCACATCCCCTCCTGCAGCAGGCACTGTTACAGGGGGAAAGTCTCCACAGTGACCCTATTCAGCCCCACCACTAAGGGTCCAGGCACCTAGCTGGATAGCTAGAGAGTGCCTGTTTACTCAGGGGTCTCCTGGTTACCTCTTTTTTTCTGCACTATAGCCCATACCACAATGTCTGGCAGTAAGAGTAAGAAAGGCTCCAAGGCAGCCAGCACTTACTATGCTACCTGCACTATTTGTCAGGCTGACCTCCCTGCAGGATGCACCTCGCCACATTGTGAGAGCTGCACTCAGGCTGCAGATACTGAGACCCCGACTGCCCGGACGGCTACCAGTGCCCCTGACCCTACCCCTGCATGGGCCGCAGTTATGTCTCAGAATATGACGCAGTCCATTGACAGATTGTCTGCCACACTGCTGCAGTTTATGCAAGCCCGTTCGCCTCCTGAACCCGCCGTTCAGGCTTCTGCGTCTCAGCCAGAAGTCTTGGAACCGCGACATACTGCCGACCCTGCCCCGTCAGTCTCCGACTCTGGCCGTAAGAGACCTCCTCCATCTCCAGAGTCCCCTGCGGGATCTGCATCCCGCAGGCGTCAAGATGACGCGCAGGAGTCCGAAGGTCTCTGTTCTACGGACTCAGAGGGTCACTTAGATGAGTCCCTAGACTTAGATGCGACCGATACGGTGGCACTGGTGGAGGATTTGATTACTGACATCAACCAGGTCCTGGAGGTGTCAGACCCTCCGGCTGATGTGCCGGAGCACAAGGTGTCCTTTAAAAGAGCCAGGAGACCACACAAGCATTTCTCGGACCATCCAGAGTTCCAGGAAATTCTTAAAAAGCATAGGTTACATCCTGACAAACGGTTTGGTAACCGTAAGGCTCTGGAAACGCGTTATCCTTTTCTGCCTAAGGTTACCCAGGATTGGACAGATCCGCCACAGGTGGACCCGCCCGTATCCCGTCTAGCTACCAAGACCCTCCTGTCCTTACCAGACAGTTCATCCATAAAGGACGCCACTGACCGTCAGGTGGAGCAGATGGCGAAGTCCGTTTTTGAGGCCTCAGGCTCTTCTCTAGGCCCAGCCTTTGCTTCAGTCTGGGCCTCTAAGGCTATTATGACTAGAGCTAATTCGGTACACTCGGCTCTTCGGTCCTTGCAGGTCGACCCGGCCTTGTTAGACCAGGTTACTCAAATTGCGGTTACCGCCGAATATTCTATGCATGCTGCCTTCGATTCGGCTAACTGTGCCGCGGCTGCGGCTTCCAACGCCATAACTATTAGGCGAGCCCTCTGGTTAAGAGAGTGGAAGGCAGACGCAGCGTCAAAAAAGTCGCTCACATGTCTTCCGTACAATGGTGGCCGTTTATTTGGCGAAAAGCTGGATCAATTGATTTCAGACGCCACTGGGGGTAAGAGTACCTCTCTTCCACAACGTCAGATTAAGCGACCCTTCACTCGTCGCCAACAAACCCGTTTCCAATCCTTTCGGAACTCCTTTGGTTGGTCAGTCTCGAAGCCCCCAACGGCGGCCAATAGGTCCCCCCGTAGGGAACGCACCCAGACGACACGGAAGACTGGCGCAAACTGGCAGTCCCATTCTCGCCAGTCCAGATCTAAGGGCTCAAAGCCTAGCCGATTCTCTTCTTCCTGACTCTCCCCCTTCGGGAGACACTATTCAGGTTGGCGGCCGACTTTCTCGCTTTCGTCAGGTCTGGCTCGCTTCTACCGACGACAAGTGGGTAAACACCTTGGTGTCTTCCGGATACACCATAGAATTTACGGCCCTTCCTCCAAATCGTTTTTTTCTGTCAATCCCACCTGCTCATCCGCCCAAAGCTCGCACCTTCTTTCAAGCGGTAAATTCCCTTCTGACAGCCGGTGTCATCATACCGGTACCGCCAGCCGTACGCTTCCAAGGGTTCTACTCAAACCTTTTTGTGGTACCCAAAAAAGGAGGAGCGGTTCGCCCCATTCTAGATCTAAAACAGTTAAACTCCTTCGTGAAGGTTCGGCATTTCCGCATGGAGTCACTGCGCTCCATCATAGCGTCCATGGAGAAGGACGAATTTCTCGCGTCCCTCGACATACAGGACGCTTACCTTCATATCCCAATCGCGGCAATTCACCAGCGGTTTCTCCGCTTCGCCATCAACCAGGACCATTATCAGTTTGTGGCCCTCCCGTTCGGCCTAGCGACGGCTCCCAGGGTGTTCACCAAGGTCATGGCGGCTGTCATGACCATACTGCACACAAGAGGAATGGTAGTCCTCCCATACCTAGACGATTTGCTCATCAAAGCTCCCTCCTTCAGGGAGTGTCAGCAGAGTGTTTCCATCACGGTGGACACCCTGCGTCGTCTAGGCTGGTTGGTGAATCTGCGGAAGTCGTCACCAGTCCCGTCACAATGTCTAACATTCCTCGGGATGCGCTTCCACACCCCCAGGGGTCTGGTCCTTCTCCCTCAGGAAAAGGCGAAGGCCCTTCGACAGGGAGTCCACATCCTCCTACGGCCGTTTCCTCAATCGATTCGGTTCGCCATGCGAGTCTTGGGCAGGATGGTTGCCTCTATGGAGGCGGTGCCGTTCGCTCAACTTCACCTCAGGCCTCTCCAACGGGCGATTCTGACTTCGTGGAACAGGAACCCTTCTGCCCTGGACAGATTATTCCGGTTGTCTCCTGCAGCGAGGAGCTCCCTCCATTGGTGGCTCAAACCTCGTTCCCTCACAAGGGGAAGGTCCTTTCTACCGGTTTGCTGGAAGATAGTCACCACCGACGCAAGTCTCAGCGGATGGGGAGCGGTACATCGTCATCACACGGCACAGGGAACATGGTCCCCAGCGGAGTCGGCCGAACCCATCAATCTCCTGGAAATCCGAGCCATATTTCTAGCTCTGAAGGCTTTTCATTCCATGCTGGCAGGAACACAAGTCCGGATTCAGTCAGACAATGCCACGGCCGTGGCATACATCAACCATCAAGGCGGAACCCGCAGTCTCCAGGCCATGCACGAAGTGCAACGCATTCTACACTGGGCAGAATCGACGAACTCAACGCTGTCAGCAGTTCATATCCCGGGAGTGGAAAACTGGGAAGCGGATTTCCTCAGTCGCCAGGGCATGGACTCGGGAGAGTGGTCTCTACATCCCGACGTGTTCCAGCAAATATGCCATCGCTGGGGGATTCCGGACGTAGATCTGATGGCATCTCGGTTCAACACGAAGGTTCCCATGTTTATAGCCAGATCTCACGACCCGCGAGCTCTAGGGGCGGATGCCCTAGTTCAGAATTGGTCTCAGTTCCAGCTGCCTTACATCTTCCCTCCTCTGCCTCTCATTCCCAGAGTGGTGCGGAAAATCAAGCAAGAGGGCATTCCAGTCATTCTCATTGCCCCAGACTGGCCCAGACGGGCATGGTACGCCGATCTCGTGCAGCTCACGGCGGACGTTCCCTTGCGCCTCCCTTGTCGCCCCGACCTGTCTCAGGGCCCGTTTTACCACCAGAATTCAGACGCCCTGAATTTGATGGCGTGGCCCTTGAGACCTGGGTACTAACCCAAGCAGTTTTCTCCTCTGCCGTTATTCAGACCATGATCAGAGCACGGAAGTCGGCATCGGCAAGAATTTATCATCGCACCTGGAAAGCCTTTTTCGCGTGGTGCTCTTCTCAGGATCAACCCCCTCTTCCCTATTCCTTGCCGTTAGTTCTAGGGTTCCTTCAGTCGGGGTTAGAATCTGGTCTCTCCCTAGGTTCCCTTAAGGGTCAGATTTCAGCTCTTTCAGTACTTTTTCAATGCCGCCTTGCTGTAAAGCCACAGGTTAAAACTTTTCTCCAAGGAGTCAATCACATTGTCCCTCCGTACAAACGCCCTTTAGACGCATGGGACCTTAACCTGGTACTTACGGCTCTGCAGGAACCTCCCTTTGAACCTCTTCGGGACACCTCTCTCCTCCTTCTGACTCTGAAGGTGGTTTTTCTAGTGGCTATCACTTCCCTTCGCTGAGTGTCGGAACTCTCTGCGCTTTCTTGTAAGCCACCCTTCCTGGTTTTCCATCAGGACAAGGTTGTACTCCGTCCGGTGCCGTCATTCCTGCCTAAGGTTGTCTCCTCATTTCATTTGAATGAGGATATTTCATTGCCCTCCTTTTGTCCGGCTCCGGTTCACAGGTTCGAACAAGCTTTGCATACTCTGGATCTCGTCAGGGCGCTTCGCATTTATGTGTCTAGAACTGCGCATTTCCGTAAGTCAGATACTCTGTTCATTCTGATGGAAGGCCCTCGTAAGGGTATGCCAGCTTCCAAGGCTACACTGGCTAGGTGGATTAGATCAGCTATCCAAGAAGCCTACAAGATGAAAACTACTCCTCTTCCAGTGGGGATCAAGGCACATTCTACCCGAGCCGTGGGGGCCTCTTGGGCCGTTCGGCACCAAGCCTCGGCTCTCCAAGTGTGTAAGGCGGCCACCTGGTCGAGTTTACACACTTTTACCAAGCACTACCGTGTTCATACCCAGTCCTCGGCGGACGCTAGTCTGAGTAGGTGCATCCTTCAGGCGGCAGTTGCTCACCTGTAGGTATTTATCTGTTTACTGACTTGTTCAGTATCATTAGTTCCATTGTCTTTCCCACCCAGGGACTGCTTTGGGACGTCCCACGGTCCTGTGTCCCCCAATGAAGCGAAGGAGAAAAGGAGAATTTTGTATACTTACCGTAAATTCCTTTTCTCTTAGCCTCTAATTGGGGGACACAGCACCCACCCTGTTGGCCATACGGCCTTGTTTCTAGTGGTTTTTGTTACTCTTATATTGTTACGTTATGGCCTTGCCAGGCTTTGTTGGTATTGGTTAACCTTGTTACTTCTCCTACTGCTTTAGCACAAAACTGAGGAGGCAGTGCCTGCCCCAGGGGTGTATGCTGAGGAGGAGGAGCCACTGTTACTTTTTTGCAGATTGCTTAGTGTCGCCTCCTAGTGGACAGCAGCATAACACACGGTCCTGTGTCCCCCAATTAGAGGCTAAGAGAAAAGGAATTTACGGTAAGTATACAAAATTCTCCTTATTGTTCGACAACATTTTAGGATGATATGCTGTAAGAATTCATGAGTGCACTGTAATGTGACCCTTGATGCTATACTTATTATTTAGCATATATATGTTTGATGTTTTTTTTCAAAATAAAACATTTATACAAAAAAAAAAGTCAAGGCAAGAGTGAATTAGGGCCACAGTGAGGGTTTTTGTGGTTTCCAAGGTGAGAAATGTGCGAATTCTAGAGACGTTCTTCAGGTGCAAGCAGCAAAAGCGGGCAAGAGATTGTATATATGGGGTGAAGGAAGGATCAGAGTCACACAACACCCAGACAGCGAGCCTGCTGACTAGGTGTTATCATGGTGCCGCACACAGAGAGAGATGTCATATTTAGGGAGGTTAGCGGAGGGTGGGAGCAGAAGAAGTTCAGTTTTGGAAAGGTTGAGTTTCAGATAGAGAGCGGACATGGAAAGTGCGGTTAGACAGTCATTGGTGTTCTTTCTTAGAGCGGGAGTAAGGTCAAGGGAAGAAGTGTATAGTTGTGTAACATAAGCATAAAGATGGTACTGAAAGCCAAATCTGCTGATGGTCTATCCAATTGGGGCCATGTAGAGAGATAGAGGTCCAAGGACTGAACCCTAAGGGACCCCAATAGTGAGAGAAAGAGGGGAGGAAGTGGAGCCAGCAAATGATACACTGAAAGAGTGGTCAGAAAGATAGGAAGAGAACCAGGAGAGAGACGTGTACTTGATGCTGATGGAGTGCAGCGTAGAGAGTAGGGGATGGTGGTCAACAGTGTCAAAGGCTGCAGAGAGATCAAGAAGAATAAGTAGAGAGTGGTCACCATTACATTTTGCTGTCAGAAGGTCATTGGTCACTTTGGTGAGAGCAGTTTCTGCAAAATGTAGGGGGCAGAAACCAGCCTGTAATGGGTCTAGCAGAGAATGAGTGGAGAGGTAATGGGTGAGGCGGAAGTAGACCAGGTGCTCCAGGAGTTTAAGGCCCTGTTACACAGCACAACATAGTTAACAATGTCGCTGATACGTCACGGGTTTGGAGTCCTTCCAGGGACATCGTTAGAACATCGTTGCATGTGACTCTGCAAAGTTGTAACGATAAATCGTTTGATCGCTGATCGCAGGTTTGAGAACATGTTCTCAAACCACACGATCAAAAATCAGCCAACTTGGTATATTGTGGTGTTTGGCATCGCGATAACTATGTTGTTGACAACTTCGCCCATTCACACCAATGAGCAGGTATCGTTTGCTGGGTTGTGCGAACGATATCTACTCACTACCTCGTTGGTGAGCCGTCCACAATATCTATACGTGTGACATCTCACCAACGATGTCGGAAATGACCACGCGCCCACGAGATCGTTGCTGACATCCTTCCAATGTCGTGCCGTGTAACAGTACCTTTAGAGATGAAGGGGAGATTGGAGACTGGCCTGTAGTTTTTTGTGCAGGATGGGTCAAGGGAGGTTTTCTTTAATAATGGAGTAATGATAGAGCGTTTGAAGGAGGAGGAGAAGATGCCAGAAGAGAGGGAGAGATTGAAGATTTTGGTTAGGTGAGTGGTGACCACCGGAAAAAGAGACTGGAGTAGGTGTGAGGGGATTGGGTCAGCGGTGCATGTGGTGGGACAAGAGGAAGAGAGGAGCCTGGAGACTTCTTCTCTAACTGCGTCGAACGTGGAGAGTGAGGCGGAGGAAATGTGGGGAGAGGTAGAGGTAACAGCGATTTGAGGTTGGGAGATGCTTTCCTGATAGAAAACATCCATTTTCTCTGTGAACTATGAAGCCAGATCATCAGCACAGAGGTCAGTGATAGGGGCCTGCACTTTAGAACTGAGAAGAGAGTGAAAGCCGTCAGTTTTGTTTGTATTGTTGGATAGTGAGACCGTTGTGGTGAAGTAGGTTTGTTTGGCATGGTGAAGGGCAGAGTTGTAAGTTCTCAGCATAAATTTATAGTGAATGAAGGTTTTTGGTGTGCGGGTTTTCCTCCATAGATGTTCATCACTCCTAGAGCATCGCTGGAGGAATCAAGCTTGTGATGTGAGCCAGGGCTGTTTTACTCTGTGTGTGGAAGTTCTGGGGGTGAGGGGTGCTACTTGGTCCAGGGAGCTTTTGAGAGAGTCGTTTAAGTGATTTACTGCCAAATTGGGACAGTGATGAGTGTAGAGAGTCTTTGAGAGTATGATGGTTAATGTCCTGTAGATTTCTGAATGTGTGATGGGTAGGGGTGTGCTGGCTTGGGCAGGGATTTGTGAGTATAAAGGAGAGTATGTTTTCATCAGAGAGGGGAAGCGGTAAATTATCTAAGGAGGAGGTTGAACAGAGACGGACAAAGATCAGATCAAGGGTGTTACTGTAACGTATTTACTACCTTGTAGTATGGAAGTGCTGCTTCTGCAGGTTTAAATTAAGCCTTTTTTTGCCTGCTCAGTGTGAGTAGATGAGGCTAATGAGTGGAGCATGTAGTAGCAGGTGTGTGTGTGAATGCTTGGGTATGTTGAGGGGCGTGTCTGGGCTGGTTGCTCTCCACCCCTCGGCCTTACTTAGATCAGCTGACATCCACCTGTTGTGCTAATTTCAGTTCACTTCTGGACTGTGACCTGGTGTGAGCAGAAGCTGATCTGAAGTTGCTGTGTGGTTTTTTTTTTTTTGTTTTTTTTTTTCTTCTTCTTCCTTGGAAGTTGCTGGGCTCCGTGGGTGGATGTAGGGGCTTATGCCTAGGGCTTCCGGGACTTAGGCTGGCGGTTCGAACCTCCTCACCCTCAGAGGTACCTTTTTGAGATCAGGGCGAGTCAGGGACCCCAGTATCAGCGCCAGAGCAGGCTCCCCTGACTCCCTACACCCAGTTCCCTCCTACTTTTGGGCACTCTGGCCCCCTCCCCCGGCTTGACAATTACCCTCCTTGTGTGTCTCGGAGGTTGAGAGCTGTGAGAGGCCAAGAGATGTGGTTAGAGATAGGAGCTGGGATGCAGATGGGGAGATGGGGCTGTTTATGGGGATGAAGAGTCTCCCAGAATAAGGTCTGTAATTCTTGGTGCAGGATGGGTCAAGGGAGGTTTTCTTTAATAATGGAGTAATGATAGAGCGTTTGAAGGACGAGGAGAAGATGCCAGAAAAAAGGGAGAGATTGAAGATTTTGGTTAGGTGAGTGGTGACCACCGGAGAGTGAGACTGGAGTAGGTGTGAGTGGATGGGGTCAGCCGTGCATGTGGTGGGACGAGAGGAGCCTGGAGACTTCTTCTGTGACTGGGTCGAATGTGGAGAGTGGAGAGAATGTGGTAATTCTGAGGACATGAAATGCAGCAGCCAGGCGGAGAGATGGTCGTGGAACTAGGTGGGTGACCCTGGGGGGGCAGTATACCACTGCTACTCTGAGAGGGAGGGGATTGAAGAGCCTAACGGTGTAGACCTCAAAGGAAGGGAATGAGAGTGATGGAGCTGGGAGGATGACCTGGAAAGTACATTGTGGGGACAGGAGTAAGCAAACACCACCACCACCATGTCAGTTCCCAGGTCTCGGAGAAGGAGAGAAATGTATGCCACCATAAGAAATAGCGGCAGAGGTCACTGTGTCTGGATCCAGGTTTCTGTGAGAGCCAGGAGGTTAAGAAAGTTAGTGAGAAAATAGTTGTGGATACAGGTAAGCTTGTTGCATACAGACCGTGGATTCCAGTGAGCACAATTAAAAGAGGGAGATGAAGGTGTGCAAGTAATGTTGATAAGTTTAGCATGGTTTCTATGTGTGGTGGGGGAGAGGTTGAAGTTAGTGGAGGGTGGACCAGGATTTGGAGAGAGATTTCATGATAGGAGCAGCAGTAAAAAGAGAAAAGGCAAACAGTTTTTGTAATTGTGACTTTGTTTCTGATGCAACACCCTCGAATATGGTGGTCTGAGGTTATTCAGTATGTTGAAAAGGGAATGGGAGCTTAATAAAGTAGAGGGGAAGGAGAGAGGGGCTTATGTGGATGCGGGGTGATGGAAGGGGGATGGCACGGTGAAAGTGAATGGCAAAGGCCATTTCCTTTCAAGGCCAAGTCCCCTTAGGACTGAACTAAATTTATAGGGCACACTAAAGAATCAGGTGAGGGAGATTGTAGGAAGTCACATGACTTCAGGTAACTAGCAGCTACACTTCACAGCAGGGGATAAATAGATGATGAAAGGCCACAGATCAGACATTAGGCAAAGCTGCCACCACACAATCGCACCTCCAACAAGATATCATTTTATACTGTTGAGTAAAGAATGTAATGCGTACAGAGGACATCTGCATCTTAAAATGTAATTATGAAAATGAGTAAGATTTATGGATTATGTGTACGAATCTCAGTTTTGCTATATCCCATATATTAACGTTACAAAGTTTGAGTTTTTATAAAAAAAAAACTTATTGGAAGTTGTGTCTATTGCACCCAATTATCAAAAGATTGGTTGACCAACCAAAAATGTCTTGTTTAATACTTCTCAACCTTTGTCTACACTTAAATGACCATTCATGCTATATTGCTCTTGCACGATAAAAGAAATAAAAAATTATTATAAGTAATAAAACTATTTTAGTTTCTTAAAACTTTACTTCAACAGATACGAAACCAAAAGAATAAAACAAAGACCAATATTGTAAAACCTCTTGAACTGCTATATAACAAATTTTATTTCAGTCACTAATTATTATCTTGCCATGGAATTTGACCTTTTTCACAAAATATGCAAATTGTTCTTGAATTTGCATAATGGCAGTAGTAGATCTAATTGATCTAGCCTCTATACTACTCAGATTAGATTCGCAGTCATTTAGATCAACAAGGAGGGGATATTGTTGAGAACTATGCAAAATTACACAAGCGTTTCCCACACTGTCCACATTTTCACATTGTAGTTTAATTTCGGTTACAAGTGCACGCCATTATGAGGCCATTAATCCAAAAAAATACAATTAACGTAACACCTCGCCCTACTCAATCTATAATTGAAGAGCCTACAGGTAAAGTTTAGATTCCAACTCTAATATGGCTTTATAAGATTTGGGCCAAGTTGGAAAGCTTCATCCCAAACTAAAACCAATGGCAAGCATGGGACTTTTATTTCTGGAAGTGGTCATGATGGGGAGATGTTGAAACAGTTAACTGTTTCAACTGTATTCAACTGTATATTATACCAAGAAAATAGCCCATGTTATTTTCTTTGAAAAGTCTGGAACCATTGATATGCCCATATGCACCAATATCAACAGCCACAAAATAGTTTCTGGCATCTCAACAGCCATGAGAACGATGGAAGAATATTTTTAATAATTATAATACAGGGATCCACTATTGACAAGTTTCTGAAAGTGAACGTTTTCCACCAACAGCACCAATACAGTAGAGGAAATTAGCCACTTCATAGAACTTTTCAATATTCGGCAGTCACTGAGCAGGAGTTTGATGGGGGTAAAATGAGTGGCTATAACTTCTGCCAAATAACTTCACATGTTTCGTGAACAGATTCACAAATTCTTGAAATTCCTAAGCAAAATTAATGTAGTAAATACTCTCCACAAGGATAATAGATCCTCCCCCAGACCTCGTCTTGGCCTCTCATACAGCCAGCTCAGAATTCACCCCGAAACACAGCATCTGCAGTTTGGGGTTCTGATCTGGCACAAATCCTAAATTTATATTAAAAGGCTTGTTAAAGAGTCAATTATGACTTTTAGGATTACTACCTTTATTGGTGGCATTAGAGTTTGTCTACTTAAAGGGAACCAACTACCTCAGATCACCCTAATACACAGTTAGTACATGTCCCTGCACCCTAAGGATACCTTTCCAGCACTGTTTTTGTGTAAAATCTTGCATTAGTATAACTCATATAAAGAGTTTATAAACTTACTAGCCTGGTGACTTCTGGACGTATCCCTCCTTCTGTTATATTTCAGGGCTGTGCATTAATTGCACTAATCCCATAAAATGAGGTACATATGTTCATTTTACTCCTCACCACCATTGGGATAGAAATCCAAATATCAACTATACTATTCCTATACACTATACACGCCCAGGGAAACTTTTTGCATGTAGCCCCCACTTCATTATCATCCTAATGAGTAAGTATAAAAACATTTTTTACAACATTGAAAGCAAGCATTTAGCAGAGAGAGGGATGGTAATAGGAAGACGCAGGGACATGTATTGATAGGTTAGGTGGCTTTTTGGAGGTGACAGATTCTCTTTAAGAACTTCAGTCATATTTAAGACTCTTAATAATGTGACCAAAAAGGGTACTGAATTTTCCTCCTGGTCTACTGAGGCTGTTAAGGCATTTGCTGCTCTCAAGACAGTCTTCTCTTAAGGTTCCAGTCCTCAGTCAACTTGATGTTGATCTACCTTTTGTGGTAAAGTCTCCTATTAGACCAGTTAAGTCCAAGACCCTCCTATAAAGTACAGAAATTCTACAAAAAGACCCGGGAGTGAAGCCAGAAATAGATAACTTAAAGTAAGCTTTATTAAACAAAAATTAATATTAAAGATATATGAAAGAGAGCATGCTAAAAAACAATACACAACATACAGTGAGCCCCCATATAGGTATGCACATATAGTTGAAACTAGAAGTTTACATACACAATATAAAGTGTCACATATGCATGTTTTTCTCTGTATCTGACATGGTTGGGTGGGTTTTCTCTTTAATGAAAAGCGATGAAAAGTGATATGTAAAAAAAATGTTACGCATTTTCATTTCTAACTATTCAGAAAAAAAAGAAAAACTAATGTGGCTCATTCAAAATAAAAAAAGTTACAGGCCTCAGAAGATGGCAATACAAAAACAAACATACAGTTCTTAGTGTAGAAAAGTAGCAAAGCATAATAAAACCTATGTAAATTTACTGTCACTTTAACAGTAATGACCCGAACAATAAATTGGTTTTATCACGTTTACTGAAAAGTGAATGTCACAAAAAAAATAAAACAATAAGTGATTTGCTATTTATTGTTCATTCTTCATGTGAAAAATTTGAAAAGTGATTTAAAAAATGTTATGTTCCCCAAAATTGTACCAAAATAATCTCAAACTTTCAGAATATGGTAACAAAAAACTATTATAATAAAGTATTTTTTACTGTGTTATAGAAGCAAAACAAGAAAAGTGGTATCACTGTAATTACACTAATTTGAAGAATAAAGTTGTCTTATCACTAATCTCGCACGGTGAACCGTGTAAAAATAAGAACTATTTTTGTACTGACTTGTATTTCTTCATTCTACCTCCCAAAAATCAAAATGCGGCTTGGGTCACATTTATCCTGCTCTCTTTCTGCTGAGCACTTGTGTCTGGGTTTTCATGTAAATCCCAAAAAACATGATTCATGCAAAACCTCCAATGGAACCACTCACTTTAATGAAGCAGATCAATACACTTTGGACTCCATCTGGTCTCTGTTTCACCGGTGTCCCATCATTTTAGGCAAATATTTAGCACAGACCATTCTGTGCATGCGTAAAAAGATGGACATTAGCGAAGTAGATGCCAAATGTAGTCCGAATTGTCTCCAACTGACTAGCACAAAAATTACACTTTTTCAGAAACAACAAAAAAAATAATATACAAAAATTTATTAAAGATTCATTTTCGAATCTAGATCTATGCAATCAGGTAAAAGCTTCAATAAGATGAAAAACATGTTTGAGACAATTGCATTCAAAATCGAGTACTAAAGCAGAGGTAGCAGACCTTTCAAAAATCACGAAAAGTTTAACTAAAGAACAATCAACTTTGAAGGCGGACATTACATCACTCAGAACAAAGATTGCAGACTTGGAGGACCGAAATAGACTTACTAATGTGACGACCATCCACTGCAAAGGCTGAGCTGCTGGTAAGGCAGCACCCGAGAAACTCCCAGACCCTTTACTCCTATACAGGGATTTGGAATTACAGCAGAGCCCAGGAGGTAGCTGTCTATAGGTGAGCAGTAGACCAGAGCAGGGAGGTCGCCAGGAAGGGACAAGACTACGAGGTCAGGGAATAGACAAAGTCAGGATCTAAAAGCATAGTCAGAAGGCAGCGCCAAAACCGGGAGGGCAGCAAAAGTACAAAATGCTCAGGCGGTAGAAGTGTCAAAATTCAGGCAAGGTCAGAGTCAATACAATGTAGCACAAACTAGATAGCTGGGAAAACCAAGAATATATCTGGTGGATTGCAGAACAGGCCCCAAGGTATTTGAAGGGTGCGGTCTCCTCTCACTGGCTGGAGCTCACAACCTGATTACCTCATCCGGACCGCCCCTACAACCAGGCCAGATGGTGATACAATACTGATGGCAATCAACTCACTTTTGATAGATGAACGAAGCCAGCGCATTCCTGATGCCTCTACAGGGACCTCTCTTCTGTACCCAGCATCACCCACAGGAGGAGTATGGTAATGCCCAGAGGCAGGAACCAAAGGAGCAGGTCCCAATGAGGACATCAGCCTGGAAACGTGAGATAAATGCACATAGGGTCTTATACTTTTTACAAAAGGGTAATAGCGGTGTATAATAGGAACTGCTCACCTGGCTCGGTTGTGTCACCCACAACCGGTATAATTGCCTGTACGATGGCTTGTAGGATGGCTGCTGCAGGGCCGCATTTTCACGATAACCGTGGAAACAGGAATGCTGTAATGGGACATAAATGCCGAAATGCCCGCACTGCCACCAGGAATCACCTGGAAACAAAGCGTTAACTGGGCAGATTTTTCTTTATTTTATCCTACGCGTTTCGGAGCCTCTATCCGAGCTCCTTCCTCAGGGAACATCAAGATCACAATAGAAACAATCTTATTTAAACCCAAAAAAAGCGCCAAAAATCAGTGACAGCCCCTGTGCTGTGACGTCAGCAGCAGGGTGGATCAAAGTGTGGCATCACAATGTTTATAAACAATACATCAACTGGCTGAAAGAATCCGACACCGTCTAGTGGCTGGGGCAGGAATAACAGTGAACGAGTCTGACAGCGACATGACAATATGAAAATTAGAGGGATTTTAGAAACGAACGAATTAACTACGTTCAGAATATTATCAAGTCTGTAATCCTGCTGTCAACAGATTCTGAGCTCCTCATAGATAGGGTCCACAAACTGCTAAAACCAAGGCATATCCCAAATGAGATACCTAGAGAGAACCATATTAAGATTACATTTTTATCACAGCAAGAAGAAAAATGTCATCTATCTTAAACTGCTCAAACATCTACAGCCTCCATACGAAAATCTAAAAATGTATGCGGACCTATCAAAGGATACTCTTGCTCAAAGGAAAGCTTTTGGGAAAATCACTCAAGCGATTATGACAGGCAACTTTTACCTCTTGGCGTTTCCTACTAAACTACTAGTGAACCTACAAGGAAAGACCAATCACAAAGGAAAGCACCAGGATGCTAAAGGACATTGGAATAGATCTTAAATGACTGCTAGTGAATTTTAACTTCACCGTTTGGATACCAAATGTCAACCAACATGTTAATTCTGGAATCATCTGGATTTTCTAACCATACAGAATTTTCTCTTCCTCCCTTATAGGTACTTCAGACACTTGCTTCTTCTTCTGTTCAACAAGAGGTTACAATGCTTTACTTGCCCTGAACTGTACCCCCTATGGAGTTGACTCTAATCGCCAGAGCTTCCTGAAGGACTGTAAGATGGTTGACAATGTTGCCTGTTAATTTTTTAGGCTTAAATTTGTCTAACCTTTTTTCTTCTAAGGTCTTATGTAGAGATTAACCCCTTGACGTAATACAATGTCATGGGTCGGGTACTGGTGCTTGATGTGAGCTCCGGTGTGGTGCTCGCATCAAACACCCGACATCTCGGCTGATCTATAAAATGCATTAACAGGCGATTAAATGCATCCACCCAAACATGAGATAATTAGAAATGTCTGCTCAAACCACAAAAAATAAGCCGTCACACAGCCCCAGATCCCGAAAAATGATAACACTACAGGATACAGAACATGGCGCAAAAAGTGTGATTCTTTTTTTTTTTTTTTTTTTTTTAAACTTCAGAGTTTTTTTCACCACTTAGATAACAGTAAAAGTATACATGCTTAGTATCTACGAACTCGTACCGACCCGAGGCATCACACCGTCACATCAGTTTTGCCATATAGTGATCATGGCGAATAAAAAAAGCCAAAATACAAACCTGTAATTGCACCATTTTTGCAATTTCACAGCACTTGAAATTTTTTTCCCATTTTCCTGTACACTATATGGTAAAATAAATGATTTAATCTGAAAGTACAACTCGTCCCACAAAAAAACAAGCCCTCATATGTCTACAGGGTGGTCCATTTATATGATATCTGAAATTGCTACATGATTCAGATATCCAGTGGCATTGAGGTTTCCATTGATGAAGAATGGCCCCACTATCTTTGTACCCCATATACCACACCATACCATCAATTTTTTGTGTTCCAACAATCTCTGAGGGATCTATCCACTGTGGGTTAGTGTGAGACAAATAGCGGTGGTTTTGTTTGTTAACTTCACCATTCCCATCCATGCCAAAAACAGAAACCAAATGCACTTACAGGACGCAGTCAGAGCCCAATTGTGGAGCAAGCCCAGCTGCTGGCTGATGACTCACCTCTACCAGCAATGTGGGAGGCGAGCTGCCATGCATACACTAGGCCTGCATAGAGCACCATTCACACTGATACATATGATGCAGAGTGTCTGAAAGCTACCCAACCGCTCTGCTGCCTGAGCATTGGGCCGCACAGTACAATGCTTCTGCACCACTGGATGAATGGCGCCCCTATGGGCCCAACTGCACCCTGGATGGATAAAAAAGTGCAAAAGTTTTTTATATGATAAATAAAAAACCTTTATAGATGGGATTTTGGTTCATGTGTTGGCCCAAGACATTTAAGCTGGTGACCCACGATCAAGGGATCCCATGCTCACCAGTCCTAACTAAATTGTACAAAAACTACTAGAAAAAAAGCAGCATCAGAAAAATTACCATCCATGCCAAAAACAGAAACCAAATGCACTTACAGGACGCAGTCAGAGCCCAATTGTGGAGCAAGCCCAGCTGCTGGCTGATGACTCACCTCTACCAGCAATGTGGGAGGCGAGCTGCCATGCATACACTAGGCCTGCATAGAGCACCATTCACACTGATACATATGATGCAGAGTGTCTGAAAGCTACCCAACCGCTCTGCTGCCTGAGCATTGGGCCGCACAGTACAATGCTTCTGCACCACTGGATGAATGGCACCCCTATGGGCCCAACTGCACCCTGGATGGATAAAAAAGTGCAAAAGTTTTTTATATGATAAATAAAAAACCTTTATAGATGGGATTTTGGTTCATGTGTTGGCCCAAGACATTTAAGCTGGTGACCCACGATCAAGGGATCCCATGCTCACCAGTCCTAACTAAATTGTACAAAAACTACTAGAAAAAAAGCAGCATCAGAAAAATTACCATCCATGCCAAAAACAGAAACCAAATGGTAATTTTTCTGATGCTGCTTTTTTTCTAGTAGTTTTTGTACAATTTAGTTAGGACTGGTGAGCATGGGATCCCTTGATCGTGGGTCACCAGCTTAAATGTCTTGGGCCAACACATGAACCAAAATCCCATCTATAAAGGTTTTTTATTTATCATATAAAAAACTTTTGCACTTTTTTATCCATCCAGGGTGCAGTTGGGCCCATAGGGGCGCCATTCATCCAGTGGTGCAGAAGCATTGTACTGTGCGGCCCAATGCTCAGGCAGCAGAGCGGTTGGGTAGCTTTCAGACACTCTGCATCATATGTATCAGTGTGAATGGTGCTCTATGCAGGCCTAGTGTATGCATGGCAGCTCGCCTCCCACATTGCTGGTAGAGGTGAGTCATCAGCCAGCAGCTGGGCTTGCTCCACAATTGGGCTCTGACTGCGTCCTGTAAGTGCATTTGGTTTCTGTTTTTGGCATGGATGGTAATTTTTCTGATGCTGCTTTTTTTCTAGTAGTTTTTGTACAATTTAGTTAGGACTGGTGAGCATGGGATCCCTTGATCGTGGGTCACCAGCTTAAATGTCTTGGGCCAACACATGAACCAAAATCCCATCTATAAAGGTTTTTTATTTATCATATAAAAAACTTTTGCACTTTTTTATCCATCCAGGGTGCAGTTGGGCCCATAGGGGCGCCATTCATCCAGTGGTGCAGAAGCATTGTACTGTGCGGCCCAATGCTCAGGCAGCAGAGCGGTTGGGTAGCTTTCAGACACTCTGCATCATATGTATCAGTGTGAATGGTGCTCTATGCAGGCCTAGTGTATGCATGGCAGCTCGCCTCCCACATTGCTGGTAGAGGTGAGTCATCAGCCAGCAGCTGGGCTTGCTCCACAATTGGGCTCTGACTGCGTCCTGTAAGTGCATTTGGTTTCTGTTTTTGGCATGGATGGTAATTTTTCTGATGCTGCTTTTTTTCTAGTAGTTTTTGTACAATTTAGTTAGGACTGGTGAGCATGGGA
This sequence comes from Allobates femoralis, assembly GCA_033576535.1. Classification (NCBI taxonomy): domain Eukaryota; kingdom Metazoa; phylum Chordata; class Amphibia; order Anura; family Aromobatidae; genus Allobates; species Allobates femoralis. The sequence continues at coordinate 263,860,980 of JARQOC010000003.1, forward strand.
TCCCTTGATCGTGGGTCACCAGCTTAAATGTCTTGGGCCAACACATGAACCAAAATCCCATCTATAAAGGTTTTTTATTTATCATATAAAAAACTTTTGCACTTTTTTATCCATCCAGGGTGCAGTTGGGCCCATAGGGGCGCCATTCATCCAGTGGTGCAGAAGCATTGTACTGTGCGGCCCAATGCTCAGGCAGCAGAGCGGTTGGGTAGCTTTCAGACACTCTGCATCATATGTATCAGTGTGAATGGTGCTCTATGCAGGCCTAGTGTATGCATGGCAGCTCGCCTCCCACATTGCTGGTAGAGGTGAGTCATCAGCCAGCAGCTGGGCTTGCTCCACAATTGGGCTCTGACTGCGTCCTGTAAGTGCATTTGGTTTCTGTTTTTGGCATGGATGGTAATTTTTCTGATGCTGCTTTTTTTCTAGTAGTTTTTGTATAACCTCACCATTCACAAAAAAGTGGCAATTGTCTATGCTGTGAAGATACGAGATGTGCAGCATCTGAAACAACGGATACTGGAAGCCTGTATTAACATTTCTTCTGCGGTGTTGCTATCAGTGTGTCAAGAGTGGGAGAAGAGGATTTCATTGACAATCCAACACAATGGGCAGAACTTTGAACACATTTTGTAAGTGGTAATAAACTTGTAAGTAACTCATGAAAGAATAAATGTATGTTAAAACCAAGCATATTATTGTTTTTCTTATGAAATTCTCAATAAGTTTGATGTGTCACATGACATAGTAACATGGTATTTGAGGTTGAAGGAAGACCTTAAAGGCCCAGTTACACACACACAGATAATTGTGCAGAGATTTTTCGCAGATATCTGGTTGCAGTGAAATCATGGACACATTGTTCCATTTGTACACGGTCACAAAATGGAACAGTGTGTCCATGATTTCACTGCAACCAGAGATTTGCGAACAATGTTTGCACAATTATCTGTGTGTGTAACTGGGCCTTAAGTCCATCTAGTTCAACCCATAGCCTAACATGTTGATCCAGAGGAGGGCAAAAAAAAAACATGTGGCAACACTATGCTCCACATTGGGGGAAAAAAATTCCTTCCTGACCAATATATGGCAATCAAACTAGTTCCCTGGATCAACGCCATATCAAAGAATCTAGTATATATAACCGGTAATATATTTTTCAAGAAAGGCATCCAGGCCATTCTTAGTATTCTTAGTATTCTTATTTTTAGTAGTGACTCGCTCATTATAACATCATGTGGCAGAGAGTTCCATAGTCTAACTGCTCTTACAGTAAAGAATCCACGTCTGTGATTATGATTAAACCTTCTTCCCTCCAGACTAGGGATGGGCGAATCTACTCGCTAGGACTCGTTACTCGGCGAGTAGTAAGGGACTCGCAGGACTAGGTACTCTGCGAGTTTCCCAGCATTTACTCGCACGAGTCCAATGCAAATCATTGGCAAACGCTGACAAAACTAGGATTGCCATTGTTTGCATTAGACTCGGCTACTGTGCCAGTGATAGCAGGGAAACTCGCAAATAACTGCTGTTACATTGCGAGCCGAGTCCAGCTGTCTTCTCTGTGCAGCTCCAGGGTCCTAGAGCCCGCCTGCTCACAGAGATGATGTAGCAGTGCTGAGATTGTTCTCAGTCTGCTCATTCCCTGTGCATAGACATCTATATCTATGCACAGGGGATGTAGCAGAGAGGACATCGCGTTTTGGACTACGTCAGACGGAAGAGGATTTTTTTAATTAAAGATGGAGTCCCTAATGGCTTTTTTTTAATTTCAAATAAAAAATTTTCTCTGTGTTTTTTTAACCCTTTATTGGAGATTCTTAGTGGCTGGGTCAAACGTGGCCTGACATTAAGAATCTCGGGCTTAATACCAGCTTGTATAACAAAGCTGGTATTAACCCCTTTATTACCCAGCGTGCCACCGCCACCAGGGCCGCTGGAAGAGCGGGGTTCAGCGCCAGAGGATGGCGCTTCAATGAACGCGCCATCTTCTGGGGCGGCTGCGGGCTGCAATTTGCAGCGGGGGGTGCCCAGAAAGCTTGGGCATCCCTGCGCTGCGGATTCCAGCCCCCAGCTGCTTAGCTGTACCTGGCTAGAAATAGAAATTGTGCGGAGCCCCATGCATTTTTTTTAAATTATTTCATGAAATTCTGAGATTCTGACTCTCTGAGATTCTGACTCTGACTCTCTGAGATTCTGACTCTGACTCTCTGAGATTCTGACTCTGACTCTCTGAGATTCTGACTCTGACTCTCTGAGATTCTGACTCTGACTCAGAGTCAGAATCTCAGAGTCAGAGTCAGAATCTCAGAGTCTCAGAGTCAGAATCTCAGAGAGTCAGAGTCAGAATCTCAGAGAGTCAGAGTCAGAATCTCAGAATTTCATGAAATAATTAAAAAAAAATGCGTGGGGCTCCGCGCAATTTCTATTTCTAGCCAGGTACAGCTAAGCAGCTGGGGGCTGGAATCCGCAGCGCAGGGATGCCCAAGCTTTCTGGGCACCCCCCGCTGCAAATTGCAGCCCGCAGCCGCCCCAGAAGATGGCGCGTTCATTGAAGCGCCATCCTCTGGCGTTGAACCCCGCTCTTCCAGGGGCCTGGTGGCGGTGGCACGCTGGGTAATAAAGAGGTTAGGGCCAGCTTTGTGTTATCAGCTGGCCCTAAGCCCGACATTTATGGCGGTCACGCCAATATTAGACATGACCGCCATGAATTTCTATTAAATTGTTTTAAAAAAAACACAACACAGAGAAAATTTTTTATTAGAAATAAAAAAAAAAGCCATTAGAGACTCCATCTTTAATTAAAAAAATCCTCTTCCGTCCGACGCAGTCCAAAACGCGATGTCCTCTCCGCTCATCCCTGTGCATAGATATAGATGTCTATGCACAGGGAATGAGCAGACTGAGAACAATCTCAGCACTGCTACATCATGTCTGTGAGCAGGTGGGCTCTAGGACCCTGGAGCTGTGGCAGCCTTCACAGAGAAGACAGGACTCTTATCTGTGCGAGTTTCCCAGCGATTACAGTTGCAAAGTAAACGAGTCCAATGCAAATAAATGACAAAACTAGGATTGCTTCAGGCTGAAGCTTCCGAGACACATCTGCGATTTGTAAATCTCACACTACTCGCTATTACTCGCTTCCCCATTCATTAACATTGGACTCACTAGACTCGCAACGAGTAGCGAGTCCTGTGCTCGGACTCGCTAGAGTCAAGCGATTCCGACTAGTTTAGGATTCGCCCATCACTACTCCAGATGTATAGGATGCCCCTTGTCACTGTCTCAGGCCTAAGGGTACCTTCACACCTGGCCATATCAGCGGTGATTTCATAGGCAATGCAGGGGCGTGGCCTATTGCCACCGACATCGCCGGTGCATCGCAGGGTGTAAAGAGGCGATATCGACGTCAAATATCGCCTTAGAGTGGTCACCTGGTTTCCCAGCACTGCTCTGAAACCAGGCGAACACTCTGGGGCGATGTGTACACTGGCTCCATGTAACATTGCGATCGCCGATGTTACAGGCGATGGGAGCCATAGGCTCCCATGTTACAGGATCGCCGCTGGGGTTTGTGGACACCCCAGTGGCGATGGCGCCTGTAACATCGCCAGTGCGTAGCCGGAGGTATTGCCGCATGTAAACATGCGATGCTGGCGGGGTGCCATAAAACATGCGCGCTCCCGCGTGTCGCCGGCGATGCCGCCAGGTGTGACGGTACCCTAAGAGTAAAAAGATAATTAAAAAGGTCTCTCTACTGTCCCCTCATATACTTATACATTATTATACGATCGCCCCTAAGCCTTCGTTTTTCCAAACTAAACAACCCCAAGTTTAATAACCTGTCTTGGTATTGCATACCCCTCAGTCCTCTAATAACCTTGGTCGCTCTTCTCTGCACCCACTCTAGTTCAGCTATGTGTTTCTTATACACTGGAGACCAGAATTGTACACAGTATTCGAAGTGTGGTCGCACAAAATTATGTTCTCTTCATGAGCATCTATGCCTCTTTTAATGCATCTCATTATTTTATTTGCCTTTGCAGCAGCTGCTTGACACTGGGCAGTAAATGTGTTTATTATTTGCCCATACACCCAGGTCTTTTTCAGTGATAGTTTTGCCCAGTGTTTTACAATTAAGCACATAATTATACATTTTATTTCCTCTGCCCAAGTGCATGACCTTACATTTATCCCTATTAGAGCTTATTTGCCATTTATCAGCCCAAGATTCTAGTTTACATAATTCCTTCTGTAATATAAAATTGTCCTCTGTATTGATTACCCTGCAGAGTTAGTGTCATCTGCAAATATTGAGATTCTACTCTGTATGCCCCGTACAAGGTCATTAATATGTTAAAAAGAAGCTGGCCCAATACTGACCTTTGTGGTACCCCACTGTTAACTGTGATCTATTTTGGGTGTGTTCCATTAATAACCACCCTTTGTTTCCTATCACTGAGCCAGTTCTTAACCCACTTACAAATATTTTCCCCTATCCCCATTGCTCTCATTTTATGTATCAACTAGAGATGAGCGGTGTTCGATTTGAAATGTTCTCCAAATTGAAGTTCGAGGTTATGTTCGATAACGCTTCGTTCACCAAAAGCGTAACTGGATTTTCACAGTAATATTGTTAGTCAATGTTAATATACAGTTTCAGTGTATAGTGGGTGGGGGATAGATCTGTGCTGAAATAATTCTGATCTCCATTTTTTTTCTTTCCCACATTGCACCGCCCCACTGTCAGTCTGTCAGCCTATCAGCACACACACATCAAAGGGCATTTTTTGCACACAAGCAAGGGCATGTGTCATTGGCTGTGTATGTCACATGTCTTTGCCCTATAAGACCAAGCCATTCTCCCCGTCGCCACCATTTCCTCACTGCTGCAGCTCTGTGTTAGATGGCACCGCTGCTGCTGTGAGCGCTATACAGTATTACAGTGTCAGTCAGCCAAATAGCGAGCGAATATCAGCCGACCTGGTAGATCGTTGTGTTTGACACCGATAATTATGTCGTTTACAACTTCGCCCATTCACAGCAATGAGCAGGTATCGTTCTCTGGTTTGTGCGAATGATACCTGCCCACAACATCGTTGGTGAGTCGTCCACGATATCTAGACGTGTGACATGTCGCCAACGATGTCAAAACGATTTCAGAAACGACCGTGCGCCGAGATCATTGCTGACATCGTTCCAATGTCGTGCCGTATAACGGTACCTTTACTGTCAACCCATCTAGTCGATGGGGTCAGCAGAGGAGGTGGAGGAGGATGCTAGTGACGACAAGGTTAGGTTGCGGCTTCCTGGACAGAGACAGACTAATGGAAGCACATCAACAAGTACATCCTCAACCACAACTCTGCCTCTGAGCAGAAGTCGTGGTGGCTCTTCAGGTCGCATGGTCTCTAAGCCTTGCCTAGCCTGTGCCTTTTTTGAGATTGCAAAGGATGACCCATCAAGTGCATCCGCGTTTTCTTCATCCTCTGTGATTGTGGGGACAGCAGTCACACATGCTTTTGGACACAGACCTTCCACCTCTTTACCCACAACAGCCAGTGTTATTGACAGGTCGTCAGTTCTTTTGGAATTGGAAAGACCTGCTGGTGTTGAGCGCTCCCCGACATCAAGAGCACCACCTTTGGATAAAGGCAACTTAATATCTCCGTCTGCACCTCCCTCACAGATTAGCAGTTTGCCGGGGACACCCTACTCAACCCCGTCTCAGTCCAGCAGCCAGCCCTCGGTCCCTCAGACATGGACAAGTAAAAGACCATTTCCTCCTAGCCATGACAAAGCTAAGAGGTTGAATTTCACCATCTGCAAGCTGTTGGCTACAGCAATCCTGCCTTTCTGCCTAGTGGACACAGCAGATTTTCAGACCTTATGTCCGTCGCAGTGCCCCAGTACCAGATGCCCAGTCGCCACTACTTCTCAAAGAAAGCTGTGCCTGCGCTACACCAGCATGTCGCACACAACATCACCGCTTCCTTGAGAAACTGTGTGTGTGGACAGGGTGCATTTCACCACAGACACTTGGACGAGTAAGCATGGACAGGGTCGTTACATGTCGCTGACTGGGCACTGGGTAAATATGGTGACAGAAGGAGAAGGGGCTGCTGTACAAGTCTTGCCATCCCCACGAGTTGTGCATCAATCCTCTGTATGTAGAAGTTACTCCATTGCTTCTGCCTCCTCAATCTCGTCTGTCTTCCACATGCACCCAAAGCCTTCCTGGTGTGCAAAAAGGAATCCTGCACACCTCCTTACTATGATGGCAGCAAGGCTCAACGGCATCAGGCGGTGTTTATGTTGAAATGTCTGGGAAATGTGAGTCACACAGCTGAGGAGTTATGGTCAGCTCTGGAGACCAAATTTCATCAATGGTTGTTTCCCCTAAACCTGCAGCCAGGAAGGCCGTGTGCGACAATGCTGCAAACCTGGGTGCGGCCCTTCACCGGGGCAATGTGATACACTTGCCTTGTATGGCTCGGGTCTTTTTTTTTTTTTGTTTTTTTTGTTTTCAAAATGTATTTATTGAATTTTAGGGAGGAAAAGGTCAGGTAAGGGAGGATACAAAAAAGGAAAAAGGAGGGAATGAATACATACATAAATAACACAGTGGGAGAAGTCATGACACCTATAAAACAATTACTTAACAAACGGTATTACAAAGTAGGTGTACATAGTTGAGCTAATAAAAGATAAAAGATAAAAAAAAAAGTAGAATTACCAACTCTACATATATAGTTATAGAAGGTAAAGAGAGAAAAAAAAAAAAACACAATCCAGGCTAAGTTGGTTAATCGAGTGGCAGTATAGTCAGTATATTCAGTACAAAGTCCTGCATGACTCAATTATGACTTTATTTCCCCCCCAACGGCTAATTAAAAGGAAAGTGTGAGGGCCTGGAGGCGTCAGTGTCTTGGAGACGGGTATAATTGAAGTATCAAAGTTAAGGTGAACACGTTGTCTAACTCAAAAAGAGAGGGGAGTTTGTCAAATACTCAATTGGCTCGGGTCTTGAACCTGGATGTCCAGCAATTTTTAGCCCAGTATCCCGGCCTAGATGGGCTTCTGCAGAGGGCACAGTCACTGTGTGCTCACTTCCACCGTTGGCATCCCGCAGCTCAACAACTTGCATCTCTACAGCAGTCGTTCGGCCTGCCAGTTCACCGGCTCAAATGCTTTGTACCGACACGATGGAATTCATCTCTGCACATGTTGCAGCGATTGTGGCAGCACCGACGAGCCCTGGTGCAATACGTTATGACGTATAGCCTGGGCCAACGAGATCCAGAGGTGGGGCAAATCACGCCGCTGGAGTGGTATCACATCAAGGACCTATGCACCCATCTGCCCAGTTTTGAAATGGCGATGAAGATGTGATGAATCACGAGTCTACATTGGGCAAGGTGATGATGCTGGAACTTTTGTTTGGTGCCGTTCCAATGAGATTTATAAAGTTGCCATTTGAAATGACTTTAATTTTTGTGCCATGTCTGTGATCTGCTTTTTTTTCTACAACATTAAACAACTGAATGAACATCCTCCAAGCCCGGTGATTCCATAATTTTTGCCAGGGGATGTAAATGAAAATTTTATAATACAACTTGAATTGCTGAACGTCCCCTCACTCACTGGATCTAATTTTTGCTGTTGGTGTACACCGTATATACTCGCGTATAAGCCGAGTTTTTCAGCCCAAAAATTGGGCTGAAAATTCCCCCCCTCGGCTTATACGCGAGTCATACGGCAGGCCGCCCGCCCGGCACCCCCATCAGTATACAGGCGCCCCCCCATCAGTATCCAGGGCCCCCCCCTTGCTCCGCAAACCTGTAAAGTAAGATCAGTATACTTATCACTGTCCTGTCGCCGCCGTCCCCGCCGCTGCCATCGCGCTCCTCCGGCTTCTTCCGGCTTCCTCCTCTGGTGGGCGCAGGCAATGACGTCATTGTCTGTGCGCCAGAGGAGGAAGCCGGATGAAGTCGGAGGAGCGCGATGCAGAGCAGCGGCGGCGACAGGAAAGTGAAAAATATAATGATCTTACTGTACAGGTTTGCGGAGCAAGGGGGGGGGCCCTGGATACTGATGGGGGGCACCTGTATACTGATGGGGGTGGCGGGCGGGCTGCTGCTGTATACCTCTGGGGCTGCTGCTATATATACCTCTGGGGCTGCTGCTATATATACCTCTGGGGCTGCTGCTATATATACCTCTGGGGCTGCTGCTATATATACCTCTGGGGCTGCTGTATACTACCTCTGGGGCTGCTGTATACTACCACTGGGGCTGCTGCTGTATATACCACTGGGGAGGCTGCTGTATACCACACTGCTGGGGGCTGTATACCTTTGCTGGGGTCCACCCTCGGCTTATACACGAGTCAATAGGTTTTCCCAGATTTTGGGGGCAAAAGTAGGGGGGTCGGCTTATACACGAGTCGGCTAATACACGAGTATATACGATATGTCAGCAGTAACCAGCTGCAATCTGTTGTGAGAAGAAGGAAGACGGGAGAAGGATTGAGCAGGTGAGCGGACTTTTTTTTTCTTTATTGTATAGCTAAAATCTCTTCTAGTCTAAAGATTATGATAGAACTAGACGGTGGCCCGATTCTAACGCATCGGGTATTCTAGAATATAGAAATAGGGATTGCATGGGGAAGGCGGTGAGGGCTGAATAGGTAGGGACTTTGAGGACGAAGCGGCGGGGGGAGGATGGAGGAAGGAGCAGCACAGGTAGGGGGAGGACGGACTGGCGGGCGGAGGAGGGGGGATGGAGCAGCAGTGGGGAGGAAGACAAAGGACACCATGGACTTTCGGGCCAAAGAAATATCATGGCTTCACCAGATTGACAAAGTGTTTGGCACTGAACACCAGGACAAACAGCCCAGTGCAGATCTCAATATGGAGGAGACCGCTCTGTTTATTCAACAGATGGTGGTCAAACGAACTAAACTATGGTGGAATAAGGTGTTCCTCCAAAAATACTTAATGAACAACCTTATACCGAGAGGCCTAAGAGTCCGAGTTATCCCCACGTTTCCAGTGTCTGATGAATCTTTTATCTCTAAATGGGAAGATGCATGTGGCGTCTGCTCAAAGGTTTTTATGGAGCTGTTGATTTCCTCTAATAATGATATGATCTCTAAAATCAACAAAGATCTTGAGGACCTTCAGACAAAATTTCAGTCTGAATGTCCTGAAGAAAAAAGGATAGCCGCAGAAACTCAGCTTGATAAAGTCCTTGAAGACTGTGTCAAAAAAATCAAGGATACCAAAACAAAAAAGAATGCACGTGATCTGAGAGATTGGCAATCCGGCTCCATATACCAGTGGCGACGCCCCATGCCTAATCATGGACAACTCCCATTACGCCCCAGTACTTCCACTCTTCCTTGAGCGATCAATCAGATATATCTATATCGTCTATTGTTACGAGGTCGGGGATGACCCTACAGCGCAAATTAGACACTACCTTCAAGCCTAATCGACGATACGGAGGACAGGGTGGAAAGAGAGGGACGAAGGTAATACATTTGAGCAAATATACTCTAACATCATATGACTTATCCCTTCTGGAAAGGGGTCTGTCTTTTGCCCCAGTAGCCCGGTTCAACCGATTTTTGGCCATTAAGGACCTCCATCTTTTTGCGAGGTCCTTGTTGTTCAAGAGACACTTTTATGATCCTGTCAATAATTCCCTTTTTCCAACAGAAAAAGAAAAAATGACTTTGGATGAGTTGGAGGACCTTGCCACCGAACAGACGGCTGAAGGAGGTAAGATCCCTCCTAACATACGTCCACATTCTAAGAGTTTCCCTCTGCTCTCCACTTGCCCAAATGTTGACTTGTTTGTGCAGGTGGCGAGCAGACTGTTTGAACAAATCCCTGAATATATTCAGAAAGACAATCTGAATAGTAAAGAACGTGTAAGGTTAAGGGAGCTGCGGGATCTGCCCGACATAGTGATAAAACCAGCCGACAAAGGTGGTAGCGTTGTTGTGTGGCCAGTTGATAAGTATGAGAGAGAAGCATACAGACATTTAAACAACAAAATCTGTTATAAAAAATTGACTTACAATCCGTCAGCTTCTTTCTGTGAACAATTGGCTACAATACTAAAAACAGCAAACGACAAGGGTACCATCACTAACAAACTAATGTCGGCACTTGTCGTGGCGGATCCCGTAGTTCCCACCTTATACTTCTTGCCTAAGGTCCATAAAGACCCGGTGACACCACCGGGAAGACCCATTGTGTCGGGATCTGGGAACTACTTGGAAAATGTTGGCAAGTGGATCGATTCCAAACTTCAGCCGCTGGTGGCAGGCCTTTCATCCTTTATTAAGGATACTAATGAATTTCTAAAAAAAGTAGACTCCCTCCAGATTGAAGATGAAGCCAAATTGGCTACTTGTGATATAGAGTCCCTATACACAAGTATCAGACATGCTGATGGCCTGAGAGCCACTAAATATTTCCTGGGGATGTCGATCTTACCGGCGGACATCATCTCTCTCATCATGGAACTCTTGGAATTCAGCCTTACACATAATTTCTTTGTATTTAAGGGGTCCTTCTTTCTACAGCTCCAGGGAACATCCATGGGGGCATCCTTAGCACCCTCATATGCTAATCTGTTCCTGGGGCTGTGGGAAAGGGACCTCTTTATGTCAGATCGGCAGCCGTCGATGTGCCGTCAACTTGTGGGCACGGTACAATCGACGACATCTTTGTTATCTGGCATGGATCGGAATTTGAATTCCACAGTCTGATCGACCTTTTGAATGACAATAATGTCAATGTCAAAATTACATACCACATGGATAAAAATAGGGCTGACTTCCTTGATGTTTCCGTAGTGAGGGGTGAGGGTGGCCTCCTTGACACCGACATCCTCAGGAAACCTACATCATCTAACGCTCTTCTTCATGCCTCCTCGTCCCACTCTGCGTATATGATACGCGCAGTTCCGGTGGGCCAGTTCCTCCAGCTTAGGAGGATTTGCTCTACCGAAACTGACTATGCCCGTCGTGCCGAGGAGCTAAAATGTAGGTTCCTGGCACGGGGATATAGTCATCGTGCCATCAAATTTGCCGCAAATAGAGCCAAACATGCTACGCGGAACGACCTATTGTATAGCACGAGATCTCGAGCACGAGATGGTCACGTAAGATTTGTGACAACATACCATGGCCAATTCGATCAGATGAGGAATTGTTTGGGCATGGCCAATACTACTTACTGATAGTACCCTGTCCAAAACACTTCCACCTAGACCAATGATTGCAGTTAGACGGTCTAGGAATCTACGTGACCATCTTGTGCCTAATCATTATACGAAAAATGTACGCACTACGTTTTTGGATCAAATCCTTAGGGCATTGGGCTGTACCCCCTGTGGGAGATGCATCTCCTGCCCTAATATAGAAAGAACAGATACATTTTTTAATGCGGCTGGTACAAAAACCTACCATATTCTTAAAAAGATCTCCTGCGGTACTGTAGGCGTTATATATTACGCTACATGCCCATGTTCAAAAATTTACGTGGGCTTAACGACACGAGCCTTCAAGATTCGTGTACGCGAACATGTTTTGGCTATTGAGGCGGCAAAAGGTTGTGAAGATCCTAAAACCCTTAAGACATTACCAAGGCATTTTTTTGAGTGTCACCAATCTCGTGGTGACCTCTTGAAGGTGAGAGGGATTGACTCCGTGGATCTGGGAATTCATGGTGGGCCACTGGCTAAGCGAGTTGCCATGTTGGAAACTAAGTGGATTTGGTTACTCGGTACTCTGCGCCCCAATGGACTAAATGAAAATATTAGTTTTTCTCCATATCTTTGATCTGCACTGTCCTGTTTCGATATTTGTTACCTGTAATTAATCAGGTTTTTAATTTCATGTTTTTATATAGGCATGCCGGACTTTGTCTGCATCTGCTGAGGATTTAGAATCATATATACTAAATATTTCCTTTGGATTGTACAAATCATGGATTGACATCTGGACTTGCACTTTACCCAAGCAATACAGAAAAAAACTTTTTTTTTTGCTCTTGATATACTTTATTAAATATGATCTATCTATGTATTAAATAACTTGGTATAATGTTACCACTGTCATTTGACCTTTATATATTGATATACATATTTATGCTTTGGCATGTGCTTATAAATTTCTATGGATCCATGTACCTGCTGACAAAGGATTGATTTATCTCTTATAACTTAACTGTATGGTTTCTATGTTCTCTGTTGTTGCAGACTATCGCTCTATTTTCAGAGCGTGACACTCTGCTTCGTTTGCAGGTTTGCAATAAGTAAACACACGTATCACATGATCCGCTGTGACGCGCTTTGCTGTTGCTGGGGAATGAGTAAGCGGTGCTATGTGCCGCCGCTATGTTCTCTGGTCGCGACCAAGTATTGCATGTTGGCTGCGCCCGGAGACGACGTGGCGGCGCTTCCGCTTCTTGTCCCCGTCGCAATAGCTGTACGTCATTTAAGATACAGCTGATCTTGATGATTATTAGTGCCGGCCGGCCGTTTTAAAAGCCCCACCTCACATGCGACTCAGTACCCCCTGACGAAGGTCTCGAAATGGCCATCGGGGTCTGTGTCTCCCGTTACTGAGCACCATTGGTGAGATCTCTATTGATGTAGTACTTGCGATCTAGTTTCAACAGACTCTGTCCTGCTTCCGTCAGATCGCTAGTTCTTTGCCTATAATCGGTCTAGTAGAGATGGTAATTACTATCTTGGTTAATGTAAACCATCTGTTACATCAACTATTTAACGCTATGTTTTGTTTATACCATGCATCCCTTAGGGGACGATCTGATTGCTAGTTGTGCGCACTTTTGTCCTTGCATATTTACAATCATGCATTTGTACATGTAGCTTATCCACTGTGATATGCTAAAAACTATAAGTTGACACTATGCATGTACTTTATGTATTTTGTCGTAACATATATGTTTAAATCCTCTGGACATAGGATACTCACTACTGTGACAGTTTTCTGTGTAAATATGATCCATGTAAAAATACTTTGCACTTTAATGCACCCCCTTTTTGGGTTGTCTGTTCTTTGTTGTGTTTGTTGCCTCCTTGTTTAATCTGTTAATAAATTGTTACATTTGCTATCCGATGTTTAGTCGCTTTTCTCTTGGTTAACCAAAGGAAGGAGAAGATAGCGGCGGGGTGGGGGAGGATGGAGCGGCAGGGGGAGGATGGAGCACAGAGCGGTGGGGGGAGGAGGACGGAGGATGAAGCGGCGGGGGGGAGGAGGATGGAGTGGCGGAGGGGAGGAGGAGAAAGAAAGGAGGAGAAGCGGTGGGGTGGGGAAAGATTGAGCGACACAGGCAGGGGGAGGACGGAGCACAGAGCGGCAGGGGAGGAGGACTGAGGACAAAGTGGTGGGAGAGAGGAGGAGAAACGAAGGGGAGGAAGCGGTGGGGTGGGGAGGATTGAGCGGCACAGGCAGGAGGAGGACGGAGCGGCAGGGGGAGGATGGAGCACAGATCGGGGGGAGGAGAACGGAGCAGCACAGGCAGGGGGAGGACAAAGGAAGGAGGAGGAAACGGTGGGGGAGGATGGAGCGGCAGGGGGAGGATGGAGCACAGATCGGCAGGGAGAGGAAGATGGAGGATGAAGTGGTGGTGTGTGGGAGGCCGGAAGATGGAGTGGCGGAGGGGAGGAGGACAATGGAAGGAGGAGGAAGCGGTGGGGTAGGATGGAGCGGCACAGACAGGGGGAGGACGGAGCGGCAGGGGGAGGACGGAGCACAGTGCGGCGAGGAGGAGGGCGAAGCGGTGGGGGAGGACGGAACAGCACAGGCAGGGGGAGGACGGAGGATGGAGGGGAGGAGAACAAAGAAAGCGGTGGGGTGGGGGAGGATGGAGAGGCACATGCAGGGGAGGACGGACGACAAAGCGGTGGGGTGGGGGGAGGATGGAGCAGCACAGGCAAGGGGAGGACGGAGGATGGAGTGGCGGAGGGGAGGAGGACAAAGGTAGGAGGAGGAAGCGGTGGGGTGGGGAGGATGGAGCTTCACAGGCAGGGGGAGGATGGAGAACAGAGCGGTGGAGGAGAGGAAGATGGACGAAGCGGCGAGGTGGGGGAGGCCAGAAGATGGAGTGATGGAGGGGAGGAGGACAAAGGAAGGAGGAGGAAGCGCTGGGGTGGGGGAGGATGGAGCGGCACAGACAGGGGGAGGACGGAGCGGCAGGGGGAGGACGGAGCACAGTGCGGCGAGGAGGAGGGCGAAGCGGTGGGGGAGGACGGAACAGCACAGGCAGGGGGAGGACGGAGGATGGAGGGGAGGAGAACAAAGAAAGCGGTGGGGTGGGGGAGGATGGAGAGGCACATGCAGGAGGAGGAAGGACGACAAAGCGGTGGGGTGGGGGGAGGATGGAGCAGCACAGGCAAGGGGTGGACGGAGGATGAAGTGGCGGAGGGGAGGAGGACAAAGGAAGGAGGAGGAAGTGGTGGGGTGGGGGAGGATGGAGCTTCACAGGCAGGGGGAGGATGGAGAACAGAGCGGTGGAGGAGAGGAAGATGGACGAAGCGGCGAGGTGGGGGAGGCCAGAAGATGGAGTGATGGAGGGGAGGAGGACAAAGGAAGGAGGAGGAAGCGCTGGGGTGGGGGAGGATGGAGCGGCACAGACAGGGGGAGGACGGAGCGGCAGGGGGAGGACAGAGCACAGTGCGGCGAGGAGGAGGGCGAAGCGGTGGGGGAGGACGGAACAGCACAGGCAGGGGGAGGACAGAGGATGGAGGGGAGGAGAACAAAGAAAGCGGTGGGGTGGGGGAGGATGGAGAGGCACATGCAGGGGGAGGACGGACGACAAAGCGGTGGGGTGGGGGGAGGATGGAGCAGCAAAGGCAAGGGGAGGACGGAGGATGGAGTGGCGGAGGGGAGGAGGACAAAGGAAGGAGGAGGAAGCGGTGGGGTGGGGAGGATGGAGCTTCACAGGCAGGGGAGGATGGAGAACAGAGCTGTGGAGGAGAGGAAGATGGACGAAGCGGCGAGGTGGGGGAGGCCAGAAGATGGAGTGATGGAGGGGAGGAGGACAAAGGAAGGAGGAGGAAGCGCTGGGGTGGGGGAGGACGGAGCGGCACAGGCAAGGGGAGGACGGAGCAGCAGGGGGAGGATGGAGCACAGAGTGGCGGGGGGAGGAGGACGGAGGATGAAGCGGCAGGGTGGTGGAGGACAGAGGATGGAGTGGCAGAGGGAAGGAGGACAAAGGGAGGAGGAGGAAGCGGTGGGGTGGGGAGGATGGAGCGGCACAGGCAGGGGGAGGAGGACTGAGGACGAAGCGGCGGGGTGGGGGAGGATGGAGCAGCACAGGCAGAGAGAGGACAGAGAATGGAGTGGTGGAGGGAAGGAGAACAAAGGAAGGAGGAGGAAGCGGTGGGGGAGGATGGACCTGCACAGGCAGGCGGAGGACGGAGCGGCAGGTGGAGGACGAAGCACAGAGCGGTGGGGGGGAGGAGGATGGAGGATGAAGTGGCAAAGGCAGGGGGAGGAAGCAGCAGACTCACACCCACACTCAGAGACGTAGACACAGATTCAGACCCACACACACACACCCAGACACACACAGACTCATACTCACAGCCACACACACACACGGGCTCTCACCTCTCCGTCCCCTGGCCATCCCAGTGGGTTATCCTCATCATGCAGGTGAGCCCAGCCCGGGAACAGCACCGCGGAGAGCAGCAGCAGAAGCCGGCACAGTCGGGGGACATTCAGCACCGCCATCGCCGGCATCATCAGTGCGGACAGCCGGGGAGCACAGGAGCGCCATCCCGGGGAGGAGGAGAGCAGGGGCGGGCCCTGACACTAACCCCGCCCACAGAACCAGGGAGCTCAGGAGTGACATCCCGGGGGAGAGCGCGGACAGGGCAGGAGGAGCGGGGGGTTTAGAGGAGAGCCATGCGGCTCTTTTGCATACGCTGTGCTCATTGGCTGCCGCGTCTGCCGGCGGACCAATGAGCGCTAGCGCGCGATTTCCGTGACAGACAGAGCACATTAGGAGATTATATAGTAGATGACTCAGGCTACAAGAACAAAATTCTACCACTTTAACAGCAAACCCACTATATTTATGATGTTAAGGGTCAAACAACGGAGACCTAAAACTAAAATCCTAACCATTAATAATTAGGATGGGAAACTTTGTAAACATGATAGATATTGTTGAATCCTTTGTTTAACTCTATCCCAGAGTTTATAATCTTAAACATGACAAAAATCTACAACAGCCGATTGATCAGAAGATTCAAGTATTTAAATCCAATTTACATCCCACAACAACAACACTTTCCGATTGTTCTTTTTAAACTTACTGTATACACAAGACAAAATTTTCTCTATCATTCAAAATCTCAAAAAATGAAAATCCCCTGGCCCAGATGGTTGAAATAATGAATGTTACAAGACATATGCACAACCATTGGCCCCTTACTTGACAGGAATAGCTAACCAAATTACAAATACAAGTTACATTCCAAAATAAATGTTAAAGGCAATAATTACAATTATACCAAAAAATAAAAGAGACCCATTAGATGCAACCAATTATAGAACCAATTTCCCTGATCAACACTGATTATTATTATTAATTTATATAGCGGCATTAGGTTCTATGGTGCTTTACATATGGAAAGGGTAGACCAGGACAAATACAATATATATGGACAATCAGGTTGTACAGATCCAGGAGGGGAGAGAGGACCCTGTCCGCGAGGGCTCACAGTCTAGGAGGGACGGGTGGGGATACAGTAGGAGGGGGCTAGTGCCTATAGTGAGATGGTGTGGTGAAGCAGGTCTCATTGTAGGTTGTAGGATGAACGGAAGAGGTGGGTCTTCAGGTTTCTTTTGAAGGTTCTCAGGATAGGAGAGTGCTGATGTTTTGGGGAGAGAGTTCCAGAGTATAGCAGATGCACAGGAAAAATCTTGTATGCAGTTGTGAGAGGAGGAATCAAGAGTAGAGAAGGAGGTCTTGGGAGGATTGCTGGGTGCGTGAGGGTAGGTATTCGGAGATTATGTCAGAGATGTATGGAGGGGACATGTTGTGGATGGCTTTGTATGTCACGGTTAGTGTTGTAAACCAGGATCTCTGAGATGTGGGGAGCCAGTGACGGGCTTGGCAGAGGGGGGAGACTGGGGACTACCGGGAAGACCGGTGGATTAGTCAGGCAGCGGAGTTTATGATGGATTGGAGAGGTGCAAGGGAGGTAGCGGGGAGGCCATTAAGCAGGAGCTTGCAGTAGTCAAGGCGGGAGATGATGAGAGCATGAATAAGTGTTTTAGCAGTGTCGTGGTCAAGGAAAGTGCGAATCTGGAAAATGTTTTTGAGCTGGAGTCGGCAGGAGGTGGCGAGGGCATGGATGTGAGACTTGAAGATGAAGAAAGAGTCAAGAATTACCCCGAGACATTTGGAGTGGGGGACTGGGGAGAGCGAGCAGTCGTTGACCGTAATGGATATGTCAGGCAGTGGGGGGAGCGACTTGGGGGGGAAGACTATGAACTCAGTTTTGTCCATGTTCAGTTTAAGAAAGCGAGCAGGCAAGAAGGATGAGATGGCGGACAGACATTGTGGGATTTTGGATAGTAGGGAGGTGATGTCAGGCCCAGACAGGTAGATCTGAGTGTCGTCGGCGTAGAGATGGTACTGGAGGCCATGGGACTCAATGAGCTGTTTTCATTCCCTGAAGAAGTGTGCAATGGTCACACAAAATGTGTTGGAACGAATAAAAGCACTTTGAAACTTTGGACTGACTGATCCTCATATGTCCACGGGCAGCGTAAATTCAATCCATCCATCTCTGCACTCTACACGTGGTCTCTTACTACTTTGGGTGGTTCGCTGCAGCCTAATTCTCTTGCGTGGTTGTGTCTTACAGAACCCCATAAGGTGAGTGTATGCTTGACTACTCTTCTCTACCTATACGTAGGATAAGACCCTATTTTGCGCTTGTCTCTTCATCAGCTTTTTTACCTTGGAAATACTCTCAACTATCCAGGCATATTTGGCACAGCAATAAACCTAGGATATCAAAATGTATCTTATTCAAACATAAAAAAGAGGAGGTTTTGGACTCCCTAACATAAATGCTTACTGTTTAACAAACCTAATAAAACAGTGCAAAAAGGGCTTGTTTACTGCACCCACATAAAGTTGGGTTAGAATAGAGACCTTTTTCAATAAAAATAAGTCGTTGTAAGCTGTGATACTTGCTCATTTATTGGATCCAGACATTCCTATTCCGAACTACTTAACGTGTAAGGCTACTTTCACACTACGATTTTTGTAAAATCCGATGCTGTCCGATATAAATCGGACAGCATCGGATTCTTCTAATGCCTGGAATCGGGTGCCAAATAGGCATCCGATTCCGACAGAAAATAGGATGCCCGCCCTCCTGTCAGATCGCTCCCTGAGAGCTGTCAGTCTCTCCCCCGGTCCTCTTCTTTATCCCCTGTGTCTCCCCTCTTGGCCCCCTGTCCTCTCCTCTTATCGCCCGGTCCTCCCCTCTTGGCCCCCGGTCCTTTCCTCTTATCCCCTGTGTCTCCCCTCTTGGCCCCCGGTCCTGTGTCTCACCTCTTGGCCCCCGGTCCTGTGTCTCCCCTCTTGGCCCCCGGTCCTGTGTCTCCCCTCTTGGCCCCCGGTCCTTTCCTCTTATCCCCTGTGTCTCCCCTCTTGGCCCCCGGTCCTGTGTCTCACCTCTTGGCCCCCGGTCCTGTGTCTCCCCTCTTGGCCCCCGGTCCTGTGTCTCCCCTCTTGGCCCCCGGTCCTGTGTCACCCCTCTTGGCCCCCGGTCCTGTGTCTCACCTCTTGGCCCCCGGTCCTCTCATCCCCTGTGTCTCCCCTCTTGGCCCCCGGTCCTCCTATGCGTCCTCCTCTTGTCCTCCTTCTCTCCTTTCTCACCTGTCCACGACTCCTGCACGGTCCCGCGCGTCTCCGGTGCCTTGCTGTTCTGTCTCAGTGCTGCCAGGACCTCTCGTGATGTCACAATCACATGACTGCCGGCTATTGGTTCCTGGCAGTCATGTGATTGTGACATCACGGCAGGTCTTATCAGCACAGACGGCAAGATACCTGGAGACACCGGAGATGCCGGGAGACGTCGGGGGCCTCGTGGACAAGTGAGCATAGATTTTTTTATTTTTAATTAACCCATTCATTCACTTTTGGAGCGATTTTAGTGTACTGAGCATGCTCAGTACACTAAAATCGGTCCGAGGAGACATGAGATGTTCCCTCGGACCCTTCTCCATAGGGCCCCATGTTAAGTTGATCGGGTCGGATCGGATGTGCACTAAATGCCATCCGATCTGGTCCGATCCGAATCTGTCCGATATTATTTTCGGTGCAAAAATCGGAGCAATCGGAGAATTATGGGGGTGAATTATACTATATGGAGAACTATAGGAGTGCATTATACTGTATGGAGGTGCATTATAATGTATGGAGGCATATGAGGCTACATTATACTATATAGAGGGGTTACTAGATAGTGGGGTTGCATTATGATAATTGGATGACTATGGGGGTACCTTATGAATGGGGGACTATGGGGTGAATTATAATACATAGAGGACTATGGGAATACATTGTAATGTATGAAGGAATGTGGGGATGCATTATAATAATTGGAGGACTATGGTGGCTGAGGAGGAGGACCATATAAACCATGATGGGGGACATTAATACATAATGAAGGGGGAGAGGGGTCAATTTGTGAGTATAGGATTTAGAATGTTACACGGGGCCCATACATCTGACCAACGTGCACGCGGAAGGTGGGGGGCCTACATTGCGCACCTGTGCCCATCAGACTTATTGCTCCACTGGGGATCCCTATGGGGGCCGGGGGCTGTATATGACATGGGCGGGCTGCTGTCAGGGGCCGGGCGAGATTAATATATTTAATATATTTGCTCTGAACGTTGCACCCTGTCTTATTTTCAGGGGGGAGGCATACACGCACAGGGGCATACACTCGCAGGGGCATACACTCGCAGTACGGTGGCTCAGTGGTTAGCACTGTATACGGTGGCTCAGTGGTTAGTACTGTATATGGTGGCTCAGTGGTTAGTACTGTATATGGTGGCTCAGTGGTTAGCACTGTATATGGTGGTCAGTGGTTAGCACTGTATATGGTGGCTCAGTGGTTAGCAATGTTTATGGTGGCTCAGTGGTTAGCACTGTATATGGTGGCTCAGTGGTTAGCACTGTATACGGTGGCTCAGTGGTTAGCACTGTATATGGTGGCTCAGTGATTAGCACTGTATATGGTGGCTCAGTGGTTAGCACTGTATATGGTGGCTCAGTGGTTAGCACTGTATATGGTGGCTCAGTGGTTAGCACTGTATATGGTGGCTCAGTGGTTAGCACTGTATACGGTGGCTCAGTGGTTAGCACTGTATATGGTGACTCAGTGGTTAGCACTGTATATGGTGGCTCAGTGGTTAGCACTGTATACGGTGGCTCGGCTCAGTGGTTAGCACTGTATACGGTGGCTCGGCTCAGTGGTTAGCACTGTATATGGTGGCTCAGTGGTTAGCACTGTATACGGTGGATCAGTGGTTAGCACTGTACAGTGGCTCAGTGGTTAGCACTGTACGGTGGCTCAGTGGTTAGCACTGCGCGATGTCTCTGTGGTTAGCAAAGTATGATGGCTCAGTGGTTAGCAGCACAGTATATGGTGGGCAGGCGGTTAGACCAGGATGAAGGCTGGGGGGTGAGCGCAGGAGGACGGAGGCTGGAGGGGTGAGCGCAGGATGACGAAGGCTGGTGGGGTGAGGGCAGGAGGACGGAGGCTGGTGGGGTGAGGGCAGGAGGACAGAGGCTGGTGAGGTGAGGGCAGGAGGACAGAGGCTGGTGGGGTGAGGGCAGGAGGACAGAGGCTGGTGGGGTGAGGGCAGGATGACAGAGGCTGGAGGGGTGAGGACAGGGGCTGGAGGGGTGAGGGCAGGAGGACGGAGGCTGGAGGGGTGAGGACAGGGGCTGGAGGGGTGAGGGCAGGAGGACGGAGGCTGGAGGGGTGAGGGCAGGAGGACAGAGGCTGGAGGGGTGAGCACAGGAGGACGGAGGCTGAAGGCCTCCATCACAAGCACAGTGCAGCCAACTTTATCTTTATTTACATTACATTTATTTTACACTCACTGTGATCCTCCGGCTGCTCTGTCTCTGCCTCCAGCCCCCCACAGTCCACAGGGCAGCTGCACAGGCTCTTCTGCTCCCGGGGCCGCACTGCAGCGTGCACTGTGTAGCATTGCACATACACACACCACACACATTGCGCACACACACACATTGCCGCGACACACACAATTGCGCCACACACACACACATTGCGCACACACACACACATTGCGCACACACACACACATTGCGCACACACAACATCACACACACACACATTGCACACAACACACACACCACATTGCACACACACACACACACATTGCACACACACACACACACACACATTGCACACACACACACACATTGCACACACACACACACATTGCACACACACACACACATTGCACAAACTGTCACTCAGCACAGCACACTGCACTTTCTTTCCTTGGGGCCACTCACCACCTGCTCTCTTCTGCTGTCATCTCTTCGTCTCCTTCTCCTCTGCCGTCCGTTCACCGCTGACACTGTGCGGCCGGCTCCCGCCCGCTCCTCTGGAGTCCGCCCTCAGCAGCACTGAGTCTGACCCCTCACTCAGCACTGCACTCGGCCGGGAGACAGTGCTTTCACTCCCAAAGAGGGTGGGGCGGCGGCGGCGGCCGTTCTGGCACAAAAAAAGCCTCACAGTACTACAGTAGGTGCCAGGGCGGGTGCGCACAGTGCCACGCTCATCCGGGGCAGCCTCTTGGGGGGGCACCTGCCCCCCCCTGCCCCACGCTGGGTACGCCCATGCCCCCTAGTACATGTGGGGACGCTCAGGGGACCAGTGGGCCCCCCCTTTGCGTCCGGGCCCCCCTACAGCGCCCGGGGGGGCGGGGCTTAGTGGGTTTGGCCCCAAAGTGTCGGGGCCCCCGGGGGATCTCGCGCAGGGCCAGTCAGGGAAACGGAACTGCCGCTGGAGCTCCAGGGGCCCCCTAGCTGGTCGGGGCCCTGGTGCAGCTGCACCAGCTGCACCACGGTAGTTCCGCCCCTGCCTCACATTATCATTCATCTTTTTTTGCACTTTTTTATTTGTATGCAGGACGCAGCTTAGCCCTTTGGGGCGTCTGTCCTGGGTGGTGCGTGTATATAATGCGGAGAAGCCCGTCTGGTCTAATAGTATGGGGGTGATCAATAGGCTGCATAGAGACACTCTGTATCAAACTTGCTTATATGATTAATGCCTTATGGAAACCTCATCTGTGTGCATATAAAATACCACCAATCACCTCCTTCATGTTAAGGCAGGTTGAGAGTGATTGCTGCATTGGTATTGTGCAATAGTGTTGCCTGTCATATTTGCTGACTTTGCAGTTCTGGAATATTGCTGCTGTGCTATTTAATTGAGTTTTTTTTTCCTTGGCCTGCTCTGCAACTCTGCAGGTGGAGGTAAAGACGAACAGGTGTGACTGAGCTTTCTGCTCTACACCCCTTCAGCCTTAAGTAGTTCTGCTTCCCTCCACCAGATGTCACAGATTTTCATTCTAATATAGGAGACGTGGTGCTGTGCAAACCTGCTGCTGGTGCAACTGCTGTCGTCCCCTTCCTTTGAAGTGGTGTCCTTTTCCTTGTCTGTAGGTGGAGTTAGGGGCTCTTAGCTGAAGGCAAGTTGAGGATTTGAGGCATAGGGTGATGGCCGAACCTCCTCACCTTCAGAGGTACCTTCGAGAACAAGGTTAGTCAGGGACCCCAAGTCCATGGCCAGACTAGCCTCCACATCGCCCTTGCCCATAATCCCTTCCTGTTCCTCTATTCCCCTCGTCTGCTACACGCGTGACATTACCTCTATCACTGGAGCCTGTGGCATCCTGCTGAGTGCATTGGATATCAGACCTTTTGGCTGTTTATGGTGAGTTTTCTGATTTTATGTCCTTGTAGGTTGCTTTTTGTTCTAAACCTTTGTGAGTTGAAAAAACGTCATATTAACATCTGTATACACTGTCTGCAGAATTATTATGCAAATGAGTATTTTGATCACATGATATTTTTTATAAATGTTGTCCTACTCCAAGCTGTATATGCTTGAGAACCAACTACCAATTAAGTAAATCAGGTGATGTGCATCTCTGTAATGAAGAGGGGTGTGGTGTATTGACATCAACACCCTATATAAGGTGTGCTTCATTATTAGGCAACTTCCTTTCCTTTGGAAAAATGGGTAAGAAGAGAGATTTGACGGGCTCTGAAAAGTCCAGAATTGTGAGATGTCTTGCAGAGGGATGCAGCAGTCTTGAAATTGCCAAACTTTTGAAGCGTGATCACCGATCAAGCGTTTCATGGCAAATAGCCAACAGGGTCGCAAGAAGCATGTTGGGCAAAAAAGACGCGAAATAACTGTCCATGAATTGAGGAAAATTAAACGTGAAGCTGCCAAGATGCCATTTGCCACCAGTTTTGCAATATTTCAGAGCTGGAACGTTAATGGAGTATCAAAAAGCACAAGGTGTGCTATACTCAGGGACATGGCCAAGGTAAGAAAAGCTGAAAAACAACCACCTTTGAAGAAGAAACGAGATAAAACGTCAAGACTGGGCCAAGAAATATCTTAAGACTGATTTTGCAAAGGTTTTATGGACTGATGAAATGAGAGTGACTCTTGATGGGCCAGAGGCTGGATCAGTAAAGGGCAGAGAACTCCACTCTGACTCAGATGCCAGCAAGGTGGAGGTGGGGTACTGGTATGGGCTGGTATCATCAAAGACGAACTTGTGGGACCTTTTCGGGTTGAGGCTGGAGTGAAGCTCAACTCCCAGACCTACTGCCAGTTTCTGGAAGACAACTTCTTCAAGCAGTAGTACAGGAAAAAGTCGGTATCGTTCAAGAAAAACATGATTTTCATGGAGGACAATGCTCCATTACATGCATCCAACTACTCCACAGCGTGGCTGGCCAGTAAAGGTATAAGAGAAGAAAAAATAATGACATGGCCTCCTTGGTTCACCTGATCTGAAACTCATAGAGAACCTGTGGTCCCTCATAAAATGTGAGATCTACAGGGAGGGAAAACAGTACACCTATCGGAACAGTGTCTGGGAGGCTGTGGTGGCTGCTGCATGCAATGTTGATCATAAACAGATCAAGCAACTGACAGAATCTATGGAGGGCTGTTGAGTATCATCATAAAGAAAGGTGGCTATATTGGTCACTAATTTTTTTTGGTTTTGTTTTTGCATGTCAGAAATGTTTTTTTTCTAAATTTTGTGCAGTTATATTGGTTTACCTGGTGAAAATAAACAAGTGAGATGGAAATATATTTGGTTTTTATTAGGTTGCCTAATAATTCTGCACAGTCATAGTTACCTGCACAAACAGATATCCTCCTAAGATAGCCATATCTAAAAAAAAACACTCCAACTTCCAAAAATATTAAGCTTTGATATTTGAGTCTTTTGGGTTGATTGAGAACATAGTTGTTGATCAATAATAAAAATAATACTCTACAATACAACTTGCCTAATAATTCTGCACACAGTGTAGATGTTACTTTACACAAATCTATACTGCCATTCCAAATAAATCAAGAAAGATTTGGTCTTCCACAAACAGAAAATAAGTACTGGTTATGTATCAATCAATACTAAAAAAAAAAAAAAGAGTATTATTCAAACTTCCCATGGTACTGATTAATCCCTTAAACCAGGGGTCCCCAACCACCTGTCCGCAGACCGGGACTAGACTGTGGGGGTCCCTGTGTCTGTCCACACTGCCGGCTCTGATCAGTGGATGGTGCCCACTTCCCAGCCCCAATGAAATCCCCGCCCACTGCGACCAGCACCTGCAGCATTACGCCGCTCTGAGCTGTCTGCGTCAGCTGCATGCGACTGCGTAGATGTATGAGTGGAGCCGTCGGCCAATCACAGTGCAGCAGCCAGGCCCTGATTGGCTAGTGGGCTGCTGAACTGTGAATGACCCGCTGCTGCTGCGCTGTTATTGGCCGATGTCTCTGCCCTTAAACTAAGCAGCTGAGGCAGAGAGCAGAGCGGTGCCAACTGCAGCGGTGGACTGGTAAGCTAAGTGTGTGTCAGTGTGCCCGGTGTGTGTGTCTGTCTTTGTGTGTGTATGTGTGTCGATGGGGGCTACATGGGAATGATGGGGATATTATGGGCTGCAAGATGATGATAGGGATATTATGGGCTGCTGCAAGGGGATAATGGGGATATTGTGGGCTGCATGGGGTGATAGGGATACTGTGGCCTGCATAGGGATGCTGGGGATATTATGGGCTGCAAAGGGGTGATAGGGGCTGCAAGGGGATATTATGGGCTGCAAGGGTATGATGGGGATACCATATTGGGGACTGAAAAAGGATAGGGATACCATATTGGGGGCTGCTTCTTCATAGCCCCACCCCATATGATCAAAGGCCTGCCACTGTGCCACCCCGCCGGGCCCCGGAACAATGCTCCTGCATGAAGCCGGTCCCCGGTGCAAAAACAGGTACCACTGTCTTAAACGATCCAACAAATATGGTTCTTTGGAAAACCAATAACCTATACAATTGGCTCAACGAAGATTCTCATTTAGTAAAGACAACAAATGTATTCAACTGGGAGAAAGACCTGAAGCCAACTTTCAGCGCTGAGCAATTGCAACAGGATCTGAATCTAACCTATTCAAACACCTCATGGGCCTCGTTACAGGAGTCCTGTTTTAAGGTGTTCTCCCACTGGTACTTCACCCCTCTAAAACTTCATAAAGCATTTGAGTCACATTCGCTACTTTGTTGGAGAGACTGTGGAGGGAATGGATCTCTGTCACATATTTTTTTGGGATTTCTTATCCCTTAATAAACTGTGGGCGGATGTACAGGATCCTGTATGTGAAATCACACACAGAGTATCTCCATTTCTCTACAGCTGTCTCTTATCAGTTGGACTAAAAAAAATTAAAGACCACTCAGACACATAATCTGTCATATCCTTTTGGTCGCTAAACATTTAATAGCGACTGAATGGAAACAAACCACTGTACCTTCCATTTCAGAAATTATAGAGAAATTGTTCACATAATATTTATGAATTCAACCTGGCCCTTAAAGAGAATACGCTAGATACATAGTGAAGTGGTCTCTTGGTCTATGAAATGTATGCCAATGTTATCATTTTGTGACATTTTGAATAATCACTTGACTTTCTTTATGATGACTCTGGATGCACACTCATTAATGTTGAATTTTGGGATATATTCATTGTAAATTAGTATACTTATGTTTGATCACTAAACTGGTTGAAACATTTCCTTTCTTTTTATAGATTTCCTAATGTTTCCCTTTCCTTACCCTTCCCTTCATTTTTCTGTACCCTTACTCAAATTAATAAAAATATTTGAACAATAACTCTATGGTTTAAGGGCATAAAAAAAGTTTGAAAACTGCTACATTTTAACATTTTTGCCAATTTTTTTTATTTTTTTCACAATTAAACATAAAAAATGTAATTCTAAATTTACCACTAACATGATGTGCAATTTGGCATGAAAAAAAGTAAAAACCTACGAATTATTGGGATCCGAAGAAGTGGTCCAGAGTTATGAACTCATCACGTGACATTTTTTAGATTTCTAAAATTTGGCCTGGTCATTAAGGATAAAATTGGCTCCATCAAGTAAGGGGTTAAATATTCTTTTGTCTGAATTATGCATTATGTATTATTTCCAACATTTTTAATTGACCAGTGAAACAATTGTGTTTTTATGTACACTATCCCCCAAAAATTCTTTTAATGTTTTTACTCATAAGTATCTAATAAAATGTAATATTATTTCATGAAATAGTGCCATCTTTGTTTATAAAGGTTTATTTGTTTTTAAGAGCCAAGATTTTTTTTCTTGGGCAGAATTTGTAGGTTTAGTTCTATAAAATAAAGTTAGTCTCATGCTCAAAGCCATAGTGGATGGTGAGATATTGTGTCTGTAAGTCAAAAGTTCAAAACATTGTTACCCTTTTACTCATGTATCAGATTTAGTCAAATCGAACGCCAGAAGATAAACTGCTAAAAGTGCTTAAATTGCTTGTTTCCCTATCTCCAATTGACATAAACATGACCTAAGGAGTCTGGAGGGTGTTGGGAGAGAAAGCAGTCAATTACTATATTAGTGAGTATCCAGGCAAATAGTAGTGGTCAATACTGATAACAGTGGTCAAAAGTGCATCATGACACACTGCTATCAAGCCCTGTGCTCAACCACGAGCTGTACCTGACTTTTATATTTCTACTATACTGGTATTTATACTAAGAATTAAACAGGATTAGTAAATATGCCCCAATATGTTTTCATGTTATTGCATTCTAAGACTATAAACATTTTTTGGAGTGCTAGGATTTTGTTTTTCAGGATACATAGACATTTGAATAGCACAGTATTTTGGCACATATTACTTTTTGAATCCATCACTTCTTGACATTTGACATAAATGTGTTTCAATTTGTTGGAAGACATCCTGGAAACAACTTATATTTATGACATAAGGGGCAGTGAGTGAATGCCGTGTCTAAAGACAGTGTCTAGAAATCACGTAAAGGTAGCTGCTGTCATTGACAGCAGAAACTCTATACTCTTCAACCAGAGGAGCATTTCCACCCCCTCGTGATGCTGAATGTTGCAATTCTCCAGTCAAGTCCGATCAGTCAATTTTGATCACCGATGATCCTGAACCTTGACTGTGACATATGCTAAGATCTCTATTGACATTCTGTGCATTTTGCCCCTTTACAAAATGGCTTCACTACTGATCATGTGATCCTCCCCACACCCTTTATTAACCTCTGTCTACTGTCCACCTGCGCTCGAGTATTCAGTTTGAATTCCAGGCTTTCAGTTCTTTCCAAGGTGCTCCACCTCCTACTGATCTGCTCCAGATTTTCCAGCTACTGCCTTGGTTTCCAGTAATCTCTTCAGTCTCAGCTACTCTCCTGCTTACAGATGTCTGTGTTTAGTCTCCTGACTTTGCTCCTGCTTCACAAGCCCTGTGTCACGTAAGCCTTCTGTGCCCTGTTAGTACTAAATTAACTATTGTTTATAGTGCAGTTACAGCTCTATGGACATCGGGACCCTTTAAAAGCTGTACTGCACCAATATGTTTTGGACTCTGGGAGTTTATTATTATTGGACAGCAATTTTTTTCATCGGTTTCTCCCAGTGAGAAGTATCTTCAGAGGCCTTTGTGTTATGTTATCTTGCTAAGAACTTTTTCCAGAGACTTTCTGTGTTACCTGTTTGATGAACTTTCTCATTTGCTGCACACAACATTATATCTGCCACGTGTGATAAATATAGACTTGTTCACCTTACAACTTTGGTTTGTGAGTAGTGTGTGCCCCCAACTGCAAAGAGATCCCTAAGTAATCCTATAGTACTTTACATGTTAATATGTGCTGACCAAAAGCAGACAAATATGCGGATTGATACTGTCAAGAAAGGCATTGCTATGCCCCTGGCTGCAGGGCTGGTCTCAACTGGGCAAAGATACCAGTCCCCTACCATTCCCGCATCCGTGTTGCGTCTTACTGCAAGAATGACTCACCCGGCCTGTGATCCTGCTCTGCCTCCTTGCTTCCCGGCTACGTCCATCTCCTCTGGGTGCCTGTGTACTCTGTGTGCTGCCCTCTTATCTAATTTAAAGAGTCAGTACACACTAAACCTGGAAGTGCTCAGAGGCTCATTGTTGTTAAGACACCCTCTCCTTAAGGGAGGTGCCCGAGTAACATCTCCAGTCGCTTAGTGGCGTTGTTAATACTCAGGTCTCCTCGCTCCTATTTTGTCATTTTTACCATAATCGTGCCTTCACTAATATCTCCTATCTCAGTAATGGGAAAGTCTGCCTTCACAGAATAAATATTTTACCTCAGAATTGAGAATTTTGATAATGACTGATCAATTTTGGCAGAGAAAGAAGCAAATTTGTATAATAAGGTATATTACAAAGTTGCATAATTTAATATGCACTATTGATTCATGAAATAAAAATTAAAGTGACAGTTACACTTTAACAACAGGAATGGTTTTTAACCCATTTACCACCAAGCCGGTTTCCACCTTTATGACCAAGCCAATTTTTTCAATTCTGACCAGTGTCAGATTATGAAGTTATAATAACACTGGAACACTTCAGCCTATACCAGTGATTCCAAGACTGTTATTTTGTGACATATTGGACTTCATGTTAGTGGTAAATTTAGGATGATATTTTTTCTGTTTGTGTGAAACAGAAATTTGGCAAAAATGTTGAAAATTTTGCAATTTTCAAACTGAATTTCATTCCCCTAAACCAGTGAGTTATGCAATGCAAAATTGTTAATAAATAATAATTCCTACATGTCTACTTTACAACAGCACACTTTTTGAAGCAATTCTTAGGAAGTTAGAAGGGTTGAAAGTTTGAGCAATTTCTAATTTATCCAATAAAATTTACAAAGCCATTTTGTAAGGACCACATCACATTTGAAGTGAGTTTGGAGGGGCCTATATGACAGAAAATACCCAGAAGAGGCACTATTCTGAAAATTGCACCCCTCAGACTGCTCAAGACCACATTCAAGAAATGTATTAACCCTTCAGATGCTTCAAGGGAACTAAAGCAATACAGAAGGAAAAAAAATTAAAAAGTTACTTTTTCCAACAAAAATATTACTTTAGTCTCAAATATTGCATTTTCACAAGGGTAACAAGAGAAATTGCACCATACAGTTTGTTGTGCAATTTCTCAGTACGTCGATACCCCATATGCGGTGGAAAACCACATTTTGGGCACACGGCAGGGCTTGGAAGAGAAGAAGCCCCTGATGTGTCTAAATAATAGAAATCCCCAACAACTGACCCCATTTTGGAAACTAGACCCCTTAAGTAATTTATCTAGATGTTTTGTGAGCACCTTGACCCCCTAGAAATTTATTAAGATGAGTTATGAAAATGAGAAAAAAAAAAATTTTGCCACAAAAATGTGTTTTTAACCCTAAATTTTCCAAATTCACTAGGGTAACTGGAGATAATGGACCATACAAATTGTTGTGCAATTTCTCCTGAGTACGCCAATACCCCATATGTGTTCGAAAACTACTTTTGAGGTACAGTGCAAAGTGAAGGAGGGAAAGAGAAACATATTGCTTTTCAGATTTACCTGGCATGGTTTAGAGATACAATATTGCATTGGCAGAGCCTTTGAGGTGCCAGAATAGCAGAAATCTCTTATAAAAAAAACTCGTTTTACAAACTGCACCCCTCAATGAATTCCTCCATGGGTGCAGTGAGCATATTGACACTACAAGTGTGTCACAAAATGTTATGCTATTGGGCAGTGGTGAAAAAAATAATTACATTTTTACCACTAAAATGTTGTTTTAACCCCAGATTTCCCATTTTCACTAGGAGAATATGTACAAAAAGGCCGATAATGTGTTACGCAATTTCTCCTGAATGTGGCAATATCCCTCATGTGACTGTACAGTACTGTTTGGCCACATCACAGGGCTCGGGAGAGAAGGAGCGTCATTTGATTTTTGGAGTACTGAGTTTCCTAGAATAGTTTGCAGACTCTCATCAGCAGAGCCCCTAAGTGCCAGGACAAAATCCCCTCAATTAACCAAATTTTGGAAATTACACCCCTCTGGGAGGTCATCTACGGGTGTGGCAACGATTTAGTTTCTGGAAAACACCAATGGTGTCATACACAGTGAATAATGCAGAATTAAACATTGCTAATAAGTCCTTGTCGTGCCTAGTACATTGTAATGCCTATACATTGTGCACAGCTTATGCTACTGGAAACCTGCACCCCGTAATTGAAGTTTGCTTCTACACTACAGAAATGCCAAACTTGTGAACATTAACTGTGGTTTAGGCACATTGTGGGGGTCAGACGAGAGAGGGGCAATTGAATTTTGGAGAGCAGATTTTATTGGATTTCTTTTTTGTGGGAAGTCATACTATTTTTCAAGAGCTTTTTATGGTACCAGTAACGCAGAAACACCCTATATTTCCGTTAATAGATGACAGAGCTGAGTGGGGACTTTACAGGGTTCAGTTGATTGCTATTTGGTGGCGATTTAAGTTAAGAACATTTTGGATTAGTTTACATTTATCCTGTGCTCTATGTTGAGCACTTTCATTCCATTCCAGTTTCCAGCTACATCTCTGAAATACGTGATTCAGGTAAACCCTCAACAAATCCATTCACTAATGAGGCAGCAGAGTTCCTCTGAACTCTATTTGACCTCTGCTCAGCAGTGTCTATCTTTTCAAATGTGAACAAAACTATTGATGCCCGCAGTTTTGTGCATGCTTAAAAAGATGGACATCACTGGTCAGACGGGAGTGCAAAATGATTCCCTCTGCCATATTACAATGAATTTTCCATTGAGAATTTTGACTGACACGTTAAATCAGAGATTTACACATAATCCCTGGTGTAAGTGCTCAGCGTAGAGTGGAGGATAAATATGAACTGTGCCGTAAGTTTCGACTTTTGGAAGGCAGCAGTTGAAGAATTGGCTTTATTTTTTACACCGTTCACTTTGCGGTACAAATTAAAGGGTGGCTGTATTTCTCAGGTCAGTACGATTACAATGATGCCAGATTTATATAGTTTTTTTTAGGCTTGGCTACTCACTCTAAAAACACTCTATTGCTAAATAAAGGTTTTTTTGCATCACTGAATTTTGAAGGCTATAGTTTTTTATTTTTCTGCTGACAGTCATGTGAGGGCTTGTTTTTGCATGATGACTTGTAGTTTTTTACTGGCACCATTTTGGGCCACACAATAATTTTTTATTGTTTTCTATTCCACTTTCTGTGAGGCAGAATCAAGAACAAACAACAATTGACGGGGCGTGGCCTGAGAGCTCATGGTGCTAGATGTGTCTCCCTGAGCTCCTCCAACCATTCGGGCTAACGGCACTTTACAGTGGTTCCACGACCTCCATTCATACGTAATTCGCTGGCGGAACCTACCGTGCACCTCCAGGTATGCCCAGAAATTCCTCCAGGCAGCGGGCTTTGGCAAAAAAGGTAACGGATTTCTTCAGCCCTGATCTGCCTCAGCCTTCTCAGCCCAAGATGGCGCCGGCTCCTGCCTCCCCTCCCTCCCGCTCCTCTCGCAGCTACAAGGGGAACGCTGATAGCGATGCCGATGACGATGCTCCTGCGTCGCAAAGGGAGCTCAGAGACTTTTTGGGATCGCTCAGGCGATCTCTTCAGGACGATATGCGCAGCATCATGGAGGAGATGCGAAAAGATCTCTTGTCCTTGGGAGAGAGAACAGACCACATCGAAGACAAAATGGCTGAGTACGCATATGCCCACAATGAGCTAGCCTCTGACTACAGCTTGATGGCAGACGACCTAAAACAGGCCCAGCTCAGGATTTGCAGCTTAGAGGATAAGTCCAAGAGAGGTAACATCAGGATCCGTAGGATCTCGGAGAGTCAGGATCAGGAGGACTTTCAATAGTTAATCCACACATTACTTCCTCAACTCCTACCAGATTCACAGAAAGGGGAACAGGAAATTGACAGGGCCTTCAGGATTCCTAAGCCCTCTCATGTTAACAAGGTACTTCCCAGAGACATTTTAGTTCAATTCGCCAGGCCCGCCATTGCTGATGTGACACTGCAGGCCATGCGAAAGAACCCTACACTGAAGCCTCCTTTCACAGGAATCTCCATTTTCCCAGGATCTCTCTGCTGGCACTCTTGCTAGGCGAGGGAGTTCGCCCCGTATTGCAAAACCCTATGGGATCGTGGCATTATGTACTCCTGGGGCTCACCAGTCCACGTCCGGTCCGCTACAAGGGGTCGGTACAGATTTTCCGCTCTCCTAGCCATCTGGGGAAGGCCCCTTAAGGAATGGGTCTGGGCCTGGCTTCGGTTGCTTCCCCACCACGCTCCAGCCCTAACAAAACACCGCGTACACTCTCCAAGGAGTGGGAGAAGACCGTGTGACTTTGACTACCCGGCAATGCTCGGTGGTTGTGGCTCATAGGGCCCGGCTCCGGTCCTAGTTTTGGACTTCACCGACCCCCTTTTGCTTCCTTTTTTATTTCTCTCAATTTTTTATTTTCGGACTGCTTGCGGTCTGAGAACTCTGCCCCCTGAGTGTGTTTTGGTCACTCTTTGCAGGCGTAAAGCCTCTGGACTTAATGTTCGTTTTTTTCCTTCTAGGTACTTTAGGTTTTTACTTTTTTCTTTTTTGCTTGTTCATTTAAACCCCTGCCATAGGCTCAATATGTTTTGGCTATTTTGGCAGGAGGTATGTTTTTGTTATCCTATCCTCATTTTCCCCACCCTTCCTTTCCTTCACCTCTTCCCTACAATGTTTTTTGTCCTATGTTTGGCTGGTGCGAACCAGGCCATATCTGCTGTAAATTTACATCTTGTTATTATGAGTTTTAGTATCCTATCTTTAAATGTCAATGGACTTAACTCGCCTATTAAACGGTCGATGGCCATAAGGCAGTTTGTCAGATCCAGGAGTGACGTAATCTTTGTCCAAGAAACTCACCTGCTTGCGGCAGATAATTTTAGATTACAAAACAAAACCTTCCCACTCAATTTTTCACCAATGGCCCTTTAAAAAAAGCGGGAGTAGCGATACTCATAAGACAGTCAGTTCTTCCAATAACCAACCATCTCAGAATGAAGGCGCAATTCCTAATGGCTCTCGTGTCGATTAATAAGTTCCCTATATCTTAGTTCATTATGTTCCCCAATAGTGGTACAAAAGTGCTTCCTAGCTCACAATGATCGCTGGCCTACCGGCGCTGTCGACAATTATATAGGTGTCACATCATACAGCTATGGAACCAAGAAACTTGGACTGCTACTGATATGTTGTTCCAAAGGTGGTTGTCACAACATGATCGAATAATATATCATTCATGATATTGGCGGTACTTTCATGGTAATTGGAGGGTTTCACTTTCATTCCTCAATATAGGAGGTATATAGAATTATTAGCTTTAATTAGTTAATGATGCCTTATTACAAGAGTGTCTCACTGCCTCAATGAATGGTATCATGGTCGGACACAGTCACCAGATTCTCCGGTTGCCGACCCTTTGGTATTAGATTCCCTTCTACTGAGGATTAAAGTGATCCTCGTTACGGCTTCAAATTTCAGATGAGTTTCTCATCAACTGACGGAATTTCTTCTGAAGATGAATGGTGTGGTGCAGGATGACACATGTGGTATTCCATGAAGCTGTACCAGAGGGATGTGACAAAACAGCTTCATCAATACACAGCTGCGGAGTAGAATAGTTGGGTCTCTGAAAACAGGATCTTGCAGTCTGGACTAAGGCTGGCACATGACACATGATATAATGTCCGCTACTTATGCGTGAAAGACCGTTCCTTAACAGATCAACACTCTCAGAGTGTGTATGTCTAAGTACAAAAGGAGCCTCCGACAGTAAACAGGTCCACTGCCAACCATTTAAAAGAATAGAAGCAAGACATTGCTGAAAAACCTCGACGCATCGTCTAAATATTTGCAGATGAGACAAGATCTGTAATGAGTGGGAAGAACAGTTTGAGAAGGGACGCACTGATCAAGGACCACTCTGTAAAAATGTGAGCAGGATGAGGCATCAGATTTAATGGACTGGTTTTTGCTTATTGAGGATAACACACAGCATCTAATTGAGTCCGGTATACTTTGGCCAGATCAGCAATGCGCAAACGTGATTAGCATTCAATTGAGGGTTCCGCACTTCTATGAATCCCACATAACTAGAACACAACCCGATAATCCACTGATACAAAAAGTGGAACATCTGATGCAGTTCACGCATTTCTTAACAATGGTCACTCCTAATTGTGCAAAGCAGACCTATTCTAGAAGACCCCATAAACCCACCAGCTGATAAGCACGGTATAATGCGCTGAAAAAAGCACTCGACTGGACCACGCGTTTTTGATTTTACTAGTATTTTCCAGTCTTTCACATATTTCTAAGGTTTGCAGATGTGTGTCAAGTAAAGTGTGAGTCGGGAGTTGGAGGCAATTTTCATCACTTCTTACCTCCAAGAGTGGAGCCTGATCTCTGGAAATTGTCCGCCCATAGCATTATTAATGCGACATAATTTTGCAAAATATTGCAAATAGGCCTTGAGTGCACTTCGGCCCTTAGTAGGTTGCTGATTCAATCGTGGTGGCATTGTACGGCATCGAGCTCGAATGGCAGCCAGACGTTTGATTAATATCTTGATGTCCTGGGATCTGGGGCCCCATGTACATCCTCACTTGATTGCTGAAAGGTTTGACAGGGTCCATGGGGGTAGGATTGGAAGGTGACTGGAAATTTGGCATTAATGGCGGGTCGGTCGGCATTAAGGGTTTATCTCTTGACGCGTGTTACCGTCGCCTGATTCCTCTCTAGAGCGTTAAAATGCTAACGGTACACGGCTAAGGTGCCTTTTCCATGATTTTGCCGCTAGCAAGATTACATGGTCGGACCACGCACCCACCTTCCTACAGGTTGCCGACCCTTTGGCGATTAGATCTCCCTTCCTCTGGAGACTTAAAGCTCACCTCCTTACCGACCCTCAAATTTCAGATGAGATTTCCATTCAACTGACGGAATTTTTCTCTCTGAATGATGATGGTGTGGTGCAGGATGACACTTTGTGGTATTCCCATAAGACTGTACTCCGGGGTCTGCTGATCAAAACGGCTTCACTCATAACAACACGCAGCGGAGCTTGATGAGGCTCTACGATCCTTGCAGTCTCTAGAGGAACAGCACAAAAAGTCCCCTTCCCACGCAGTCTTAACTTCACTGCTTGAGGCGAGGGATCACCTCCGTACCCTACTCCTCCATTAGACTGAAAAGCATCTCAAGATCCTCCACGCTAAATCCTATGGTATGGGTGACAGGGCTGGAGCTCTGCTAGCTAGACAGGTAAGGGAAAAGATGGCACAATCTAGGATCTCACATCTTATTGGACCCTCTGGCCGTCAGATCAGGCACCCCATTAAAATAGTGGAGGCGTTCCGCCACTTCTATGAATCCCTCTATAATCTGAACACAGACCCCGATACACCACAACCCAACCCTGAACTTATTTCAGCATTTCTCAATAAGGTCACTCTCCTAAATTGTCACAGCAGCACCTATCTCTTCTAGACACCCCTATAACCCTCCCAGAAATAACACGAGTAATCAGATCCGCTAAAAAAACACTCCGCTCCTGGCCCCGACGGTTTTCCATTCTCTTACTACGATCAATTTTCCCCCGTTCTTTCACCATACTTATTAAGGCTCTTCGAGTGCTGGTGGTCCAGGGGGAGTGTGAGTCGGGAGAGTCTGGAGGCAATTATCACCACTCTACCTAAGTCGGGGAAGCCCCCTGACTCTCCTGGAAATTTTCCGCCCGATAGCATTATTGAACTGCAACACGAAAATATGGCAAAATATGGCAAATAGGCTCTTGGAGGTACTTCCGGCCCTTATAGGTGCTGATCAGGTTGGCTTTGTCCCTGGTAGACAGTCTCGAGACGGAACCAGACGTTTGATTAATATCTTGGACGACCTGGAGAGGTCTGGGGCCCCCAGTGCCCTCCTGTCACTTGATGCTGAAAAGGCGTTTGACAGGGTCCACTGGGGGTACATTGGAGAGGTACTTGACAAATTTGGCATAACGGGCCGGGTCAGGTCGGCCATTAAGGGTTTATACTCTCTTCCCTCTGCTTCCGTCAGAGCCTCGGGATTCCACTCTAGCAGCTTTAATATTGCTAACGGAACACAGCAGGGTTGCCCTCTCTACCCCATGATATTTGCGCTAGCAATGGAGCCTTTGGCTGCAGCTGTGAGGGCCAATCCCAACATCCACGGAGTCGTTATAGGTGGGCAGGAACACAAAATCGGACTATATGCTGACGACGTGGTCTTCTCTTGCACAAATGTCTCAGCCTCCTTAAATTAAATCATGTCCCTTCTTACAGAATTTTCAGAGGTGTCCTTCTATAAGCTTAATATGTCCAAATCCGTTCTGTTCCCTATTAATATACCCTCTTGTGTCCGGGCTCATCTCCAACAACGATTTGCATTCTCTTGGTCCACTGATGGCTTTGTGTACCTTGGGATCTATGTTAGCCATTTACACTCTATAGTCAAGCAAAATTTCGATAGACTACACCGAGAAATCTCACGGGAATTAGACAGGATGTCCCCGCTGGTTCTCTCCTGGACCGCCCGTATTCATATCATTAAAATGACTATTCTCCCGAAATTAATCTACCTTTTCCTTTGCCTTCCTTTACTAATCCCTCGCACATGCATCTCCAGCTTTCAACGCCTAATCAACTCCTTCATTTGGAATAAGAAACCCCCACGCATTGCCCATAAGGTCATGATTCTCCCAAGTGCCGCAGGAGGTTTGGGAGTCCCGGATATACTAACATACTATAAAGCAGCCCATTTGGAGTATGCGAAGATCTGGTGGTCCGGAACTATTCTCCCGATTCCTTGGCTACAAATCGAGGCGCATCACGCCCCATCTGGTTCTCTTCGCATCCTGTTGGAACTGGGCTTGCTCCGGTCCTCTCCTTCTTGCGGCCTTTTGAGATATATGATTGCATTATTAAATATTTGGTCTCTCGTGGGCAAATCCCACTTCACCTTTTTGTTCAGGCTCATTTCTCTTGATGCCCTGGAGCATGCCATACCTGATTTGTCTCTTTCCCGCTGGGAGACCCAAAATATAAGGACTCTGTATGACGTTTTTTCCGGCTCGGTACTCCGTTCATTCTCTGATCTTCACAACCTCT
Source organism: Allobates femoralis (assembly GCA_033576535.1). Classification (NCBI taxonomy): domain Eukaryota; kingdom Metazoa; phylum Chordata; class Amphibia; order Anura; family Aromobatidae; genus Allobates; species Allobates femoralis. Next base: position 263,898,952 of record JARQOC010000003.1, read on the forward strand.
TCGCTCTCCCACATATAGTATTCTACCAATACCTCAAGATTCGTCACTTACTTTCACATTGTAATTTACCGCTCTGGTTTGAATCTCCCATACATGAACCGTTACAGAGATATTTTAAGCCCCAATGCTCTGTTTCTTATGGAGTTTCGATTGTATACAGAGCCTTGCTAGTCCTTGTTGACCAGCGTAAACTACCATACATGACAATCTGGGAGCGTAGGCTCTCTTTCTCGGCTCCTCTGGACTCGTTGCTCAGGGCCGCAACTCACACTTCCAAATTTTCGTCCTGTATCTTGCATCTAGAACAGGCGAAAAAAATCCAGTTAAACTGGTACCTGACCCCCATTCGACTCGCTCAGTTTCAACGATCTGCGGATCCATCCTGCTGGAAGTGTCGTCTTGAAACGGGGTCTATGGAACATGTGTGGTGGCTCTGTCCGCGGGTTCAGGGATTCTGGAGAATGGTTGAATTACTAATTGCTGAGGCAATTGGGTTTCCGTTCTCTTTGGATGGACCCATGGCATTGCTGGGTCTGGGTCTAGAGGGTGTCCCCAGAGTGGTCCGCCCCATCGTAACTAACATTAACAGCGGCCAGATTTTGTCTGACCAAACATTGGAAACTACATACCATCCCCTCTAGGGCAGAACTGGTGTCGAGGATCAGGTTGCATCTCCAACATGAGACTATTCTGGCCCATGACCAGGCCATCAAATCTAAAAGATTAAGTTGGTGGGACCCATGGTTAACTTCCCCACTTGGTCCTGATCCGGCCTGACTTGGTCCTTCTTCTTTGGAGACGCATGGACTTTCAGTTGGCTATGTTTGGAGTATTTCATTGATCCTGTTTTTTTGTTTACCCTTCCTATCACCACTGAACTGTATGTTTATTCTGTGTGAGTTTATTAACAATATGTACTCTACTTATAACATGGGATTCTTCATCACTTTCATCATTGATGAATGGACCTCCCCCCTTCCCCTCCCTTTTTCGCCCCTTCCTTTCCTTCCACCCTAGTATGTTTGTTCTACTTGTTCTTTTTCTCCTTTTGGGGCATTTACCCCCAATGTTTGTATAATTTTGAATCAATTGATTTTTATTGATTATTAACAAAGAACAAACAACAATTCAGGATTTGTATTTTTTTTTATGCTGTTCACTGTGTCATAAAAGTGGTAAGACCGCTTTATTCTCCGGGTCAGTACAATTACAGCGATAACACATTTATGTAGTGTTTTTATGTTTTGCCAATTTTACACCATAAAAAACTATTTTATAGAAAAACAATAATTTTTGCATTGCTGTATTCTGAGATCTAAAGCATTTTTTTTTTTGCTCATGGACCTGTGTGGCGGCTTGTTTTTTGCGGGACAATGATTTTTCATACCATTTTTATGTATAAATGACTCTTTGATCCCGTTTTATTAAACTTTTTGTCAACTGTATGATGAAAAATTCAGTTTTTTTTGTACGTTTATTTTTTTCACTGTTTTCACTAAAGGGGTTAACTAGCATGGCAGTTTTATAGAGGTAGATATTACAGATGCATCAATACTATACACTGTGTCAATAATTATTAGGCAAGTTGTATTTTAGAGGATTATTTTTATTATTGATCAACAACTATGTTCTCAATCAACCCAAAAGACTCAAATATCAAAGCTTAATATTTTTGGACGTTGGAGTGTTTTTTTTTTTAGATTTGGTTATCTTAGGAGGATATCTGTTTGTGCAGGTAACTAATACTGTGCAGAATTATTAGGCAACTTCATAAAAAACAAATATATTCCCATCTCACTTGTTTATTTTCACCAGGTAAACCAATATAACTGCACAAAATCTATTATAATAAAACCCTAAGGCAACTTCCGTCAGGATGTAACGGTATGCTACGTCACATCCTGCTGAAGTTGCCTCTACACCCACTCTGGGTGCTCCAATATTGCCGCCCGTTGCCGGGAGTGGGGCTTTGGAACAAGCATCGGTACAAGCTGTGGCCCCACACACTGTACAAGCTGCGGCCGCCACCCCCCTGGCCCCCTCCGTTCTCACCCCTGCCTGGTGTTACCGATGCTGAAGACTCCAGGAATAGACTGTGCCTGGAGCAGGTCATGTGACAGCCTGTGTGACGTCACACAGCCCGCCCCCTCACATGACCCACTCCAGGCACAGTCTATTCCTGGAGTCTTCAGAATCACACCAGGCAGGGGTGAGAACGGAGGGGGAGGGGGCGAGGCTGAGCCACAAGGGGGCAGGCAGAGGGGACACAGAGGCATGGGGACACAGACAAGGGGAGAGGGAGGCACAGGGGGACACAGACAGGGGGAGAGGAAAGGCACAGGGGGAAACAGGCACCGGAGGAGAGGAGAGGCACAGATGGAAACAGAGGCACAGGGGGACACAGAAACAGGAGGGAGAGGAAAGGGACAGGGGGACACAGAGGCACAGGGGGACACAGACAAGGGGAGAGGAAAGGCACAGGGGGATAGGAGAGGCACAGAGGGACACAGACACAGGAGGGAAGGAAAGGCACAGGGGGACACAGAGGCACAGGGACACAGGCATAGGGGGGCACAGACAGGGGGAGAGGAAAGGCACAGGGAGACACAGAGGCTCAGGGGGACACAGACACAGGAGGAGAGGCACAGGGGGACACAGAGGCATGGGGGACACAGGCACAGGGGGACACAGGAGGAGAGGAGAGGCACAGGGGGACACAGAGGCACAGGAGGAGAGAGAGGCATAGGAGGAGAGCAGAGGCACAGGGAGACAGAGAGGCACAGGAGACAGAGAGGCACAGGTAGACAGAGAGGCACAGGAAGAGAAGAGGCACAGGGGGACCCAGAGGCACAGGTAGGCGCGCAAATTCAAAGTTCTAATTGCGCGCCAATTTGCAGGCCGGCGACAGCGACACGCTAGCGCCGCTGTTGCCGGGATACACGGGTACCCGCCACCCCCGGTCTCCCCTCCACGCTCCCCGGTCTCCCCTCCACGCTCCCTGGTCTTTCCTCCATCCTCTCCGGTCTCTCCTCACGTACCGGGGTTGTTGGTGATGATCAGCCTCTCCGGTTCTCCTACTCCCATCTCTGCGGCCACCATCCTCCTCACCCCGTCCTCCGTGCTGAGATCCGCCGCCGTCCAGTGGACCTGGAGCCCCGGGCAGATCTCCCGCAGCTCCTCTGCCTCCTGCCGCAGACAGTACCCGGAGCGGGACACCAGGAGCAGCGCTAACCCTGGGGCCACCCGAGCCGCCAGCTGCCGGGACACAACCAGCCCGAACCCGCGGGAGGCTCCAGAGATCACACACAAGACCTGCCCGAGACACGTCGTCAGAGATCCTAGATGCTCCGGCTCCATCCTGCCTTCCCCCCGGCTCCGTCCTACCCCCCCAGCTCCATCCTGCCCCCCCGGCTCCATCCTGCCACGCTCGCTCCATCCTGCCCCCCCGCATCCATCCTGCCCCGCATCCCCTGCCCCCTGAAACCATCCTGCCACCACCCCACATCCATCCTGCCCCCCCTTGATGCTCCATCCCGCCACCACCCCCCTCCATCCTGCCCCGCTCCATCCGCCCCCCCCGCTCCACCTGCCCCCCTTCCATTCCTGCCCCCCCTCCATCCGCCACTCCCATCCTGCCCCCCTCGACTCATCCGCTCCCCCCCCGCTTCCATGCGCCCTCACACCTGCCCTCCAGCCTCCATCCTGCCCCCCCCGCTGCTCCATCCTGCCCCCCTCGCTCCATCCTGCTCCCCCCACTTCAGCTCCATCCTGCCCCCTCGCTCCATCCTGCCTCCCCTGTCCATCCTGCTACCCGCTCATCCTGCTCCCCCACTCATCTGCCCCCTCTCTCCATCCTGTCCCTGCGCCCACCTGCCCTGCTAATCTGCCCCCTCACCATCCTGGTCCCACCACCCCGTCACCATCCTGCCCCCTGCTCAATCCTGCCGCCCCGGCAGTTAGCGGTCATGTTAACAGTTTCCCATGCAACGACAGGTCCTAAAGGCCTGTAGGACCTAGAAGACGGAGGTGGAGCGAGCCGGCGGATGGGCGAGTATCCTCACTGATGATTTTTTTTATTTTTACTTTTACTGTGGAGGAGCGGGGGCCAGGAGGAGCGGGGGGCCACGTGGAGCGGAGTATCTCCATTTATTATAGTGCTGCTATACATGTACGGTAATGTTCTGCCATATTCTATAGTGCTGCTATACATGTGCTGTAATGTACCGCCATATACTATAGTGCTGCTATACATATCCTGTAATATACCACCATATGCTTTAACACTGCTATACATGTGTTGTAATGTACTGCCCTATACTATAGTGCTGCTATACATGTACTGTAATGTACTGTCATATACTATAGTGCTGCTATACATGTGCTGTAATGTACCGCCATATACCATAGCGCTGCTATACATGTGTACCGCTATATACTATAGTGCTGCTATACATGTACTGTAATGTACCACCATATACCGTAGCGCTGCTATACATGTACTGTAATGTACCACCATATACTATAGTGCTGATATACATGTACTGTAAGGTACCGCCATATACTATAGTGCTGCTATATATGTGCTGTAATGTACCACCATATACCATAGCACTGCTATATATAATATATATGGTTCACTCACGTTGACTGAACAAGTTCTGTCAGTCACAGTATGTCAACTACATACATGTTCTAGAATACCCGATGCGTTAGAATCGGGCCACCATCTAGTTTAAAAATAAACATTTCTGACATGCAAAAACTAAACCCCCAAAAATTAGTGACCAATATAGCCACCTTTCTTTATGATGACACTCAACAGCCTTCCATCCATAGATTCTGTCAGTTGCTTGATCTGTTTACGAACAACATTGCGTGATGCAGCCACCACAGCCTACCAGACACTGTACCGAGAGGTGTACTATTTTTCCTCCCTGTAGATCTCACCTTTTAGGAGGGACCACAGGTCTCTATGGGGTTCAGATCAGGTGAACAAGGGGACCATGTCATTATTTTTTCTTCTTTTAGACCTTTATTGGCCAGCCACGCTGTGGATTAGTTGGATGTATGTGATGGAGCATTGTCCTGCATGAAAATCATGTTTTTCTTGAATGATACCGACTTCTTCCTGTACCACTGCTTGAAGAAGTTGTCTTCCAGAAACTGGCAGTAGGTCTGGGAGGTGAGCTTCACTCTATCCTCAACCCAAAAAGGTCCCACAAGTTAATCTTTGATGATACCAGCCCATACCAGTACCCCACCTCCCCCTTGCCGGCATCTGAGTCGGAGTGGAGCTCTCTGCCCTTCACTGATCCAGCCCCTGGCCCGTCCATCTGGCCCATCAAAAGTCACTCTCATTTCATCAGTCTACAAAACCTTTAAAAAAAATCAGTCTTAAGATATTTCTTGGCCCAGTGTTGGCGTTTTATCTTATGCTTCTTGTTCAAAGGTGGTCGTTTTTCAGCCTTTCTTACCTTGGCCATGTCCCTGAGTGATTGTGCTTTTTGATACTCCAGTAACGTTGCAGCTCTGAAATATCGCAAAACTGGTGGCAAATGGCATCTTGGCAGCTTCACGCTTGATTTTCCTCAATTCATGAGCAGTTATTTTGCGTCTTTTTTGCCCAACACGCTTCTTGCGACCCTGTTAGCTATTTGCCATGAAACGCTTGATTGTTCGATGATCACATTTCAAACGTTTGGTAATTTCAAGACTGCTGCATCCCTCTACAAGACATATCACAATTCTGGACTTTTCAGAGCCTGTCAAATCTCTATTCTGACCCATTTTTCCAAAAGAAAGGAAGTTGCCTAATAATTAAGCACACCTTATATAGGGTGTTGATGTCATTACACCACACCCCTCCTCATTACAGAGATGCACATCACTTGATTTACTTAATTGGAAGTTGGCTCTCAAGCCTATACAGCTTGGAGTAGGACAACATGTATAAAAAGTATCATGTGATCAAAATACTCATTTGCCTAATAATTCTGCACACAGTGTATATAGTACCATATATGTGTATTTTGTTTCATAAATATAACTATTAGAATTTTTTTTTGTTCCTCATTTTCTGCTTTTTTTTAAAATATTTTTACTTTTTTTTTTTTTACTGAGTCCCTATATGGGACATTACCTTTTACAGCTTTGGTATTACGTCATACCGGTTTCAACGCCCATAGTATGAGGCGAGCCGCCTCTCTGGTGTTTTGCACGCCAAGGGCAGCGTGCATAATTACGGACAAGGAGGGGGAGAGCGGCACACAGGCCCGCCTGCTGCGGCTTTAAAATTGCAGTGAAACGCCCAGAAATGAGATTATAAAAGTATGATTTATGAAGAATGCCACAGCGGTTTTGGAAGATACAGGGATGGATCGCTGCAGGTTCACAAGCTGCATGGATAGGTATGAAGGGGATGTGGGGTTGTGTTCTGGGTTTAGGATCACTTTAATCATTGCAATACAGTGCAGGTGTCAGAGCTACGCTGTGAGAAGCTTCTGAGATCATACTTCAGGCATGATCCCTGAGGCTTGCATAATCTGGTGACCCGGAAGTAGTCATGATGACCTTGGATCACCATAGCGATGATTGGGGCCTTGCGATTAAGTCACAGGGGCATCGACCAGAGGGGAGGGTGATCCCTCTCCCAATTCCCAAGTGCCACGATCGATATCAATCACGACATTTTGGTGGTTAAACAGCCATGGACAGTGCAGGGACAGTCACTGGCTTTGAGAGCTGGGGCTTGGCTGTGACATCTGACGGAGACCTGGCAGCTATCAAGCGGGCACAGATGCTGCACCCACAAAATCGCATGATGTTCCCCGTACATCATAGGTTGGGATTGCACCAAGTATGATGTACGGGATATGTCAAGGGTCGGGAAGAGGTTAAAAACATACACTTTGCAATTTTACCTATTTTCAATAAGACAAGCCCTTTAGGATAGAGAATGTATTTAAACACGTATAAGTACCACTGTAAGGGTAGGATGTATAGTTTTAGATCATTTATGTAGACCATGATATTGAATGTCAACTAAATAAATTACATCTAATATTAGTAGTGCAGCATGTAAGGTGTGCACATAACTGGTAATTGCGAAGAAGATTTACACATTATGTTATAACCGCAACAGTTAAGTATAGACTGCTGTAAATAGCCATTTCTTGCTTCATCATTGATGACTCATGAAATGTGAGAAATTGGCATTTCAAGCACATCATAAAAGATCAGACTTTTTTTAATCAATATTAGCCCTGGCACTGGGTGATTGCACTCCTGACGTTCTATGAACTTACATTTTTTTAGTGTCTGGTGAAAATTACATACATTGTACAGCAGAACTGTAAACATTACATCCCTTTTACTAAATATATGGAATTTTTAACTAAAAATGTTATTTATGTGGAGCAATCTGTGCATCATGCTATACTAATTTCAACCATCTGCATTCCTTAAATTCCACCTGGGAATTTGAATTAAGGTGACAACTAATGATAGCGTGTGCGGTCATCTCATAAAAAGCATACTAAACTACAAGACTATAAAAATAAATGTTTCATAGGGAGTGGTTGTAGACTCTAAAATGAATTATATGCCTAAATATCAATTCTTGGAACTTTAATTGTGCTTCCCTATAATTAAAGATCCTCAATTTCAGTTGAGCCACCACTGCACAATTGTTATGACAAGCATCGAAAACTTCAAAGTGATTTTTGATGTAATGTTAGAACTGTTATTGTCGTAGACAGGTCTTCTACTGTATATGTTGATTGTTTCATACTTCTTTCCACTATGATTCTTTTATATCACTACAAATTAAACAAATAACTGAAGGGGCATTGTCATGTTAGCAAATTAAGACATATTGCAAAAATATGCCATAGGCGGCCGTCACACGGTTCAATATCGCTAGCGATATTGTTAGCGATCACGTGCACGAGCGATCGCTAACAATATCATTCACATCGTTGGTGAGCTGTCACACAGGCAGACTCACCAGCGATGTGGACCAGCGAGATCGCTGGTAACTATGGTACACATCGGGTTACTAGGCGCCGCACGGCGCTTAGTAACCCGACGTTTACCATAGATACCATCTCCCAGCATAGGCTCTGCCGCTGGGAGATGGATCATCGTGGTGTCACACACCACGATGAGGCAGACTGATCAAGCGTTTATCTCTTGATATGAGCTCCGGCTCTCATATCTGCGATGTCACGATCAAGCGATTTTACATTGTAAAATCGCTTGATTGCACGCAGCGATGCACAAACGATATCACTTAAGCGATCAAAAAGCAGATCACTTAAACGATATCGGGCATTAAATTGAAGCGTGTGACGGCCGCCATAATTTAATTTTCACTTAGTATTTGACGTCTGGGTCTGCCATCCGTCCTGAAAATGAAGAGACTACAGTCTTACTTCAGAGTTTTTCTCTGCAGAGAGATATCTTCAGCCACTCAATGCCAGCATTAGTCTATTCCAGAGGTCCCCAACTCCAGGCCTCAAGGCCCACCAACAGTGCAGGTTTTCAGGATCTCCTTAGTATTGCACAGGGCTTGGAATCATTACCTGTGCAGATGATCACATTAGCACCTGTGCAATACTAAGGAAATCCTGAAAACCTGCACTGTTGGTAGGCCTTGAGGCCTGGAGTTGGGGACCTCTGGTCTATTCAAGTGAATGGAGTAGGCTGTAGTTCCATGCACACCTACAAGCTAAATGTGCGAATATGATGTGAGCCTTACTAATAGAAGATGGATGGCACCAGAACGCATTAGGCAAGCCGGTGGATAAAGTGTGATGAATAGTTTTCTGCTCCATGTTCTTATGTCTTGTCATTCATGGCTACTTTGTTGTGTACCATGTACCTAAAAATTGTTGCAGGCCAAGTACACCCCTTCATGTATTCCATCTAGGCAATGAACTGTAAGGACTAACATGACAAACTGTTCATGACAAGGACTCTGAATTACCCAGACCTCAATCCACTTGACTATCTGGGGGACGTGCTGCAAAAATTGTCCTAATCTATAAAAGCCTCAGCATGCAATTTGCAGGACTCACTCGGCCAAGCGCTCATATACTCTGATTAAAAGCAGCAAAAAGACATCACTGCCAGCATCTTGTCTCCTTCAGAACTAAGTGATTGGCAAACGGAGATCAGACATGCCCAATTGATATCCAACCTGAAAATCAATTGGTTTGTCCCCCACACACTTAGAGTGTGGGTTAAACCTATCAATCTTGGCATTAGACATTAGTCTTATGTTTATGGTGGACTTTTAAGGTACCTTTTACACGAGGCAACTTTTCTAGGAATTTCACTGGCAACTTACTGGTTGCAGTGAAATCATGGACACATTGTTCTATCTTGTTGCTGTGTACAAATGGAACAATGTCTCCATGATTTCACTGCAACCAGTAAGTTGCCAGTGAAATTCCTAGAAAAGTTGCCGCGTGTAAAGGTACCTTTAGGGAGATTGTCCATGACTGATATTTACAGTTTATGGAGCCCTTCCTTAGAACTCATCACCCTTTGAAGTGAAGAGAAGCTGAGCTACATAATGTGAGACTGTTCATTACCCATTGTATGCAATTGTGTATGTCCAGGTCTGTTCCCCATTTACATGAGGTTGCCACAAGAACTGACAAAAGCAGATCAGTGAGGGTTCTGGGTGTCAGACCCACACCGATCTACTATCACTCACTATATTAAGGATGCGTTATCAATATTTTAGTGAACAAGCCTTTTACTTACTGTGGCTACATCTGACATATAAAAATGATTATTTACATGTGTTAGTAGTGGCTTTGAGTTACAAAGCTATGGTTTTAGGCTGGATTATTAATTTGCTTTATTGTTCTAGAATCACTGATATGCAATAAGCAATCAGGTTCTAGTGTCCACCTTTGCTCATGTGGATTTGTTTGTTCCATAAATTCATGCTGGATGTGAATTGTGTCCAGGACGCTGCTGCCTTCACAAGCTCCTCACAGCTCCATTGACTGACTTTTTCTTCTACAGCCCATAAAAGACCTCAATGAGTACTATCCTCCTTATTTACACAGATTTCACAGAGATTTACCTGTTACTCTTTACACTGACTACACAGTGAAATGAAGAGCAGCATTAAAATGATATTGTTACTTTGCCACACCACATCTAATGATTGCCAGTGCTATCCCATTGCAACCAAATTGGTTAGATCTTCTGGTCAAAGCCACAAGTTGTACTCTCTTGCCACATACTTCAATGCACCCACGGCTTTAAAAAAAAAAAAAAAAAAAAAAAAAAAAAAATTATATATATATATATATATATATATATTGTGGGGCAGCGCCTGGATCGCAAGTCAGGAAACACGTGGAGCCCGGTAGTGGTTCAAACAGGACCCGGTGTTTATTGCTGATACACACAGCGGTGGCACAGTCTGCCGGAATCCGGGTCGCAGCCGGGTACACAAGACACAGTTCATATAACGTACCCGGGTCCTTCGGGCCAAAGGCCTCCGTTATGGGTCACCCCGAGTTCCTCCAGCCCTCCTGGGCTAGGCCGTGTTAGTCTAGCACACGGCCTCCTGGAACTCTAGACCTCTCCTTTCTGTATATCTGCTGCTGCTGCAGCCAAGGCACAAATCTGTGTACAGGGAACCCCGCCCTGCCTCCTGACCAGGCTTTTAACTCTGTGTCTACTTCCGGGACCTTGCAAGACCCGGAGCGGAGGGACGGACCGTCCCTTTCTCTCACACCCTATACCGGGCTCAATACGTGACAGTGCGCATTCTGGGGGAGACATAGCGCCCCTCGCATATGATCCCCCGCACTGTCTCACAATATTTATATACACACACACACACTGGAGTTCAAAATTAGAGTACAACACCCAATTTCCTTAATGTTAAGATCACTGTGTTGTCCTATGTGAAAATATCCTAATGTGAGTAAAATAGCAGTATTTCAGTATTTTAAACTTATGTCATAAATTGAATATATTCTAAATCACAGAATAAAATGTAAATGAGATCAATAAAAAATAACACTGATCAAAATTAGAGAGTACTTTCAAATGCCTGCAAATTATTAATGTTAATCTGGCACCTGGTGCTAATTTCCTTAATTATCTGACAAACTTTAACTGACAGCTTAACTTTCCAGCTTGCACTCACTTTGCAAAAATGTTGTGCCATTCCAAAGTGACTATAACCCTCCGGCAGCAGGTTGTCCAGATGAAGGCCAAAGGAGTCACTCTATCAGCTATAACAACAGAAGTTGGTCATTCTAAATCTCTGATTTCTAGAGTATTGCATCTTTACAGCATCACAAACTCTTTCAAATCCCCCAAGAAGGCTGGCTACCCTTGAAAGACATATAGATGCAAGAGAGGACAAAATAATGTGGAGAATCTCCATGGGTAATCGTTTTATCACTGCTGCTGGAATAGCTTGCAGAGTTCAACACTGAACAGAGTAAAGATCTGTCACATCATACAAAGTCACAACATTTAAGAGCATTTGGACTGAAAACCCACACTGCAGTGACCAAACCTCTCATTACCAGAAAGAGTTAAAAGGTTAGACTCACCTTTGGTGAGGAGCATGTTGTGTGGACAGAGGAGAAGTGATCAACAGTTAATTTTAGTGATGAAAGTAAATTTAATTTACTTAGGTCTGATGGGAAACATTATGTTCATCTACCAAGTGGGGAAAGACTGAGCCCAAAGTGTGTAAAGAAGTCAGTGAAAACTGGTGGAGGAAGTGCCATGGTTTTTTGGAATGTTTTCTGCTGCAGGGGTTGGACCTCTCATACACACTTGCATTCACTCTGTCATGTAGCTGTATCAGAACCTTCTTAAAACAACACATGGTTCCTTACTTGTTTCCTGTAGAAAAATGCATTTTATAATGTATGACTTTCGAAATCAATATTTAGACCCTCAGGTTTCAATGTTTGAAGTTCAAAGATCCATTCAAGTTCTTTGCGCTTTAGGACTTCCGTTCTATTGTTGCCATGTCTTAAATTCAGGATCATAGATCATGTTCTGAAAACAAGATCCCTTTTTGAATGTCCTTGTTCAATAAAATGATTTGGTATGGGGAGATTTAATAGTTTTTATTCGGATAGAATATCTGTGATTTCATTGACTTTTCAAATCGCACATGGCTTTTCTCTCATGCCAAAGTGGACACAGACATTGTGTCACATCGCCATTGGACTCGGTGGCCAGTGTTCCTGCCTCGGCCGCTGGGAGGAGCCGGATTCCTTCGGCTGGTGGCACCGGTGACAGGAGGGCCTTGTCCTCATATGGAACTGCTCCCGCGACGTCTGCCTCTGTCGCTGAGCGCCGCTGTGTTTCCCCTCTGGGTGGTGTTGGTCGCAGAGGAGCGGGCCCTGCAGAGGTGTCCGTTAGGCGCAGCCTGCGTTCTTCTGTCAGAGGTGGCGTGGGTGGAGCCAGTCGTGCATCTCCATCTGGCCTGGATCTAGGGGCGGTCCGGATGAGGTCATCAGGCTGTGAGCTCCAGCCTATGGGAGGTAACCGCGCCCTTCAAATACATTGGAGCCTGTCTTGCAGGCCGCCAGATATAGTTTTGGTTCCCCAGTGATATAGTGTATGTTTAGTTTTGTCTCTGACCTTGGCCTGGATTTCTGACTCTGCTTCTTCGATTTTGTACCTCAGCTGCCCTCTTGGTTTTGCCCTTGACCCTTGCCTGGATTCTCGACTCTGCTACTGCCTGATGATTTTGTACCTTCGCTGCCCTCTCGGTTTTGACTCGGACTTCTGACTTTGTTTTTCGGGTCTTGATTTTTTCCCCTGGCGACCTTCCCTGCTCTGTTGCTCATAATAGGCAGCTACCCCCTGGGCTCCGCTATAATTCCAGATCCCTGTATAGGGGTTAAGGGTCTCGGGGTTTCTCGGGTGCTGCCTTACCAGCAGCTCAGCTTCACAGCGGATGGTTGTCACACATTGGAGTACATCTAAAACATACTCACTCTCGCACGTCAAAAACGGTTTAATGTTATACACGCTTTGCGTGCGAGGATATATGAATGATGACCCCTTGACCATGGCAGAGCAATTCACGCAATTTAAGAAAGGGAAACATCCTTTCTTTGTTGATCCATTTAGGGAGGTTTGTACCTTTTTTTTAGTGAACCAAAATCTGATCATACTAGGCGGTCTTTCAAGTTTTTATTTCACCTATATCCAAATTTAGAGGGTCTAGAGAACTCTGCTATCACCGGCAAACCTTTGTTCAAAATTCCCCAATGTTTGTAAATGATTTGTGAAACCTTAGTGCTTTCTTCACTGAATGTAGAAACTAAAGGGATCCTTTCCAATTAATTCTTAGTTTTTTGTTTTAATAAGGTATTTCTAGCAACCAGTTCAGTTTTTCATTTACAGTTTTCCAACAATTTTTTGGAGTATCCTCTCTTCTCAATTTTTTTTTTTACACATTTATCGTAGTGTCTAAATCCCTTTCATCATTAACTATATGTTTGGCTCTTAATAACTGGCTGTAGAGTATTGATTTCAACATTTTTCTAGGGTGGCTTCTTGAGTAATGTATAATATTGTTCCTGTCTGTTGGTTTTGTGAAAAGTTTAGTAGTCAGGTGACCCCCATCCTTTATAACCAACACATTAAGAAACTGAATACAGTTAGTTGATATAATCATTGTGAATTTGATGTCTTCATTTATGGTGTTACTAAAATTGAAGAACTCTGTAAACTATCTTCCGTATTGGTACACAAGATGAAACTCTCCTCAAGCACAGACATGAATAAATTTGCATAAGCAGGGCTAGCGTCCCCCATTTGTTGAAAAAAAAAATCTCCAAATAAAAGAAAAATTTCTCAAGACAAACCCAATAAACTCAAAATGAACACTTTTGACTCACTAGAATGATTTGCTCATTGACTTTTTTCTCTATACACATCATCCAAAATTATGTGTGATTGCATTTATTATGTGCATTCTTCTTTCTTAAATTAATAAGTAAAACTATTGGAGGTGCATTCTCTGATTTTTTTATATCATGTTACCACCAATGAATGCTGCTATATGAGTGTAACTGCTGGGGGCATAAGTAACCTTATTATGTAACCATAGTTTTAGACTCAAATTCACACTGGAATGTTAGTGGCCACTATATTACCTTATTCCACCATTCTTTTCATTTCAAATGTCTAAAGAAATGGTTTAGATTTATCAAGAGCTGGAACCGATTTGTGTGAGAGCTGATACCTGGCCTAGCATTGTCATGTATCAGAAGGAAACTAGGACCCACTGTACATGCATATGGTCTCACGATGGGTCTGAGGAGCTCATCCCGTACCTAATGGCAGATAGGGTACCTCTGATTAGCACATGGAGGGCTGTGCGGCCCTACACACCATTGCTGACCCGCTGCCAAACAGGTCATGTTGGAAGATGTTGGAGGCAGCAGAACATTCTCAATAACATCTCCAGATATGGCCCCTCACCGAACAGGATGCCATGAGGGGTACTGCACACAAGCCAGGGTGTAGTTCTCCAGTAGTCAGGAGATCGGGGATGGTAGGTGTGATGATCCTCAACACACACACACACTTACAACCTAGGGGAACCTGCATAAAACCCCGTGGGTAGGGCCCAGTGGAACAGCAGCGGTAGAGAATTGTGGGTGACAAGGAGTAGGAGAGTTGAGGAGAGAACAGCTTGAGTAACAGAACAGAAAACAGCTAGTATGCAGAGCTGAGAAAGTGGAGAGGTCGAGACGATCAAGGAGGAGAGAGAACAGAGAGACTGCTGAGAAGGGGCTTGAGCTGTGTAATGCTCATCCGGACACCGAGAGGAGAGAACTCTAGGGGCACCGGCGGAGCAGAATTGGCCCATGCGACTATCCGAATTTGGCGATACTGGCTGGAGGGTTATGATCAGAAACAGCAATTAATTTATAACCTCGGCACACTAATAACTTTGAAACTAGTTATGTGAAATAGTCAGTCTTTTATTGGACAAATCCAGCATAATACAAATTATCCGACGTTTCGGCCAACCGGCCTTTCTCAAGGATTTATCTAGATGCTGGTTGTCCGTGCCTATGGATTAGATGTGTCAGGAGATACGTCCGTGGTGCGGGAGTGCTGTATGGCTTGAAATAGCGGCTTGTAGTGGGCTTCATGGGTCCAGGTATAATATTGGCATGCTATTCCAAATCTATCAAGAAAGATTGAAAAAGCTGTGCCTGGTTCTGTTGTCAGCCTATGGTGCTGGAGCGGCTTTGTGTGATTAAGTCGCTATTACAGCGGGAGACGCCAGCACAGCAGCACACGGGCACAACAGGACTTTGTCCAAATCATCCTTTACTTGGCACAGGAAAATAGCGACTTATATCACACAAAGCCGCTCCAGCACCATAGGCTGACAACAGAACCAGGCACAGCTTTTTCAATCTTTCTTGATAGATTTGGAATAGCATGCCAATATTATACCTGGACCCATAAAGCCCACTACAAGCCGCTATTTCAAGCCATACAGCACTCCCGCACCACGGACGTATCTCCTGACACATCTAATCCATAGGCACGGATAACCAGCATCTAGATAAATCTTTGAGAAAGGCCGGTTGGCCGAAACGTCGGATAATTTGTATTATGCTGGATTTGTCCAATAAAAGACTGACTATTTCACATAACTAGTTTCAAAGTTATTAGTGTGCCGAGGTTATAAATACTGTTTACTTTTTTGCCTCAGAGCACCTCACCAAAGGTTGAGCCCAAACAATTCTAATTTTTGATGATCAGAAACAGGGACTGGACCTGAACACGGCACGGGAGTTCAGTACCGAACCGCTGAACCGGAGGCTAGACGCTTCATAGGAGTTGTGGCTCAAACACCTGGCATATACCCAGAGAAAGCAGCCAGACAAGGGTCCGGGGACAAGGTACCAGTCGTCCACTCATACCCGAGGCTGCAGGATCACTTCAAGGAGCGCTGAGGAACAGGACCAGTGAGAGGCAGAAAGCAGGCACACCACCGAGGATCTCATACTTGCTACCCCGATCTCCGAAAACTACACAGACCGGAGCTTATTCAAGAATGTGTAACATCTTTGACCTGTTGAACTTGAAGCTTACTGAGAGTAAACCCGGGTACAGAATTGCAGAACGGTGTGAAACTGTTATTTCCGGGACAACTGGCCGTGAAGGTCGCTGTACAAGATAACAGTGCCTGAGATAATTCCTACATGCAAGAGGCTATTAATCCCTATTCCCACTGCCTTGGGGACCCGCTCCACCCGTGGGGAGACACTCCATCCCAGCTGTCCATCCATCGTCCCCAGAGGTTCTGCAGCAGCGGCGGCTATCCATAGCTGTAAACCGCGGGTGGCATCATGAACATTCTATCCCTTAAACCACCCTATAACTACACATTCCCTGAGAATGCTTTTAACACTGAACCCAGGGTCACTGAGCTGGGTCTCTATCTCTGTGACTCTCAAGAAGCATTGAAGCCTGATTCCGAGTGCCCCTCGGCCCTGGGTGCTACACAGACTCTGTCAAATATGCTCAGTGTGAACCTGGACTACAGGTGCCAATGTTAAATATGCCAATCTTTGAATTCTCTGGCAAATGCCAATCGTACTGCAAGGTGTTGGGCTGTAAGCTCAAAACCCACTTGTGGATGTCAGGCCCTCACACCAACCTCATGGAATCTGCTTCTGACAGTTTAAACAGACACGTTAGTGGCCTAGACGAGGTCATTTTTCAGGATTCTGGAACTGATCCTTCATGCACAAAGAAGGAGGTAGCAGTTTTGCTGCTGGGTTTTTGCCTCTCCTACGGCCCGCTCCTCGTCTCCTGGTGTACTGGCCTTTCTTCTGGTGTCTTCTTCATGCTGTGGACACTGTGTTGACAGACACAGATAACCTTCTTGCCACAGCTCGCATTAATGTGCCATCCTAGATGAGCTGCACTATCTTAGCAACTTCTGTAGGTTGTAGACACAGCCTCATGCTACCTCTAGGGTGAGAGCAAGGACAAAATGCAAAAGTGACCAAAACTACAGTCAAAAAGGATGAGAACAGAGAAATGGTCTGTGATTACCACAAGCAGAACCACTCATTTATAGGGGTTGTCTGGTTAACTTATACCTGTTGACTGTTTCATTTGCACAACAGAAGGAGAAATTGATTCACAATCAGTGTTGCATCATAACTGGACAGGTTGATTTAATAGAAGCGTGATTATCTTGTAGTTATAGTGTTGTTTAAGTTCTCCCATTATTTTTTTGAACAGTGTGTATACAATGACACAGTTGTATGATGGCAAGTCAATGACAAGTTGTGTAAATGTTTTTGGATGTGCCACGTCTGATAATTGTGGTCACCTGACATGTTGACATATAGCTGCCATACATATTTCACTGCACAGCATGATAAAGTATCTGAGGGAATGGACACCAGAACAGTTAAGGGGATAAATTCTGTGTCAGTACACAAGGAGTCAGGACCTGTTTTATTTAAGCACAAAGGTAGCTCTCCAGACATAGTGACTGCAGGTCTACCCAGGGTGCCTTCTCTGTGACACAAGACTTTGGCTGGGAGAGTCCAGTTATAGGCTCAGACTGGAGGTCAGATTCTAGACCAGCCTTCCATTTTAACATTCTAATTCTGGGTCTATGATTGGATGCTCACTAATTTAGCCATGCATATATTATTTTTCAAATGTCTTTGTCTAAACCAATTATCTTTCTGTTGGTCTGTACTAGGTCCCTTTGAAGAGGCTAGAGGTGTGAAATATTCCACTTTGTGCTTTTCCCCCCACGATGACCCCCTGGGGAGACCTGTAGTCACTATGACTGGAGAGCTAGCTTTGTGCTTAAAGGGAACCAACCACCTCAGATGACGTCTATAAGCGGATAATCCATGTCCCTGGACCCTACCTACACCATTGCAGCTATCTTTTTGCTAAGAATATTGATAACAGCAAACCGAAATAAACAGTTTATAAGCTTACATGACTTCACTACGAGAGGGCGTCTCCCTCGGGCTCCAGTACGAGAGGGCTGTGTCTCCAGCAGCTTGAGTGACTTTCCTCCCCCTCCCTCTCTGTTTGCAGCACGTCACTGAAGGACGTGATATTATCTTTCTGTGGGCGGGCACGGACGGGAGCTGGCTTGCGTGCCCGCCCACAATAAGATAATATCACGTCCTTCAGTGACGTGCTGCAAACAGAGAGGGAGGGGGAGGAAAGCCACTCAAGCTGCTGGAGACACAGCCCTCTCGTACTGGAGCCCAAGGGAGACGCCCTCTCGTAGTGAAGTCATGTAAGTTTATAAACTGTTTATTTCGGTTTGCTGTTATCAATATTCTTAGCAAAAAGATAGCTGCAATGGTGTAGGTAGGGTCCAGGGACATGGATTATCCGCTTATAGACGTCATCTGAGGTGGTTGGTTCCCTTTAAATAAAACTGGTTGTGACCTCTTGTGTACTGATACAGAATTTAACCCTTTAACTGTTCTGGTGTCCATTCCCTCAGATACATATTTCACTGCATACTGATATAAACACATACAGATTGTGATTTGCCCTCTCAGAAAGCTTAGATGCCTTCCTCCTTCTCTGCTCTTCAGTCTACATTGCCACGATGTTATATATATTTGAATTAGCTGCACTTTCACCACTAGCTATGTAAAAGGAGTTACATAGGCTACCTAGCAGTAAAAAAAATTGTAGGGAATGTTAAATGAAGATTAGTCCCAAATTTGCATCTCAGTAAAGAATTACAGTAAAATTACAGTAAAAATATGTTAGCAAAAAGTTGTGTATAAGCTAAAAAAGACACTTTTGTTTAGTAAAGTGCCTGGTACTTTCCTAGCCGTGAACAGTTCAAGAATACATTTGTAGGCCTCACTCACACGTCACTGTGTTTGCTTCAATGTTTATATGCCAAAACCAGGAGAAGGAAGAATAGCGAACAATAATAAAGGGAACATTGATACCAATTGTGTGTTTTGGAGACACTGGCACACAAATACTGATTTATGAACGAAGCCTTAAAATTAGCAGGTCGTGCTCAGGTGCCTCTTTAAGTATATGTATCTATATCTATATCTAATCTACCGTATATACTCGTGTATAAGCCGAGTTTTTCAGCCCAAAATTTGGGCTGAAAAGTCTCCCCCTCGGCTTATACACGAGTCAATACGGGTGGGGGCTGTGGAGGCTGGAGGAGGCGGGGGAGGCTGCTGTATGAGCGGCCCCGTCACGTGGGGCCGCTCATTATATATGCACTGCTTCCCCCTGTCAATCAGCGGCAGGGGGAAGCAGTTCATAACTAAATAAATTACCCCCAAATGCTGGCACTCTCCCCCCTTGTAAGGGCCCCCCCCGCTGCTTATATTACCATCCCGGTCTTCTGATCAGCGCCGCTCCTCGGTGCTCCGTCCTCGCTGCTCCTGTCCTGCTACATCCGGGATCTCCGGCCGTCGCAGGCATATGACGTCATCGCGCGACGGCCGGAGATCCTGGATGTAGCAGGACGGGAGCAGCGAGGACGGAGCACCGAGGAGCGGCGCTGATCAGAAGACCGAGATGGTAATATAAGCAGCGGGGGGAGGCCCTTACAAGGGGGGAGAGTGCCAGCAGTTGGGGGCTGCTGGGTACCCCCAGGGGGCTGCTGGGTCCCCCCCGGGGCGTACCCCCCGGGGCCTGCTGTTTGTACCCCCCGGGGCCTGCTGTTTGTACCCCCCGGGGCCTGCTGTTTGTACCCCCCGGGGCCTGCTGTATACCCCTGGGGGCCTGCTGTATACGATACGACTGGGGCCTGTATACCACTGGGAGGGCCTGTATACCACACTGCTGGGGGCTGTATACCTCACTGCTGGGGGTTGTATACCCGTGCTGGAGTCCACCCTCGGCTTATACGTGAGTCAATAAGTTTTCCCAGTTTTTGGGGGCAAAAGTAGGGGGGTCGGCTTATACACGGGTCGGCTTATACACGAGTATATACGGTATATCTATATCTCTATATGTGGTCCACAAGCATAGGTGTTGTATGAACTGTTAAAAAGAAGAACATAGCAATGTATAATTTGCCAATTCCCAATAAACCCATTAAAAGAAATAACACACAGAAGACCAAGCAGTTTTATTAACATCAAGTAGCTCCTGTCAGACTGGTCTAGGCGAGCATAGCGTGCCTCTCTGAAACCAGATTCAGTTATTCAACTTGTAATTATGCAAATTTTGCTCACCTGTTAATCCTTAGATGCTGCATAGCAAACGTTCTTGCAACATTTATTCTCTGAGTCAGTAAAGTTGCAGACAATATTGAGGAAGGAAAATGAAACTGTGATTTCAGAGTAAAGTTAGGCTGATTGATATACAAAGTAAAGTATAGAAAATAGCATTTTTTATCCAGCGAGATTGCAGCACATAGACGCTGTCACGTGACATCTTGTACTGTACATGCTGCCCACATTTCAGGTCAGATGCCAAGAGGTCAATCAAGATAGAGTCATCATAAGTTATAACACGTGATGTCAGCAGGTCAGAATCAGGAAGAGCAAACATCTGCAATACCCCGACATTAAGTTAAAGGGTGAACTGTCTCTTGGCTACAGCAAGATGCATTACCTGCTGATTGTGAACAAGTCACACTCACGATGAGTAGACCACACCACCACAGTGTATTACGGCAGTTGACATGCAGTTGCATGGGGCACAGTGAGCGTCACATCGATGATAATTGGTGTCTACTGAGCGATGCTGCAGGACAGTTGGATAAGATGGCAAGTTGATAGCTTTCTATTAATACAGATATCGTTTGGCATCTTCCAGCATTGCGTTATTCTTAAAATACCAAGTGCACCCGAACCGCTCCCTCCGACCATGTGACTCTTTTTTCCAATTTGGTGGAGAGTGGACGCAGACTGGCTAGAATAAACAGACTCATAAGTCATAATAGAACAACTGTGGTCAGTGTTACAAGCCAGGTCAGAATCAGGAACCGAGCAAACATCTGGCAATTACCACCTGTACATTGGAAGTTTAAAGAGGGTGTGGAACTGTCTCGTTGGCTACAGCAGGGAGATGACTATACCTGCTGAGTTGTTGAACAAACACACTCATTTTGCCTGACTGAGTAGTACCACAGGTCCCAGCCACAGTGGTATGTCTGGCTAGTTGACATAGCCAGTATCGCTGGGCGGCACAGTGCCTATCATCTCATCCACTTCTGTATGATAATTATGGTGGTGGCTGTGAGTGACTGAGGCTGATGCTGCAGGAGCAGGTCTGGATAGAGATGGAACAATGTTGCTATAGTACACTTCTTACTGAAGTTAGATACATGTTGATTATAGATACCTGCTTCCTGCAGCATCTTCACAAAGTCATTTGCTGTTATTTTGGAAAGATTTGTTTTTTTTGTACCAAAGTATGTTACCTCTAGAACACAGCAGGTCTCCTTCCTGAGCCATTAAGTGACCTGGCAAATTTATTTCCAATTTACCCATAATGTGGAGAAAAAAGAAGGCATGGACGGGCAGACTGGCTTTAGATATTAACACATATACACCTCCCATTAGGGCTGGGCTCCCAGTCGAATTGACACCTAGTCCAGAAATGTTCACGAGTTGTATGCAGCTTGCTGTCTGCATTGTAGACAGGAGCTAATGGTGGGTTTACACACACCAATCATTGTATCCAATCTCTGAACCAATCTCTGGTTGCAGTGAAATCATGGACAGATTGCTCCATGTTGTACACAGCCACAAATGGAACTATGTGTCCATGATTTCACTGCAACCAGAGATTGGTTCAGAGATTGGATACAATGATTGTGTGTGTAAACCCACCATAAAGCTTAGGTCTCTACCTTCCCTGTACTGAGGGATAGGACGGGTATATGCAGTACCACTTTGGAAGACATTTTTTAAGCAGGAAAAAAAGAAAGCAATATAAATTTTGGAGGCAGGTGAAGGCAAACCTAGGGCAACATGTGAAGTGTACAGTCACTTTCAGTCTGACTGGAAGATGTATTAGTAGCAGGAAAAAATGGTGATAGTAAGTATCCTAATTACTTGAATTTGTAACCTCTAGACCAGGGGTGGGGAACCTTTTCTCTGCAAAGGGCCATTTGGAAATTTAGAATATCATTCGCGGGCCGTATAAATTTATTAACGTAAAAAACATTGCTAAACTTACATCTGCTGGCGGTGTCGGTGAGGAGAAACAGCTGATCTGACAGCTGTTTGAATGTTCCCGCGCCGACATCTCCTCTCTGTGTCGGCGCAGGAGATTCAAACAGCTGTCAGATCAGATGTTTCTGCCCGCTGACAACGGTCGGAGCTTACCAGGGGCCCGGAGGAGATCTCTGCCGCTGATCTCTGTCTCCGGCCCGCCTCCCGAGCGTGTCGATTGGCTGGCCGGGCTCCATAGTGATGTGTCCGCAGGCAGAAATTCTCCGCTGCGGACACATCATTATGAACAAAAATTACCCTGCTTTCACTGCGTTTGTGTCTGCATGCCCTCTGCATTCAGACACAAACGCAAATGTGAAGGTAGCCTAACCCCATTTCTGGGGCCTGAGGTATACTGCACATGGGTAGATAGAGCCTGAGGTAGACAGCACAAGGGTAGACAGAGCCTGAGGTAGACGGCACAAGGGTAGGCAGAGCCTGAGGTATACAGCACATGGTTACACGGAGCGTGAGGTATACAGCACATGGTACACAGAGCATGGGGTACACAGCACGTGGGTACACAGGGCCAGAGGTATATGGCACATGGGTAGACAGAGCCTGAGGTATACGGCACATGAGTACATGGAGTTGAAGCATACGGCACACGGTACACGGAGCACAAGGAATACGACACATGGGTACAATGAGCGTGAGGCATATGGCACTTGGGAACACAGAGCCTGAGGTGTACGACACATGGGTACACTGAGCCTGAGGTGTACAGTACATGGGTACACTGAGACGGAGGCATATGGCACACAGGTACATGGGGCCAGAGTCATACAACTCATGGGTACACAGAACATGGATACACTGAGCCTGAGGCATATGGCACATGGGTACACAGGGCCTGAAGTATAAGACACACAGGTACACAAAGTACAAGGTACAAAAAGAGATCCAGCAACACATCCAAATGAAGGTAGATAAAAATCAATGTGGACATATATGATTTTAACATGGCTTCACATGATTTTTATCTCCCTCCCTTGGCTATGTTTCTGGATGCAGCTCCTTCTTATACTGCTGACAGTTTTCATCCCTGCACAGACGACGATCACAGAGCAGACACTTTATTTATTTACTTATCTGACACCTTTAGATTTAGAATCTTGGACAAAGTGCTTCGGTGTCCGCGCTGCTGCTCCAAAGCCAAAGAAACACAGACACGGGAATGTCTGGTACAGCTACAGCCTTTATTTTCCTCCTACGCGTTTCGGAGCCTCCTCCCGAGCTCCTTCCTCAGGGAATAACCTGAATATTCCCTGAGGAAGGAGCTCGGGAGGAGGCTCCGAAACGCGTAGGAGGAAAATAAAGGCTGTAGCTGTACCAGACATTCCCGTGTCTGTGTTTCTTTGGCTTTGGAGCAGCAGCGCGGACACCGAAGCACTTTGTCCAAGATTCTGCATTACGACCACGGTCACCGTTGAGAGTGCGGTCCCTGCAGCAGCTGCTTGTACGCTATTCTACCAGTTGTGGGTTTCACAACTGACTAAGGTGAGCAATTCCACATCGACAAGTGAGAGTTTTTAATTGAGATAAGACCCTATATGCGCAATTCTTTCTTTCACACCTTTAGATTTACTCACGGACTTCCCGAGGTGGAGGAATTGTTTATTTAAGATAAGCAGGAGGTGATTGTAACCCTCCCGGGAGCTGAGCTGGACAGTGCAGAGGCTCCTGCTTCACAGAACGCCTCACGCTGACTATGTTTCAGGTCGGAGACAATTCCGGCACGCACTGCTGCTGATTTAAAGGGAACGCGCTACAAATAAAAGCAAAGTGGCCACGGGCCGGATCAGGTAACATGGCGGGCCAGACCCGGCCCGGGGGCCGGACGTTCCCCACCACTGCTCTAGACGATCCACGGGTGAGAATATCTCTAAATAGCAGGTCTAGTGGGGTGTTCTCTGGTGTATAGTGGTATCACCTACTCATATTAATCTATGACAGGACACAGGAGACAGCTATAGGGCGATTTGAGCTCCCATGAAGCCCGGCTTGCGCTTTTCCCTATTCAAAAATTAAATTGAAATGTTAGAATCACCATTTTTACAGCCATCCATCCTCAACACAAACAAAACAATTGAAAACTTTGTGTGAACCTAAAAAGGGGGCAGATAAAAGATCCGGCTCAGCGAGTACTCGACGGGAAATAATAATTATTCATTTATGTAGTGTTATTAAAGGGAACCTGTCACCCCCTTTGGGCAACTGTGCCCACCAGCTTACACATTATGTAAATTGAGTTCTAGTAACCCCTCTATGTGCCCAGATGTGCCCCACATATCTCAGAAAATAACTTTTATTGTGTCCAGGGCTAGCCTCCTATTGAGACGGGGAGGCTGCTATTTATTCCTGATGGATGATGTCCTCACTGTCCCTCCAAGCTGCAAAACCTGCCCTGCACTTTTTAACCCCTTAGTGACGGGCCAATTTCCATTTTAATGACAAGACCACTTTTTGTAATTCTGACCATTGTCCTTGTATGAGGTAATAACTCTGGAACGCTTCAACGGACCCCAGTGATTCCAAGAATGTTTTTTCGGGACATATTAGACTTCATGTTAGTGGTAAATTTAGGATGATATTTTTTTGTTTGTATTTGTGAAAAAAATTTAATTATGGTGAAAATTTTGAAAAATGTGCAATTTTCAACTTTTGAACTTTTATTCCATTAAACCAGAGAAATATGTGACAAAAAATAGTTAACTAAATACTAATAAATTTTATTTATTAACACTGGAGCTGGCATATTTCTTAACGGGGGTAATATTTCTATTTTTATTCCCGTGTGCTGCTAGTAAACCCCTAAAGAACTCCGTGAGATAGTTCTTCTATGGCTTAGATAGCCTCAAAAGCTTTATAATTATAACTAGATGGTGGCCCGATTCTAACGCATCAGGTATTCTAGAATATGTATGTAGTTGACATACTGTGACTGACAGAACTTGTTCAGTCAACATGAGTGAACTACATACACATTATATCTATCTATATATATATATATATATAATATATATATATATATATATATATATCCACATGCATACATATACATACATATATACATACATACACATATACACATATAGCAGCGCTATGGTATATAGTGGTACATTACAGCAGCACTATAGTATATGGCGGTATATTACAGTACATATACAGGTGCACTATGGTATATGGTGGTACTTTATAGCACGTGTATATGGCAGTACATTACAGTACATGTATAGCAGCACTATGGTATATGGCGGTACATTACAGCACATGTATAGCAGCGCTATAGTATGTGGCAGTACATTATAGCACATGTATAGCAGCACTATAGTATATGGCGGTACATTACAGCACTATGGTATATGGCGATACTCCGCCCCCAGCGGCCCCCCGCTCCTCCACAGTAAAATTAAAAATAAACAAAAATCCTCAATGAGGATACTCACCTGTCAGCCGGCTCGCTCCACCTCCGTCTTCTAGGTCCTACAGGCCTTTAGGACCTGTCGTTGGCTGAATTTGGCTGACATCAATGGTGGGCACCATCTTGCATATCCTGGACCCCTAAAGTACCTAAACAGCAGAAACCCACCACAAGTGACCCCATGTTGGAAACTAGACCCCTTACGGTTTTTATCTTGGGGTATAGTGAGCATATGGAACCTACAGCTACTTCACAGAATTTGATAACATTAGGTCATCATATTGAAATTTTGTTTTTTTTCACAATTTCTCACTTTTAGGGCATATGCACAAGATCCGGAGACATTGTGTCTGGGCGTCTCCTCTCCTGCATTTTTTTTATTTCCCTATTAAATTTTTAAAACAAATGACGTGGGGATTCACCATATTTTTGTTGACAGCCATGTACAGCAGACAGCTATGTGCTGCCACCAACCCCCTGCTGCCTAGTTTTACCTGGCTGGAAACAAAAATATAGGGAAGCCCCTTTTTTTTTTTTTTTTTTTTTTTTTAATTATTTCAGGAAATAATTCAAACAAAAACGATGTAGAGCTTCGCCATATTTTTGGTCCAGCCAGGTACAACTAGGCAGCTGGGGGCTGGAATCCTCAGCGTGGAGAGGCCCAAGCTTTCTGGGCCTTTCCTGCTGTGAATTACAGTAAGCAGCCATCCCAGAAAATGGCGCGTTCATAGAAGCGCCATTTTCTGGCGCTGTATCCGACTCTTACAGCTGCCATGTAGCGTGGCAGACTGGGTGATATGGGGTTAATGCCAGCTTTGCTTTGGCAGCTGGCACTAAGCTCAAGATTCATAATGTCGGGCCAATATTAGACCCAGCCATTAGGAATCTCTAGTAAATAGTAAGAAAAAAAAACACACCACAGAGAAAAATATTTTTATTACAATAAAAAACACAAACACTTATTTAGACCCCATCTTTATTAGTCTGTGATGTCTGATGTAGTCCAGTGGGCAGTCCCGAGACGATTCGCAGTGTTATAGCATATCGTGGCATCCCCTATATGCTACAAAAGAAGGCACTCTCCCAGGAGAATGATAGGTCATGAACTCTAAGTTCATGACCCCAGGATCTTGATGGGTCATAAAGTTACAGAGTTCATGACCAATCATTCCCCTGAGAGTGCGCGCACACACAGGCGCGCACACAGAAGATGAGAGACCATCAGTGCCAGGATCGCAGGACCGGAGGTGGGTAAGAGGGGCTGGGGAGGAGTGTGTGGGAGAGGGGCTGGGGAAGTGGTGGAGAGGGGCTGGGGAAGGGGAAGGAGTCGGCAAACTCCATCCGACTTGACGTTTCAATATGCAAGATCGGATGGCGTTTCAGAGGAGGAGGTGATGTGCGCTGGTACTGGGGGCAGGGGGAGATAGATGGAGGGTTGGAGGCTGCAGAAAGTGTGGGGAGGAACCGGGTAGGACCGGGGCACCGGGAAATGTGATTCTCATGCGAGCTGACATGTCAGATCACATGGAGATGCAGGGGAGGCGGCACATTTTCACACGCGCCACCATTTTAGGATGTGCTGGGGGAGGGGTGGGGGTGGGAGTGAGATCTCCATTTCTGGGGGTCTTGGGGGCCTTAGGGGTTAACATTTCTCTTTCATCCGACGCGTTTTCATGTCAGATGAAAGAGAAAGTAATTTTACCAGCGGTGACTTTTATTGTAATGCGATCACATTACAAGTGCCGGGAAAATGCCTCCCAATTCATGATCTCCAGGGTCTCAGCTACCCCCTGTAACTAAAACCCCGGAGAGTTTATGCCACCGGGGGGCACTAGAGGGCTTTTTCTGTACGTACGTCTCTATACGTAAGAACAGAGTAAGTACCCTTTTTTTGGAGGTCTCATGTCAGTGGGCTGTCGTTATCAGGTTAAAATTCCTGTCCCTCTGGTCGGCGCTTGAGTGACAGGCGCGCCTGCGCAGTGGAGCGGGCATACACGCTCCATTGAGCAGTGCCAATGTTTCACAAATCTGTCGAGATGTCGGTACTGACAGGAGCACTTGCGCCTGCACACTGGAGCGGGTGTCCGTGCATAGTGCCCACATCTCGCGAGATTTATGAAGTCTTGTGAGACATTGGCACTCTTCAATGGATTGCAGATACCCGCTCTACTGTGAAGGCGCAGGTACACCTGTCAAGAGGAAGGGTGGAATTTTAAAAAGTGCAGTGCACGTTTTACAGCCCGGAGGGGCGGTGAGGCCATCATCCATCAGGACAAATAGCGGTCTCCCGGACTCAATAGGAGGCCAGCGCTGGACACAATAAAAGTTATTTCCTGAGGTATGTGGGGCATATCTGGGTACATAGAGGGGTTACTCAGGGCCGAATCAATGATGAGGCAATGTGAGTGGCCTGATTCAGGCGGCGCCACCTGCTGGTGAAGGAAGGGGCGGCATCTGCAGTGGGTGCTCATGTTCTCCTGCACGGCGCGGGAAGAAGTGAGAGCGGACAAAGATCAGAGAGCAGCCTCCTGTGCTGAGATACCGATGATAAGAAGCTCCAGGTCACAAGGTGACAGATTTACTGCTGGCCAGGGAGTGAGGGGGCTGGGACCTGGGGGCTGGGGCTCAGGAGCTGTGAGCATGTGAAGCTGCACATGTACAAACAGCACAGAGGACTGTGTGAGGTATCTGTATAATCTGTGTGTGAGCTGTGTGTGAGATTTGTGTGAGCTGTGTGTGTTGTGTGAGCTGTGTGTGGTGTTGTGTTGGTAGCTGTGTGTGTGTTGTGTGAGCTGTGTGTATTGTGTGAGCTGTGTGTGTTGGTGTTGTGTGTGAGCTGTGTGTGTGTGTGAGCTGGTGTGTGTGTTGTGTAGCTGTGTGTTGTGTGAGTGTGTGCTGTGTGTGAGTTGTGTGTGTGAGCTGTTGTGTTTGTGTGAGCTGTGTTGTTGTGTGTTGTGTGAGCTGTGTGTGTTGTGTGAGCTTGTGTGTGTGTGGTGTGTGTGAGCTGTGAGTGTGTGGTGTGTGTTGTGTGAGCTGTGTGTTGTTGAGCTGTTGTGTGTTTGTGAGCTGTGTGTTTGTGTGAGCTGTGTGTGTGTTGTGTGAGCTGTGTGTGTTGTGTGACTGTGTGTGTTGTGTGAGCTGTGTGTGTTGTGTGAGCTGTGTGTTTGTGAATGTGTGTGTGTTGTGTGAGCTGTGTGTGTTGTGTGAGCTGAGTGTGTGTGTTGTGTGAGCTGTGTGTGTGTGTTGTGTGAGCTGTGTGTATTGTGTGAGCTGTTGTGTGTTGTGTGAGCTGTGTGTGTTGTGTGAGCTGTGTGTGTTGTGTGGTGTGTGTGAGCTGTGTGTGTTGTGTGAGCTGAGTTGTGTGTTGTGTGAGTTGTGTGAGCTGTGTGTGTTGTGTGAGCTGTGTGTGTTGTGTGAGCTGAGTTTGTGTGTTGTGTGAGCTGTGTGTGGTTGTGTGTGAACTGTGTGTGTTGTGTGAACTGTGTGTGTTGTGTGAGCTGTGTGTGTTGTGTGAGCTGTGTGTGTGTTGTGTGAGCTGTGTGTGTGTTGTGTGAGTTTGTGTGAGCTGTGTGTGTGTGTGTGTGTGAGTTGGTGTGAGCTGTGTGTGTGTGTGTTGTGTGAGCTGTGTGTGGTTGTGTGAGCTGTGTGTGTTGTGTGAGCTGTGTGTGTGTGTTGTGTGAGTTGCATGTGTGTGTGAGCTGTTGTGTGTGGTGTTGTGTGAGTGTGTGTGTTGGTGTGAGCTGTGTGTGTTTTGTGAACTGTGTGTGTTGTGTGTGACTGTGTGTGTTGTGTGAGCTGTGTGTGTGTTGTTGTGTGAGCTGTGTGTGTTGTGTGTGAGCTGTGTGTGAGTTGCATTGTGTGTGAGTTGCATGTGTGTGTGAGCTGTGTCTGAGTGTGAGCTGTGTCTGAGAGCTGTGTGTGAGTTGCGTGTCGTGTGAGTTGCGTGTCTGTGTGTGAGCTGTGTGTGAGTTGTGTGTGTGAGCTGTGTGTGAGTTGTGTGTGAACTGTGTGTGTTGTGTCTGTGAGTTGCGTGTCTGTGTGTGGGAGTTTGTGTGTGTGAGCTGCGTGTCTGTGTGTGAGTTGTGTGTGAACTGTGTGTTGTGTCTGTGTGTGAGTTGCGTGTCTGTGTGTGGGAGTTGTGTGTGTGAGCTGAGTGTCTGTGTGTGAGTTTTGTGTGGGAGCTGTGTATGAGTTGCTTTGCGTGTGTGTTTAGATATCTTTTGAGTGAAGTGTGTGTATATACACTTCTGCAGCATCCATATGCTGTGTATATGATGTGTACCTGCTGAGCATCTGTTATATAACTAAGACATGTATGATGTGTGTGCCTGTGTGAGTATATGATGTGTATGTAATGAGCGTGTGTTGTCCAGTATATCTGTGCTGTATACATGTATATATAGTGTAATTTAACCCCTTCACTACCTTTTGAAGTACATATATGTCAAAGCTTGTATTCTCACCTTTGATACCGGCTCACATGCTCAGCACGCTTCAGGTTGCAGGACTGTGTCTGCCTACAGGACCACCACTCTGCAGCCATTGTGTGTCTGTATGGTTGAGCCAATCCTGCCATTACCATTAATGACCCTTGTTCTGGATTCGCCCGTGTGGTCCTTGTATGTGTGTGATGGCGCTGACATACATGTTGACAACTTTTTTTCTATTTCTCCAAATTAAAATATCCACTATTGTCCTCATTTCATTTTACAGGGTAGATATAAATCTGTGCAAACTAGATTTATTTCTACCAATTGAAAAAATACTTTCTGGGGAGGTGGGGGAGGCGCCATTTTGCAGTTCGCCTCAGGCAGCACAGAGGCTAGGTTCACCCCTGGGGTTACTACAACCCCATTTACATAATGTGTAAGGTGGTGGGCACAGTTTAAAATGCCCCAAGGGAGTGACAGGTTCCCTTTAATTCCATAGCACTTTACATACATTTTGTAAACATCGTCCCCCATTAGGGCCACAACTAAACGAGAAGTCCTGCGCCTCAGATACCTCTTTGGTATAGCAATACTGTACGGACCTATAGGGCCTTGTATCTAGGGCTCCTTTTATCACAATGGCTGCCATTACCAAACCCCAAACCTCAGGGAGGGCTCATTGCTCCCTCACTTTGCTCCCCGGGGGGTTTTATATAGATTTTTGAACAAATTCTTTGGTAAAATGAATAATGTCATTCCAAACAACACACACAGCAGCTCTCCCATCTCTGTCAGCTATTTCAGTTGAAAAATAGAATTAAAAAAGTTTTTGAACTTGGAGCATGGGGAGGAAAAAACTCAAGTGTAAAAATTAAAAACCATTGTCCCAGGTCATTAATGGAGCAGGTGGCCCTCTTCCCGTCATGGCACACACAGTGCCAGCTGTCTGGGCTATTTGCAGGACACCACCCTTGTGCCCTTCACCAGCCGTCAGCACTCCCTCCCCTGTGACGTCACCGGCACTCAGCGCTTCCACAGGACGCAGCCACTTATACAAGCGACTGAACTACAGTTCCCGGCATGCAGAGCGACGGGGCGGGGCTGCGCAAGCGCAGGACCCGCCGGACGTCACGTGGCCCGCCCCAAACCAACCGGGTTTGAATATTTTTTTTTTGTCGTCTCCTCTTCTTCCCTGCCAGCGGCTGCTGTGCAGTCACATCTATCTAAAATGGCGACCGTGGAACCGGTGAGTGGAGCCGCGAGCACGATAATGAGCGCATAAAGCGCAGCGTGACTGTGGCGGCAGAGCGGCGGTGCCGATGGCTCGCTGAGGTGTGAGACGGGGCCGCCCGCGGTGCTGTGTGCTCGCCGGGAGGGGAGAGTGGCGGTGATCTGGGAGGAGGAGCCCGGAGCAGCGTGTCTGAGCAGGCGGCTGAGCCGGCATCGCGATCCCCGGCCGCCCCGTGTGTGGGAGGCGGAGGGAGGGAGGGAGCGCGGCACGAGGAGAGGCCGCATGGCGGGAGCCGAGGAGGCGGCGGCGGCGGCACGGGGTCTCCCGGCCTCACAGGGGACATCGGAGCTGTCGGCTACGGCCCAGTCACATGTGCCTCCATACACTGCCAGACATGGAGGGAACAGCTGACAGCAAGCAGCCTGTGTCAGGCACCGGTGGGTATAGCCCACTGTACCCTACCTCATCTGTGAGGCCTCATATGGCCATACTGCCGGGGTCTGTCCTCTCTGCCCTGTGGGTATGGCCCACTATACACCACCTCATCTGTGAGGCCTCATATGGCCATACTGCTGGGGTCTGTCCTCTCTGCCCTGTGGGTATGACCCACTATACACCACCTCATCTGTGAGGCCTCATATGGCCATACTGCTGGGGTCTGTCCTCTCTGCACTGTGGGTATGACCCACTATACACCACCTCATCTGTGAGGCCTCATATGGCCATACTGCTGGGGTCTGTCCTCTCTGCACTGTGGGTATGGTCCACTGTACACAATCTCATCTGTGAGGCCTCATATGGCCATACTGCAGGGGTCTGTCCTCTCTGCCCTGTGGGTATGACCCACTATACACCACCTCATCTGTGAGGCCTCATATGGTCATACTGCTGGGGTCTGTCCTCTCTGCCCTGTGGGTATGGCCCACTATACACCACCTCATCTGTGAGGCCTCATATGGCCATACTGCTGGGGTCTGTCCTCTCTGCCCTGTGGGTATGGCCCACTATACTCCACCTCATCTGTGAGGCCTCATATGGCCATACTGCTGGGGTCTGTCCTCTCTGCCCTGTGGGTATGGCCCACTATACACCACCTCATCTTTGAGGCCTCATATGACCATACTACTGGGGTCTGCCTCTCTGCACTGTGGGTATGACCCACTATACACCACCTCATCTGTGAGGCCTCATATGGCCATACTGCTGGGGTCTGTCCTCTCTGCACTGTGGGTATGGCCCACTATACACCACCTCATCTGTGAGGCCTCATATGGCCGGACTGGGGTCTGTCCTCTCTGCACTGTGGGTATGGCCCACTATACACCACCTCATCTGTGAGGCCTCATATGGCCGGACTGCCGGGGTCTGTCCTCTCTGCACTGTGGGTATAGCCCACTGTACACCACCTCATCTGTGAGGCCTCATATGGCCATACTGCTGGGGTCTGTCCTCTCTGCACTGTGGGTATGGCCCACTATACACCACCTCATCTGTGAGGCCTCATATGGCCATACTGCTGGGGTCTGTCCTCTCTGCACTGTGGGTATGACCCACTATACACCACCTCATCTGTGAGGCCTCATATGGCCGGACTGCCGGGGTCTGTCCCTCTTACACTGTGGGTATGGCCCACTATACACCACCTCATCTGTGAGGCCTCATATGGCTGGACTGCGGTCTGCCCTGTGGGTATGGCCCACTATACACCACCTCATCTATGAGGCCTCATATGGCCATACTGCCGGGGTCTGTCCTCTCTGCCCTCTCTGGTATGGCCCACTATACCCCACCTGATCTGTGAGGCCTCAAATGGCCATACTGCCGGGGTCTGTCCTCTCTGCCCTGTGGGTATGGCCCACTATACCCCACCTCATCTGTGAGGCCTCATATGACCATACTACTGGGGTCTGTCCTCTGTGCCCTGTGGGTATGGCCCACTGTACACCACCTCATCTGTGAGGCCTCATATGGCCATACTGCTGGGGTCTGTCCTCTCTGCCCTGTGGGTATGACCCACTATACACCACCTCATCTGTGAGGCCTCATATGGCCATACTGCTGGGGTCTGTCCTCTCTGCCCTGTGGGTATGGCCCACTATACTCCACCTCATCTGTGAGGCCTCATATGGCCATACTGCTGGGGTCTGTCCTCTCTGCACTGTGGGTATGGCCCACTATACACCACCTCATCTGTGAGGCCTCATATGGCCGGACTGGGTCTGTCCTCTCTGCACTGTGGGTATGGCCCACTATACACCACCTCATCTGTGAGGCCTCATATGGCCGGACTGCCGGGGTCTGTCCTCTCTGCACTGTGGGTATAGCCCACTGTACACCACCTCATCTGTGAGGCCTCATATGGCCATACTGCTGGGGTCTGTCCTCTCTGCACTGTGGGTATGGCCCACTATACACCACCTCATCTGTGAGGCCTCATATGGCCATACTGCTGGGTCTGTCCTCTCTGCACTGTGGGTATGACCCACTATACACCACCTCATCTGTGAGGCCTCATATGGCCATACTGCTGGGTCTGTCCTCTCTGCACTGTGGGTATGGTCCACTGTACACAATCTCATCTGTGAGGCCTCATATGGCCATACTGCAGGGGTCTGTCCTCTCTGCCCTGTGGGTATGACCCACTATACACCACCTCATCTGTGAGGCCTCATATGGTCATACTGCTGGGGTCTGTCCTCTCTGCCCTGTGGGTATGGCCCACTATACACCACCTCATCTGTGAGGCCTCATATGGCCGGACTGGGGTCTGTCCTCTCTGCACTGTGGGTATGGTCCACTATTCCCCACCTCATCTGTGAGGCCTCATATGGCCATACTGCAGGGGTCTGTCCTCTCTGCACTGTGGGTATGGCCCACTATACACCATCTGATCTGTGAGGCCTCATATGACCATACTACTGGGGTCTGTCCTCTCTGCACTATGGGTATGGTCCACTATACACCACCTCATCTGTGAGGCCTCATATGGCCGGACTGGCGTCTGTCCTCTCTGCCCTGTGGGTATGGTCCACTATTCCCCACCTCATCTGTGAGGCCTCATATGGCCATACTGCAGGGGTCTGTCCTCTCTGCACTGTGGGTATGGCCCACTATACACCATCTCATCTGTGAGGCCTCATATGACCATACTACTGGTGTCTGTCCTCTCTGCACTATGGATATGGTCCACTATACACCACCTCATCTGTGAGGCCTCATATGGCCATACTACTGGGGTCTGTCCTCTCTGCCCTGTGGGTATGGCCCACTATACACCACCTCATCTGTGAGGCTTCATATGGCCATACTACTGGGGTCTGTCCTCTCTGCACTGTGGGTATGGTCCACTGTACACCGCCTCATATGGCCATACTGCAGGGGTCTGTCCTCTCTGCACTGTGGGTATGGCCCACTATACACCACCTCATCTGTGAGGCCTCATATAGCCATACTACTGGGGTCTGTCCTCTCTGCCCTGTGGGTATGGCCCACTATACACCACCTCATCTGTGAGGCTTCATATGGCCATACTACTGGGGTCTGTCCTCTCTGCACTGTGGGTATGGCCCACTATACACCATCTCATCTGTGAGGCCTCATATGACCATACTACTGGGGTCTGTCCTTTCTGCACTATGGGTATGGTCCACTATACACCACCTCATCTGTGAGGCCTCATATGGCCATACTGCAGGGGTCTGCCCTCTCTGCACTGTGGATATGGCCCACTATACACCACCTCATCTGTGAGGCCTCATATGGCTGGACTGGGGTCTGTCCTCTCTGCACTGTGGGTATTGTCCACTATACACCACCTCATCTGTGAGGCCTCATATGGCCGGACTGGGGTCTGTCCTCTCTGCACTGTGGGTATGGCCCACTATACACCACCTCATCTGTGAGGCCTCATATGGCTGGACTGGGGTCTGTCCTCTCTGCACTGTGGGTATGGCCCACTATACACCACCTCATCTGTGAGGCCTCATATGGCCGGACTACTGCTGGGGTCTGTCCTCTGCACTGTGGGGTGCTCTGCTGGTGGGTATGGCCCACTATAGTCATCACCTCATCTGTGAGGCCCACATGGCTGTACTACTGCTGGTATCTGTCCCCTCTATGCTATGTGGTGCACTGCTGGTGAAGTTGGTGGGGTCACACTAATGGAGCCGTGCCTATGAGTCAAGGACGGCTTAAAGTCTTGCATTAGCTGCATAGTGCCCAAAGTCTCGCGTCTGCGCAGTGTAATCACTGGCTCCTCAATAGGGCAAAATGAGGCGTGCCACTGCGCAGACTTGGGAATTGATTAGAGGTCAGAAGGGTGGCACTGACTGCAATCTGGAGACCCTCATATGACTGAAACAAGACATTAACATGTGGTGCGGGACAGATTAAAACACGTTTTCTTGGGATGTAAAGGGTTACAGGAACCCCAATTATATCATGTTAAAGGTGCTGGGCAGGGTTTTGAGCCCCCCAAATTGATGACAGGTGCACTTTAATGTTCCTTTCCCCAATTGCTGATCCTAACAGATTGTGGTTTTCTTTTGCTGAAAAGTTTTCCATTCAGATGGCTATATATTGCTTTTGTAAACCTATATTTGTGATCCATGTAACACATGTAGATGTCTCATTGTAAATGGCGCACTTGCGGTGTACTGGTCATGGATGATTAAAAAGACTTGTCAAATGGGGACACTCACCTTTCGTCTATCCATGGATCCTGCCCATATAGCTCTAGTGACACTTGCTCCAGAAGTGATGATTTAGGATATGTTCACACATAACACATTTTTTTTTTTTTTTTTTTTTTGCGAGGGCACTTTTACCAGCGTTTTTTACCCGCACAAAAAATGCAGTGCTGTTCAGACAGCACGCTTTTTTACGGGACGGGGGAGGAGAGATGTCACAGAGGGGAGGAAGAATCCTGGTTCCTCCTCCCTTTTGTGCCATGTCTGTCAGCCCCCATTTAATTTTGCAGTGTATTAATATACACTGTGAAATAAAAATTAAACAAAGCCAGAAGTATTAAAAATAATAAAGATTTCATACTTACCTCTCCGCCGGCTTGTTTGCGCCATCTGGAGCTGTGCGAAGGCCATGTACTGATGGAAAAAGACCTGCCGTGATGTCAGAGGGGGCGTTCCCGGTGTGATGGGCCTCTCACGGTCATGTGATGCATATCCATGTCCTAGCAGGACCATACCAGCGGCAGCTCCTGGCTCCCGGAACACCTATCGGAGAGGTAAGTATTTAATTCTTTATTATTTTTAATACATTTGTCTTTATTTAACTTTGATTTTGCAGTGTATATTAATACACTGCAAAATCAAATGAGTGGTCACAGGTGCCACACAGGGGAGGAGGAAGCAGGATTCTTCCTCCCCTCTATGACATCAGATACAGCAGCGCCCGCCATTATAGGAAAAAGCGCCGGCGCTGCTGCGTAAAGAATTGACAAGTCAATTCTTTTAATGCCGGCGCTTTCTCCCATAAAGGCGCGGCGCGAAAATATGCGCTGTCTGAACGGCAAAGTGAATTTTACATTCACTTTGCTGTCAGACAATGCTCACCTGCACATTTTTGAAAGGCGCTCGTAAAAAAGCACTCAAAAATGCGCAGTGTGTGAATGCAGCTTTAAAGTCCTTATGGCACAGGACCACTGAAGGCCATGATTGGTTACAGTGGTAAGGTGACTGCAGCCTTGTGGCTTTGGGACATCAGTCTGGCATATTCAGTCGCTGCTGGATCTGTGGGGTAACGGTGAGTACCAATGTCTGATACGATTAGTTCATGAATACGATGCCTTTTAATGTAAATGTTTTCATGTCTCCTTATAATTTTACCTCTATACAAGTCACTAGTGTGACTGCACTTAGAATACCGTGTACAATTCTGGTCTCCGGTGTATAGGAAATACCTAGCTGACCTACAAATGGTGCAGAGAAGAGCGACCAAGGTTATTAGAGGACTGAGGGGTCTGCAATACAAAGACAGGTTATTAAACTTGGGGTTATTTAGTTTGGAAAAACAAAGGCTTAGGAGGGTGATATTATAATGTATAAATATGAGGGGACAGTACAGAGACCTTTCTAATGATCTTTTAACACCTAGGCCTGCAACTGGGACAAGAGGGCATCCTCTACATCTTCAGGAGAGAAGGTTTAATCATAATCACAGATGTAGAATCATTACTGTAAGAGCAGTGAGACTATGGTCCTCTCTGCCGTATGATGTTGTAATAAGTGACTCACTACTAACATTTTAAGAAGGGTCTGGATGCATTTCTTGAAAAGTATAATATTACAGGTTCCTTGATAGGGCATTGCCGTATGTGGAATCAAAGGAATTTTATTTTCCTCCCAATGTGGAGTTTAGTTTTGCCACATGGAGTTTTTGCCTTCCTGTTGATTAAAATGTTAGGCTATGGGTTGAACTAGATGGCCTTCGTCTACTTTCAACCTTAACCCCTCCCCGACCCTTGACGTAATGCAACGGCAAGGGTTGGTCCCAGTGTTTGATGTGTGCTCCACTGCGGCGCTCACATCAAACACCCGACATCTCAGCTGATATCATCAGCTGAGATGTTGGGCTTACAGCACTGATCGGATCCAATTGGTGCTGTTAACCCCTTGGATCCTGCTGTCATTCACAGACAGCGGGATTCTAAACAGCTGCCGCGGGGATCACGCTGTTCACCGCCTGCACCAGAGATCCCGCGATAATATCGTGAGATCTCGAGTGCTCAAGTGATAGTCCGGGGTCCTGCTGAGACCCTGGAAGCGATCACTTACCACTTCCTATGAGTGGTTGGCAAGCGCTGCCAACCACTCGTATTGTGCATTTGTGACAGGTCCCGATGTGCTGCAGCTCATCGTGGTCTGTCACAAGCGATCGGACTGTACAGTAGTGTGGCGCCCTATGGAGATGTGTCAAATAAAGAATCAAAGTGAAGAGAATCAAGTGAAAAAGTCTTTAAAAACATGAAAAAATGCAAGTTCAAATCACCCCGCTTTCCCCCATTAAAAATAAAAGTATTAAAAAAAATAAAACAAAATACATATTTGGTATCGCCGAGTTCACAAACGCCTGCTCTATGAATATATAAAATCAACTAATGAGAGTCGTAAATTGCGTAATGGGGAAAAAAGTCCATACACCAAAATTAAGTTTGTTTTGGTCACCGCAACATTGCTATAAAATGCAACAAAGGGCGATCAAAACAGCGCATCCACCTAAAAATGGTATCATTAGAAACGTCAGCTCAAGACACAAAGCATAAGCCATCACACAGATCCTGAAAAATGAGACCGCTACGGGTCGCAGAACATGACGCAAAAAGTGCGATTCTTTTTTTTTTTTTTTTCTTCTTCAAACTTCAGATTTTTTTTCACCACTTAGATAACAGTATACATGTTTTTGTTTTAGAATAAAGTATACATGTTTGGTATCTACGAACTCGTACCGACCTGAGGCATCATACTGTCACGTCAGTTTTACCATATATTGAACATAACTAAAAAACCCAACCTAATGTTTCATTGCACTTTTTTTTTGCAGTTTCACTGCACTTGGAATTTCTTTGCATTTTCCCTGTACACTATATGGTAAAATGATTGCAGATGAAAGTACAACTCGTCCTGCAAAAAACAAGCAGTCATATGTCTATATTGACAAAAAAATACAAAAATTATGGCTCTTGGAAGAAGGGGAGAAAAAAACGAGCATGAAAAACGAAAAATCGCTGGGGTTAAAAACTATTGAATAACCTGATTTGTCATTTCATCCATTGGCACACTTGGTTGTATATAATCTATATAAACAAAGCCCAAATTGGCTTACAGTAGTGTAAGGAAACCACCCACATAATTTACATGAGAGGATCCTTATCTGCATTTAAATACTCCAAAAAACTACAGTTAAAGGAGGAACCGGAATTTAATGCAAAAAATACAATTATAGGACAACAGGTGTAAAAACATGGACAGTAGATACAATTTATCAAGAGAAGGTGATCACTTGGATCCCATTAAATATTAGACATTTAACAAGGAATTGTTACAAAAACACACAAGGCCCTAATGCTATAAGTACACAGGTGTCACAGTCCAGAGCATACATAGTAAAGGGTTAATACCCCTGGACCTGGTTGGGATGCCTCTCCACTATACAATCCACCAGACATAAAGTACATGTGCTCATATTACTATGTCATTACAACATTGATCTGAGGTATAGTTGCTGATAGATATGCAGGAAGGGAATCGCAACCCATAAATTCAATATAGGATACAGGCATCAGGCAATTGGTGTTAAAATGACATACCCATAATACCGAATTGCACCATAAATGGACCAGGTTATCACACAGAGAAGGAAAAACAAAGACCCCGACGCAGTGTTTCACTGTTATAGCATGGTGGCATCAGCTTCCTTGGGGATGTTCCTGCCTTGAATATTTATTGGGATTCAAGTGATCACTTTCTCTTGATAAATTGTATCTACTGTCCATGTGTTTTTACACCTGTTGTCCTATAATAAATCATATTTTTTTGGTTGTGTATATAAGTAGTTTTTTTTTTTTTTTTTGTGGTGGCGCTTTTTAATTTTTTTATATCATGGAAATGGCATGATAACTTTCTAATATTATAAAAGTGAGGATGAATCACCGAGGTAAGACTGCGATAAATCATTGGATCGCTGATGGCAGATTTGAGAACCTGTTGAGAACTGGATTCCTGCCCTGCTGTTCGAATTAAGGATAAAACAGGGCGGGCTCTGCTGTTGATATCACTCAAGACCGCATTGTGCGGCCAGCGTGATTGACAGTGCAGAGAAGCGGAGGGCAGAGTAGGAGGTGTCGGCAGAGACATAGAGGGGGAGGAAGAAACACTGAGGAGGCTAGAGGACTGTGCCAGCGCAGAGGAGCTGGTAATAAGATCCCACCCATTAGACTAGTTTATCTGTAAGATTTCTAAAGTCTATTTCTCGGGGTACAGGGAGGCTAGAGCCATGGAGGACCCCTTCCCTGAATGCAGCAGTCATTCTGCATTCAGTACTGCATTTAGTTTGCTATGCAGAAGGGGAGCGGTGACAGTTCCTCTTTAATGAGAAAAAAAATGAACTTCTTTGAATTTACCAAATGGCTTCAGTGAAAGGGAGTGAAAAAATTAAAGGGTCTGAATACTTTTTGTAGCCACTGTAGGCAATAGAAACTTGTGGGAAGTACTCTAGATCAGTGTTTCCCAACTCCAGTCCTCAAGGCACACCAACAGGTCATGTTTTCAGGATTTCCTTAGGATTGCACAGGTGTTAGTTTAATCACTTGCACAGGGGATAATTCCATCATCTGTCTAATGATAAGGAAATCCTGAAAACATGACCTGTTCGTGTGCCTTGAGGACTGGAGTTGGGAAACACTGCTCTAGATACAAAATAGTTGCACTTCTGCTTCTCGGTAAAGATGAATCGAATGTAGTCAAGATTTTTTACTCCATAAAACTTTTAACGCAATGCTTTTCACCTAACAAAACCTTGGCCCTCTTCAGGTGACTTATAAATATTGATATCGCTAGATTTATAAAATACCTGAAGAAGGATAAGGTTCTCTTGGCTGAAAAGCAAAAGCTGTGCTCACGTGCGCTTTTGGGGGCTGTGAGTTTGTTGCAGAAATTGACAGCATTTTTTAAATACCCCTGCAATTAACTTGCCTGTTTTTGGGTTGTGGCTTCCCTGTAGACTACATTCTAACCCCCCCCCCCCTCCCCCTTCCTCCACAAAATAGCACCACAAACGGATGGGTATTCCCGCAGTGCATTTGTGGTGCTTTTTTCCAGCTATTTCCAAAATAAGAGCGCTCCAATACTCACCCTCCCCAGCGACTTCCTCGTGCAGCGGCAGTCCTTGTCTTTACCTATCTTCCATGAGCTTTGCATCATGTGACTCAGCCTGTCACATGGTGCAGGATCTGGCAGATAGATAAACATAGCTGCAACCGCTGCATGAGGAAGAATCACTGGGGATTGCCAGGGAGGGTGAGAAAGTGTCTTTCTGTGTGTCCCCATATTTTTGCATCATTTTTGTGTTGCGTTTGTATATGCACAAACGCAATAGGTTTATGCTGCTTTTGTTTATAGACAACTGGGTTTGTGTAGCTTGACAAACGCAGCACAAATAATAAGCATAGTGGGCACATACCCTTGGGGTTATTAGCAGGTGATGGCATTAAAAGAGGTCATTCTAGAGTATTTTAAAAGTGCTGTAGGTAAAAGCATTGTGTGGAAACCGTAAAGTCTGCAACTTTTAGATGCTGCCAAGCAGGTCATTTTTAGTCATTTGTATTTTGGTATTATGTATGTTTTTGCATAGAGCGCCCTGCATTAGTCTAAAAATAACTTTTTAAACATCTCAATTCAGACCAACAGTAACTTTAAATAGCGCTTCAGCACTTTTATGTGCACAAATAAAGCCAACTCCGCCTCCTGCCTTACTGATTGCAAGCCTATAGCTGTAATTGTACTGACTTTGAGAATCCTGTTTTAAGTAATTTTTTTTCCTTAGAAAACACTCAAAATGTTAGAATTGCATGTTTTTCACGATCTCATCCCAAGCGCAAATTTTTCCTTCTTTCCAGTGCATTGGAAATAGGTGTTACTGAAAACTCATTGCCTGTTAAAAAAACAAAAAAACAAACTAGAGCACGAAAACTGTTTTGCCAAAATACTGTATTCTTTGCTTTATAAGACTCACCATATTGAGACGCACCCCCAACTTTGGTGAAGGAAAAGAGAGAAAATAATTTTTAATGTTAAATGGGGCCCATCTTCTATTGGAGTGTCCGTCTTACAATCAGTATATATCTTCCTCATCCTGGTACATAATTATGAGTTTTACATTAGCTTTTTAAGACGCACCCCCTTTACCTCCCCCTCCCAGTTTGGGGGAACAAAAGTGCGTCTTAAAAAGCGAAAAATATTGTTTGTACATTCTCTTAAAAAATATATTGCAATCTGAGAGTCCTCAGTGGTTGATACCTTTTAATGGCTAACTGAAAAGATGGTAAACATAGCAAGCTTTTGGGACACTGTGGCCCATTCGTCAGACTGGTAATGACACAAATGCTGAAGACACACACATACATATATACATGTATATATGTATGTCTTCAGAATTTGTGTCATGACAACCATAAACATCCAAATGGCACTGACCAAAAGTTCACATACCTTGATGATTTTAGCTCGATAACATGCACAGCAGGTGATACAAATGGGTTTGAACTGCCAATAAAGGTAACCTCCTCACCTCTGGTCTGTTTGCCTGTAATCGGTGTGTGCGCATAAAACCTGAGTGAGTTTCTGGGATCCGGATAGACTCTTTCATCCAGCCACTGACGTTTGTGGATTGTGAGTCATTGGGAAAGCAAAAGAATTGTCAATGGATCTATAGGAAAATATAATTGAACTGTATGAAACAGGAAGGGATACAAAAATATATCAAAGGAATTGATAATGCCATTCAGCAGTGTTCAAACTGATTAACAAATAGAAAATCAGGTGCTCTGTAAAAACCAAACCACGATCAGGCAGACCAACATAGAATTTGGCCACAACTGCCAGGAAAAGTGTTCGGGATGCAGAGAAAAATACACAACATCTGCTGAAATACAAGACTCAATGAAAACTAGCAGTGTGGTTGTTTCAAGATGCACATAAAGAAAAATAAGCTGCATGGTCGAGTCGCCAGAAGAAAGCCATTACTGCACAAATACCACAAAGTATCTCACCTACAATACGCCAAACACCATAGAGACAAGCCTCCAAACTTCTGCAACAAGGTAATTTGGAGTAATGAGACCAAAATCAAACTTTTTGGCCACAACCTTAAGCGTTACATTTGGAGAGGCATCAAGGAGGCCTATGATGACAGTAACACCATTCTTACTGTAAAACACAAAAGTGGACCGCTGATGTGGTGATGTGTGAGCTACAAAGGCACAGGAAACTTGGTCAAAGTTGAAGGAAAGATGAATGCAGCACGTGATCAGCAAATACTGGAGGCAAATTTGAACGCATCAGCCTAGGAGCCGAGCATGGGACGTACTCAGACGTTCCAACATGACAACGATCCAAAACACAAGGCCAAGTCGACCTGTCATTGGCTACAGCAGAACAAAGTGAATGTTCTGGAGTGGCCATCTTAGGGTGTGTTCACACACTGCGTATTTGCTGCGTATGTTTACGCGAGTGCTCTTGCAATTTTTGTAGCCAAAACCAGCAGTGGGTGATTTAACCCCTTCATGACACGGG
The DNA here is from genome assembly GCA_033576535.1 of Allobates femoralis. Classification (NCBI taxonomy): domain Eukaryota; kingdom Metazoa; phylum Chordata; class Amphibia; order Anura; family Aromobatidae; genus Allobates; species Allobates femoralis. The sequence goes on from JARQOC010000003.1 coordinate 263,942,583, forward strand.
AATTTTTAGTTTTTCATTTTCGTTTTTTGCTCCCCTGCTTCCAAGAGCCATAACTTTATTATTTTTCCGTCAATATAGACATATGAAGCTTGTTTTTTTGCAGGACGAATTGTACTTTCATATGCAATAATTTATTTTACCATATAGTGTACAGGAAAATTGCAAAACAAAATGGTAAATGCAGTGAAATTGCAAAAAAAAGTGCTTTGACATGTTTGTTTTTTGGGTATTTTAGTCGCCATGTTCACTATATGGTAAAACCGACATGACTGGGTGATGCCTCGAATCGGTATGAGTTCGTAGACACCCAACATGTATACCTTTACTGGTATCTAGGTGGTTTCAGAAGTTTAAAAAAAAAAAAAAAAAAAAACACTGACTTTTTGCGCCATGTTCTGCGACCCATAGCGTTCTCATTTTTCGGGATCTGGGGCTGTATGATGACTTATTTTTTGCGGCTTGAGCTAACGTTTCTAATGATACCATTTTTGGGGGATCCACAGTTTTGATCGCCCGTTATTACATTTTATAGCAATGTTGCGGCGACAAAAAAAACTGAATTTTGGCATTTGGACCATTTTTTACATTACGGAGTTCACAGCTCTCATTAATGGATTTAATAGGAGGATGGATCGGGCGATTCTGAACGTGGCGATACCAAACGTGTTTTTTTTTTTTTTGTTTGTTTTGTTTTTTTTTTTTTACAGCTTTTTAAAAACTTTATTTTTTCATTAATTCTTATTTTTACACTGCCTCTTTAAGAGGCACCTTGCTGCACAGTCCGATCGCTTCTGGGAGATACAGATGAGCTGCAGCTCATCTGTATCTCCCAGAATCGCGGACCTGCTGTGGCGCCTGCCAACCACAGCAGGAAACTGCTCTGTGACAGCATCCGGGTCTAGCCAGGACCCCGGGCTGTCACGTGAGCGCTGGAGATCCCACGATACTATCGCGGGATCTCCGGAGCAGGCGGGAAACAGCACGTTCCCCGCTGCGACCACCTTGGATCCCGCTGTCAGTGATTGACAGCGGGATCCAAGGGGTTAACAGTGCCGATCGGAGCTGTAAGCCCAACATCTCAGCTGATCACCTCAGCTGAGATGTTGGCTGTTTGATGTGAGGGCCGCACCGGAGCTCACATCAAACACCCCTTACCCGCCAATGACGTTGTATAACGTCATAGGTCGCGAAGGGGTTAAAACCAGCAGTGGGTGATTAAAACCAGCAGTGGAGCACTTGTTTCTATTAGACATTTCCTCTGATTGTTCTACTCCTGGTTTTGGCTACAAAAACTGCAACAGCACTTGCGTAAAAATATGCAGTGTGTGAACCACCCTAATGGCCACTTTACATACACCAACTTATCTGTCCAACTTCTGAACAACTTACTGGTTGCAGTGAAATCATGGACACATTGTTCCATTTGTCCACAGCCACAAAGTGGAGCAATGTGTCCATGATTTCACTGCAACCAGTGAGTTGTTCAGAAGTTGAACATATAACGTATATACTCGCGTATAAGCCGAGTTTTTCAGCCCAAAAATTGGGCTGAAAAGTCTCCCCTCGGCTTATACGCGAGTATATACGGGACCCCCTCACTGTTTGGCGCCCCCACCTCAGGATGGCCCCCCCGCACGCAGCGCTGCGCTCATACATTACCAGCCTGTCAGCTGTCATCCTCCGGTGGCGGATCGTGGCTCCCGGCTCCGGCTTCCATCTTCATCTGTGTCTTCCTGCATGTCACATGACCGGCCGGCGTCGCGATGACGTCATCGCGATGAGCCCCGGTCACAAAGCAGGAAGACACAGATGAAGATGGAAGCCGGAGCCGCGATCCGCCACCGGAGGATGACAGCTGACAGGCTGGTAATGTATGAGCGCAGCGCTGCGTGCGGGGGGGGGGGGGGGGGCATCCTGAGGTGGGGGCGCCAAACAGTGAGGGGGCCTGGGGCTGCTGTATACTACCCCTGGGGCTGCTGTGTACTACCCCTGGGGCTGCTGTGTACTACCCCTGGGGCTGCTGTGTACTACCCCTGGGGCCTGCATACCACTGGGGGGGCCTATATACCACACTGCTGGGGGCTGTATACCTGTGCTGGGGTCCACCCTCGGCTTATACACGAGTCAATAGGTTTTCCCAGGTTTTGGGGGCAAAAGTAGGGGGGTCGGCTTATACACGGGTCGGCTTATACACGAGTATATACGGTAAGTTGGTGTGTGTGAAGTGGCCCTAAGTCTCCTGACCTCTCTCATTGAGCCAATCTGGTGAGAACTCAAGCACGCAGTTCATGCAAGAAAGCCCAGGAATTGACAGAAACTGGAGGCATTTTGCCAAGAAATATGGGCAGCTTTTTCCATTTGAGAAAATAAAGAGCTTCAGCCACAACTACCACAAAAGACTTCAAGCTGTCATTGATGGTAGAGGGGGCAATACACGGTACTAAGAACTGGGGGTATGTGGACTTGTGATCCGGGTCATTTGGATGTTTTTGGTTGTCATTATGATTTAAAAAGAGAAAACACAGTAGTTTGACAGTAAATGGTTTCACTTAACCATGAGTAGAAAAAAACATTTTTGTGTTTATATTTTTTCAAAGCAAAAAATCTGCCGGGGTATGTAAACTTTTAAGCACAACTGTATAATATATACCGTATTTTTTGCTTTATAAGACCCCCCCCCCCACCAAATTTGGTGAACGAAAAAATAATTTTCAATGTTAGATGGGCGTCCGTCTTATAATGCCAGTGTCCATCTAACAAATCATATAGGGTATGTGTCTCCCATAACCTCATCCTTTTACATGGTCCCTCATCCTGGGATACAGACCGCTGTCCCAAGGGTGGGGTGGGGGGAAACACGCTGGCACACGTGTTCAGCCCCCCCCCCCCCTTGTGCTGGCACATGTGTTCCCCCCCCCCCCCCCTTGTGCTGGCACACGTGTTCAGCCCCCCCCCTTGTGCTGGCACACGTGTTCAGCCCCCCCCCCCTTGTGCTGGCACACGTGTTCAGCCCCCCCCCCCTTGTGCTGGCACACGTGTTCAGCCCCCCCCCCCTTGTGCTGGCACACGTGTTCAGCCCCCCCCCCCCTTGTGCTGGCACACGTGTTCAGCCCCCCCCCCTTGTGCTGGCACACGTGTTCAGCCCCCCCCCCCCTTGTGCTGGCACACGTGTTCAGCCCCCCCCCCCTTGTGCTGGCACACGTGTTCAGCCCCCCCCCCCCTTGTGCTGGCACACGTGTTCAGCCCCCCCCCCCCTTGTGCTGGCACACGTGTTCAGCCCCCCCCCCCTTGTGCTGGCACACGTGTTCAGCCCCCCCCCCCCTTGTGCTGGCACACGTGTTCAGCCCCCCCCCTTGTGCTGGCACACGTGTTCAGCCCCCCCCCTTGTGCTGGCACACGTGTTCAGCCCCCCCCCTTGTGCTGGCACACGTGTTCAGCCCCCCCCCCCCTTGTGCTGGCACACGTGTTCAGCCCCCCCCCCCCTTGTGCTGGCACACGTGTTCCCCCCCCCCTTGTGCTGGCACATGTGTTCCCCCCCCCTTGTGCTGGCACATGTGTTCCCCCCCCCTTGTGCTGGCACATGTGTTTCCCCCCCCTTGTGCTGGCACATGTGTTCCCCCCCCTTGTGCTGGCACATGTGTTCCCCCCCCTTGTGCTGGCACATGTGTTCCCCCCCCCTTGTGCTGGCACATGTGTTCCCCCCCCTTGTGCTGGCACATGTGTTCCCCCCCCCCCCCCCCTTGTTCTGCTGGCATACGTGTTCCCCCCCCCCCCCCTTGTTCTGCTGGCATACGTGTTACCCCCCCCCCCCCCCCTTGTGCTGCTGGCACACGTGTCCCCCCCCCCCCCCCCCCTTGTGCTGCTGGCACACGTGTCGTCTTCCCCCCCCCCCCCCCCTTGTGCTGCTGGCACACGTGTCGTCTTCCCCCCCCCCCCCCCTTGTTCTGCTGGCACACCGTGTCGCTCCCCCCCCCCCCCCCCTGTGCTGCTGGCACACGTGTCGTCTCCCCCCCCTTGTGCTGCTGGCACACGTGTCGTCTCCCCCCCCCCCCCCCCCCCCCTTGTGCTGCTGGCACACGTGTCGTCTCCCCCCCCCCCCCCTCCTTGTGCTGCTGGCACACGTGTTTTCCCCCAAACACCCCCCCCCTCCCTGTGCTGCTGGCACATGTGCGCCCCCCCCCTGTGCTGACACACGTGTTTCCCCCCTCCCCCCTTGTGCTGACACACGTGTTTCCCCCCTCCCCCCTTGTGCTGGCACACGCGTCCCCCCCCCCTTCCTCCTTGTGCTGGCACACGGTCCCTGTTCTGCTGCCTATAGTAAAATATAAAAAAAAAACTTTACTTACCTTTTCCAGCGGTGTCCTCCGGGTCTCTCTCCTGCCGCTGCGCTCCTCCACTTCCTGGTAATGCCGGTCATGTGATTTGCACAGCAGAGTTACATCATCTCTGCGTGCCCAATCACAGTGGCAAGCAGGGAGACATCGGGAGAACAGCGCTGGAGAAGGTGGCACAACATTGTTTTTGGCTTACATAGCAATAGGCAGGGCTGTGGAGTCGGTAAGCCAAACATCCGAATCTTTCGGCGTCATACCACAGGAAGGCTGCACTGCAGAGCGGAGGGAGCCAGGCTGGAGGTGTGAAATTTGATTTCAATATCACGCCCATCGTCACATGATAGACTACTGGAGGCGGCAAGAGGGACCAAAGAGGATGCCCAGGGGAGCTAGCTACTGTAGCCCCTTGGCTTAACATATGCCCCACTAAGGTATACATACATACATACATACATACATACATTTTATTACACTCAACAAATATTTAGCATAGAAAGGGATAGAGTATTAATAGGAAGGTGCAGGGACAGGTAGTGATAGCCTGGGGGAATTTTTTCTAGGTGACATGTTCCCTTTAAGATAGAGCATAATAACATTCAGCACATACTGCATTGAACTACTGTACCCAACCATATATTTCAGGAGTTGGTCCATTCTATACCGATTCCACCAAAATCTATTCTGACTAAACAACCTTGACTACCACCACCATATTCTACTGTTTGTATGATTTATCTTTTCTGAAATGGTTTTACTTCTACGCCAGATGTAATGAGATATACACCTTCCAAAAAGTTCAACTTTTGTTGTTTTTTTTTTTTTTGCAATTTCACTGCAGTTGGAATTTTCTCCCCATTTTCCTGTACACTATATGGTAGAATAAATGATTTCCTGCAGAAGTACAACTCGTCCCACAATAAAACAAGCCCTCATATATCTATATTGATGGAAAATAAAAAAAATTATGGCTCTTGGAAGAAGGGAGGGAAAAAACAGAAAATTGCTCAGGGGTGAAGGAGTTAACAGGCAAGTGAGACTTGCAGATCTTTGGATTATGTGGGCAGGGCTGTGGAGTTGGATTCAGGGAAAGTGTCATGTTTGGATTACAGACTTCACAAACCTGGTTTATGGATAATGGCTCTGAAGTTTGCTGGAGCACTAAAGCTTTAAGGCCCAGTTACACGGCACAACATTGAAACTATGTCGGCAACAATCTCGGGGTCGCGTGGTCGTTTTTCACATCATTTCAACATCGCTGGTGAGATGTCACACGTAGATATTGTGAATAACTCGCCAATGATGTGGTGAGCAGGTATCGTTCGCAAACGATCCCTGCTCATTGCTGTGAATGGGCAAAGTCGTCCACCACATCGTTATCCCGGTGTCACAGAACGATACAGCAGGTTGCATGTTGGTAAACCTGTCAACTCCAATCCAACGATTTATCGTTGCAACTTGCCAGTCACACGCCACGAGGTCGCAACGACATCGCTGGTACGCCTCCAAACCCGTGATGTATCAGCGATGTCGTTGACTGTCGTGCCGTGTAACTGGGCCTTTAGAAACTGTTATAACGTTTTCTAGACTGATAGATCTCAATTGCTTTGTTTTACATTTGTACCTGAAGATCGCAGCATGTCTTTTGAGGATTTTTTTGGTCTACTTCACTTTGTAAAGGGGGGTTTACACGTTGCAATATCGGAGTCCGATTTCAATGAAAAGTCACGTGGTTCGATCGTTGGACCCGATATCGTTCCTGCGTTGTATGGTGTGAACGTCCAATACGATGCAGGAACGATGTCAATGCGATATCGGGGATTGAATGAGCGTGCTATTCAATGCTCCGATATTGAATGCAGATTGGAGCCGGATCGTGCTGTGTGACAGCCCAACTACGATGCGATGTTCAACGTCACCCATTCACTCCCATGTTAAATGGTCGTTCCTGGGTTGGGGGGCGTAGACATCGTACGGACGTTGTATCCCGATATCGCAGCGTGTAAACCTCCGATGCGATGCGGGAGAAACGTGCACTAAATGCGCGCTCCAGCGCCATTGAGTTGCGATATCGCAACGATATTGAAACGTGTAACTCCACCTTAAGGCAGGTCCTAATTAAGTGATTTCTTGATTTATAACAGGTGTGGCTAGGGAAATAAACTAGTCTTCCTGAAGATGTGAAAAGTCAAAAGTTAATTTGTTTTAAGGGGGGGGGGTGGCACAAACATTTTTCCACACAGGGTCCTGTAGGTTTGGATTTCTTTTTTGGATTTCTTTTTCCCTTAGTAATATAGACCTTCACTTATAATTTACATAATGTGTTTTACTTGTGTTTTCTTTGTTTGATATTTAAATTTGTTTGGTGATCTGAAACATTTAAGTGTGACAAACATGCAAAAGAAATAAGAAATCTGGATCAGCCAACATATTTTCACCCTGCTGTACCTCCCTGTATCTGTCTGATATACGCTTCTTGTAGCTTGAGCAACTTGTAACAGCTCTTTCTTTTTAATATCAATCCTGTCATTATAATTTTACGACTTTCACTTCTTAATGTAATATTTTCAGTGAGGCGTGTACTGGTGCTGCTTTTAGGTTTTAGTGATCTTGATTGTAACAAGACTGTTACATTCTTTTCCTTCATGTAAAATTTTATTAACTTTTTATTTTTTTTTTATAGGAAACTGTCAGTACTCAAGAAGAAGAAAAAACAGAGACTAGTCAGGAGATTGTAAACCCTGAGCACTACATCAAGCATCCACTACAGAATCGGTATGTAATGAGCCACATTAAGGCTAGAATTACACTTCTTGTGCTGTTATTTGAGCCCAGTGCAGTAGTGGGATCAAAAAGAGGACAAACTGACACTTTTTTTTGTATCCATTTCTGTGCTTGGCTCCCAAAAATGCCTTCTCTCCCACCATCCTAATAGTATGACCCAGTTAGCGTATGTGCACACAGTGCGTTTTTTTTGCTGCGGTTTCTGCATGCAGTTCACCACTGGTTTTATGGTAATTTATGCTAATTTGTTTCTGCCTGCAGTTTACCATTGGTTTTATGGTAATTTATACTAATTTGTTCCTGCGGTTTTGATTCCCAGCAAAACCAATGTGTTTCACAGAAACGCTGTACCCACACATTGGTTTTGCAAGTGCCAAGAACTGTCAAATCCCTGCGTTTTTTGGTGCAGATGGGAAAGAATTGACATGCTCTATTTTTCCTGCGTTTTTGGTGCAGCCAATGGAAAAAAACGCAGGAAAAACACAGCAGTAAAAGTACACAAAAAACGTGCAGAAAACGCAGGACCTGAAATCAGCAAATCTGGCAAGGACTCTGGAGATCCTTGAAACCATTTCAGGTTTTGCTGTGTTAGGACTGCTCAAAAACATCCTGTGGGCTCATACCCTTAGGACATGGTAGAAGGAGTATTGCCTGCCACATCTCTTCTGGGTGCTGGATGTATTTTTATAAATAGCACTTTGCTGTAACTGGGAGGTGATCTCTTAGGTGCTGTGGTCTGTGCTGATTGCAGCATGTTGTATTTAGAGGAGGGCTCCCTCTGTAAAGCTGGTTTCGCACTACCCCTTTTTTTTTTTTTTTTTTTTTGCATCCGGCTGAATACAGGCAAAACCTGCATCCCTCCAGATTTCCCTGCAATGATGCTACTGGGTGCTCCCACACTGGTATTATCACTGATTTATTTCACGGATCATTGATACTACCGTTGCGGTAGCATCACGTTGCATTCATATTTCTGCAGGATCCGTTTGTAAATGACTTTCCTCCTAGGGGGTTGTCATTTAGAACTTCTTTCTGGGCAGGTGCAGTTCAAAAACCCAGTATCTGGTTACGTGGAGCCACATTTTAACTCAACCCGTAGTGCCTCTGATCCAGGTGTTCACGTTTTTTGTCACGGAGACCAAATTCACCTAAGCCCCTCAACCTAACTTTTGATATACTGACTGCATAAAACATGCCTATACAAAAGTATCCAGTATATTCTAGAATCAAACCAGATCATATATTTAAGTTACCTACTGGGACAAAATAAGGCTTTAGAAAAATGTGTCCAAAATTTCTGAATTTGTGAAGACCCCCTTATGTCCAGTAAAGGAAAGTATCTTTAATCAATCTCTGTCTCCTTCTTTGAGCACCCCAAAACCGCATATTTACACTTATACACAAAATTTCTGAAGGGCCAAACTGCTCGTCATTAAAGGGAACTTATCACCCAGTTTTTCCCAATATAAACTAAAGCCACCACCTTTTAATTCTCCGTGCTGCATTCCAGCAATCTGTATATAAGCTTTACTGTATGTCCACAAAAATATTTTTTGTAAAAAGTTTTTCAAGCGCCATGCTAATTGGTGCACTCAGGTCCGTCGACTGTTCCTGGTCTTTGCTCAGCAACCCCTTCATTTTTGCTAGGGTGTCCTTCTACCCACTTCACATAGCACTGTAAATGTCATGCATGTCAATTGAAGCAGGCATATCTGTGATGATTTTATGATGGCATAAATAAAGGAATTGAAATCTGAAACGTAACACTGGATTTTTCTTCAAATTACTAATGTGGATGGAAGCCAACTATTGTTCCAGCTGCCTTGGGAGTCTTGTGATAATTGTGGTGGAGCTGCAATCCCTTCCCGTTTAACATTTGAATTCTAATGGTGGGGTTACACGTCCCGATATCGCGGCGATATCGGAGGCAACGACGCGGGAGCGCGCATTTAGTGCACGTTTCTCCCTGCATCGCATCGCCAGTTTACACGCCGCGATATCGGGATGCAACGTCCCTCCGATGTGTACGCCCACCAACCCAGGAACGACCAGTTAACATGGGAGTGAATGGGTGACGTGAGCGTACACATCGGAGTTGGCTGTCACACGCAGCGATGCTGGTACAACGGCCTTGCGATATCGGCGAGTTGAATAGCTTTGCTATTCAACTCCGATATCGTTTTGGCATCGTTCCAGCATCGCGTTGGATGCTAAAACAGTACAACGCGCACCCGATATCGGCTCCAACTCGCGACCCACGTGACTTTTTGTCGGAGTTGGGTCGGAGTTGGACGCCGATATCGCGGCGTGTAAACCCACCATTACTCTCTGCTACTGACATGAGGATCTACTTACATAAGTGAAGTGGCGTTCGTCATCTACTTCCTTGCTGATGTCGTCCTATCACGCGGCAGCCGTAGTTGCACTCCTAATTCTAATGAACCTAATCCAAGTCAATAGGAACGCAAGTTATTTTCCACCGTCTACAACAAGGTGGTCTGGGGGGGCTGCAAATAGGCTGAAATGGATGGAGAAGTGCTGAAACTGAATGGGATCATGGGACCAGCATTGAGAAGATGCCTGCATGCATTTCTGACTCACAGCTGTCTGCTGTGATTGGCAGGTTGAGTAAAACAGAAAAAAAAAAAGTACCATCTCCTGGCTATTTGCAACAACCAGCACAGGTGAAGTAGACAGCTGTGGGCTACAGACCCTAGCTGTGCACTATATCTTTGCGGTTTATCACAAACAGAAGTTTCCACATGCCCTCCCATAATCTGGCACAGAGGTTGCAGCTGGTAGCTCATACAACAGGTACCGTGTGAATCCCTAGAAGTGACCTTAGGTGAACTCGTTGTGAGACTGTTGGACTGCTCCGTGACAAGTAGTCCGGCATTGAGTTCACCTGAAGTTGCAGCTGGCGGCTTACACAGAGGGGAAGTACTTTGTGATTTGCCAGGAGTAATGTTATGTTAACTCTGTGCGGGACTGTCTGAATGTGTTATGACACACACTCTTGACAGTCGGGCATTGAATTCACTCTAGCTCACTGGCGGCTCCCATGGTGCTGTCAATGTGTTGCCCGAAGGCAGCGATAAGTAGTCACTTTTGTAGTCATCGCTGAGCATTGCCTCTGGATGTGGCAGAAGTGACATCTTTGTGGGAAGTCGTGTGTGAATTGTCGGAGCTGCAGGTGTGTTTTTGGCATTAAAGGGAACCTGTCAGATTCCTTGGGTATCGGAAACCACATGAAATTCTGGGTGCATATCCGAAATGCCTTTCTAACAGTTCCAGCATCCAGCAGCATACATAAACAGATCTTTAGAAAAAGTATTTGTAAAGATCGTTTGATATCCTAATGTGGCATCAACTAGCCAAAGGGCCTTAGTTTCCCCAACTAGTCAGTCCACATAGCATGTTATTCCATCCCTGCATGCATGCTGGCTTCAGAGAGGCTCGCTCGGAATGTGCTGCTCATTTTTTGCATGTGCGATGAGCCTCTCTGAAGCCGGGGTGCATACTCCCGGAGACAGTAGACCACTGTTGAGTGAAATACACAGCCACATGATGCTATGCACAGCATTTTATCATGCCCACAGGTGTCCAGTTTGTATGCTGCTAGATGCTGGAAGGATCTGAAAGGGATGTCAGATATGCACCCAGAATTTCTTGTGGTTCTGGGTGCACAGGGGACCTGACAAGTTCCCTTTAATAGACTAGTGAAAGAGGGGGTGTTTTTTAATATTTAATCCCTTCACCCCTGCGCAATTTTTCTTTTCTCCCTCCTTTTCTTGCATGACACATAACTTTAATTTTTCCGTCAATATAGACATATGACGGCTTGTTTTTTGCAGGACGAGTTGTACTTTAGAATGACATCATTTATTTTGCCATATAGTGTACAGGAAAATGGGAAAAAATTACAAGTGTAGTAAAATTGCAAAAAAAAAGTGCATTTACAAAATTTTGTTTTTTTTCATACATCATGTTCACTATACAGTAATACCGATGTGTTGTGGTGATCTCTCAGGTCTGTATGCGTTCGTAGATAGCAATCATGTATACTTCTACTTTTATCTAAGTGGTGAAAAAAATTCAGAAGTTTTAAAGAAAAGGAATTGCACTTTTGGTGCCATTTTCCGTGACCTCTAGCATTCAGATTTTTTTGGATCTGGGGCTGTGTGATGGCTTATTTTTGTGCCTTGAGCTGACATTTACTGCATTTTATTGCAATGTTGCAGCAACCAAAAAAACACATTTTGCGTTTGAACTCTTTACGCAGTTTACAGATCCGATTTATTTTATATTGTGGCCTGATACCCGATACCAAATGTGGTGTTTTTTTTTTTTTTTTTTTTTTTTCTTTAATTGGGCAAAAAGGGGGGTGACTTGAACTTTAGATTCATTCTATTTATTTTTTCATATTTCTTGTACACTTTTTTTTTTTCTTTCTTTCTATAACTTTGTGGCATCTAGGGGGGTTAAAAGGCCATGGTCGATGTGGGACTGTCCCTAACTGCGATAGTCTGCTCTCGGCCATCACTCAAGTGATCGGTGCGGGGCGGGAACAGCTCCTCTGCCCCTCGTGATCGCCATGACATACCTATAAGTCATCAGTCGGGGTCAGCAACATCAGACTGATGTATTGGAGTCAAATGTTGTAAGGGGTTAATTTCATGATCGGAAAAACGATACACTCTAGACGCTTGCTTGACTGAGGTTTGTTGCTGCTTTTGTTGGATTAGACCATGGAGACTTCCAAGTGTGATTAGAAAAGGCTGGGTGTTTTTGAATGACGCCATATGAACCGATATTGCTATTCTGAGGATGCATTTGTTGAGTCTCGTCACAATAACGCGGATGCACCGTGGATGATTGGCACTCGGTCAGACGCTGCCTATCTCTTCAGTGCAGCGGTGTTTTTAGGTTTCTACTGCAGTGGGCGCTACATGTCCAGCTATTTCACATCCAGTGGTATGCCACAGCTAGTAGATCGACTGCACGGAACACACTGCTACATTGGCAGTGTGTTCAGAGCTGTGGCATCTCTTTGTACCGTTTCGATTTATATTGTGGATATGGCTTACTGGGGCTAACTACAGCTAAATAACCTCGATATGCTAAAATGTTCTTAAAAAGGTTTCATTAGTTTCATACTGCGCCACCTCTTGTCATGTGAATGTGCACGTCCACCTGCTGAGCGCTGATGGACCGCATAGTTGTGTATGTGTCATCTATTGAGATTGTGGTCTCAAGTTTCAATATTTTCATTTTTAACAATTCTTTTCACAAACTCTTAGCACATCACTCAAACTGCCCTATTCTGTCAATATTTCCTTGTTACAGATGGGCCTTGTGGTTCTTCAAAAATGACAAAAGCAAAACCTGGCAAGCCAACCTTCGTCTAATTTCAAAGTTTGACACAGTTGAAGATTTTTGGGCGTAAGTACAGACATATTTGATTACCTTAGGGGCCTTTCACATCAGTGTTTTTACTGACGTGCCGCAGATCCAGCGGACTTAATGCATCTGCCGCCTAACGGCCGCACTTGCGGCGCCGATCCGGCAAACCCCCATGCATGGTCTATGGGGCTTGCGGTCCGGTGCGGCAAGTGCAGTTACACTGTATCCAGCACTTGCGGATTTTTTGGCGGCTGCAAGTGCCGGGTCTGCCACATCCGGCAGAACTGCACTTGCTGCACCGGACCGCAAGCCCCATAGACAATGCATAGGGCTTGCTGGATCTAGGCCGCAAGTCGGCCGTTAGGCAGCCGATCCGGCAGATGCGGCGCCACATGCCGGATCGGCCGCAAACATCAGCATAACGCTGATGTGAAAGGAGCCTAAGCCTACTTTTCTGAATGTCTTATGAAAATAAAGTATAACCTTGCTAGCAAAAATGGTGATCATCTTAGGATGGTTTCAATATGCGATTTTCTGCATTGGGCGGTGATCCGGCTAAATCTGCATCAGTTTTGAATTGTAACATCTGATGCAGGAGATCACCACACTGGTATTGTAATGGATCCATTAGCCAGATCCAATATAATACCGGTGTGGTGATCTCTTGCTGCATCAGATTTGTCTGTAAATTTTTTTTTCCGGATCCTTTTGGGGATCCTCCAAAAATTAGATGGTGCTCACCAGGCTACCACTCTTCCACTGCTTGCTTCTGGGGCCACTCATTAAGCTTCATGAATATTCACTTCTCTGAAGTGCAACAGCCAGTCCCAGATGCTTGCTGTCTTTGACAGCGTCTGTGATTGGATGTTGCATTCAAACTGTGCCCCCCACAAACTGTACTGATGTCTGTGCTTGTTTGCCATACACATTATTGTATGGCATCCAACCTGCCATCATAGTCTTTAAAATAAATAATGTGTGAAAAAATTCAACTACTGTACCCCATAGTTTTCATTCTTGGCACAAATAAAGCGGACAGCTGCAGGCTGCCACCCCCAACTGCCTAGTTTTACCTTGGCTGGCAATGAAAAATACAGGGAAAAAAAAAAAAAAAAAATATATATATACAGTTAGGGCCAGAAATATTTGGACAGTGACACAATTTTCGCGAGTTGGGTTCTGCATGCCACCACATTGGATTTGAAATGAAACCTCTACAACAGAATTCAAGTGCAGATTGTAACGTTTAATTTGAAGGGTTGAACAAAAATATCTGATAGAAAATGTAGGAATTGTACACATTTCTTTACAAACACTCCACATTTTAGGAGGTCAAAAGTAATTGGACAAATAAACATAACCCAAACAAAATATTTTTATTTTCAATATTTTGTTGCGAATCCTTTGGAGGGAATCACTGCCTTAAGTCTGGAACCCATGGACATCACCAAACGCTGGGTTTCCTCCTTCTTAATGCTTTGCCAAGCCTTTACAGCCGCAGCCTTCAGGTCTTGCTTGTTTGTGGGTCTTTCCGTCTTAAGTCTGGATTTGAGCAAGTGAAATGCATGCTCAATTGGGTTAAGATCTGGTGATTGACTTGGCCATTGCAGAATGTTCCACTTTTTTGCACTCATGAACTCCTGGGTAGCTTTGGCTGTATGCTTGGGGTCATTGTCCATCTGTACTATGAAGCGTCGTCCAATCAACTTTGCAGCATTTGGCTGAATCTGGGCTGAAAGTATATCCCGGTACACTTCAGAATTCATCCGGCTACTCTTGTCTGCTGTTATGTCATCAATAAACACAAGTGACCCAGTGCCATTGAAAGCCATGCATGCCCATGCCATCACGTTGCCTCCACCATGTTTTACAGAGGATGTGGTGTGCCTTGGATCATGTGCCTTTCCCTTTCTTCTCCAAACTTTTTTCTTCCCATCATTCTGGTACAGGTTGATCTTTGTCTCATCTGTCCATAGAATACTTTTCCAGAACTGAGCTGGCTTCTTGAGGTGTTTTTCAGCAAATTTAACTCTGGCCTGTCTATTTTTGGAATTGATGAACGGATTGCATCTAGATGTGAACCCTTCGTATTTACTGTCATGGAGTCTTCTCTTTACTGTTGACTTAGAGACAGATACACCTACTTCACTGAGAGTGTTCTGGACTTCAGTTGATGTTGTGAACGGGTTCTTCTTCACCAAATAAAGTATGCGGCGATCATCCACCACTGTTGTCATCCGTGGACGCCCAGGCCTTTTAGAGTTCCCAAGCTCACCAGTCAATTCCTTTTTTCTCAGAATGTACCCAACTGTTGATTTTGCTACTCCAAGCATGTCTGCTATCTCTCTGATGGATTTTTTCTTTTTTTTCAGCCTCAGGATGTTCTGCTTCACCTCAATTGAGAGTTCCTTTGACCGCATGTTGTCTGGTCACAGCAACAGCTTCCAAATGCAAAACCACACACCTGGAATCCACCCCTGACCTTTTAACTACTTCATTAATTACAGGTTAACGAGGGAGACGCCTTCAGAGTTAATTGCAGCCCTTAGAGTCCATTGTCCAATTACTTTTGGTCCCTTGAAAAAGAGGAGGCTATGCATTACAGAGCTATGATTCCTAAACCCTTTCTACGATTTGGATGTGGAAACTCTCATATTGCAGCTGGGAGTGTGCACTTTCAGCCCATATTATATATATAATTGTATTTCTGAATATGTTTTTGTAAACAGCTAAAATAATAAAACTTGTGTCACTGTCCAAATATTTCTGGCCCTAACTGTATATATATAATAATATTTATTGGATGGTGGCCCGATTCTAACGCATCGGGCATTCTAGAATATGTATGTAGTTGACATACTGTGACTGACAGAACTTGTCTTGACTTATATGGCGGTACATTACAGCCCATGTATAGCAGCGCTATGGTATATGGCGGTACATTACGGTACATGTATAGCAGCACTATGGTATATGGCGGTACATTACAGTACATTTATAGCAGCACTATATTATAGGGCGGTACATTACAGTAGCAAAAACTTCAGAACCGTAACATGCCACATCAAATTATTCAATTTCAGGGTTACAGAACGTCTACCATAAGGGCACGTTTTATTGGACAATATAGGAAACACTCCATCAATCTATAAAGAAAGTGCAAGCACTAAGGAGTCGATGTTTCATAAAAATTACCACTTTATTAAACACATATAAAGTAACAGACAGTGAACCGTTAAAAATGAAGTACTTATGTGGATGAATCCAGACATAAACCACATAGAGGTAATTACACTCTCAGGATGACACAGTATTGCACATGATAACACCACAGTGGTTAGTCTCAGTCAATATCATAGGAGAAATCAGTAGTGGAACACAATCTCTCAATCACTTACTCACCCATAATACTGGTGCTGTTCCCTGGTTCAGTATAGTGCCCCCCCCCACAGGCCACAGCAGAGGGCACTATACTGAACCAGGGAACAGCACCAGTATTATGGGTGAGTAAGTGATTGAGAGATTGTGTTCCACTACTGATTTCTCCTATGATATTGACTGAGACTAACCACTGTGGTGTTATCATGTGCAATACTGTGTCATCCTGAGAGTGTAATTACCTCTATGTGGTTTATGTCTGGATTCATCCACATAAGTACTTCATTTTTAACGGTTCACTGTCTGTTACTTTATGTGTGTTTAATAAAGTGGTAATTTTTATGAAACATCAACTCCTTAGTGCTTGCACTTTCTTTATACATTACAGTACATGTATAGCAGCGCTATGGTATATGGCGGTACATTACAGTACATGTATAGCAGCACTATATTATAGGGCGGTACAGTACATGTATAACAGCGCTATAGTATATGGCGGTACATTACAGTACATGTATAGCAGCGCTATGGTATATGGCGGTACATTACAGTACATGTATAGCAGCGCTATAGTATATGGCGGTACATTACAGTACTTGTATAGCAGCGCTATGGTATATGGCGGTACATTACATTACAGTACATGTATAGCAGCACTATATTATAGGGCGGTACAGTACATGTATAGCAGCGCTATGGTATATGGTGGTGCATTACAGTACATGTATAGCAGCACTGTTATAGGGCGGTACATTACAGTACATGTATAGCAGCGCTATGGTACATGGCGATACTTCGCTACCCACGGCCCCCCGCTCCTCCTGGCCCCCGGTCCTCCACAGTAAAAGTAAAAATAAAAAAAAATCCTCAGTGAGGATACTCACCTGTCCGCTGGCTCACTCCACCTCCGTCTTTCTTCTAGGTCACACTGGCCTTTAGGACCTGTCGTTGCCTGGGAAACCGATCAGCTGAGGGGGGACAGGATTGTGTCGGGGGGGCGGCAGGAAGAGCGGGGAGGGCTGTGGGCAGAGCTGTTGCTGCGGCCACCGTGTATCCCGGCGTTAGCCAATGAGCGGCTTGTCAGCCAAGCTTAAACTAGTCAACTGGGGGCTGGCATTCTCATTCTGGTGAGGTCTAGAGTCATGCCCCTTCCCTGTAGAATAGCAGCCTTCAGCCACCCCAAAAATTGGTGCATTCATTACGAGTGCCTGGCACTTTTCAGCCACCCGCAGTTGTCCGCCTTATCTGTGCTAAGATTGAAAAATACAGGGGAACTGTCAGAGTATCTGTGATTGGCTGTTGCAGTTCAGTGCAGTGAATATTCATGAAGCTTAATGAGTGGCCCGGGAGACCGGTGAGCTCTTTCTGCCTTCCTTCCTTTTTTTCTGTCCTTGCCTCCCACATACTCTGTAGGCCTACCGGATCCAACACCCATTAGCTTCCATATTAACTTATGCTGGATCATACAGCATCACATTGGGTCCAGGATTTTAACCACCCCAAAAAATTCAATTTTAATTTTTGTAGATGGTTAAGGAACCGGTTTCTATAGAAACCAGATGCAACTGAATGCATGCTGGGGTGTATGGGAGAGTGCTCGGGGTTGTCAAAAACAACCCCTGTAAAACTCTTGTGATATGGCTCTGACTCAGTCCTACATCTGGAGAAAAATGAAATATGATGCTGATAACTAGATCATTATTTCCTAACCATACAAGTACATCTCAATAAATTAGAATATCAAAATTAATTTATTTCAGTAATTCAAAACATAAAGTGAAACATGTTGACTAATAAATCAATATTCTACTCACCCTTTGATGTCTCATTGAATACGGCAGTGCATTTTTTAACTCTTCATCTCCCTACTTTAATTTTCTGACATAATGACCTTTGGTTTCTCTAGTCACCTTCCACGACAGCAGAACGGAGGTTGCCTCCCCGCCCTATTAGGGGACAGGAAACACAAAGAGGTTAAAAACCCCTCCCCTTCCTGCACACACCAGTGTTTTTCCTGTCCTCTATGGGGCATGAAGAGGTTACTCTGAGCTGCTGGTGGCCGGTGACTAGGCAGCTCCTACTCTTTTCTTACCGGGCGGCTGGGGTCAGGCCTTCGGGTCTCTCCCCTGGGGTCGCTCCCGTCTTCCCCTGTGGCGATTCGGGACAGTGCTGCCCCTCCTGCGCTCCCTTGGGGGGTAAAGCGGGGCAGGTGTGCTTTCAGGCCGGAGGCCTCTCTGAGCTCCCCGGCGTCGTCCTCCTCCACTAGGCGCGGCCGCCGCTGTGGGCCGCAACCGGAAGTGACGTAGCGGAGCCCGCGACCGGAAGTGACGTCGCGGAGTTATCGCGTCACTTCCGGTGGGCGTTCCCGGGCGGGAACGCGGGCGGCCGGCTGCATGGCGTGCGGGGCGGTCGTTTCTGGAGACAGAGGCGGCCGGACGAATGGCACTGCGGGATCCGGAGGAGGTCATCTGCGCTGAGGACCCGGCTGCATAAAGCCCGGTCGGCTTCTTCTCCAGGTAAGGCCTGTGGGTCAGTGCGGCTAGGAAGTCCAGGTGTCAGGTCTGTGACCATCCCCCCTGAGTGCCTCTGATCTCTTGCTCTGTCGCTTAGCAGGGTGGGCCTGGTTAGTACTGGCTGTGCTTATGGAGTCTGAGAAAGCCCTTGTGCCTGCATCTGCAGAGCCCAGCGTTCATCCCCCTACTGTGAGTAGCTGGATGGGGTTCACCATTGCATGGGTTTGACTGGTTCTGTGTCCTTATGGGGTCCCTCTCTCTCTCTCTGTTTTAGGGAGAGAAGGCTTCCGGATCTCGGAAGGACAAAGATAAACCTGTGTCCCGTAAATGTGGGGTCTGCTCCGTCAAATTGCCCTCTTCCCATAAGAAGAAGCTATGCCAGCCCTGCACTGATGATGTCCTTCGGGCGGAACAGCCGTCACTTCTGGACAGTATTAAAACCCTTATTCAGCAGGAAGTCCAGTCTTCCTTGTCTGTTTTTGCTACACCTCCTGCCCCTGTGTTGGTCCCTCCGGCTAAGAAACGTAAACTGGTACATGAGGATTTGTCCTCTGAGTCCGGGGAATTGCTTTCGTCTGACCCTGAGGGATTGGGAGGTTCTGAAGAGCCTCTGGATTCCGCAGGCTCGGATAGGAAGCGGTTTCTTTTTTCTTCAGATGATATGGAGGAACTTCTTGATATGGTTCGCTCCACTATGGGGGTAGAGGAGGTGGAGCCGGCTACTTCCGTGCAGGATGTCATGTTTGGGGGCTTAAAGGCTAGGGCCCGTAAGGGGTTTCCTGTTCATGACAACCTCTTAGATTTGGTTATGCAGGAATGGGAATGTCCGGAAAAACGTCTTTCTGTTTCTTCCGAGATGAAGCATAGGTTTCCCCTCACTGGAGATTGTTCAAAATGGGAGCTTCCCAAGGTAGATGTCCAGGTGTCCAGGGTTGCGAGGAAAACTGCCCTCCCCTTCGAGGACTCCTCGCAGTTGAAGGATCCCATGGATCGGAAGGTTGAAGGTCTTCTCCGGAAGACCTGGGATTCTTCTTCCTACCTATTGCAATCTAATATTGCTGCTACCTGCGTGGCTCGGTCCCTCGCTCGTTGGCTTGTCCAGTTGGAGGACCATGTCTCTCACGGTACTTCCCGGGAGGATATTGTTAACTCTCTCTCCCTGCTTCATAAGGCTACGGGATTCCTTGCTGATGCCTCTGGGGAGTCTGTCCGGGTGGCCGCACGTGCGGCGGCTCTGTCTAACTCCGCCCGACGAGCTCTTTGGTTAAAACTTTGGACTGGGGATGTGACGTCCAAGGTTAAGCTTTGCTCTCTCCCCTTCAGGGGGGAGTTGGTGTTTGGCCCGGCTCTTGATGAGATTCTGGAGCAGGCCACGGACAGGAAGAAGTCTCTTCCTGAACAGCGGTCGGCGCGGAAACGGTTTTTTTCGTCCGTCCCGTGATCCGGTCCCTTCCTCTCGTGGTAAGGGGAAGTCGGGGCGGTGGAGTTACCCGAAAGGGGGTAGAGGTCGGGGCTTCTTTGATCCCCCGTCCCACTCCCACCCTGACAAGCAGTGACTGTGCCAGGGTAGGGGGTCGGCTCTCGCAATTTTTTCCAAGGTGGCAGGAGGTCTCCTCCAATCCTTGGGTGCTCCGGGTCGTCCAATCCGGCTTGCACATAGAATTCATCTCACGGCCCCCCCAGTGCCTTTGGGTCACTACGCTTCCCTCTCGCACTCTTCAGAGCGCCTTGTGGCAGGGTCTTCAGACCTTGTTGGATTCTGGCGTGATTTCTTCAGTTCCCCTTCAGGAGGTCGGCAGGGGTCATTACTCTCGGCTCTTCATGGTAAAAAAGCCTTCAGGGGCCTACAGGATTATTGTCAACCTGAAGCCTCTGAATCGATTCGTGGTTTACCATCGGTTCAAGATGGAATCCATTCGGTCCACCATTCCCTTGATTGGTCAGAATTGGGTGATGGCCACTCTCGACCTCACGGATGCATATTACCATGTCCCGATACATCCGGATCATCGTCAGATCCTTCGGGTTGCGATCACGCGCAATCAGGAAGTTGTTCATTTCCAGTTCAACGCCCTTCTATTCGGGCTCTCCTCGGCCCCTCGGGTGTTTTCCAAGATCATGTCGGAGGTCGTTTCCTTTCTCCGGGGTCAGGGGATTTTTATTGTCCCCTACCTCGACGATTTTCTGATCCTGGCTCCCTCGTCTCACCAGCTGTCCCTCTCGGTTTCCGCCACCCTTCAGGTTTTCCGCTCCCTGGGCTGGCTTCCAAATTTGGCGAAGTCCGACCTGACTCCGTCCACGCGGAAGCAATTCCTGGGGATTCTTCTCGATTCTTCCCGGCAGACATCTTTTCTGCCGCCGGACAAGAGGGTGGATCTCGTGCGGAAGCTCGCTCGCTTCCGGGGATCCCGTCGTCCTTCCCTGAGGGAGGTCATGTCGGCGTTGGGTTCTCTGACGGCCTGTATCCCGGCGGTTCCCTGGGCGCAGGCTCATTCCAGGGTTCTGCAGGAATTCCTCCTGTCTTCCTGGGACAGGTCCTCCACCTCCCTCTCTCGGAGGGTGTCCCTCCCAGGTCGCGTCCGTTCCTCTCTGGCCTGGTGGCTGAACCCTCGGAACCTCCGGAAGGGGGTGTCTTGGGTCCAGTCTCCGTTGGTGTCCCTCACAACGGACGCCAGCCAGCGGGGGTGGGGGGCCACGGTTGCGGGCCACCACTTCCAGGGCCGGTGGTCTCCTCAGGTCAGTGCCAGGTCTTCCAATTTTCGGGAACTGATGGCGGTAGAGCTGGCCCTCCGAGCTGCGGGTGCTCTTCTCCACGGCTGTCACGTCCGGGTGTTCTCGGACAACGTCACGGCAGTGGCACATGTCCGTCACCAAGGGGGTACTCGGTTTGCCAGTCTTACGTCTCTTTCTGCAAGGATTTTTTCCTGGGCAGAACGGCATGTCCTGTCCTTATCGGCGGTTCATTTACGAGGGTCCGACAACGTCCAGGCAGACTTCCTCAGCCGGAGGGACATACATCCGGGCGAATGGTGTCTCCATCGGGAGGTCTTCGCCTCCCTGGTCTCTCGGTGGGGTCTTCCCGAAGTGGATCTGTTTGCAACCCTTCACAATGCCCAGGTGGAGTCGTTCTTCGCCCTGTCTCCGTCCGGTCGCCTGCTGGGGGTGGACGCGTTCTCTCATCCCTGGGGGTTCTCCCTGGCCTATGCGTTTCCTCCAATTCCTCTCATTCCGCGGACGCTTCAGAAGATCCGGCTGGACGGGGTTCCTACAATCCTGGTGGCTCCCCTCTGGCCGGGTCGCAGTTGGTTCAGCGCCCTGCTGAGTCTGGCATCGGACGGTCCCGTTCTTCTTCCACGGAGGCCCGATCTCCTTCACCAGGGGCCCATTCTTCATCCCGACCTTCCCAAGTTGAACCTAGCGGCCTGGTTATTGAAGCCAACTTGCTGAGGGCTAAAGGTCTTTCTGATGGGGTGATCTCAACTTTGCAGAAAAGTAGGAAGTCGGTCACCAATGCTATTTATGGGAAGATCTGGAAGAAGTTTGTGTCTTGGTGTGCGGCTGATCCTCCTGATCCCCTTCGTCCAAATATTGCTCGCATTTTGGATTTTTTGCAGGCCGGTCTGGAGTTGGGTCTCTCCCCCAGTACTCTCAAGGTGCAGATCTCGGCCCTCAGTTCCTTTTTTGATCAGGGTATAGCCGCTCACCCTTGGGTCCGTCGGTTTATGACTTCCGCCGGGCGGCTGCGGCCTCGGCTGCGGTCCCTTGTTCCTCCTTGGGACCTGAATCTTGTCCTCTCTGGTCTCACGAAGTCACCCTTTGAGCCGCTGTCCTCCTCGGATCTCCGGGTGCTGTCCCACAAGACCGCCTTCCTGGTGGCGGTCACGTCGGCTAGGCGTGTGGGTGAACTCCAGGCTCTTTCCATCCGTGAACCCTACCTTCGGATCCTGGAGGATAGTCTGGTGTTTCGCCTTGACCCTTCTTTTTTGCCTAAGGTGGTCTCTGACTTCCATCGGTCGCAGGACATTGTTTTGCCTTAGTTTTGTTCTTCCCCTTCTAATCCGAAGGAGGAGTGTCTTCATACGCTGGATGTTCGTCGCACGGTGCTCTTCTATCTCCAGCAGACTGCACCTTTTCGCGTCGACCAGAATTTATTTCTCCAGCTCTTCGGCCGCCGGAAAGGACTCAAGGCCTCCAAGGGTACGATCGCTGGTTGGATCAAGCAAGCCGTCTGCACGACCTACGTTCAGATGGGTCATTCACCTCCTGAAAAGTTCAAGGCTCACTCTACTAGATCCGTCGCTGCTTCCTGGGCTGAGCGGGGTGATGCTTCCGTTGAGCAGATCTGCAGAGCTGCTACTTGGTCCTCGGTCCATACTTTCACCCGTCATTACCGGCTGGACTTCAATCGGGATCTCACGTTTGGCAGGAGAGTCCTGCAGGCTGTTATCCCACCCTAAGGTATATTCGTTGGTATTCCTCCGTTCTGCTGTCGTGGAAGGTGACTAGAGAAAATAGAATTAGACTTACCGGTAATTCCATTTCTAGGAACCTTCCACGACAGCATTAATTTCCCTCCCTATTTCTTGTCTTCTTATTGTGATTGTTGTTCCTGCACTTGGTCGCTTTCATGCGGGTGTGTACAGTCAAAACACTGGTGTGTGCAGGAAGGGGAGGGGTTTTTAACCTCTTTGTGTTTCTTGTCCCCTAATAGGGCGGGGAGGCAACCTCCGTTCTGCTGTCGTGGAAGGTTCCTAGAAATGGAATTACCGGTAAGTCTAATTCTATTTTTTCATTGGCTGTAAGCCATAATCATCAACATTAACATAAACACTTGAAATAGATCACTCTGTAATGACTCTATATAATATATGCGTTTCACTTTTTTGTATTGAATTACTGAAATAAAATTAACTTTTTAATGCTGCAGTTCATTGAGATGCACCTGTAAGTGGCAATCTTTTTATAGACACTGGAAAGACAGCTTTGTGTTTTGCCCTTTGTCTCCTCCCCTCCCAATCTAGTTATATGCTATGTTTGCTGTTGGAGGGGCAGTTAGGTCAGTAAGTACGAAAATGAGCTCAACAGACTTCAGTCTTCTGTTTTGCTTTTCTTCCTTTGGAGAAATAAGCTCTGGTCTTTTGTAATGCAGTTGAAGTATGCACAGTCTATATTTGTCATTGCAGTCCTTGACTCTACAAGATTTCTTTGATTCTTCATGACTTTTTTTCTCCCTTTCCAGGCTATACAACCATATTCAGTTGTCTAGTAACTTAATGTCTGGTTGTGACTACTCACTCTTTAAGGTAAGTTTTATATATGTAAATATAGCTACATTATACATCAGATGGCTCATTAGCAATTGTCTATAACACATAATGTGATTGTTTTAAAATAACAGCATTTTTCTTTTGATTAGCATGAATTTTACAAATTCTGACACATTCTCTCTCTAACCCCTTTACCCCAGAGCCTGGTTGCACTTTAATGACCAAGCCTCATTTTGCAGTTCTGACAAGTGTGACTTTGAGGTCATATTTCTGAACACTTCATATTTTTTATTTGTGAAAAAAATCAAGAAATGTGAAAATGTAGCAATTTTCAGACTTTCAATTTTTATACCGTTAAATCAGAGAGCTCTGTCACAGAAAAGAAATGGCCCCCTCCATGCTGCAAATCCCGCCCTGAATCTTTCAAATCTGCTGCCCCTCCTCTGTCCGACGCGGTGAGTGACAGGAGCACTCGCGCCGGCGCAGTGGAGCGGGTGTCTGTGGGCATAGAAGTGCTGAAGTCTCCGAGACTTGACTAATCTTACAAGATTTGGGCACTGAAAGCGGCATCCGTGCCTGCGCAGTGGAGCAGGTGCCCGTGAATAGTGCACTTCTATGCCCACAGACACCTGCTCCACTGTGCTGGCGCGAGTGCTCCTGTCACTCAGCGTGCCGGCCAGAGGAGGGGCGGCAAATTTGAAAGATTCAGGGCGGGATTTGCAGCATGTAATGGCTGCAAAACTTTTCTCCACCTTGATGTAATAGTTGCCTCAATGACTCAATCTGAGTCCAGCTCCAGAGAGAATATAACTTCATATTTCAGGTATGTGGGGCACGCCTGGGCATATACAGGGGTTACTAGAACCCCATTTACATAATGCATAACCTGCTGGGCACAGTATAAAATGGCCTGGGGTGGGGGGGATGTTCCTTTTAATCAATAACATTTCCCACATGTCTACTTTGTCAGCACAATTTTGGAAAGTTTTTTGTTTTTTTTTTGTTAGGAAGTTATAAGGGTTCAAAGTTCATCAGTAATTTCTCATTTTTACATTAAAATTTACAAAACCATTTTTTTTATTGACCACATCACATTTGAAGTCCCATTGAGGGGCCTTTGTGACAGGAAATACCCAAAAGTGACACCATTCCAAAAACTGCACCCCTTAGACTGCTCGAAACCTTATTCAAGATGATTATTAACCCTTCAGGTGCTTCACAGGAAGTTAAGGAGGATCTGCCCCCCCCCCCCCCCCCCCACTTCCCACCCATAGATTTCAATCTTAAGTGCAGCACTGAATGCAGCATGTATACTGCATTCAGGCAACAGGTCCCCTATGTGTCTGTGTGCTTGGTACCCCGAGATATAGCCTTTGTAAAACTCAGAAGCCATGAAGGCAGTCCCTGGTGCTAGGAGCCACCTCGATCCATGAAAGCATTTCATGCTCCCTGTGTCTCTGTGCGAGGTATTGTTTCTTCTGGTCACACGCGCCTGTCCTGCTTCCTGCTCTTGCGTCAGAGCCTTTGCCCGCCCTGCTCCATGTTATTCTGTATAAATCAGGGCGGAAATCTCGCACTTGTGCAGAAGCTCTCCGCTTCTGATAACCATGCCAGCCCCAGCCCCCTTCTTCCCCTCCTCCTTTCTTCCCTGCTGGCCTCGGTTAACCTTGGATCATTGCCCGCAGGTAATCAGGCATGGTTGTCAGAAGAGGAGAGCTTCTGTGCAATCGTGAGATTCTGCCCTACTCAATGTATACAGAATAACAAGGAGCAGGGCGGGCATAAGAGCAGGAGGCGGGACAGGCTCGTGTGACCAGAAGAAACAATACCTCGCCACTGGCAAGGGGGACATCGAATCACCGGAAACGCCAGCAGCTGCATCGGAGACAGCACCTAACATGTGTAAGGAGCTCCGCAGATTCTACTCTGCTGCAGCTCGGTTGTTCTGCCCTCTCCCTGCCTGCAGTAAACCCTGTGCCCCACAGTGTGCATTCAATGACCATATACTGCCATAGCCATATACAATCATGCAGAACTCAAGGGCCACTAAGAAAGCCCCCAAAACCTTCAAGATTGATTACGCCTCTTGCATTATATGCAAAGCTCAACTGCCTAATTGATACACTACCCTGCACTGCCAGTCTTGTTAATCCAGTACTACACAGGAGTCCCCTGCTGACGCCGATTCTCCCTGCACCCCCAATCCACCTGATTGTTCCTCATACAATCCATGTCGCAATCCATGGATAAGCTCTCCACTACCCCAGGCCTTGCAGAGCCATCCCATGACCGGCAACCCAGGCCACTCTGAATCACAGGTGGACGTTCTGACTCACGAAAGCACGCCACATGGGTGCAGGCCATAAGACCCACAACTCTCCGTGGTGGAGCCAAGGCGGAAAAGACATCATAGAAACACTTCACTTACATCCTCACAGGGTTCCCACACCTAACCCACCAGAGACCTAGAACCAGGGACACCCTCATCTGGGGATTTTCATGATCTGGACTTGGATCTTGAACCGGAGGTCTCCTTTGATTTAGATACTCCTGACACGCAGGTCATGGTCGAGGATATAATCACAGCTGTCAATCAGACGCTTTATGTTGATGACCCTCGTTGTGAGACACCCGACCACGCTGTATCTTTTTAAGAGAGCAAAACGACCACAAAAATATTGTGGATCATCCTGAGTTTCAGGGAATCCTAAAGAAACATAGAACCCATCCAGATAAAAGGTTTGGGAACCATAAGGCTAATGAGGTTCTCTACCCCTTCTTTCCTGCCCTAGGCCAAGACTGGGCGGACTCCCCACAGGTTGACCCCCAGTCTCCCGTTTGGCAGCGAAAACCTTGCTTTCTCTACCTGATGGGTCTTCTATTAAAGACCCTACGGACCGAAAAAATTGACCAGCTGGCTTGCTCAGTTTTCGAAGCCACCGGCTCGTCCCTATCACCTTTCTTTGCTTCCATATGGGTCGCCAAGACAAACGTGACTTTGGCAGATACACTACACTCTTCCATATGGGATAGTAGTCTTTCTCCCGAATTGTCGTACCTTGCAGCCCATATTTTAGTAGCTGGAGAATATCTTATCCAAGCATCTCTGGATACAGCTAATTGCACAACTCTGGCAGCCTCTAATGCTGATACCATTCGCAGAGCGCTATGGCTCCGTGAGTGGAAGGTGGATTCTGTTTCTAAGAAATCTCACTAGTCTCCCTTATCTTAGCGGTCGTCTTTTCATAGAACGGCTGGATCAACTGAAGTCTGACCCACAGGAGGGATGAGCACTTTGCTTCCCCAACACAAATCAAGACGTCCCTTTGTCTGACGTCAGCAGACGCGTTTTCGTTCCTTTCGGAACTCGTTCAGCTGGTCGGCCCCCGCCTGTCGGACTACAAGCCGCTCCCGCGCAGGGACAGGGGTTCTCAGTCTGCCCCAAAATCGAACTCAGCCTGGCAGTGCCGCTCAAGACAGTTCAAGCCTAGGGGACCCTTATCCCATAAGTTCTTTGTCCTGACTCGCCCTCATTTACGGAAGACACAATCCTAGTATGCGGTCGACTTTTGCGCTTCCGCAACGTTAGGCTCGTCGTCAGACAACGGGTGAGTCAGGGAACTGGTGTCTTCCAGCTACAACATCAATTTCGTCTCCCGTCCACCCAATTGTTTTTTCTCATCGTCTCCCCAACGATCCACTTCAAGAACTTGCACCTTTTTCAAGGCCATCGACTCCTCCTACTGTGGCAGGAGTCATCATTCCGGTTCCGGAAAACAAACGCTTCAGAGGGTTCTATTCAAACCTTTTCGTTGTACCCAAAAAGGATGGTTCAGTCTTGTCCCATCCTGGATCTGAAGCACTTGAACAAATTTGTTTGTCTTTGTCATTTCCGCATGGAGTCTCTTCACTCCATCATTTCATCAATGGAGGAGGGAGAATTCCTAGCCTCCTTCGATATTCGAGAATCGTATCTTCACATCCCGATTTTCCCATGCGCGCCAACAATACCTGCGATTTGCAATCCATGGCAATCACTTTCAGTTCGTCGCTTTGCCTTTCGGACTCCCCACAGCTCCCATGGTCTTCACCAAAGTCATGGCGGCCGTCATATCCATTCTTCACTCACAGGGCATAGTCGTTCTTCCCTATCTGGATGACCTCCTGATCAAAGCCCCTTCCTTCGCAGACTGCGAAGACAGCGTTCGCTTCACAGTAGACCCTCTCTCTTGCCTGGGGTGGTTGGTCAACCTATCCAAGTCCTCTCCAGTCCCGAATCAAACGATTACCTTCCTAGGGATGGTTCTCAATACATCCCGCAGATTGGTGCTTCCCCTCAGGACAAGTCTCGTGCCCTATGTCAGAGCGTGCGGACTCACTCCCTTCGCTTCGGGATGAGAGTCTTGGGCAGGATGGTTGCGGCGATGGAGGCAGCCCCCTTTGCCCAACTGCATCTCAGATCCCTACGCATGGCCCTTTTGACAGCCTGGGACAGTAGCTTGTTCACCTTAGACAGAACCTTTCGGCTCTCCCCCAGGATCAAATGCTCTCTTCGCTGGTGGCTGAAACCAGCTTTCCTCTCACAAGGGAGGTCCTTCCTTCCGGCTCACTGGGCAGTACTCACTACCGACGCCAGCCTGATAGGTTGGGGTGCATTCTACCGCCACCATACTGAACAAAGCCAATGGTCAGCACAGGACTCCCCACTTCACATCAACCTCTTGGAGATTCGTGCCATATTCTTGGCTCTCCAGTCTGTCCATCAACTTCTTGCGGGCCGCCACATACGTATCCAGTCGGACAATGCCACAGCAGTGGCATATCTCAATCACCAAGGGGCAACCCGCAGTCTGAAAGTGATGAAAGGGGGAACCCATTCTCCACTAGGACGAATCCACCCGGTCAGTGCACATTCCGGGAGTCGACAACTGGGCGGCAGATTTCTTCAGCCGTCAGGGCATTGCTTCAGGGGAGTGGGTGCTACATCCAGAAGTTTTCCAGCAGATGTCATCGCTGGGGGACTCCAGATGTGGATCTCATGGCTTCGCGTCTGAACGCCAGGGTGCCCACATTCATAGCTTGGTCTCACGACCCGCTGTCTGCAGGAGCGGATGCACTAGTCCAGCCGTGGACTCTGTGTCGTCTCCCCTGTATTTTTCCCCTGCTGTCGCAAATTCCCGGTTTTATGGAAAATCAAGGCGGAAGGCATCCCAGTCATTTTAACAGCACCTGATTGGCCCAGGTGCGCCTGGTACGCCGATCTCGTGCAGCTCGTTGCCGACAACCCTGGCGTCTTCCGGACCTGCTCACTCAGGGTTCAATGTGCCACCATCTTTTGACGGCCATGAATTTTACGGCGTGGCTGTTGAAACCTGGGGTGTGATTCAAACTATAATCAGAGCAAGGAAGCCCGCCTTGGCTTGTATTTACTACCGCACTTGGAAGGCTTTCTTTACTTGGTGCAAGTCTCTCACAGCCACTCGCCTCTAGTATTTTTTCTCCAGGCCCCTTCCACGACAGCATAGCAGGTTGCCTCTCCACGCCCTAATTGGGACAGGAAGCAAAGAGAGGTTAAAAGGCCCCTCCCACCTCCCACAAGCCAGTGTCTTTCCTGTCCTCATGGGGCATGGAGGGTTTTTTTTTCTCTGTGCTGTGGCGGCCAGCAAACTTCAGCATACCTTTTTCCTTTTGAGGCTCGGCAGTCTTGGTCGGGCTCGGCTCCTCCTCTACTGCTCCCATGGTGTTGTACTATGGGACCAATGCCTGGCCCTCCGGATCCCCGGTGGGGGTGATGCGGGCTGTGATATCCCTGGTCGGCGGCCTCCTGCTGGGGGAGCCTGCCGGCTGCTTCCCGCGCGCATGCACGTTGTCCCGCGCGGCCGGAAGTGACGCAGATGGGCGGGACTTCCAGTCAGGTGCTTTCCCGGCGGGAGAGCGGCGCTTGCGGATGCCGGTGTCGGGACTCGGTGGGGCAGCGTGCGGGCACGTCTCCCCTGAGGCGGCCTGCCCAGGACCCGGCGCGGGAGGTGGGGAACCTTTTTTGGACACTGGGAGGGGCAGGCCTTTCTGGATGTAGGCTGCCCTGAAACCGGCTGAACCACGGTAAGCTCTTGTGCGGTGGTGCCCTTGCATCAGGCACAGCCCAGTGTTCCCCCTGCCTCAGAGCTGGGGGGGGTCCTTATGGTCCGGCTGACGGTTCCTTCTCCTGTGGGTTTTCCTAGGGAGACGACACTGTCCCTGGGAATGCTTTTGCATGCCCAGCTTGTGTGAAGGACTTCCCATTTTGCTGGGATGTCGCGGTGTCAGAGCTGCGCGGACGACATGGGTCTCCCTTGCCTGGTGAGATAGTCCAGGGTAGACCAGATCGTACAGGCTTCCCTGTCCTCCCTCGCACCGGAGGCTCCTATAGCCAGGCCTTCCTCCCCTAAAAAATGAGGAAGCTCCTGGCTGCCCCTTCTGGCTGTGAAGTCTTTGATTCAGCCTCTAATATGCCCTCTGTAGCAGCCTCTGCTTCCTGACAGGCTGGGCTTGGACAATTCCTGGTTTCCTCGGTTACCATGGGGGTCTTGTTTGGGGCTGTTCGGAGCACTAGGGGTTGTGAGAGGAGATAGTCCTCTCCTCCGTCAGGATGAGTGGTTTGCTGGGCTTACATCTGCTAAGCTGCCTGTTTTTTCCGGTTCATTCCTCCTTTCTGGCTCTCCCCTCTCAGGAATGGGATTTCCTGAGTACTGTTTCCAGAGTGTTCTCAGTCGCGGGTTCCTCCTGAGTTCCCCTGGGTTGTCCCAAAGGGTGGACGTGAGGGGGTACAGCCACTCTCCTTTTGTAAATAGGAGCTCTCTGTGGCGCAGTTGGTAAACCAACTGGATAACAGCCTGTTCTGTTCTGTTAGGGTATGTGCACATCAGTCGTTTCTGCATCTTTGCAGAACGACCGGGAACCGGTGGGGAATGGCAGAACTGAGTTTTCTGAACTCGCCAGTGTCCCTGGTTTTGTTAGCGTTTTGCTAACGATTTGCGATCGGGTTACTAGCGTTTGGACAGCGTGTTCTTGGCGATTTCCCCGGCGTTTTTCTTAGCGATTTCCAGACTGGTCTTTGGTGCACTTGTTCAGCTGGACCCGCTGGGAAAACGCTGAAAAGAAGTCGCTTGCTCTATCTTTGACAACCGGTGGAAAACCGGTGAATAAACTGAAATCGTCAAGACAAAAATCGTTCTAATGTAGACAGCGTTTTCTAAACTCCATTGACTAGCATGTTAATCCAACCGGTGGCTAGGATTAACATAACATAAAACTCAGCGGAAACTGCCGACGGAAAACGTTCAAAAACAGCCCACAAAACGACTGATGTGCACATACCCTTAGCGTCCTCTCTTTACAGGCCCGCTGGACCGAACGATTGAGTGCTTTATGAAGTGTTCGTGGGAGGCCTCCTCCTCTAGCTTACGGGCGAATTTCGCTGCTTCTTGTGTGTCTAGATCCCTCCTTACCTGGCTGGATCTGTGGGTATCCCATGTTTCCCTAGGCACCCTTGGGAAGTTCTCCTTGCTTCCTTTCCCTTGGCCTGGCAGCACCCTGTGTACTCGCAGTCGCCTCCGCGGACTCTGTCCGTTTGACTGCTAGGATGTCGGTTTTTGCCTCCCGGTTGTGTGGCTGTCGGTGTGGAGTGGGGATCCCACTTCCGAACTGCAGCTAGGCTTGATCCCCTTCGCAGGTGATTTGGTATTTGGGCCGGCTTTGGTGGAGATCCTGGAGAAGGCGCCTGTCTGCGGGGCTCTTGCGGTGCATGAGCCCCCCTGGTCACGGACATTTTGTTCTTCGGTGCCTCGGAACTCCCAGCCCCACGGGACTGGGTAATCCGGACGGTGGAGTTCCCAGAAGGGTAGAGGGGACCATATCCTTGACCCTTCCCGTCTGCAGCGGCAACAGCCTGCCTGACGGTGACTCAGTTCAGGTGAGGGAGGGGAAGCAGACTTGCGGCCTTTCTCCCCTCATGGCGGCAGATTTTGTTGGCAGTGGATGATAGGGGTCCTTTCGGTTCCTCTTCGAGTTCGGGTCTCCAGGTTCCCGGCCTGCGTTCGCAGGGCACGCACGGTATTCTATACGCAAAAGCCTCATTTCCATGCCATGGAGTGGTGTTAGGTCTACTCCCACCTCTTCTTGGTCAGGATGCCATCTGGGGTCTCCCGGGTCCTTATCTGCCTGACACGCTCAACCTACATGTCGGGTACGAGCGTTTCCGGATGGAGTCTTT
Organism: Allobates femoralis; assembly: GCA_033576535.1. Classification (NCBI taxonomy): domain Eukaryota; kingdom Metazoa; phylum Chordata; class Amphibia; order Anura; family Aromobatidae; genus Allobates; species Allobates femoralis. Next base: position 263,974,510 of record JARQOC010000003.1, read on the forward strand.
TTTCCTCTCAGCGATTCCGTTGATGGGCGACACCTCCAGATGGCTACAACCGCTTTGATGGGCTCTTGCTTCCCGTTCCCTTTCATCCTCGGCACTGGAAGTTCTTCATCTTCGCACTTCCAGTTCACTGTCCTTCCCTTCGGGCTCTCCTTGGCTCCCTGTATTTTCTCGGAGCTGTTGACGGCGGTGGTGGCCTTTCTGTGGGGTCGGGGCAGATGGTTATTGCCATGTCAGGATGTCTTCCTTCTAGTTGCTCCCTCCGCTCACGCCTTCCTGCCTGGAGCCACGGCAGTCGTCCGTTGTCTCCCTCCCTTCGGTCGGCTCTTTCAACTCTGGGATCCTTGTTGTCCGGCATTCCATTGTCTTGTGGACTCTGGTCCACTCTCGAGCCTTCCCGACCACATCCTGTCTCATTGGGACAGATTCCTTTTGTCCCAGACTTCCGGGTTTCGCCTCCCAGGAGGCGTCTCCTTGTCTCTCCTCTGGTGGTTGACCCTCTCGACCTGTTGCCAGGGGTTTCCTTGGTTCGGTCTCCTGGTCATCCCCCTGACTATGGCCGCCGGCCGGGTTCCAGGATTATGGGGTCGTGCCATATGTTCCCAGTCCTCCTTTTCTCGGGAGCTGGGGCGGTCGCGGAAACCCTCCTTGCTGCTCGAGGTCTGCATGGGATCTCTCGTTCTGGGGTCTTCAGTTGTCACCTCGGTGACTCCCCTCGTCATCAGGGGGTCCATGGTCCTGCGCCCTGCTGTCGGGGTCCTCCCGGTTCTTCCTCTGGGCGGAACTGTGCCTGCTTTTTCCTTCGATCGTTCCCCTGATGAGGTCATTGCGCCTTCCGGCGGATTTCCTCCGCCGCCTGGTATTCCACCCAGGAGTGTGGAACTTGGACCAGGTGGGTTCTACTCTCTGTTGGCATGATGAGGTCCCCGGCCTTCGTCCTGTTCGCTTCCCGCTATTTCCCTTCAGGCAGGTCCTCTGAGGAAGTTCAGGGACGGCAATGTTCTAACCATCCTTGTGGCTCCGCTGTGGCCGAGGAGAGGCTGGTTTCACCCTGATTATATCTCTCAATCTCGAGGGTCGGTCGTTTTGGGCCCTGACCCCTCCTTACTGTTTCTGGGTTCGCTATGTCCTCCAGATCTTCGGTGGCTCGGCTTAGCTGCTTGGCTTCTGGGCCCCTGTACTGAGGCCTCCGGGCCTGTCTGGACGATTTGTGGCTACCTTGCCGGGGTCCCGTAAGCCGGTCCCTTCTGCGATTTCCAATGCAGTGTGGCTGCGATTCTTCTCTTGGTGTGGTTCTCGTCCTTCCAGATGTCTCGCCCTTTCTGGATTTTCTCCAGGTGGGTTGGTCCTGGGACTTCCGCCAGCCACATTGTGGGCTGGTTTCGGCTCTCAGCCCGCTCTTTGGTGCAGTTGGGCATCTCTTCCCTGGGTTCGCCGATTTATGGTATCTGCTTCCAGACTTTGTCCGCGAGGGGTCCTTGCTCCTGCCTGGGCTCTCGTTGTGGTCCTGTTTGGCCTGTCACGTTCTCCCTCTGGGCCGCTCTCTTCCACTGCTGTCCAGTTGTTGTCTCGCAAGACTCCTTTTCTCGTGGCAATTACGTCTGCTCGGCGGGTCGGGATGCTTCTGGCTTTGTCCATCTGGGACCCATAATTCTCTGTCCATGCTGACAGCGTTGTCCCTCAGCTGGTCCCTTCATTCTTCTTCATGGGGGTCTTGATGTTCCATCGCTCCCAGTCGATTGTCCTTCCTTCCTCCGATCGATATCCTCGGACTCCGGAGGAGGTCGACTTCCATTCCTTAATGTTCGCAGAACCAGGTTGTCTTAGGGTGGTGATACCCTGGCGCATAGTTCCCTACCTTTTTCTTCCGCCCTTTGGCCGTCGGGTGGGCTCGTCCGGGGCTTCGAGTCCCGTGGCCCCCTGGACCACCCGTGCCATTCCAGTTCTGGCCTCGCCCGGCGGGTTCTGTCGCCTTCCGGGTTTCCTGCCCTTCTGCCTGAGCTTCCTCAGTCTTCGGGGCACGTTGGGCAGGGGCTTCACCGTAGCGGCTCTGCGAGGCTGCTGCGTGGTCCTCCCTGCGTACCTTCCCAACACCTTATTGTCTGGATCTGGGATCCCCCGGGGATTTGGCTTTTTGCAGGATGTCCTGCAGGCTGTGGTTCCCCCCCCTAGGTATCAATTCGTTGGTATTCCTCCTATGCTGTCGTGGAAGGGGCCTGGAGAAAACAGAATTATTCTTACCGTTAATTCCTTTTCTAGGGCCCTTCCACGACAGCACTTAATTCCCTCCCTATTTCCTTGTGTTTCCTGGAATGTGTTCCTATTCCTCCTGCTATGGTTCTTTGTAAGACACTGGCTTGTGGGAGGTGGGAGGGGCCTTTTAACCTCTTCTGCTTCCTGTCCCAATTAGGGCGTGGAGAGGCAACCTCCTATGCTGTCGTGGAAGGGCCCTAGAAAAGGAATTAACGGTAAGAATAATTCTGTTTTTCTCTCCCCGTAATTCTCGGTTTTCTTCAGTTGGGACTAAACCCTGGTCTGTCTTCTGGTTCCCTAACAAAATCAAATTTCTGAACTGTCTGTGCTCTTCTAGCGCCGTCTCGCATTAAAACCTCAAGTCAGAATCTTTGTTCAGGGTTTCTTCCGTCTGATTCCCCCTTACAGGAGGCCACTTTAAGCGCGGGATCTCAATCTGGTCTTGGACGTTCTTCAGAAACCCCCCTTTGAGCCCCTCAGGGAAGTTCCTCTCTGGCTTCTGTCCTGGAAGGTTGTTTGTCTTGTGGTAATCACCTCTATCCGTCGTGTTTCTGAGTTGGCAGCGCTTTCCTGCAAATCTCTCTTCCTGGTTTTTCACCAGGATAAAGTTGTGCTCCGGCCGGTACCTTTAGTTTCTTCCATAGGTGGCATCTCCTTCCACCTCAATGAGGAGATTTCTCTCCCTTCATTTTGCCCACACGGGATCTGGATAGAGCTCTTCGATACTACGTCTCTAGAACGGCGCCCTTCCGGAAGTCTGATTCTCTATTCATTCTTCCAGAGGGTCACAGAAAGGGCATGGCAGCATCCAAGGCCACCTTGGCCAGATGGATTAGATCAGCTATCCAGGAAGCGTAACAATTTGTGAACATGGCCGTTCCAGTCGGTTTAAGAGCACACTCCACGCGTGCGGTAGGGGGATCCGGGGCCATCTGGTACCAGACATCTGCACAGCAGGTGTTCAAAGCCGCCACCTGGTCCAGTCTGCATACTTTTGCTAAGAACTACAATGTTCATACTCTGTTATCGGCAGATGCGAGTCTGGGTAGGCGTATCTTGCAGACGGTAGCTCATTTACAGTCATATGAAAAAGTTTGGTCACCCCTTCTTAATCTTCCTTTTTTTTATTTTTTTTTTTTATTTAAAATTTTTTTTTTTTTTTTTTTTTTTTTTGCAACAGCTATTTCAGTGTGATATATGTAGTAACTGATGGACACAGTAATACTTCAGGTGCGAAATGAGGTTTATTGTACTAACCAAAAATATGAAATATGCATGATTTCAAAATTTGACAGGTGCCAAAGTATGGGCACCCTTCTGATTCTCATGATTTGAATACTCCTAACTACTTTTTACTGACTTACTGAAGCACTATATTGGTTTGGTAACCTCATTGAGCTTTGTACTTCATAGCCCGCTGTATCCAATCATGAGAAAAGCTATTTCAGGTGTCCACTTGCAAGTTGTTCTCCTAGTTGCATCTTCTCTGAGGAGTGGCATCATGGGCTCCTCAAAACAGCTCTCAAATGATCTTAAGAAAAAAAAAAATTGTTCAACATAGTTGTTCAGTGGAAGGATACAAAAAGTTGTCTGAGATTTAACCTGTCAGTTTCCACTGAGGAAAATGGTATGGAAATGGAAGACCACAGGGACAATTCTTGTTAAGGCCAAAAGTGGCAGGCCAACAAAAATATCAGAAAGGCAGAGAAGAAGAATGGTGAGAACAGTCAAGAACAATCCACAGACCACCTCCAAAGACCTGCAGCATCATCTTGCTGATGATGGTGTCGCTGTCCATCGGTCAACAATACAGCGCACACTGCACAAGGAGAAGCTGTATGGCTGCCCCAGAAAATGGCGCATTCTTAGAAGCACCATTTCCTGGCACTGTACCCAACTCTTTCAGCTGCTACTTAGCAGTGGCAAACTGGGTAATACTGGGTTAATGTCAGCATGTATTGCTAGCTGGCACTAAGCCCGAGGTTCATACTATCAGGCCAATATTAGATCCAGCCAGTATGAACCTCAAAGTAATAATAAATACACACATAGAGAAAAATAATTTATTTAGAAAAATAACACAGGCAGCCCTCTACTGCCCTTTTTAATACCCCTCAGTAACCCTCCACAATCTTCTGATGACCTGATCACATACTATCTAGTACAGTGCTGGATTGTATCTTGTGTCAGAGCTCCGTGCAGCTGCAGCAGTTCTGACACTGCCTGTAGCACTGACAGCATGCTGAATGCATGGTGCGTGATGCTTTCCATAGTCTGGTTACCTGGGGGTCGTCATGGCAACGACTATGGGTCACTATGGCAGAGATGGTGTCCCCGTGATTGCGTCACAGGTACTCGATCACTTGGGCGAGGAGCGCGATTCCTCTTTCTTGCCTCCTAGATGCTGTGATTGCATTGAGCTTGGTTTCAGCTGTGAGATCAGCTACAGACTCGGCGGTGATCGTGCGGACACAGCCGCGGTGCCCGCAAAATTGCCATGACGTGCTGGATACGTCTATTGGAGTGCAAAGGTTTCCTGGATGTATCCAGTATGTCCATTGGCACAGAGGTTAAAGGGAATCTATCAATAGGATCAACACTCTTAATTCATCTATATTGGCATGCAGATCAAAGGAAGCTGAATATATTAATGCCTTTATATCTGCTATCCGATGTCTTATTCCAGAGAAATCCACATTCTTCTTAGCATGTAAGTGACCAATTAAGAACTATGGGCTTGACATTGATCTCCCTGAGAATCTCCTTTCAGAGCTTATATTACTTGAAATGTACTTGATGTTACCATTGTGAGACTTGGAATTCAGGAAAGCAGACTATCAGTCATTACTTGTCTCACACTAGTAATGCCCTCTTTTGAAGCAGATTGTTTTATTTAATTGGAAGGAGAGAACTGCAAAAACAATTATGGTACCGTCACACGTTTCAACATCGCCGGCGATATTGACCGAAAGTGACGTAACATCGCTGTTGCCGTTAATGTCGCTTGTGCGTTGATGTAACGTTGCGATTCAACGCCGATAAGTTGCCTCAGTCGAGTCGCCAGGTTCCAGTGCATGTAGCTTCCTGGCGATGTTGCTTAGGCGATCTGTTGTGATCCTCTGTGACATGGCGATAGCGATGATAAAAGCAACTTCAGACATCGCCGAAGCAATCCCGTAGGCGTGTTTGGGCGTAGTTTCAACGTGGACCGGTGTGCGGAGATTGGTGGCAGCTCGTGCGTTCCGATTGGTAGCCCTTGTCCAAGGCGCCATATTTGATGATCTGTACGTCCATCAGCACACTCCTCTTCTTCTCCAATAGTGCTGAAAGAGCTTGTAACAAGGAGCGTGAATACAAGTCTGCAGGCCATTGATGTGGGCTGTATATGTGCGCATCTTCTGCATATTAATATCGACACAAACATGGACAATACCATTGTGTGGGAACACTATATATGTGACACATCACTGACCAGACACAAATATATCTGCACACACATAGTTAATCCAGGCTCCAACAGTATCCATACACAGATCTCAAGAGTGTTGAGTATGAGATGTAGCTGAACTAAACACATACCCATAACCATAATTGGCTTAATACAGACAGCACCACACCTGCGCTCGTATATTACACTTTGGCGACGCAACAGTGTCTACCAACAAGCCGCCACACATCACACGAGAGTTGAATGAAATGCCAACCAAACCACACATGCGTTGGTTAAAATCCATATTTGACACATATGAAAGAGCTAGGCTTCAAATGTAGTAGGAGCAACCAATAAGTGTTATAGGTGTCATAAAACACACTGTGGCAAGCCTACCTTCTAGCCGCGCCCCCCACCCCACCCCCAAAAAAAACCCCACATTACTCATGTGGTTACCCTTTGTGACGCGGCAACGTCCACTGGCAACTTCAACTCCCAAGTTGCTCAGATGATTCCTGCATCGCCACATCGCCTGAAGTTGAAAGACATCGCTACGTGTAACAACACCAAAGCGATCTTGGCAACGTTCCGAAAACATGCGTGCGCCCGTGAGTTGCCGGCAATGTTGAAACGTGTGACGGTACCTTAAGAAACACAATAAGGTTTTATCTGGGGACATGCAAGTGTTCCATAAGTGGACAATAGGCTCACCTTGTGTAGTTGGGAGAAGCCACAACTACTATAAAAGAGTTAACACAGCTACTGTAGCACCTCAGAAGATAGTTTTCAATGAGGAGCAAAGGAAAAGGGTTAAAGCTGCACTACTGCAAGTAAGATAATCATCTGCAAGGAGTTTCTATGTTCTCCCCATGTTTGTGTGGGTTTCCTCCGAGCACTCCGGTTTCCTACCACACTCCAAAGACACATTGATTGAGGCTCACAATCTAAACATCCTAAGGGAAGAAGTGTGCTGCAAATGTATGTAAAGTGCTATGGAAGTAATAGCGCTATATAAATGAATAAATATCTGAATTGGACTGGATCTTTCTTGTGGTAGCCCGACGCGGAAAACCGGCCATAGATCTTAACAGCTCACTAACATAAGAAAAATGTGGATTTCTCTGGAATAACTGGGTATTTTACTTTATTCAGATTCCTGTGTCCTACATGCGCCTTAAAATTGCAACTTTTATTTTTAGTCATTTGGTGCCTCTAATCCATTGTTATATTAAATTACATTTAAAAGTATACCTGCTATTTAGGAGACGTACTCTAGTGATGTCTGTGAAATTGTATCCCTCAAAGGTAGTCTGTCATCCTCAAAGCTCAAACTGAACATTTTAGACATTCACACAGGAAAGCTTAGCCCTTATATACACTATGACTGTAGAGTAGATTTTTGCAAACTTAATTTTTTTTTTTTTTTTTTTGAGAGCATAATTCAGAGTCCTTTTGTGCACCTTGTTCAGCCCCCTCAGATAACATCCTGTACCCTCCATTTATTGCGATTGACAGTGCTTTGATGGGAACCGGACAAATGGTACATGCTGCCCAAACGGTGTGCAACATACATCAGCCCCTGGCTGTGTTATCCCAACCAAGTGTGTTTTTTTTTTTTTTGTTTTTTTTTTCTCCTCTAAAATACCACAGTTTTTAGCAGTATTGCTGCTAGGCCTTGAAGATCTACCAAGCAAATATAGACCTATAATAGCACATATCCTTCTCGCAGCAAAAAATACTATTGCAGCTAAATGGAGAGACCCTCTTCCCCCTAACATTGAACACTTAGTTGAAAAAATTGCTTGCCATAACACTTATGAACATGTGTTTGCTCTCAGGAACAACTTACTAAACAAATATTATAGAAAATGGTATGACTGGAATCATATTATGACTCCCTCATCGCCGTTGTGAGTCCTTGCGTTATGTTAGATAGATAATGATACTGAAATACTCTACACACTTGTATCTAAATGGTTCCAATGGGCTCTTCACACTCCAATTTATCCCCCCCCCCCCGCCAATTTCCCTTTTCTACTGCCTTCCCTTATTGATTAACATGATTTATAAAATTGTAAATAGTTCTTTAACTGTTTGAATGTAACCCATTTGATGCTAATACGCACTACAAATCTCTGAATCTATATAAGACTTTATAAATCTCGAGGTTACTAGATTCTATGTATAATACTACCTCAATTTTGACTTACCGTATATACTCGCGTATAAGCCGAGTTTTTCAGCCCAAAATTTGGGCTGAAAAGTCCCCCCTCGGCTTATATGCGAGTATATAAAAAAAAATAAAAAAATACAGCCGCAGCCCCGGAGGTATACAGGCCCCCCCCATCAAGTTCCAGGGCCCCCCCACCTTGCGCGCAGCCTGTAAAGGAAAATCATACTTGCCAGAGTCCAGTCGCGCCGTCCGCAGCTGCCGACATGACGATCCCGGGCTCCATTCAGCGTCTTCCGCATTTCCTGTAGTCGCGGGCAATGACACATTGCCCGCGCGCACAGGAAGCCGGAAGACGCTGAATGGAGCCCGGGATCGTCATGTCGGCAGCTGCGGACGGCGCGACTGGACTCTGGCAAGTATGATTTTCCTTTACAGGCTGCGCGCAAGGTGGGGGGGCCCTGGAACTTGATGGGGGGGGCCTGTATACCTCCGGGGCTGCGGCTGTATACAGCCCTGGGGCTGCGGCTGTATACAGCCCTGGGGCTGCGGCTGTATACAGCCCTGGGGCTGCGGCTGTATACAGCCCTGGGGCTGCGGCTGTATACAGCCCTGGGGCTGCGGCTGTATACAGCCCTGGGGCTGCGGCTGTATACAGCCCTGGGGCTGCGGCTGTATACAGCCCTGGGGCTGCGGCTGTATACAGCCCTGGGGCTGCGGCTGTATACAGCCCTGGGGCTGCGGCTGTATACAGCCCTGGGGCTGCGGCTGCTGTATATACCCCTGGGGCTGCGGCTGCTGTATATACCCCTGGGGCTGCGGCTGTATACAGCCCTGGGGCTGCGGCTGCTGTATATACCCCTGGGGCTGCGGCTGCTGTATATACCTCTGGGGCTGCATATACCTCTGGGGCTGCATATACCTCTGGGGCTGCATATACCTCTGGGGCTGCATATACCTCTGGGGCTGCATATACCTCTGGGGCTGCATATACCTCTGGGGCTGCATATACCTCTGGGGCTGCATATACCTCTGGGGCTGCATATACCTCTGGGGCTGCATATACCTCTGGGGCTGCATATACCTCTGGGGCTGCATATACCTCTGGGGCTGCATATACCTCTGGGGCTGCATATGGGGCTGCATATACCTCTGGGGCTGCATATACCTCTGGGGCTGCATATGGGGCTGCATATACCTCTGGGGCTGCATATACCTCTTTGGCTGCATATACCTCTGGGGCTGCTGTATACTACCACTGGGGCTGCTGATGTATATACCACTGGGGCTGCTGCTGCTGTATATACCTCTGGGGCTGAATATACCTCTGGGGCTGCATATACCTCTGGGGCTGCATATGGGGCTGCATATACCTCTGGGGCTGCATATACCTCTGGGGCTGCATATGGGGCTGCATATACCTCTGGGGCTGCATATACCTCTTTGGCTGCATATACCTCTGGGGCTGCTGTATACTACCACTGGGGCTGCTGATGTATATACCACTGGGGCTGCTGCTGCTGTATATACCTCTGGGGCTGAATATACCTATGGGGCTGCATATACCTCTGGGGCTGCATATGGGGCTGCATATACCTCTGGGGCTGCATATGGGGCTGCATATACCTCTGGGGCTGCATATACCTCTGGGGCTGCATATGGGGCTGCATATACCTCTGGAGCTGCATATACCTCTGGGGCTGTATATACCTCTGGGGATGCTGTATACTACCACTGGGGCTGCTGCTGTATACTACCACTGGGGAGGCTGCTGTATACCTCACTGCTGGGGGTTGTATACCTGTGCTGGAGTCCACCCTCGGCTTATACGCGAGTCAATAAGTTTTCCCAGTTTTTGGGGGCAAAAGTAGGGGGGTCGGCTTATACACGAGTATATACGGTAATTACAAAAATTAATTAATCTGAACTGTACGATTCTGATGTTCTTCCTATTGAACTAGATTGTAAAATCCATTAATTTGTATGATTATATCTATTCAATAAAAATATTTTGAACATAAAATACCACAGTTTTTGAGTCAGCCACTAGAGACATAAGTGCATAGTAAACTGATTTGAGAGGCAGGTCCCCAGCAGCTGTTGCCAATGATTGACAGGTCTCTGCCTACATGGTCTCATAGGCAGAGACCTGTCGGTCACTGACAGCAGGTGGGGAGACACCGCCAGGTAACCCGCCTATATTGCTAGTGTACACTGTGGTCACAGTGTTTGAGTCTAGCTGGCTGAGATAATACAGCCAGTCGTTGATGCATGCTGTTCATGGATTCGGCAGTATGAACCAGCTGTCACATTTCCATTAACGCACTGCCTGTTCTCGATCCCAACCCTCAATGCACTGACTTTTCTGGGGCTGAGAGCAGGCACCTAGTCATTGTGCGTTTTCCTCTCTTCTGTCATTGATCCTTTGTGCAGAGAGTAACTGCTATGCAGAGGTAGATGAGATTGTGCACACATGGGTGCTGTGTATATGCTTGGTCCCTGCATGTTGCTGTGCATGTTCTCTCTGTCCCCTCCTGTCAGAATCTGCTGTCTGATGCTGAGTGATCCTATGTACACAAAGGAGAGAGGTGAGAAGGCACTCATACACTCTGAACCTTTATGTGCCCTAGAAGTGTCAGTGTGTGCAGAGCTGTGTATGTGGGTCAGGCTTCCTTTCATAACAAGTGCTGTCCATAGCCCTGTGTTATGCCAGGTGTGCACTGCAGCCAATGAGCAGCTGCTATTGGGCCAGGATGCTTCGCTCTTACTTCCTTCCTACTTCCTGTATGTTCGACAAATAGAACAAGTGAGGCCAGAGGCTGACCTGGCATAACAATGCCACACGAACCCTGCAGAGGTATGTTTTTATTTTAGAACAAGTAACAGGTTGTTCAGGTAATGAACAGCCGCTTTCAGCACTTGCTTCTGGGCACGGTTCACGTAGCTCATAAGTATATTACAGATGGATGATCTGCCTCTTAGGCTGCTATCATAGGGATGAAGACATTTATTGCGAAACCTGAAACTTTATTTTTTCTCTCCAGGATGGAATTGAGCCCATGTGGGAGGATGAAAAGAATAAGCGTGGAGGAAGGTGGTTAATTACCCTGAACAAGCAGCAAAGAAGAAATGACTTAGATCGTTTTTGGTTAGAAACGGTAGGTGTTGATCCTCATCATACCTGATACATTGTCAGATGGGTTGGAGAAGAAAAACTATAAAAAGCTGTATGCTACCTTCATTCTGCGAAGCAGCATAACGCAGTGGAGACTGCGATTTCAGCTGTTGGCCATGGATGAGTTTGTCATAATGATGGCAGCTACAGATCTAAAATGACAAACTACTTGGGTTTTCTCCTTGGCCTGATCTTGTTGAACATTTTCTGCTTACTTTTTATAGACATTTTTTTTTTTTTTTTTTTTTTAAGAGGTTTGTGAATTGTAGTTATATTTGTGCCTAATGTGTTGTATTCTATACATAGTGGAGGACCAAGAAAGTAAAGCTAGAGCAGTTGTATGGCTTTTACTGATACTATCCTCCTATAAAAAAACAAAATGGTAGAGGAACAGGCCTGATTCCAAGACTGACTCAAGGCCTACTTAATCTACCACATTGGTTACAGTAGCACACTGGAAAACAAAGAAAAGATTAAGGGGATAAAATGTTTGGTTGTTTTTTAATAAGTTAAAAATTATCTAGAAACATGACTCTCCAGGAAGGGCTGTGGAGTTGGAGTCTGAGTCAGAGCTAATTTTAGTGGAGTCAGAGTTGGCATCCGTATAAAATGGACCGATTCCTAAAATTCTATAATGAATTGGGTACAGTAGTTCAATGCAAAATGTGCTGAATATTATGAATCATTATTATGTTTATCTAAATATCTTGATTATTGTATCATAATAATGATTAAAGGCCTGATGTTCACATTGTGCTACAGTAAATGTATCACCTAAACTTGAACAATGTATGAAGGAGTCGGATTCTGAGTTAGGGAAATTGAGGAGTCGGAGATGGTGGTTTGGCTTACCGAATCCACAGCCCTGTCTCCAGGTCAGTACGGTTAAGGTAATACCAAACTTGTCAATCTCATTTTAGCAGAGAGAAATTCCAAAATTAAAAAAAAAAAAAAAAAAAATTGTGCTGCTATATTCTGAGACCCCCCCCACCTCCCCCATAACTTTATTGTTGTTGGAGTTGTGTGAATGTTTCTGTTCTCTGAGCTGACGTTTGTTTCATAATTTTGGAGCACAAATAATTTTTTCTGTTACTTCTCTATACACTACATTTATTTGAAGTACAGCCACCAATAAATGGTAATTTTGACATTTCCAATTCTTTTCTCTTTTCAACATTTAACATACATTTTAAAAGAAACATTTTGATCTGACTTTTTGGAATACAATAGCACTTTATTTTTAAGAGCAAAACATGTTTTCTCTCCCAAAGTGTGTATTTTGTATTGTAGTTTCTTGTACAATTGTCTTACAAATAAAAAGATATAATGTAGTTACTATTTCAATATTTTGTATGATATATTTGTTTTTTTTTTAGCTCATGTGCCTTATTGGAGAGTCCTTTGATGACTACAGTGATGATGTATGTGGAGCTGTTGTAAATGTTAGAGCAAAAGGAGATAAAATAGCAATTTGGACTACTGAATGTGAAAACAGAGACGCTGTTACACATATAGGGTAAGTTCTGATACATTCAAGCATTATATTTTATTATGCTATACTATAGGAAATGTGATGTATACAGCTGTGTTCAGTTTTTTTTCTTAAAAATTAATCAATCTGTATAACTGCACAAGTTTTAAAGATGTTTGTATATATGTATGCACATACATGCTAATTTAGCACTGTGTATACAGTGGTAGAAAAGACAAAGACAGTAATAGTCTGTACATTCTCTGTGGGCTGTCTCTGACAACTGGATCCCTGCAGCTGCACGATTGGCTGTAGCTGCACTACTGTGCTGAGACGTTTTACATCGTACACATAATACAAATCGGCATTGAGCATACCACAGAAACAATAGTGATAATACAGTACAGAGAGCATACATGAACATGACTGGGTAGATATATCGTATAAACAGCTAAAACAGTGAGACAGGAGTAATACTCTCACCAGATATACTTCTGCACAGATGACGGGGTTTCCAAAAGCACACAGGAGCAAGACAACACATGTGCTGTGCATGAAATCCTGTCTCAAATCTGAATGGCTGTAGCTTAAGGAGAGCTGAGCTGAAAGTTGACCCACAATGACTGGGTTCTTAAAAACAGAAGGCACCTAAATATGCTGGTAATACTGCCAGATGGTACTAAACACATTAAACATCTTAACAGGATAACATGTCACATAACACAGGTTATAGAAAGTGGCAAACTGATTGGCTCCCTTCTATTGAGTCTAAATGCACAGAACAGGTGGTTTGGAAGCAGTTAAGGGAGGAATGTTGGAGTCATGGGTTATCTACAGGTAGCAGTGAGTTCTCCAGTTTCACTGCTTCTGAGCTGGGATACTTTAGTTATATTGGGGAACTGTGTGTGCAGCATATAAACACTAGCGAGATCTGTGCTGCTACTAAATAAGAAGCAATGTAAAAATTCCTGTTTGATGTAGCAACTACAGAGGGTAAGGCCTGTATCAGCCATTCTTTAATGAGTTGTGGATTCTACTTTCTGTCCCTTTTTGTACATCAATTGGTATAGGCAGTACATGGAGCTTTCTCATTTGGATTTGCATGCAGAAAATCCACAACACAAGGACTCCTGAGGAAGGAGCGAGGATTGCTCTGAAACGTGTAAAAATAAAGCACCCTTGCCCGGAGATCCCTTGTGGTCATTTTTCCAATATTGTTAGTGCGGATTGCAAAAACACGTCCATTGGATTTAAACCTCCGACTCGGACTCCTCATTTTCCCTGAATACAACTCCTGACTCCATAACTTTGGCTGTGAAGTATAAAAGCCAAACATCCAACTACTCAATTTCCCAGAATCCAACTCCTCCAAAACACACTGACTGCACAACCCTGAAATAAACTGATGACACGTACATGTCACAGGGATGTATGAGGTCAAATGTTACCTAAACATTGTTGCACAGAAATTGACCAGCTAAGAAAATGTTAAAATATGCAGCATGTCAATTCTTTGTGTGGGTTTGGTGGGTCTCTCTTCAGTTGGAAACGTGAAATCTAAGGCAATTTTGCGCAATCTCCACATTTAACATATACCCTAAGGGCCATGTCACACGGTTCAATTTCCTGAACTATACTGTTAGCGATCACATGCACGTGCGATCGCTAACAATATCGTTCACATCGTTGGTGAGATGTCACACAGGCAGACTCACCAACGATGTGGACCAGCGAGATCGCTGGTAACCATGGTACACATCTAGTTACTAGGCGCCACGCGGCGCTTAGTAACCCGAAGTTTACCATAGTTACCATCTCCCAGCATAGGCTCTGCCGCTGGGAGATCGTTTATCGTGGTGTCACACACCACGATGATGCAGATTGATCAAGTAACTATTGCTTGATTTGAGCTGCCTGCTCACATATCTGCGATCACACAATCGATTTTACATTGTGCGTCACTGCGTGTAATCAAGCGTTTTACAAACTATCGCCTAAGCGATCAAAAAAGCAGATCGCTTAAGCGATATCGTTCTGAAAATTGAACAGTGTGACGTGGCCCTAGCGTAACATGTAAATCCTAAGTAGACTTTGGAAAGCTTGGCCAAGTGTGGGAATTTTATAACATAAAAAATAACCACTACTTGCATATTATTCTGCCCCTAGGGGTCCCGCATTTTTGCTAATCATTGCCTTTATCACTGTGTGGTTGGCTACAAATTACGGGATATACGTGCAAAAGGCACTGCTGAGCCCATAATATTGTCTGCAGTGCTTATTGAATTTTGAATATGTGGCATCATCTTGTAGATTAGCCATTTAGAAGCTGCTATGTCCTCCTTTCCTTTTAGCCAGACTGCATAATCCAAGATAGAATGTCAAAGATGACAACTCGCATGACTTTGGCTGCCGTTCTAAATATAACATTGCAAATATTAAGTAATTATTAGGTCATTCCATATCAAGTGATCCAAATATGAATATTTTTTTCCCTGACGTCTTTAGATTTTTAAAATAAAATTTCTATATGAAGTATAACTTTAGTTGATTACAAAATAAAGTTTAGATTTTTTTTTATCAATTTTTTAAGTTTTTAAAAAAAGCGCAAATTTCGGCCTGGTATTGCTTTTACATTTTCTGTCATATCTCGGGCTTGAAATAAGATAAAGAAACAAAATGAACACCATTGTGCTCAGAACTGTACAGGCTTTCACCAGATATGTCACAAGAGGATCTTTGTTAATATTTTACCCATGCAAATGCAAAATTTTAAAATTCATTTCCGAAAAACTATAACTTAAAAATTTCCAAAAATGCACATGTGCCTGCTATGTTCTTAGCAACATCTGTTCCAAAATTCAAGTTGGGATCGCGATGGGATCATAGTTTAAAATATTTAACTATTATAGCATCAATGGGTCATTCCATATCAAGTGATCTAAATATGAATATTTTTTTACCTGACGTCTTTAAATTTTTTTTTTTTTTTTAAATTTCTATATGAAGTACAAGTTTAGTTAATTACAAATCAAAAGTTTTTAAAAACGCAAATTTTGGCTTGCTATGGCTTTACATTTTTTTAATCATATCTTGGGCTAGAAATAACGGTTAAACAGTGTTTTTTTTTAAACACTGAGTAAATCACTGCTTGCACTACTTTTTGATCGCTGCAATAAACGCAGCACTTATCACTATATAAAAAAAAAAATCTGCCATTGTTTTCACTATGATTACTAATCGATTAGTTTTAAAAACTCAGTAGAATATAGGTGCCAAAACCGCAGCGTTTATCTGCAGATAGGAAAGGTTGTGTGTGCTCTATGCCCTAATACTCACTTTATTGTAAGACAGTTATATCTCAAGTGTACTGTAAATCTTTATTTTTATTACCCATCTTCCTTACTTTATTAACTGTATTTTTCTCCACAGCAATGGCTGCTGCTTCTCAAGGAACAGCATTTTATAATATACACTGTTGCAATCCCTTTAAAAAACTGGACACACAACAAGAAAAAAAAAATTTATGTCCGTTCACAAGATATTTTAAGTTGTAACTGCAGAAATATTATAATATCATCAATCAAAGCAGCGTGAACATTTGTGACAGTTGTAGAAGCAACTTGCAAAAGAGAAAAAATCCTCTGCAAGCAGAACATTCTGAAGAACCTGTAACTTCCAACACAGAGGATTTTATAAATCCTGATTTAACAATAGAGTATTGGAATAAATCACTTTCTAACATCGAAGAGAATTAAGATAATGAGGTGGGAGAGGCATCATTTTTCTCAGATGGTACGGGCTTTCATTTGATATGTCACAAGACTGTGTCTTAATATTTTGTTAATTTTGTTATATTTTGTTAATAACATGTATCCTGTACTTTGCAGCACAAAGTGGTCTGAGCTGTGGAGCATTAGTAACGGTTCTATAGATTCCTATTATCTTGTCAGATTGTGTATGTGATAGACATTCAGTTAGTCATAGATCAGCTCATTATGTTGATGAGCCTTTATGAATATGCAGATTATTAACAAAATATTAAGACACGTAGTCTTGTGACATATCAAATGAAAGCCCGTACCGTTCTGAGAAAAATGATGCCTCTCCCACCTCATTATCCTAATTCTAGCCTGAGATATGATAAAAAAAATGTAAGGCCTTATCAGGCCAAAATTCGCGCTTTCAAAACTTTAAAAATCTGAAAAAAAAAAATTAACTGATAAAGAAAAAAAATTCAAAAACTTTTAATTTGTAATTAACTAACGTTGTACATCATATAGAAAAAAAAAAATCTAAACATGTCAGGTAAAAAAAAAATTATATTTAGATCACTTGATATGGAATGACCCATTGATGCTATAAGGGCTCGGACACACTCATCAGAGTTTGACTGAGGAGATTCTGAAAGGGCTGGAGCAGTGACCCTGAACGGCTTCTCCCTATCTGGATGGGACTGTCAGCTGCTTGTGTTTTTGTGCAGATCCAGACTCCCCATCCAAAAAGGGAGAGGCCGTTCAGGGTCACTGCTCCAGCCCTTTCAGAGTCTCCTCAGTGAAACTCTGATGTAACTAGGAAAATGTGTCCAAGCCCTTATAGTTAAATATTTTAAAACTGATCCCATCATGATCCTAAAGGCCACGTTACACACACAGATATCTCTGACCAACTTCTGAACAGATCTCTGGTTGCAGTGAAATCATGGACGCATTGTTACATTTGTACACAGTCACAAAATGGAACAATATTTTCATGATTTCACTGCAACCAGAGATTGGTTCAGAAGTTGGTCACAGATATCTGTGTGTGTGTAAAGTGGCCTTAAGTTGAATTTTGGTACAGATGTGGCTAGGAGCATAGCAGATACTTGGGCATTTTGGAGAATTTTTAAATTATACATTTTTTCGGAAATGCATTTTAAAATTGTGTTTGCGTAAAATATCAACAAAGATCCTCTTGTGACATATCTGGTGAAAGCCTGTACAATTCTGAGTAGAATGGTGTTTATTTCGTTTATCTAATTTCTAGCCTGAGTTATGAGGAGTAATGTAAAGGCAGAGAACACCGAAATTCACACTTTTTCCAAACTTTGAAAATCAATTAAAAAAAAAATTTTTTTTTACAATTTTTTTTTTTCTCTTCACATTTTGCATTGTCTGACATGCTATTATCAAATAACAAAATCTCAAAAGAATTAAAAATCTAGAGGTAAAAATCATTGGTTCACTTGACATGGAATGACCCTATTTATTTATATTTAAGAACCTTGTATTGCTGTTTTAAACAATGTCTAATATTTATCTATTTTTTAAATTACTTTACAGGAGAGTTTACAAGGAAAGGTTAGGACTTCCCCCAAAAGTAGTGCTTGGATACCAGTCCCATGCAGACACGGCTACCAAGAGCGGCTCCACCACTAAGAATAGATTTGTTGTTTAAGAAGACGCTTTCTGAGTAGGAGACTGCGTCAAGCAATCACAACTTGGGAGCTGTACCAAAGCCTCTACAAAAAGCAGAGTGGACTGCATCAAAAATTTGATTTCCACCTCAATATTGCTAAGAATTGTGAAGTCATTCGCCTTTTGTCTTGTGCTATGTTCAAACTTCTTCACATTTTATTATTTTTTTTTCCGTAAAATAAGATTCCCAAATCAGAACATTTCAACGCGTAAATGCCCTTCCTCCCAGTTCTCAAAGGTTGCCCAGATTAACTCTGTAATAGTCCATTATTTTTGCCTCTACTATTACAGAAATATTTATCCAGAGTGCACACTTGCAACTCCCACAGGAAAATGAATCTTTCCATTTGCATTGTATGCAGTTACAATGGTTTGCTGATTTGCAAGAAGGAGGATTAAATGCATTCAAACTTATCTAGCGATTCATGGTTTGTTTGGTTTTTTTTTTTCTCATTTTAACAGCATTGTCCGGCTGTATTTTGTGCTGATGTTGGCTGCTAGGTTTAATTTATTTGTTCCCTCCTTGATAACATTAGTGATATTCTAATTTTTTTTTTTTCTTTTTTTTTTAGTTCATGTAACATTTGGTGATGGATCTGGGGGATAAAAAAAGCAAATTGGTTGAATAAAAGTGTTATTTTTTTTGTGCGTTTAGAAACCTTCTTTAATTTAATTTTTTATTTTGTATGCCATTACAAAGCTTTGCTGCAAGTTTATGCATTTCAGTAGAATTGGTGATCTGTTTCTGTGATTTCTTAAACATAATTGTGGATTTTTTTTTAATGTACATCATAATGACATTCCTTAATCCTTACTAGAAATAGTATGCCTATGTTTTATTTTATTTTTTTTTTTCCTTTTTTTTTTTTTTTCTTGTATCCTATTGCGTATTTTAACACATTGTATTAGACTATATTTTGCTTTGGTTATTCAAAAGGAAAAAAAAAATGGCTCAAGTAGCAAAGCAGTCACCATTCATATTAAGACAGTGTACAAAACTGTAAATAAAACATGTACAGTGAATTGTCTTTTAGACACCTAGATTTGTCATTTTTTTTTTCTTTCTATAAGAGAAATCACTCCTTACAAAATGGCGGCAGTGGATTTCTAACTTTTCATATACACGATCGTAAAAATCGAACATGGTGTCATCTAACTATGGCAAACATGTTTTTGAGTCTGGCAACTTCATATGTTTAAAAAAAAAAAAAAGATGTGGCACCTACTGTTCTTCTTTTTTTTTTTTTTTTTAAAATCAGATAGATGTTTATTGAACATTTTAACAGGTTACATTAATACAAGGTACATCCCCTCCCGCTCCCGTCCCTGACAGCAAATCCAGCCAACAGCGGTCATACAGTAGGAATCAAACATTAGTGTAAATGTGAAAACCTGTACCATCGTCATGTCACCTATCCTACCCCCGGTAAGTATATCAGGAATTTCTTCTCAGCTCACCCATATTGTATCCATGATGACTACATTTTCTCAAACATTTCCGATTTTCCTCGTCTCGCACATACACCCCTTTCCAATCGGATTAATTCCTCTACCATTCTCATATACTCTCTTCTACTCGGGGGTTCTTCCTGAATCCAATGTCTCTTCTACTCGGGGGTTCTTCCTGAATCCAATGTCTCGCTAACAATTTCCTTGCCACAAATAGTAATCTCGCGACGGCCACCTTTAGTGCATTGTCGATCGCCACTTCCTCCACATATCCCAGCAGACAGACAATAGGATCCCTTGGAATCTCGCATCCGAATGCTCCCTCTATCCGAGTGATAATTGTGGTCCAATATGAGGACAATCGTGGGCAGGACCACATCATGTGGTAAATTCCGGCTCCCTCCCCCTGCATCTCGGGCATTCCGAGTCGTTTCTCAATCCCGCTCGGTACATTATCACTGGCGATCTATATACTCTATGTAACACATATAATTGCGACAATCTAGATGATTCACATATAGATAGTTTAGGTATATATTCCATAATACTGGTCCATTGGTCATCAGATATGGAGCCCACATCCTCTTCCCACTTCTGACGGGACTTAATAGGAAATGAAAGGAGAAAAGTATGTAGTAAATCTCTATATATACAGGAGATCACTCCTCTTGTCATCCCGTCGTGACAGATATAATCGAGGACAATATCAGAGTGTATACAGAGATTCCTCCCAATGCCCTGTGCTTTAAACGCATGTCGGACCCTCAGATATTGATACCATTCCTTGTCGGACAGGCCAAACTCCAATCTTAACTGTTGAAAGGATTTCAGCCCCTGTCTATCCAGTAATTGGTGTACATAGAGAATACCTCCCCGCATCCACTCCGGCGGTCCGCTCATAGACTTCAAGCCCGGAAATCTCCCGTTGTTCCATACCGGTGTATATTTTGTCATGCCAGTCACTCCTCTCAGTTGTTTAATACGTTCCCAGAGTTTGTGAGTAAGGTCAAGAGTTGGATATCTCTTTCCCAGAGTCCCCATTGACCCATCCTAGAGTCCGTCCACCAGAGGGGATCTACCCGTCATGTCCTCCAAAACTCTCCTAATTGAAGTATGGTCCGCTTCACATGCCCACCCCCGCAGATGCTGACACTGCGCTGCAAGATAGAGGATCCCAGGATGAGGCAACGCCAACCCACCCTCATCTTTCGGTCTCTGCAACGTCTCCAGTCTTATCCTGGGTTGTCTCTTTCCCCATATCAAGTCCCGAAATATGTCGCTAATCGGCTTGTTTCCGCTGTGAGATCCACAAGGGGGAGTTATGTAGCACATATAGTACCTTGGGCATCAATATCATTTTAATTAGGTTAACTCTCCCCACCACCGATAAACACAGCTTGCTCCAAGCGTTAACCCTACGCCTCAGTATCAGCAACAAAGGGGCAAGGTTGAGCCACAGGAAATCCGTGATGGGTAAAGCCACCTGAATTCCTAAATACTTAAATTGCCTCACTCTTTGTAACCTTTGTGCTTCTATCGGTATCTCAACCCCATCCCCGCTCTCATCAACCTCAAACAAACTGGATTTAAGCCAATTTATACAAACTCCTGACAGTGACCCAAACGTCTTGATGGCCTGCATGGCATGGCTCAGCGAGCTCCCCTGATCTTCCAAAAACAGTAACACGTCGTCCGCATATAAAGCGATTTTTTTTCCCTCAGCTCTACCATATTTAAACCCCTTAATCTCCTTAGACCCGCTGATCGTAGTTGCCAGGGGTTCCACCGTAAGGGCAAACAGGAGGGGCGACAATGGGCATCCCTGTCTGGTTCCCCTTTGTAAATCAAGCTTACGAGAGGTAGCCCCATTCACCCGTCTCTTTGCTACTGGCTGGGTATACAGGAGCCGGATCCAAGATATAAACTGAGGACCAAAGCCCATGTGATGTAATACTCTCCATAAGAACCTCCACTCCACACTATCAAAGGCCTTGTGGGCATCCAACGAGACCACCACCCTCCGGCCCGCGTTGTCCGACGGCAGCTGCAAATTTAAAAATAACCTAATGTTGATTGCAGTAGACCTATTAGGCATAAAGCCAGACTGGTCTGGGTGTATCAACTTGGATATTACTGTTGTTAACCGATTTGACAATACCTTCGCAAGAATTTTTACATCTGCCGTCAGCAACGAAATAGGCCTCTATGACTCTACCTACTGTTCTTAAAGGGGGTTTCAACTACTATTTGACTCGTTCCATAAGGAACTAACATTTGACAGCAGTCTCTTTTTATATATGCTTTTACCTGCACTGCTTCAATGAGTGCATCTCATGTAGGTCACAGCACCCTTTATAGTCATGTAGCCGCTGCTTCCTATACTGGCCTCCGAATTGGACAAAATGATAAGAGGCAGTCACTGATGGGAGTGTAGGTGCCTGTCTGTGATTCACATGAGTCTGAGCACATATGTTCAGATACTGACTTCACTGATTTCTGCATGAATCCTGCTGAGGCTTTGGAGCACCGACCCCTTCAGCAGGACTAGCGCTGCGATGTGCTTGTCATTAGAAAGCATAGCACAGGATTTGCAGCTCAAGGAGCCTGTTCTGCAATGCTTTGTGCATCATGCATTGCCAAACTCTGATCAGGCAGAACCCTGCTAATGCTTTGGAGCTCCGGCCCCTTAAGGCCCCGTCACCCGCATCAATCTGGCCTGCGATGTCTGAAGCGATATGTGGGTGCGCGCTCGCTTCCGACATCGCAGGCCAGCTGTCACACGGCAGGATGTTGCCGGTGACCTGGCGGAGATGCAGGCGGAGCCATTGCTCGCTGGGCTGGGCTCAGCCCAGCGAGCGATCCTCAGCAACGCTGCGGTATAGGCGGGATTGCCGCCAACATCGCTATTGCAGTGTCAGACGGCGCGATCCAGCCTAATTGCTGGTTGCAGATTGACAGGTTTACGTTCATGCTGGTAAACCTGTCAACTTGCGACCAGCGATAAATCGCAGTTGCGTCGCGCTGTCACACAGCACGACGCACTTGCGATATCGCTAGCGACATCGCTGATGCGTCACTTTTCAGTGATGTCGCTAGCAACATAGACACGTATGACAGGGCCTTTAAGCTGACAAATCCTATCCTATGCTTTCTAATGACAAGCCGCGCATCACCGCACTGGTCATGCTGAAGGGGTCGGTGCTCCAAAGCCTCAGCAGAAGGGCTATGGATTCGGTAAGCTAAACCTGTTGACGACTCAATTTCCATGAATCTGACTGACACTCTCATACATGGCTCATGTTTAAGTGATCTATTATACTACAATGTGAACATCAGACTTGATCGTTGATACAGTAAATCAAGCTATAATAATCAGCAAATACTGCATTGAACTACTGTATCCAATTTATTATGTATTTTAGGAGTCTATTCCACCAAATGACTCAATGACTCGGACTCCATGGCCCTGCTGAGCAGGATTCGTGTAGAGAACAGTGAAGTCAGTGATATGAACATGCGTGCTTAGACTCCTGTCAGTCATTGAAAGAACCTCTGCCCAGTCACTGATGTGCTATTGTCACTTTGTCTGATTCCGCTGCCCAGGTCAGAAGTAACAGAGCAGATGGCAATGGGGCCAGACTATGAAGGGTGATGTGACTTCACACTAAGGTGCACTTATGGAAGCGGTGAAAGTATAAAATTGTTAGGACAAAATAAAACTTATGTAACTGTGGTCCAGAGTAGAGAAAGACCCCTTTAGAGAGTTGACTCCACTACTGTATAACCCCTGCTTAAAGGGAACTTGACAGCTGATCCATTCTTCCCTATCCACTGGCAGCATGTATCAGCCACTAGGATTTTAGCCAGGTATGTTTTTCTCTAAGTGCTGAAGTGTTTTAGTGAAGAACATCCTTTTAAAAGCCTCCAATGACCAATCCACACAGGAGACTAGTCAGACAGGTGGGTCCCCCAGTTTCTCCCTGTTGAGTGTATTGGGAGAGACCTATTGATCTTTGGCAGAGGATGGGGATAACCTGTCGGAGACCTGTCTTTATGACTAATCCCCCAAGTGGCTTAGTTCCTGGTGACTAAAAGTATGTGTTTTTAATTAGAATTTTTTTCTCTCAAGTGCTGCAGCGCTGAAATCATGCAGCCAGTGACTGCTACATGATGATCGAGTATCTGCTGTCAGGTTCTCTTTAATCCCATCAGGAACTCTTGGAGAATAATAGTCCTCACCTTCTCCAGCAGCGCCCTTCCAGCGATGTCAGTTCTGCTATTCCCAGTGGGTTAATGGCATTGTCACGTGGTAGGACATTTACATTTTCGTCGCACTTGCTTTCTGCCAGTCAGGATATTGATGAGTGCTAATGTGACACAACAAGGAGTATAGATTTATTTATTTTTCTATGGGCCATGAAGTGGTTAACAAAGGTTGCTCAGTAGTAGAGAACCCCTGTAACGTATGCTGGATTAGTCTATAAATGTGTGTTCCTTCCGGTACTCTGTGCCTGGAGAATTAGGTCAGGTGTAAAGACCCAATTTCTTAAAACATTTTTTTACTCCCTGCAATTTTATTACAATTGAACATTGTATTTTTAGAGAAATATTTCACTCCAAATAGAAGTATCAAAGATATTGAAGTGACTTTTTTTTTTCTTTCAGTTTATACCAGTTATTATAGACTACAGGAGGTTATATATTACCATTTGGCTGCTACATTCTCATTACGTCCGCTCATCTACTGTGTATATCCGAGGGAAGTGAAAATACAACAACTTAGTAGTGGTTGCTAATTGGCTGAAGCCTTTACCTTGAGTAAAAATGTGACGGATGTTTTTATATTACATGGAAGCTAGGAGTTACCCAGTTAGTTGAAAATCCTTTAAATGCAATCCTAATAGGAATAGAGGAAATGCATTCCTAACGTGTGGGCTTTTATTTTTTGTTCCCCTATTTTCACACATCTCTTCTATAACCTGATTCTTTTGTAAAGATGTGACTAGCTTTTGGAGACACTTGAAGGAAAGCTTAAATGTTTCTCGTTTCCTGGATTAAGATTCACACCATTCCCTCTCCCGATCAAACATTAGGGCTACTTCCAGTTGGTAATGAGGGTGAATTTTGACATCCTTATTGGCTTTGGTTCCCAGATCTCCACCAATAGTTAAAATAAGTAGATTGCCATATGCACCACCATTATGATCTAGGTATGGTTTCATACAACCTTTTGGAGGTCTCATGTATTCCATATACTTCATGTGCTATAGATATCTAAAATGGACCTTCAGAGCAAAATCACTAGACTTAACTGGAATCTGCCACCTAATCTGGGGGCAGCATAACATAGAGGTTGAGACTGATTCTAGCAGTATGACATACAGCGCTGCTCAGTGTAGTTTGAAAAAAAATCGCTTATCAGCAGGGTATTCATTAGAGTACTGGTAACCTGCTGCCAGGTAGTCCTCCATATTCATGATCTTTGTGCACAGGCAGAAAGCTGCCAATAAGTGCTCAGGATGGATTTATACAATGTATACACGTAAAGCTCAGTGGTATGAGCGGAGTTATACATAGATTGGAACTCAGAAAATTGGAAAAGCTGTAGCAGATTAACCAGAGTTATCAAAATTGGCCCATTAAGTGATAAATCACAGGAAGCGGGGTCTCTGCCTGTACACAATGCTTCTCTCAGGTGGCATAGCAAACACCCGGTGACAGATTTCCCTACTAGGGAATGACTGTCATATTTTTCACTTTACAATGAATATTTATCTTGTGGACAGTATTTTCAGAGAAAAGATGTTGGAAAAGTGTACAAGTTTTCTGTATTTTGCACACTAGGTTTTGTTAGCAATAGAAGACCACCACAGCGACCAGGAATTGTGGTCCCAGCTGTAGGGAACAGCTACACTCCTTTAACCTTTGGTGAGGCCTGGCTAGAGAGAGCTTCTTGGCTCGCTGCAACCCTACCATGAAAGTGATCACTTTGATATGAAAACAAGGCCAAGCAATTCAATTATGCACAAAAACAGGAATTGTGGTGCAGAAAGATGGCGGCAGGGTCTCTGGACTGAGGAGTCAAAATCTGAGATATTGGCTAAAGTAGAATGAGCCCCAGTGGGGACAGAGGTGGTGATGTCTGTATAACGCTGTGGAGTTCGTGCTTGGTGACAGCTGACATTTTTAAAATCTGATGTATCCAAGTGGCAATAACTATGAAATGTTGTAACATCCCAGTGATTGAGACTTTTCTGTGACACCTTATACTTAGGCCTCATTCACACATCCGTGTTTGATCTGTAATTCATCACTATGTTTTTGCTAATACCAGGAGTGTCTCCAAAAGACAGAACAGGGGTCAGTCATTTAATTATAGTTTTTCTCTAACTTCCTCTCCTGGGTTTGGCATAAAAACACTTGAACAATACTGATGTTCGAATGAGGCTTTTATGTCACTATATTTTGCATTCATTCGAATATCAGATATTTGATGAAAATGTAGAAACAAATTAGCAATTTTCAAGCTTCAAAAGTTGATCCTTTTAATCCTGGTAATCGCCCTGCACAAAGTTGTCTACTAGGATGTTACAAGGTTTAAATATTTAGCAGCAATTTTTCAAGGAATTTTACAAAACCTATTTTTAAGGATCTATTCAGATTTGAAATGACTTGTATATTAGAACCCCACCAAACTGATAACCTTTTACAAACAGCGCACCCCTTAATGTGTTTAAAACTGCGGTCAGGTAGTTTATTAACCCTACAGCTGCTTTTGAGGGATTAAAGCAGAGTGGAATGACTTGGATTGAAACATTTTATTTTTAGTTACTGACATCTGAATAGGCCACTATAGCTGGCAGAATCTATGGGCGATAATTGGCCTTGGGTTGTCACTGCAACCATCCGACACAAGCACGCTCAGGATACTGATGGGGTTAGGCTGGCTTCACATTTGCGTTCCCCTCCGCAGCGTTCTGCGAAGGGGAACCGCCGCCACCGCAAGTCCCTATGTTTATAATGAGGACGCACAGTGATGCGCATGACCGTGTGCTCCCATTCATTTGAATGTGTGATTTGTATGCATGCGCATGCTTGCATACACATCACACACTCACGTCCGCACCAGGAACGCGACATGTCACGTTACT
Organism: Allobates femoralis; assembly: GCA_033576535.1. Taxonomy (NCBI): domain Eukaryota; kingdom Metazoa; phylum Chordata; class Amphibia; order Anura; family Aromobatidae; genus Allobates; species Allobates femoralis. Next base: position 264,001,062 of record JARQOC010000003.1, read on the forward strand.
GGTGCGGACGACAATGTATGATTTGTACGCAAGCATTATAAACATAGGGACTTGCGGTGGCTAGGCTCACATGGCGGTTCCCCTTCGCAGAACGCTGCGGAGGGGGACGCCAATTTGAAGGCAGCCTTAAAGGGAATCTGCCAGCAGGTTTTTGCTATGTAACCTGAGGACAGCATGCTGCAAAAAAAAAAAAAAGAGAGAAAATCCAGCTCTCCCTTAAGTCAGCCTTACAGAGCAAAGGAACCAAAGATAATTATGGAGAAAGTCTTGAAAGAACAAAAATCCAGCTTCATGGAATGTGGATAAAATGGAAATTTATTGAAAGTCCATCCAAAGGTAAAATATAGACATCAACGTCAAAAAATTAGAAAACTACGCATTTTGGATGATTCACATAATTAAGGATGTTTGCAATCTGAAACGTGTAGTTTCTTAATCTTTCTATTGACGTTGATGTCTATATTTTACCTTTGGATGGACTTTCAATAAATTTCCATATTCACTGTGAAGCTGGAGTTTTGTCCTTTCAAGCATGCTGTAGGGGTTAAAATACAAAAGTCATCTGTGCCTCTAATTGGGCTGTCCTATTGTTTACTTAAACTAAAGGCTTTATTACCATTTCTGGACTACAATGTCACATCCACAGCAGTCCCACACGCCCCCTGTTGTGATTGACACCTTCCTGTCAATTCATAATCTCTATTGAGAGCCTGGTGTGGGCAGTTCTTCCAGCTCTGCTACATGACTAAAACGAAGTGCATTGATTGTGTCAGAACTGCTGCACCCAGAAATCAAAGTGATGCATGGTTGACTTGTAGACTGAGCCCTCGTGGGCAGGGTCCTTTCTCCTCCTCTACCTGTGTGCCTTGTATTGTATTGTGCTTATCTATGTGTATACCTTGTTTCACGGGTAAAGTTCCTTGGAATAAATGGCGCTAATAAAATAATTCAGAATCTCTTTGCCTACATTATGCTGCTCTCAGATGAGGCAGGAAATACCTACATACAATTTCCCTTTAAAGGGAACCGGTCATGTCGTTTTTGTTGTTAAACCGCTTCCAATGTTATTTAGATCATGCACTGTGCATCACTAACCTGGCTTAAATTAAAGAAAAACTCCATGTATTTGTCATAAAGCATTTTAGAGGCTTATGTGCTGCATTAGGTACCTGCACAAACAGTCACTGGGGTGGATACGTCAGCTGGTAGCAGTCATCAATTCACTGCAGTCATCAAGTCTTTCCTTTATACGCAGCCACCTCCTCTGCTTTGTAATATATTCATATCCCTGAAAGAACTGCCGATATTCACTAATGTTGTTGTAGGACCTGTGGTGATGTCACGACTACGTGACAATAATGGGCACGGCTAAGCCCACATATCCTTCAACTCTAGGCTGCCTAGTTCCCCCCCATTATGATCACATGGTCGTGACATCACCACGGGTCCTTCTACCACATAAGTGAATACCTGCTGAAGTATCCACCCCAGTGACTGTTTGTGCAGGTATCTAATGCACACAGCTAAACATCTAAACTTTTTTTTATGATAAATACATGGATTTATATATTTTTTAAGAAACGGGCTAGTGATTCAGTGTATGATTTAAATAACATTGGGGCAGTTTAAAAACTAAAAAGGAAATGACAGGTTTCTTTAAAGTGAATCTATCAGCAGGTTTTACTACTTCGTCTGAGAGCAGCATAATTTAGACACTAACACTAACAATGTTGAATTTTCTATCACAATCACAGCATTTCAGCCATTCTAGCCATGCAGCAGAGCTGAAGAGGGGCCTACAGATGAGTGCAGTGTTTGGCTCTTCCTTTCCCAGTTTTAAGCCTCCTACACAGCTGTTTCTGTTTTAGTTAATGACTGTTTCAGCCGACATAAAAATGATGGCGATCATCACCTGTTTGACTATAATCTCACGCAATCTCTAGCTTTGTGTAAAGACCACTTTATGGTGGGTTTACACACACCAACTTATCTGTCCAACTTCTGACCAACTTACTGGTTGCAGTGAAATTATGGACACATTGTTCCATTTTGTTCCCGTGTACAAATGGAACAATGTGTCCATGATTTCACTGCAACCAGAGATCTGTTCAGAAGTTGGACACAGATATCTGTGTGTGTAACATGGCCTTAAGTGTACCTAGGGTGATGCTCCTTTGAAGGCAAAGAATGGTTACACCAAATGCTGACTTTAGATTTCTTTTTGTTTTTACCTTTACATTTTAGTCATTGATAAAAAATAAACTATTAATACTTTGATTTTTTTAAAGCACTTTTATTTTACAGCATTCTTTCTGGTACTTGCCTATATCTTTTGTACTGTACTGAGATAGTCTTCAGTTTCTTAGTTGTTACGCTGTATACTGTACAAAATGTTTATCAACCACTAGGTGGCAGCACTAGCTTGACATCATATAGCAATACTAGATGGTGGCCCGATTCTAACGCACCAGGTATTCTACAATATATATGTAGTTTATTTATAAAGATTTAAAAATAATGCAATGAGTACATAGGATTTTCCCCAATCAGCGACGCGACTTCGTTCAATATATCTGCATGTGTAACACCTCACCAGCAATCAGTAAGGTACCGTCACACTTGGCGACGCTCCAGCGATCCTGACAAACGATGCGACCTGGTAGGGATCGCTGGGGCGTCAGTACATGGTCGCTGCTGTGTGTCACACTGAGCGAGATCGCTAGCGCCGATCGCGGTGCTTCTGCAGGCGGCTGGAGGATGACCTCTGTGACAGGATCAGCTATCTCACATCGGGGGCCTGGTCTTTGATGTGTGTCACACTGAGCGAGATCTCTAGCACTGGTCGGGGTACTTCCGCTGTGATCAGCCGGGAGATGACTGGCTAGAGCTGGTCATCTCCCGGCTGCGTCGCCGCTGACCTCCGTGCGGCAGGAGATGACCTGTGGCTACCGTCGGGAGATCAGCGGCAGCGGTGGCGTGCGTGGTTCAAATCCGGCGCCAATTCGCGGCCGGACTGTGCCTGTCGCTGATTGGTCACCGCTGAGCACAGCGACCAATCAGCGATGCGGGATTTCCGTTACAGACAGTCACGTTAAGGCGATTATATAGTAGGATGGCAGCAGAGTTTGTTGTAATGCAGTAAAACAACTGGTCATGATGATATATATTGAAGTGTCGGGACCACTAAAACATTCGTTGGTTGCTATGGGTTATTGTTAATTCTGTTGTGGTGGAGATCCCACCCTTGTTGCTTTCTTCCTATGGTAATGTTATGCTGTTCTATGTGATAGTGTCTGCTGTGTACCGCCTGCAATGTACTATTGTTTAGTAGTATTGTGTTCAGTTCAGTTAGGTATACAACTAACATTACATAATACTATTTATTCATGCTGGCTGATATATGGGTGCGGTGACATATTTATGAAAGTTTGACATGTTACCTAAGTGATGAAAGTTAATGATGTTTTCATTAGCTATAAAAAAAATCTACATATCTAAGCTAAAATGTATATAAAAAAATCAGTTCAGAAATTTTTCAACCTTCAAAGGAAACTAGTCACATAAAAAAACTACTAATAGTGTTTGGACACTGCCCGGTGCCTGCATATCGAACCCCTCTGCTGGGAGGAAATAACTTTATGTCCTCCGCAGCATTCGGATTTCAGTCATATGTCTGTCCCCGGGGCAGGATCAGTCACCGCTCTATGTATCAGGAGTGGTGGGTGTGACCAAACCCCCCCCACTTACTGACAGCTGGGTGTAATACTGAGTGGCTGTCAGTCAGTGCTGCAGCCACTGGTCTTCATACACACAGCGGTGACTGAAAGTGCGCCGCCCCCCATTACTGAAACCCGAATACTTCCAGAGGAAATAAAGGTCATTTCTTCCCAGCCACCAGGGCTCCAAACACTTTGAACCTATTTAACTCTGTTCAAACTGAGCTTCAGCCTCTGATAATGTTGTTGAAACTATCAAGGTCATTGCCTCATGTACAACTGTGGCCACCAAGCTTGTTGCCTCTTCTAAAAGTGTACCTACACGTTATCAAGTGAATGATTATAGTCCAGGAGTGTTATTAGACAGAAGTGTTTTTCTTCTAAAAATGCATGTATACACGTCTCTGCCTTTTGATCCTATTTTTCCCCCAGAACACTTGATATTTATCAAGCCAAACGTTCCATAATTCATCTGCAATGTCCTAATAACCTGTCTTTCAGGCCTTACATCATTTTTATTATGTTTTATTAAGAGGCATCACTTTCCAGAAATGGGGCATCAGCTACTATGTGACATGGTCACCAAAAATGATGTTATTTGTTCCATCATCTCTATTCCCTAACGAAACAATTTCCTGGCACTAGTGGACCCTTCATCCATTTGTTCACATAAGGAATAAACCCAAAATTAGCAGATTCAAATGGAATCAAGACTCAGCATCCCTCTACCACTACAATAAATAATGGTTTTATTTATATAGCGCCAACATATCCCACAGCACTTTACGGTTCAGAAGGGACATATACAGACAATCTGAGACAATACAGAGTAACAAAACGTTCACCATAAACCATGAGGAGTGAGGGCCCTGCTCACAAGCTACAGTCTATGAGGAAATAGGGGAGACACAAAAGGTAATTAGTAAAAATTGCCGTCATATATGGTCCAGCTACCAATATAATAAATAGGGGATTCATGTAACGCTGCATGATCAGGTCACTGGCTGGGATCTATACAAGTACAGATAAAGTGCTATTAAGTGCATGGTGCAGACAGATGGCACAAGAGGCCAGAATTGGAAAAGGGCAAGATGGGAATTATTATACAAGTGAGGTGAGGTGATAGGACAATCTAAAGAGATGCATTTTTAGGACCCGCTTAAAACTAAAGGTACCGTCACACGCGGCAATACTGCTTGCAATTTCACTGGCAATTTGCTGGTTGCAGTGAAATCATGGACACATTGTTCTATTTTGTTGCCGTGTACAAATGTAACAAATGTGTCCATGATTTCACAGCAACCAGCAAATTGTCAGTGTAATTGCAAGCAATATTGCGTGTATGACGGTACCTTAAGGGTATTGGGAATTGATGTTGGTACTATGTTCCAGAGAATTGGCGCTGCTCACTAGAAGTCTTGGAGACAGGAGTGGGAGGTTCGGATTTGTAGCTGATGTCAGTCTTGGGTCACTTGGTGAACAAAAGGTACTGTGTAGGGTGATAGGGCGAAACAATATTCAGTTTCCCATAAGAGGACAGGGATGAACCGTTAATACATCATGAACATTATTTTGTAGCATTTTTCTAAGTGCAATTTTAAGTTCGGGTGCAAAAAACTATCTACATATGCAACTATCTTCACTAGATAGATTTACTTATTTACGTCCTACGTTGCATCTTGTAAACGTCAGTACATTATCTTGATTGCAACCATTTAGAGTACTGCCTCCAACTTTACCATTAGGTGCTGATTACAATGTGGCTCTGTCAATTGTCATCTGGCAGCTCTAAAAATGGCCACCACAGGCAAGCTTAGCGCAAGCCACTGCATTTACCAGATTCAAGGGGCTGTCCTGACATTCATACTTTAACCCCAGTACAGTAAGCTGAACTTACACAGGAACCCCTGGTCTGGGGCAACGAAATTAGCTGCTGTCCAGTCTTGCAGGCGGGCAGTAGTGGCCATATAACTGGGTTAGAATCAAGTGGGCAGATATGGTCCAAAATCAGAAGAAGCAAAAATAATCAGTAAATAGACCAAGACTGGATACAAATTCAGAAGACAGGAGATGTGTGCTGAGGCACACACGGTAAGTTCCTTTCAAACACAGTGAAATACTGCTAATACGGGCAGACCATGTGACCGCCATAAGTGCCCCTCCACCATCTGACATCGCACTTTCAACTGTATCGACATCATCTACAGCAGAGGTCCCCAACTCCAGGCCTCAAGGCCCACCAACAGTGCAGGGTTTCAGGATCTCCTTAGTATTGCACAGGGCTTGGAATCATTACCTGTGCAGATGATCACATTAAACCTGTGCAATACTAAGGAAATCCTGAAAACCTGCACTGTTGGTGGGCCTTGAGGCCTGGAGTTGGGGACTACTGATCTACAGTATGCCGATACAATTGAAAGCAATGATGGAAGAGTTGTCTGCTCCCTACTCCATCTTTCTACCTGTGTGTCTGAGCTCTGATGTCTCAGTGTAGTGGGCGCAATAACATCATTACATCTTGCCCTCCCTAAAGAGCTGTGCAGAGCTACAGACCACACACTACGGAGACTGAAGCTGCATGGAAACCGTATTAAAGGGAACCTGTCACCAAAAATATCTATACCTGCACCTTCCTAATCGTATCCTACCTATCCATCTCTGTCCTAAAACAATCATTGCAAAGTTTAAATTAGTGCTTTATAAACATACTAAAGTGAGGTTCATGTCATGCCGCTTGTATTCACGCCCCGATGAGCGTGAAAATGCTTTGTAATCATTCTCTCCCTCCTCCATGGGCATATTAGCCAGTATGACACTAATCGCGTAATTTCCGGCTCGGTGAAGTTGATACACCTTTTGAGTGTATCAACGAAACTCAAGCTGCGCATTGCGCATGCGCGAGGTTTGCTTTACGGCAGCGATTAGCGTCATACCGGCTAATATGCCCATGAAAGAGGGAGAGCATTTTCACGCTCATCGGGGCGTGAATACAAGCGGCGGAGGCGGTGAAAATCATGCACAGGGTATGCCCTGTGCGACTTCTGAGGGGACATGAAGCCTCACTTTAGTAAGTTTATAGAGCACTTTTTTAAACTTTGCAATGACTGTTTTAGGACAAAGAGGGATAGGTAGGATATGGTTAAGAAGTTGCAGGGACAGGTATTGATAGACTGGGGGGTGATTTTTAGGTGACAGGTTCCCTTTAAAGTTTTCATTTTTTTAATCAGTGGGAACCATTATATTATTTGCAGGGCTATTATACAGTGTGCAGGGCTATGTGGGGACCATTATACTGTTTGAAGGGATATGTGTGGGCCATTATACTGTAGAAGGCCATTATAGTGTATGAAAAACCGTTTCACTGTGCTGGGGGTCACTGTAGGGAGTAACATTCTTTATGGGGTGGTGGGGAGGGTGTAGCCATCAAACTGTGCACCTGGAGAGTGCTGTGTAGGAATTCACAGTGGGGGTATCATATTGTGTTTGGTGGCCTTTTTGTTGGCATCATACTTTATGGGGTCATGAAAGGGTGTCTTAATGATTGGGAACACTAAGTGGCTTCAATAGAAGGAAGATTACTTTATAAGTAACCTCGCCCGCCGAATATTGTTTTTGTTTTTGTGGTGGAGGGTCATATTAGAACTTCTGCAATTGGGACCCCATGATTTCTAAAACCCATACACAAATAGTTTTTGATTGAGTTTTGGTGAGTTTTTGTTGCTGCGTAAGGTGACTGCATGAAAAAGCAGCATCTTAGGGTATGTGCACACTGGTGGGCGGGTTTGTGTCGGCGGCGGCTGGGCGGACCCGCCAGGAAGCTCTGGAGCCGTCCACCGGCATCCTGGCGGGTATGTGCAGCGGGTGTGCGGCGGGCTACGGTCGGGTGCACAGCGGGTTAGCGCCGGCGGTGTTGCGGCGGCTGGAAGCAGTGCATGATTCTGCTTGCAGCCGCTGCATAACCGGCCGGTTTATAGAACATGCTCATTCGTTGCTAACCCGCTGGGAACCCAGCGGTTTAGCAACAGATGATCATGTGGAAACCGCCGGTGTGTGCACAGCGGCTGTCGGTTTCCACAGGTTTTAATGTTAACCCAAAAGCCGCTTTTGGATTAACATAAATTTACATAAAACTCATGGAAACCGACCGGCGGTTTCCGCTGCTAAACCTGCAGTAAAACTACCAGTGTGCACATACCCTTAGGGTATGTGCACATCAGTCGTTTTGTGGGCTGTTATTGAGCGTTTTCTGTCGGCGGTTTCCGAGTTTTATGTTAATTTATGTTAATCCTAGCCACCGGTTGGCTTAACATGCTAGTCAATGGAGTTTAGAAAACGCTGTGTACATTAGAACGTTTTTTTTTGTCTCCTTTCCAGTTTCTTCACCGGTTTTCCACCGGTTTTCAAAGATAGAGCAAGTGACTTCTTTTGAGCGTTTTTCCAGCGGATCTAGCTTACAAGTGCACCAAAAACCAGTCTGGAAAACGCTAAGAAAAACTGCCAGAAAACCGCCGAGAAAACGCTGTATAAACGCTAAAAAACCGATCGCAAAACGTTAGCAAAACGCTAACAAAACGGGGGACACTGCTGAGCTCAGAAAACTCAGTTTCTGCCATTCTCCACCGGTCTCCGGACGGTCTGCAAAGATGCAGAAACGTCAGATGTGCACATACCCTTATAGTTCTACCAAAGTGGATGCGATATATAGAAATCTCATGCTTTTTATGTGTGTTCTGAATGGCAGTATTTGTTTCATATTCGCAGTATGTCAATTTCTCTTGAGGGTACGCTGAGTTTTAAGTGTGGATTTTCCCTAAAGAATTGCATAAAATTGCTTAAAAACTGCATGAATAAATCCAAAAGAAATTCTACTTTGGAGACGAAATGTAAAAACTGCAAAACTACACAAGAAACAAAAGCATAGGGATTCACAGATGTGGCATTTCTTTTGTCCTTTCTAAGAGTTTATTAAGCCTTTGATTAGAACTAAACTGTGCAAGTAACAATAGAGCTCAGCAGGTTTAAATAGTTAATCCGTCCAGTGGCATTGAATTTCTTAATTCCATCCTCTTTAAGGCATCAATTCTTTTCCACTTTACTTGTGACTAGGCATGTACAAAGGCCACCTAGCTGAAATCACAGTTTGCCTTATAGTACTGCTACATACAGCCCCTTCCAGTGCCCCTAATCCAGACACGAATGGCTCACACTGATGTCTATGTGTGAGCCAGAGTTCTATTTTTCAATGTAACCCTATGGAATGTCAGAAATAGGCTCTGTAGACCTATATTTTAAACGAAACTTCCAGCTCACACATAGGGACTGATTCATCAAATCTTTTCCATTGGAATTCTGGTGTAGAAAGCTTTGAAATGAAAAGTTGCAAAATTTTGCACAACTCGAAACCGCGCTGAAATCTTGGCGACTGTTGTCATTCCCACCCTATTTGCCCAGCTCCGAAAGAGCTGGGGAAGGACCAGGTATGGCAAGCAGCTGTCATACAATCAGTGGCGTAACTAGAGTCCAATGGGCACTGGCGCCACCCACCCCCCCCACGCCGTCAGCTTGCGGATACTAGCTGTTCTTCCTGCCTGGGATACTGCTGCTGTGTGATGCGACAGCCCGCTCATTAAGTACAGGGAATATTCACTGCACTTAATGAGCTGGCACACACAATTGCCCCACTGCAGCAAAGCTGTGTCATCCTGTGTGCCTGCTCGAATTAGTGATGAGGTGCACATCAGTGGTGGACTTGTCAGGAGCGGGAGCCGACGGCTGACGTCACGGCCTCGCTGTGCACCTGCGTGAGATCTGCGTGAGAATGCACAGCGAGGCTGTGACATCAGCCGCCGGATCCTACTGATGACAAGTTCTCGCTGTGCGTCTGCGTGAGATCAGACACTTACATGCTGGCGCAGGCTAGGAGGGGGCTGCACACAGACAGGAGGAGGAACAGTGCAGCAGGAGCCATGGAGAAACCCCGTGCCAGCAGTGACTCCATAGCCAGGAATGCCCTCTGGACTCACTATCTGTAAGGTTTCTAAAATTGATATCTCAGGGTACAGGGGGCTAGAACCTTGGGGGGACCACTTCCCTGAATGAGGCATTCATGCTGCATTCAGTGCGCATTTAGTTTGCCATGCACCAGGGGGGTGACAGGTCCACTTTAATCAACATTTGAAGCTTTTTGTCTATCGGGTACACCATGCTACTACAACAAAGTTTTCCAAAATAACCAAAGTTTATCAACTTAAAACCTTTATTATTACATAAAACGTGATGAACATAATTAGAGAACAGCAATGACTGTAGCACAGAGAAAGATTAAAACTAAATTTTGTGAAGGTGATAACAGTCACCAATCTGTAGGAAGTGTACAGGTCTTTGCTTTGTCCAAACCTTTGCTTTGAATGACTTCAACACATCTGCGGTCACAGGACATCATTAGTCCCTCACACTGCTTTTGTGTGATTTTGGTCCACTCTATTCCAGTCTCTTCCACAGTTCTGTGGTTGTTGTGGATTTCTTGTCACAACTTTGTCATTAAGGATTTTCCAGAGGTTTACTATTGGGTTTAGATCAGGACACTGGGCTGGACATTTAATTGTTTCAGTGTTTTCTGTTTCAAGTAACTGCTTTACCCTCTTTGCTGTGTGACAGGGGGCATTGTCCTGCATGAAAATTGCTGAGTTCTGAATGCAAGAAAGGAACTACGTGTTGTTGAAGAAGGTTCTGATACACACTTGCATTCACTCTGCCATGTAACTCTATGAGAGGACTAACCCCTGCAGTGGAAAACATTCCCCAACCCATGACTCTTCCTCTACTACCTTTCACTGACTTATTTACACACTTTGGGTTCAGGCTTTCCCCGTATGCCAATCAACATAATGTTTGCCATCAAACCCAAATAAATGAAATTTGCTTTCATCACTAAAATGAACTGTTGACCACTTCTCTGTCCACACAACATGCTCCTCACCAAAGGTGAGTTTAGCCTTTTGATTCTTTCTGCTAATGAGAGGTTCAGCCACTGCAGAGTGGGCTTCCAGTACAAATGCTCTTAAACATTGTGACACTGTATGACGAGACAGGTCCTTACCCTGTTCAGTACTGAACTGATGAGTTATTCCAGCTGCAGTGTTGAAATGATTACCCATGGCGATTATCCATAGTATCTTGCCTTCTCTTGCATTTTTCCTTCAAGGGCGATCAACCTTCTTGGGGAACGTGAAAGTGTTTGTAATGCCGTAAAGATGCAATATTCTAGAAATCACAAACTTGGAATGACCAACTTCTGTTGTTATAGCTGTTAAGGCTCCTTTTGCCTTCATCTGGACAACCTGCTGCCGGAGGGTTTCAGCCATTTTGGAATGGCGCACCATTTTTGAAAAGTGAGTGCAAAGTGGAAAGTTAGGCTGCCAATTAAACAGGATTTGTCAGATAATTAAGGAAATTAGCACCAGCTACGAAATTTACAGCAATAACTTGAAGGTATCTGAAAGTGTACTTTAATTTTGATCAGTGATCGTTTTAATATCTTATTTACATTTTTATTCTGTGCTTTAGAATATATTCAGTTTATGAAGTAATCTTAAAATACTGCTAATTTACTCATGTAAGAATATTTTCACATAGGGCAACACAATGACCTGAATATTAAATTTAACCTGTCAACTAGTTTAGCCCCCCTAACCTATTACTAGCTGCCCCTGTAGCTTCCTACTATATTACTAACCATCCCACTCTGACCTAATAGTGAATTATAAAAGTGGAATAAAGCGATTTCTAAACTTACCTGTCCCCATGTGGGGGTGTATTGGTACAAGTTGGCTCTGAAGCCAGGCTGTACAAACTGCTCAAAAACAGTCTCAAGAGACAGCTGGTGAAATTGTAGAAAATACATGATTTTTATTAAATTACGGTACTCATTAACAAATTCACACAATAATACATAGAAACAAAAGGACATCAATGTTACGGCTGTGAAGGAATTTTGACCAGAATTTATGAGGAAAGACCAGTGCCTCAGGCAGGGAGGACATTCAGTAAAAACATATCACAGGCTATGTGCATAGGTCTCTGTGCACATCACAGCCCAACCCAATGAAAAAATAGACATAATATCACAACAGACGGAGTTAATTTGCAGGGTCCACCCAGTTCCACACGATATAGTTGTCCTGTCCTCAATAATATTATATAGGGCAGCATACAGTGATATGGCACAGATTTAAAAAAAACAAAAACAAGAAAAAAAAAAAACACAAGAGATTTTAAAGTGCAAGACAATTTGATCAAAAATCACAAAGACATTTTTTTAAATTAAAATATCACATGCCTGCACTATTCACGCAAATGGTGCCTGATAAATAATCAGATATGTGCACTAAGTCAAAAACTCCCTTCAAAACAGGGCCCAGAGTACCAAATGGGGGGACAGATATAGCTGGCGGGGACACACAGAGCTAATACAATACAATGTCAGAAGTCCCTCACACTCCATTAATAATCCCCCCAGTACAGATACCTGAACCTACTCAACACGCTCTATGATCAAATGTCCAAGTTACATGTTGGGCAGTATAGTGGTATCAAGAACATACCGCACTGTTGGAACTCAACATGTGAATATATAATACTGTGTGTCCTAGACCCCGGAAGAAGGCTCATAGCCGAAAAATGCAATCCCTGACTGTCTGTTGTGAGGTAGCGAGCCGGGGGACTCGCTTGCTGCGTAATGACGCCAACACGTATCTATAATTTAACCAATGTCTACCTGTTTATTTTTCACATATAATAACATAACCTGGGTAGCATGTTTGACACATTGCACATTGATTATAAACACCTTTACATATAACATTACATAACACATATATTGCACATTACCATGAACACGTCTTATAGTTACCCGGGCCCTGTAACCACCTCTCTGTCCCCATTGGAGCTATATTAACCGCTCCCGTGGCGGTTACGGCCTCTGGCCTATCTACACGTTCCATATACAATTAACCGTACATAAGTTACTACATATATATCAATGGGCCCTGTGTGACCTAACAGTCAGTCCCAATGGTGGATAACTCGTGGATACCTCATGCATGGCCTTTTCATCATCAGCCATCATGAGTCATCCACGATACACCACCTTTCCTTTGATCTTTCCTTTGATCACCCACGGTAGTTTTATATAAGCCCTGTTGATCCATCATCCAGGGTAGTTTTACATAGGCCCTGATGATACGCACAACATTTACTTAATAAATAGTTAATCACACTTATCATTGGGCCCTGTGGGTCCCAATGGCGGTACCAGCCACCCGGCTTTAGTTACCCAGCACGATGACTATATTAACCCCTAGTCAGGATTCCAGCCTGACCGGGTTCTTACGCACTGTATGTGATCCATCCTATAAGCATCCATGGACCACACACATCCTTCCACACGCTCACAGCCCATCATACTACATTCATGGACTGTGGCTCCTCTGGGTCCATAACAGGGATTGGACAACCTGAGTACACAGGGAAAACCATGCGTCACCAAGGCCTCCTCACCACGTGTTTAGGCCCGACAGCCGCCACCAAACCACCATCCTGTGGCAAGTCTCCAGGTCAACGACTGTGCCCCACGCCTGAGTTGAGTGCCCTCCAGGATAGCCTCGGTTCCCCACTGTAGGAGCCCTTCTAACCCCTGTGTCTGGCCCCAGGTTCACACACACCGTTAGAGGCAGTGTTAGAGGGACGGGTACCCGCCACAAGCAGCAGGCCAAGCCTCCCTCTCGTCCCTACGGGACGGATCGCTTCCAGTACAACATCCACACTGGCTGGGTCTCTCCCACCGACCTCATACATGACCCTTTTACCTGAGCCATAACATACAGACATACTTCAACAGGTCCCTCACTGACTACTTAGTCGGACCTAAGGGCGGCTATGCCCGCCTGGCACATTTACACACAGCTCACTCCATCACACGGAAACTGCTTTTCTTACCGGGCATGGATCCGGGTCTCGCTACCTGGGTCACGGGTCCACCAAGCGTCCCCCAAGGGCTCCTTTACCGGACGTGTTTCACCCCATGCCTGGACCAGTATCCACCGGGTTCAGCCATGGCTTCCCCACTCCAGGAGCTATCACGACCTCGGTCCTAGGCACCGGTATGGAGCTAGCATGCTCCTATCATGTTCACACACACAGAGCCCTGGACTGCTCTACACTCTGGCTGGTGGTCAGGATCATCATACTCTCAGGCTGATCTCTGGCTGATAATGATCTCACCAGTCTCTCAACTCCCTCACTCACTCAGCTGGCAGGCTCTTATCGTGCCTGCCACGCCCACATGGACACACCCCCTTAGCTGCTAGTAATCAGCCTCCCATTTTCTATACAGCTGCTCATCTATGTGCCTGATCTTTACAGCTTCCAAACAGCTTATGTTAACTCCCTGTGTTCCGGGTTGGTTCACACAGTACACACAATGCTCTCAGCTGCTCATTGGTCTCATGAATGTTTCAGACATTGACACACTGGGTGCCGGACATGATTAAACAACACACCTTCGGTACAATCTGGCTCATGTGCACAGGATCCTATGCTGATCCTGAATGTGTTGCGCCCCGGCCATGGGAACATGCCGGTCGGTGCCTCACACTGTACACTTATCAAGTAATGGCATGATACAACTACTTAGGCTACAGTATGTTGTGTTTTTGACTGCTGTAGTAAAGGTTTTTCTTTGGGACGCTTCACACTGCGGCATGATCCGGTCCGGTTCTATCCGGGAGGACCCAGACAGCTGCGGACCGGATCAGCACACAGGACTAGGGGGCTATTATGCCCTCCGGTCCTGTGTGCAGCGCACGCAGCTGCAGCCGCTGACAGGTCAGGACTGCGGGCGCCGGGGACATCCCGTGCGTATAGAGGAAAGCCGCTGTGACATCCCCTTCCTCGAATATGCAGTCCATCTCAGCCTCCCATGCTCTCACATAAGCTGGAACTGATGCCGATACCCCTTCCTGTAGCATTTTATACATAAGGGAAATCTGATGTGATGGTGGGAACTGTTGGGTAAACACCCTCTCAAACTGAGTCAATGTGAGTGGAGATTGTATTTCTCCTATAGTTCGCCGAAGAAATGATTTCATCTGTTCATATTCCAACCACGCAAAGGGCTGTAAGGGAGATCTGTCCTGTAAATCAGCGAGAGAAGGAAAACCCTGCCTCGTGAGCAGTTGGTATATCCTCAGGTCCGAGTCCCTCCGCCATCCTAGGAAACTTTCACGTTGTAAACCCGTCGGAAGTCAGGGTTAAGGAATATGGGAAACAGTGAATTACCTGTGCCTATCAGTCCTTTCCTCCGCTTTATTGCGTCCCATGTTTTTATAATCTCGCCAGCCACCGCTCCAGGGCATCCCAACCCGGCCTGTCCTCTGTCCCTAGTCATGATCCACAGCAGGTTTTGAAGCGGGACCTTATATCCCTCCTGTTCCAATCCCACCACTCCTTGGTGTCTTGTCGGTAATGCCAGTGGAACAGATGAATTAGCTGTGAGGCCTGATGGTACGTCCGTAGGTCTGGAAGTCCAGCACCTCCTTGCGACTTAGATCTCGTCAAGATTTGATATTTTAAATTGGATCTGGACTGTCGCCACACAAAACGGATTAATGCCAAGCGTGCAGTTTTAAAGAAGCTCTGTGGGGGTGAAAGTTGGACTGCCTGGAAGACATAAAGAAACCGAGGAAGCACATTCATCTTGAACGTGTTAATACGTCCAAACTGTGAGATCGGTTTCTGGTCGTATCGTTTAAGGTCCGTCAAAGTCTTAGTCAATAAGGTTTCATAGTTCAAGGCATATAATTTACTCAAGTCCGAGGGGACTTGGATACCCAGATATTTAAGAGCAATCGGCTGCCACTTAAATGGGAAGTTGACCCTGGCCCTCTCCACCTCCCCCGCTGGTAATGAGATATTGAGAACCTCGGTTTTAGTGTAATTTATTTTAAAATTACTGACCTCATCGTACTTTTTAAATACTGACATTATTGCAGGAATTGTGATATGGGATTGCGAGATATACAGTAAGAGGTCATCTGCATATAGTGAGGCTTTGTAATGATGGTTCCCTATCTCCACCCCCGTATGTCAGGATTCTGCCTTACTGCTACAGCTAAATGTTTCATTGCTATCGCATATAGCAGAGGAGAAAGGGGGCAGCCTTGTCGAGTCCCATTTTTTATCGGGAAAGAGTATGAAAGTGATCCGTTGATTTTAACCGTGGCGGACGGTGCAGTGTACAAAGCGGCAATGTTCCGAACAAATTTCTCCCCCAGACCTATCTGCCGGAGTGCCGAGTGTAGAAAGCTGCACCTCACCGAGATCAGTCCCAAGGGCTTGTGAAGACCCCTAGTATGTGTGATCAGGAAGAGTGTTTTCAACGCTCCGTCCGTCGCCTCTCTCCCCTGTACAAACCCCAACTGATCTGTGTGAATGATATATGGTAAAAGGGGCACCAGACAATTAGCCAAAATCTTTGCATTTAGTTTAATGTCCACATTTACAAGGGAAATCGGCCTATAATTAGATACTATCGTGGGATCCTTGCCTGGCTTTGGCAATACCGTAATATGGGCTGCCAGGGACTGTGGAGTGAACCCGGAGGACGCCGAGACGGAATTTTAGACTCTCACCATATGCGAAGTAAGTTGTTCCCTAAAGAATATGTAAAATTGTGGAGAAAACCCATCGGGGCCAGGATTCTTTCCGGTAGGGGTGTTTTTGATAACTTCATCAACTTCCTGTGCCAATATATCCGCGTCCAACTCGTCTGCTATCTGCTGTCCAATTCTGGGGAGTGGCGTATCCGCTAGATATTGATCTATTTTGGTCTGCATGGTCTCCTGACGTGTGGTCGATGTCAGTTCCTCAATATTATATAGTTTTTGTATATTAGGCGCACATTATGTCTAATATTTCCTGTGGGTCATGTGTCTCTATGCCTGATCATTGCTGGAGTTTCGGGATATATGTAGTCTGGGTCCTAGGATGCAGCAAGCGTGCCAGGGGACGGTCTCATTTGTAAGCCTTATAGTACATAAGGCTTTTAATGTTATTCCTATATTTCAAGGACTGTTCATTAAGCAAATTCCTAAGTGCCTTTCTGTGTTTGATTAAGTCCCCAATACCACCGCCGACATAGTACTTTTATGTTGTCGTTCCAGTTGGTATATGGCATCCGTCAATTCTTTCATTTCAATTTCTTTAAATTCTTTAATTTCAATTTCTGTGTGTCATCATTCAGATGATCGTTCCAAAACAAGTCAATCAACTCTTTGATCTCTGTCCTGAAGTAGATTGTCATTGAGTCTCCACGTCCAGGGACGGGCCACTACGTCTGGGGGGGTAATATCCAAGAACATTGGTGCATGATCGGACCATAAAAAGCTGCCGATGGACGGCTTAGGGTGCCAGGATAGGGTATGGTGACTGACGAGAAAAAGGTCGATACGACTATAAGAGTCATGGGGGCTAGAATAATAAGTGTCATCTCTGTTCCCAGGGTTACACACCCTCCACACGTCAACCAACTGCAACCTATGGAGAGACTGTTTTAAAAGAGTGACTTTTTTAGGCGTTTCCCTCCCTCTCTTCGATGTGGAGTCCAGTTGTGGATCTAAGGTGAGGTTAAAGCCTCCTTCTATCACCACTATGCCTTCGGCAAATTCCCCCACCCTGTTCAAGAAGCCCCGCTGGCTGCGGCTGGGTTGTCATTTGGCGAGTACCACCCCGCAATGGTATATATGGTCGCATGAATTTTCAACTTTAGCAATATGTATCTGCCCTCTGTATCTATGCAGGTATCCAGAATGGTATGTTGTAAGGATTTATGCACTGCAATGGATACCCCCTACGAGTGGCTAACAGGGCAGGCGCTGTGGAACCAGGTTGGGAAGTATCTATTCCTAATATTCGGCACATGATGTTCTTTGAAGTGGGTCTCCTGGAAAATAAGCACACTCACCTTTCACTTGTGCATGCTGTATAGGATTTGTGTTCTTTTCTGTGGAGTATTGAACCCTCTCACATTCAGGGATCTCAAGGTAATCTTTGGTCGCATCGTAGCTGTATCGATCGGTCTCGCCCCCCGGAGGCAGTACGGCGGGAGCAGTGACTAAGTTAGAGGTTCAGAAAAGTAAAAAGAGTAGTTAGAAAGTAAGTAAGTAGGATAGTGCAAAAGAAAATAGATTGTCAGAGCCTATATCCATTCGCACAGATCAGGCATCGACACTCCAAGTATCTCTAGTCTCCTGATTAGATATCTTGTGTACTAAATTGTATGGTGTTGTTTTGTTAACCTTTACATATTTTCATTGCTCTCACCACTAGAGGTAGCATGAGGTAGTGTCTGAAACCCACCAACCCACAGATGTTGCTCAGGTAGTGCACATTAATGTGAGCTATGGCAAGAAGGGTAGCTGTGTCTGTCAGCACAGTGTTCAGAGCAGTGAGCAGATACCAGGAGACAGGCCAGTACACCAGGAGACTAGTTAGGCTGGCTTCACACCACGGTTTTGTTCCTGTCCGTGGATCCTGTTTTTTGCAGGGCCATACGGACAGGGTCAGACAGGTCCGAATTGTAAACTCTGGATGCCATTTCTGTGTCTGGATCCGTGATGTTGACGGATCCGGACACAGAAAGAGCTTAGGGGAGCCGAGCCAGGCAAGTGGTGTCGGTGCTGTTACTTTCACTCTAACAGTGTATCTACATGAATTGCTAAAATGAAA
Organism: Allobates femoralis; assembly: GCA_033576535.1. NCBI lineage: Eukaryota > Metazoa > Chordata > Amphibia > Anura > Aromobatidae > Allobates > Allobates femoralis. The sequence continues at coordinate 264,019,562 of JARQOC010000003.1, forward strand.
TTAAAGGGATCCTGTCACCCCCAAAACGCCTCATAAGCTATTAAAAGATGTCCCTAGAGCATATTATCACTTATCCTACACTCCTTTTGCTCCTAAATGCATCTAGTGAGAAAGTAGATAAACGTTATTAAACTCACTCATTAGCGATGTTAATGAGTGGCTACTGTATTCATAGGCGTGATCTTCAACGCTGATTCAAATGTGCGCCTCCCCGCTCTCCTCTGTGTTGGCGGGGCTGGTAGTGCGGCTGTATGATGCGAATCGTGTCATTTCCGGCTTCAGGTGACGTATGCACACCCACGCCGCTCTGTTAGCTTCAAGCCCCGCACTGCGCATGCGTGCTGGAGGCATAACAGAGCGGCGCGGGTGTACATACGTCACCCGAAGCCGGAAATGATGCGATTCGCATCATACAGCCGCACTACCAGCCCCGCCAACACAGAGGAGAGTGGGGAGGCGCTCATTTGAATCAGCATTTAAGATCACGCCTATTAAGGTGTGATATTATGAAGAGGGAGAGCATGCCTGGGTGACTATGAATACAGTAGCCACTCATTAACATCGCTAATGAGTGAGTTTAATAACGTTTATCTACATTTTCACTAGTTGCATTTAGGAGCAAAAAGGAGTGTAGGATAAGTGATAATATGCTCTAGGGACATCTTTTAATAGCTTATGAGGCGTTTTGGGGGTGACAGGATCCCTTTAAAGAATAGTTAAAAATAAAAAAAATAAATGCTCACCTCTCCGCTGAGTGTTCTGCGATGCGAGGCATCCATCTCCGATGGCTGAAGCACCTTAATCAGCTGACTGGAAAGGGGAGGGGCAGTCCGATCAGTTGATGTGTCACATGACCGCATCAGCTGAGCAGTTTAAATCACCCGCCAAAACCGATCGGCAATCGGAGGTGAATGCATGGTGGGACACTTTGCAGATAGTGAGTGACTCGCCCCAGTGGGGGCCGTGGGGTACTCAGAGCCGGGCCTTTCTTGACGTCCTTGAGCGTCTTGGGGCTGTCATGGTGGCGTGACACGGTCCGTAGCCACCTGGATGATCGGTAAATAAAGAGGGGGCTTAACAGTAAAGAGTTTTTTGAATAAGGAGATTTGGGGGTGGTTGTCATGACACCACCCGTAATATGCGGCCGTTAGTGACCGCTGCTGCAGACTGGGACCTCTGGGGATGGTGGGATGGCAGCGGTGATGGTGTTGCTCCCCAAAGGTGGAGCGGATCCCCAAGGCATCTGGAGTAAGGGGTGGTTAGAGTTCTTTGAGAGCCAGCGGGGCTGAGCTGGCTGTCGGGCGAGATAGGGGCAGTTCATAGGCAGGCTCCTGCTGCCTGTGAGGCGTTTCAGTCTACTGCTCCTCAGGTTAGAAATGAACAGTCTCACACAATTCTGAGTTCAAAACCTGGTTTACTGAGCTCTTCTTTGCACGCACCACAAGTTACAGCTCAAGTACATTTTCGGTTCGGGTAGTCCTTAGCAACCAGGATGGCTTGTCCAGTACACCCCTTTCGTATGCCTGTCCTCTTGGGCCTCTCTTCCCCAGCGCTGCCTGCTTTCCTCCTTCCTGCACGCGCCTCCGCTCACAGAGCCCCAATCCAGCAGCCATGCGCCTTCATCGGGTGACCGGCTGTGTCCCCTGGCCCTAGTACAGCTGACTTTTCGGCGGATGTGCTAGGAGTTGGCCACAGCTCCTCAAGATCTCATGGCCACCGGTTCTGTGGTTGGAGTCTCCTTGCCACCTTCAGGGCCGGGTCCCTGGCGCTCGCCCTGTCCCTCTGCTTCGCTTTAGATTCAGGCGCACTGGTGGATCGCTCCCGGTGGCGGCACCAGGCTCAGATCCCGACTACTGGGGTTTGGGTCCCTGCTTCCCACATGGGTGGTTGAGCTTGCCTCTCCGGGGCAGGCTCTCGAGGCGCAGCCATCGCACATGAAGGGCGTAAGGCCCTCATTCTTCTTCCCTCCGCTCGAGGGTGACCTGGTCTCTGGGGTGCAAGTCCCTACCCGGGTGGCCCTTGGGCAGGTACTTCTCGACGTCCTGACGTGAAACAAACATTTCTCGGCTTGCCCCCAGTACCTGGAGGAATCCCCAGCCCAAGCCAAGATGAAAGGTGGTCACCGTCCCCTCCAGGTGTGGGCCCATGCCGGTGGATCGGGCCTTGCGGGCTTCGGCCTTTGCCCGCTTATTGCACTCGTCCAGTGCTCACTTCTAGGCCTTCCGCTCTGCCTCCTCCTCCTCCCATCGGGCGATGCACTGTCTCCGGTGTTTCTCCCAGGGCACGGTCTTGCCCTTGCCCGCCTCCACCTCTCCTGGGAACCCGATCATCGCTGCTCCCAGGTTCTCCCAATAGAAGTCCATGGGCTCACTGTGGACCTCCTCGGATGGGGGTTTCGGGGTCAGCGGGACGGCAAGCCCTTTCCTGGGGATGGGAGTGTCCTCTCAGGCCAGGCTGGGGAACATTGGGCTGGGGTTGAGGGGACTAGGAGGGCCTTTGGACATGAGGGGGACCTCTTCCAACAGCGGGGCAGTGACAGTACCTGTCCCGGCACTGGGCTCTGACTCGTCCTCCTCCATCTCGCGGGTCAGGTAAGCGGGGCACGAAGCCACCCATCTCGCGGCTGCCTTCTCCACTAAGGCCTACTGCCATCTTCCCACGATGGTGAGGTGGGCCTAGTCCAGCTGGCAACTGAGCTCTCAGACTTCGTCATCCAAGAAGGTGGGGCCAGCTCGGCATCTGGCTCTTCTCCGGGGAGCTGGGGGAGTCGGTCGCTGCCACCCCACGCTCTGGGTCGTCGAGGCCTTGTTCTGCCATATTAGATGCCACGCGGATGCAGAAATTACCACCACTCTGCTTCCAGTTTGCCCCAGCGCCTGCTTCTGCCCCCTCCTTTCGTGGACGTGACTCTGTGGCTCTGATGTGGTCACACCTTTGGGTGGAGTGACCCAGTTCCTTGGCATGCCCTCCCAACTCTTGGAGGGCACAGAAGGTGCAGGCCATATTTTGCGCTGTGTACTGGCCCGGCCCACAATGGGGGATTGCGGCATGCCCCCCAGCCAGCACATACTCTTAGTCCCTAGTGGCTGTCATCACTCTGGCCTACAAATCATAGTCTCTCCATTGTAGTCCAGAAGGCGCACGGGACTCTGCGACATCGGGTCAGTAGATCCTGTTTGTGACGCCAAGTTTGACTCGCCCCAGTGGGGGCCGTGGGGTACTCGGAGCTGGGCCTTTATCGACATCCTCAAGCATCTTGGGGCTGTCATGGTGGCGTGACCCCGTCCGTGGCCACCCGGATAGGCGGTCAATAAAGAGGGGGCTTAACAAAAAAGAGTTTATTGAATAAGGGGATTTGGGGGTGGTTGTTGTGATGCCACCTGTGATATGCGGCCATTAGTAGCCGCTGCTGCTTCAAACCGGGACCTCTGGGGATGATGGAATGGCAGCGGTGATGGTGTCGCTCTCCACGGGTGGAGAGGATCCCCAGGATATCAGGAGTAAGGGGTGGTTAGAGTTCTTGGAGAGCCAAGCTGGCTGTGGGGCGAGATAGGGGTATCTCACAAGCAGGCTCCTGCTGCCTGCGTGGCGTTTCAGTCTACCGCTCCTCAGGTAAGAAATGAACAGTCTCACACAATTCTGAGTTCCAAACCCAGTTTACTGAGCTCTTCTTTGCACCCAAACAGGTTACAGCTCAAGTACATTAGCAACCAGGATGACTTGTCCAGTACACCCCTTTCGTATATCTGTCCTCTCGGGCCTCTCTTCCCCAGCGCTGCCTGCTCTCCTCCTTCCTGCACACACCTCTGCGCACAGAGCTCCAATCCAGCAGCCAACGGCCTTCGTCAGGAGATGGGCTGTGTTCCCTGGCCCTAGTACAGCTGCCTTCTCAGCAGATGTGCCGGGAGTTGGCCACAGCTCCTCAAGACCTCGTGGTGACCGGTGTCGTGGTTGGAGCTTGGAGTCTCTTCGCCACCTTCAGGGCTGGGTCCCTCGTAGTCGTCATCATAATCATTATACTTTTCAGGCTCCTCGTAGAGCTCCTCAATCTCCATGTCTGGTATGGCGGGCTCTGGTGCAGATGTGGGTGCAGTCTCCAGCCGGGGACTGCTGCTGGCCTGGGACGGTGGTGCTGTCAGGGGCTCCGTCTGCGTCCCCATGTCCTGGGTCTCTGCTGGTGGTGGAAGGGAGGTGCGGTACTGTTCCACAGCTCTGGCAGCAATCTCTGCCTCCCGCGCCTCACGGGCTGTCCTTCTCGCCGACAGATCGTAGGTCTGTTCCACACTCCACCGCCGGCACACCCACGTCATCGTTTGCTCCATCTCCTGCCGGAGCCGGGTGAATGCTTCCCGCCAGTAGTCTGCATCCCCCTCTAGCGTGAGCAGGGACGCAGCTGCTGGATCGCCTCACTTGGCACGGGTCTGCTCCTCCAGCTCGCGGACGATGTCTCTCCATCGGGGTGCTGCCATGCTGCCGGGTACAAAGAAGTCTAATCGCGTCTGTCCTTCTCTTCCGGTTTGTACAGCGATAAGTGGGCATTTCCCTGGAACTTCCTGTGGGCCGCCCCCTGATTGATTGATGGCAATCGGGGGCCGCCACACTTTTTCACGCCTCAGGCTAGCCCCTCCTTCTAGGGGCTGAGGCACTCCCCCAGGCCTGCACATGTTGTTTACTTCATGTCGTCGGCGCCATCTTGGGTCCCCACACGGCAATGGCGGGAATCCATCTTGGCACCGGGCAAAGTCAATAGAAGTCAATTTTAAGTCCAATTCAAAGCACACAGTACCCGGTGGTACCGGGCACGATATCCTGTTCGTGACGCCAGAAGTTGACACGCACCCAGGGCTCGGCTACTCAGCTCTCGGGCTCTCTTCAGTTTGGGAAGTCACGGGTGGCCATCCCGAAGCCGTGGCCCTGGGGGGCAACTGAAAATAAGGAGGGCGTTTATATTTACAGGGGATTATTTACAAGATGTCTTTGTGACGCCACCTGCTGTGTCTGGTGATGCTCCCCAGCGCCGCCACAGTCCTCCGGTGGCCGATGGTATTGCAGCTTGGATGGAATAGTCCCCGCAGGTGGGACTGGACCACCGGGGCGGAGATGTTGTAATAGAACAGTTTATGTATGAAAGGATGCGGCAGAGTCGGAAGTTCGCTTCACCGGGTAACTTTTACTTGAACACTTTCATTCAGCTTTACAGTTCAACAATTAGTCAGATGGTATATTGGCAAATGCTCCAGGCTGCAATTAGGATTTCTGGCTGAAGATGGAACCCTCTTTTATGTTCCTTTCCTTCTTTTCTGTTCCCAGTGTTATGAAGCCTAATCTCCTACAGATGATCCGGCCTCCTGCTGCTTCTTATTCTGTCTCCTCTCCCTTTTGTACCCATCGGGTTAACCTTTTACTGAATGCCGCAGCCGCCTACTGCAGTTCTGGTTCTCTTCTTGTGGGCTTCTTGGGAGTCAGGGTCGTACATACAATATCCCTGTTTAGCGGATTTTCTGTGAGCCTTGAAGGATCTCACAGGTGCGTGCTCCGGTACCCGGGTTACTTCCTATGGGGCAAACTCTTTTCGTTACTCACTTCCCTACTCAAGTTAACTCTGCGTCTAGGAGTTTCCTTGCTTTCTTTCTCTGTTTCTTGGGATCTTTACTTCTTGGGCCTCTCAGCCGAGATGGCCCTCCCATTCCCTTCAGGTCATTATATTGCCTCCCAGGGTCCCTCCCACCCACTATTCTAGTGTGTGTGTGTCAGCTCCAGGGTTTCATCTTGTGACCATTGTCCAAATTTTGTGGCACCTACATAGTGGGGCGCCACATTAATGTTCCCTTTATTTTTTTGAGCAATATATTATTTCACCTACTAATTTATACTCATTTATGGCGATGAAGTGAGGAGAGATCTGTGACCCTATCATGTAGTAGATAACAAATGTGGATGTGTAATATAAATTGTAGTTCTTTTCCTATAAAGAATGAAAAGCATAGCAATAATATAGCATAATTGCAATAACAGAATCCTAACAAAAAAAATAGCATAGGAGTATCGAGCAGGAATTAAAGGTAACATTAACAATCGTAAAAAGAAAAACTGGTCCATACACATAATTATATATATATATATATAATGGCAGGGATGCAGTAATGAGACAACACACAGTTTTAAAGTCCTATCGTGAGTGTTTTATTCACACGTTAAGACAGCTGGTGGCATAAAGAAGGAAATAAAACCCAATATAAATGTGCTCCAACTTAGAGAACCACAGGTTTCATAGCCACTTTACACACACCAACTTATCTGTCCAACTTCTGACCAACTTACTGGTTGCAGTGAAATCATGGACACATTGTTCCATTTGTACACAGCCACAAAATGGAGCAATGTGTCCATGTGGCGCCCCGCAACGAGTGCGTCACAAGAGGGTATTGCAGCCATAAATGCAGCCGCAATATTTTCTGACACAGCAGTGATCTGGTTAATTTAGAAATCCAACCCTGCATGCATCACCTAGAACAGAGGGCCAATCCTAGGTCCTGGTGGGCGGAGTGCTAGGGTAGTGTGTAGGAGAACACAACACAATAGTCTAGAACAGAGTCTGGAGCAGAACCTAGAACAAGGTCTGAGGACTTGAACTTGGAGAGGAGCGGGGGCTTCGCACCCTGTGCAGCCCCCGGGCCGTCACCGGTCGGGTGTCAGCACCTGAGGCCTTACCAACCGGGATTGGGCATTATTCACACGGGTTCCCAAAAGACTCCCGTGCCCACAACTCACAGCCGGTTCACTGGTACCAAAGCTGGCAGCAGTTCACCTCTGCTACGCGAACCAGAAGAGTGGAGGAGCAGCTTCAAAGGAGCACCCCACCACCAGCCAACTTCCAGTCGTCTAACCAGCGGTGTACCCACTGAGGAATCCAAGGCTCCCCAAAACATCCACAACGTACATCATGGATAGGGCATTGAAGCAGCCTCCCTTACCCGACCTGGTATTCCTGGGCGACACTGGCAACCACTTAGATAGAATGGAGGAACACTGTGGATTTCTAAGGGACACCATCACTACTGAGTCCACCCGGTCTACTACCCGTAATCTGTATGCCATGTACTGCCTGCTGGTTACAGTAAAGACCCGTTGCAGAGACTTTCTGTGTCCGTGCTTCCTTATGAACTGTCCGTCCGCACTACAAGGTAACCGCAGCTGCCGCACAACATCTTAAGCAGCACCAGCCTCCGGGGATCACCGCTCAGCCTGTGGGGAGCGTAACATCTTGCTGCTGTCCATCCCCCGGAGGTTCCGCAGCGTCGGTAGTCCTTACCGAACTACTCATAGGTGGCGTCACGAATAAATTAAAAAACCCCTTTAATCTGTTCCACCAAGACGTCTTCAACACTTTTGATCTGCACTACACCAGGCCCCACTACCGGCAGGCGCGGCCAACCCGTGACAAGGAGGAAGGAAGCATCGCCTGTCTAAACCGGAGTCCTGGCCACGGTGAGTCAGAAAATGGCGTCACGAACAGGATACGAGCAGGCCCGTTATCCAACGGGTATCATGTGCTTTAAAATGACTTTATTGTCTACAAATTGGACTTTGTTCGTCCCTAAAAGAACTTTCCCGCCTTTTCACCATTGGGCCAAGATGGCGCCCAAGATGGCGTTCCCGCCACAAGAATCCGCCACGTGCAAGCCCAGGAGTGAGTCAACCCCCCTCTCATCGTGGGAGGGCTAAAGACAAAAGGCGCCAAACTCTTTGTCCGCCCCGATTGCTCGAATCAACCATGAGGGCGGACCCCAAAGACTTTTCCCACCATTGGAGTACAAAAGCCCAGAGGAAATGGGAGTGTCACAGACCTTCTTCACCAGCTCTACCAGAACGCTTACCGGTTGAACGGGTGTGGTTTCCCTCCGAAGAAGAGAATGGCCAGCATGAGACTCCAAGACCTGATGCGGAGGGTTGAGGCGGAGGCCAGAGCAGCCATAGGCCAACCGGGTCCGGGTCCTGCCCTTACTATAGACGGCAGCCCCGACTTCTGGCTAGAGGCTCTACAAGACCTCCGGGTGTGACTACTAGAGACTGTGGAGTGGACGATTCGCAGCTGGAGTGCGACCCTAGGCAGAAGACTCCATCACGCGATGCAGCAGAGCCGACCGGGTACAGCTTCTCCAGGCCCAGACGACATCGTCAGCTTCTCAACAGCCTCACCGTCGCCCACCACCTGTCCTGCTTCGTCACCGGAGCCCATAGACTGCATCATTCCTGTGGAGGCCACAACTCGACCCGTACCAGCGGTTAAACCCGCAGCCGACCCCGTTCCAGAGCCGGAGCTTCCAATGCGCTCCCACGAAGAAGCTGACACATACCTGGTTCCACCTGCGGAACCCGCGACTAGTTTCCACACTACTGAGACTGTCGCCTGTTTCTCCCCTGAACCAGAGGCCTCCTCTGCAAATACTGAGGCCTACCTGGTGACCGGGATCGAAACACCACTTCCCGCTGCTACAGAAGAAGAGGCAGGCAGCCTGGAAGTCCTGCACAACGACCCCGAGGAGAACTTTGCAGCACAGCCACCCATCGACCCTGAGGATTCTGTTCCATCATCTCCGTCAGCCGAGCAGCCCGACGTAGTCATCGAAGAGAGGTCGAGGAGGATGACGACGAGACCTACAGCCCAGCTGAGGACCTCTACACCGGGTTCGCCTGGGGAGACACAAAGAACCCTTCTGCCGGGCGATCAGCTCGGGTGCACTGGTCGGGTGCCACCGCAACCACATCTTCTCCGGTTCCGTTGAACCGGGCTTTTCTACAGACTGCCCACCAAACTCAAGCAGTTCAACAACCATCACGCCGTAGTGACTGTATCCACACGCCGCACCACTCCGACGAAGAGGTACATCGTTTCCGAAGGGAGGAGTGGCACACTCGACTGCAAGCCAACATGCAGGCTTGCGCCGAAGCCCGCCGCCAGTCTCCATTGCCTGAACAATTCCGTAAAACCGGGCGGGTAAGCACCTTCAACTTATCCACCGGGTGGGGATTCGTAAGGGAGGAGGGTGTGAGTACCGAAGTATTTGTGGGGCGTCGTGATGTGGAATCGCACCTACCGCGAGGGCATCCAAACCGAGACTTGTATAGAGGGGACATAGTAACCTATGAGCGACATATATGCTGTGACGGGTGGTTCGCCATACGAGTCCGGAACACTGCCCTCCATAAGTGACTTGTTGCTTGAACTTTTCTGCTAAAGAGACTTCTTCCTGTTTGCAAATAACACCGCGACTTGGGGGCTACAGCCTGAACTTTTACCTAAGGACAGCCGACCGCCCGCTGGGTCCGCGCAATGTGTTAACCTGTTTATTTACCTACCTCACTTTTATGCATACAATGACCTGTCATTAATAAAAGTGTATTACCTGTTATAAAATACAAAAACCTCTATAATGTGGGTAGTGTGACGCTTGGGGACAAGCGTATTCAACCAAGGGGGAGTGTGGTGCCCCGCAACGAGTGCGTCACAAGAGGGTATTGCAGCCATAAATGCAGCCGCAATATTCTCTGACACAGCAGTGATCTGGTTAATTTAGAAATCCAACCCTGCATGCATCACCTAGAACAGAGGGCCAATCCTAGGTCCTGGTGGGCGGAGTGCTAGGGTAGTGTGTAGGAGAACACAACACAATAGTCTAGAACAGAGTCTAGAGCAGAACCTAGAACAAGGTCTGAGGACTTGAACTTGGAGAGGAGCGGGGGCTCCGCACTCCGTGCAGCCCCCGGGCCGTCACCGGTCGGGTGTCAGCACCTGAGGCCTTACCAACTGGGATTGGGCATTATTCACACGGGTTCCCAAAAGACTCCCGTGCCCACAACTCACAGCCGGTTCACTGGTACCGAAGCTGGCAGCAGTTCACCTCTGCTACGCGAACCAGAAGAGTGGAGGAGCAGCTTCAAAGGAGCACCCCACCACCAGCCAACTTCCAGTCGTCTAACCAGCGGTGTACCCACTGAGGGATCCAAGGCTCCCCAAAACATCCACAACGTACATCATGGATAGGGCATTGAAGCAGCCTCCGGTTGAACGGGTGTGGTTTCCCTCCGATGAAGAGAATGGCCAGCATGAGACTCCAAGACCTGATGCGGGAGGTCGAGGCGGAGGCCAGAGCAGCCATAGGCCAACCGGGTCCGGGTCCTGCCCTTACTATAGACGGCAGCCCCGACTTCTGGCTAGAGGCTCTACAAGACCTCCGGGTGTGACTACTAGAGACTGTGGAGTGGACGATTCGCAGCTGGAGTGCGACCCTAGGCAGAAGACTCCATCACGCGATGCAGCAGAGCCGACCGGGTACAGCTTCTCCAGGCCCAGACGACATCGTCAGCTTCTCAACAGCCTCACCGTCGCCCACCACCTGTCCTGCTTCGTCACCGGAGCCCATAGACTGCATCATTCCTGTGGAGGCCACAACTCGACCCGTACCAGCGGTTAAACCCGCAGCCGACCCCGTTCCAGAGCCGGAGCTTCCAATGCGCTCCCACGAAGAAGCTGACACATACCTGGTTCCACCTGCGGAACCCGCGACTAGTTTCCACACTACTGAGACTGTCGCCTGTTTCTCCCCTGAACCAGAGGCCTCCTCTGCAAATACTGAGGCCTACCTGGTGATCGGGATCGAAACACCACTTCCCGCTGCTACAGAAGAAGAGGCAGGCAGCCTGGAAGTCCTGCACAACGACCCCGAGGAGAACTTTGCAGCACAGCCACCCATCGACCCTGAGGATTCTGTTCCATCATCTCCGTCAGCCGAGCAGCCCGACGTAGTCATCGAAGGAGAGGTCGAGGAGGATGACGACGAGACCTACAGCCCAGCTGAGGACCTCTACACCGGGTTCGCCTGGGGAGACACAAAGAACCCTTCTGCCGGGCGATCAGCTCGGGTGCACTGGTCGGGTGCCACCGCAACCACATCTTCTCCGGTTCCGTTGAACCGGGCTTTTCTACAGACTGCCCACCAAACTCAAGCGGTTCAACAACCATCACGCCGTAGTGACTGTATCCACACGCCGCACCACTCCGACGAAGAGGTACATCGTTTCCGAAGGGAGGAGTGGCACACTCGACTGCAAGCCAACATGCAGGCTTGCGCCGAAGTCCGCCGCCAGTCTCCATTGCCTGAACAATTCCGTAAAACCGGGCGGGTAAGCACCTTCAACTTATCCACCGGGTGGGGATTCGTAAGGGAGGAGGGTGTGAGTACCGAAGTATTTGTGGGGCGTCGTGATGTGGAATCGCACCTACCGCGAGGGCATCCAAACCGAGACTTGTATAGAGGGGACATAGTAACCTATGAGCGACATATATGCTGTGACGGGTGGTTCGCCATACGAGTCCGGAACACTGCCCTCCATAAGTGACTTGTTGCTTGAACTTTTCTGCTAAAGAGACTTCTTCCTGTTTGCAAATAACACCGCGACTTGGGGGCTACAGCCTGAACTTTTACCTAAGGACAGCCGACCGCCCGCTGGGTCCGCGCAATGTGTTAACCTGTTTATTTACCTACCTCACTTTTATGCATACAATGACCTGTCATTAATAAAAGTGTATTACCTGTTATAAAATACAAAAACCTCTGTAATGTGGGTAGTGTGACGCTTGGGGACAAGCGTATTCAACCAAGGGGGAGTGTGGTGCCCCGCAACGAGTGCGTCACAAGAGGGTATTGCAGCCATAAATGCAGCCGCAATATTCTCTGACATAGCAGTGATCTGGTTAATTTAGAAATCCAACCCTGCATGCATCACCTAGAACAGAGGGCCAATCCTAGGTCCTGGTGGGCGGAGTGCTAGGGTAGTGTGTAGGAGAACACAACACAATAGTCTAGAACAGAGTCTAGAGCAGAACCTAGAACAAGGTCTGAGGACTTGAACTTGGAGAGGAGCGGGGGCTCCGCACTCCGTGCAGCCCCCGGGCCGTCACCGGTCGGGTGTCAGCACCTGAGGCCTTACCAACTGGGATTGGGCATTATTCACACGGGTTCCCAAAAGACTCCCGTGCCCACAACTCACAGCCGGTTCACTGGTACCGAAGCTGGCAGCAGTTCACCTCTGCTACGCGAACCAGAAGAGTGGAGGAGCAGCTTCAAAGGAGCACCCCACCACCAGCCAACTTCCAGTCGTCTAACCAGCGGTGTACCCACTGAGGGATCCAAGGCTCCCCAAAACATCCACAACGTACATCATGGATAGGGCATTGAAGCAGCCTCCCCGTACCCGACCTGGTATTCCTGGGCGACACTGGCAACCACTTAGTTAGAATGGAGGAACACTGCGGATTTCTAAGGGACACCATCACTGCTGAGTCCACCCGGTCTACTACCCGTAATCTGTATGCCATGTACTGCCTGCTGGTTACAGTAAAGACCCGTTGCAGAGACTTTCTGTGTCCGTGCTTCCTTATGAACTGTCCGTCCGCACTACAAGGTAACCGCAGCTGCCGCACAACATCTTAAGCAGCACCAGCCTCCGGGGATCACCGCTCAGCCTGTGGGGAGCGTAACATCTTGCTGCTGTCCATCCCCCGGAGGTTCCGCAGCGTCGGTAGTCCTTACCGAACTACTCATAGGTGGCGTCACGAATAAATAAAAAAACCCCTTTAATCTGTTCCACCAAGACGTCTTCAACACTTTTGATCTGCACTACACCGGGCCCCACTACCGGCAGGCGCGGCTCACCCGTGACAAGGAGGAAGGAAGCATCGCCTGTCTAAACCGGAGTCCCGGCCACGGTGAGTCATCCATGATTTCACTGCAACCAGTAAGTTGTTCAGAAGTTGGACAGATAAGTTGGTGTGTGTAAAGTGGCCCTCAGACTCACCCTTGCACATGACGGGCTTAACTAAGTGGCTGCCTTGACACCACTAGTGATGTGGTTAGTTGTAGTCCACAGGCGACCACCAGGTGCCGTTCCCAGGGTTGCTTGAGTCTTGTCCCGGACCTTTACAGCTGTATAACCAAATATTAATGCTGCACATCCAGGCTTAGTCCAGCCCAGCTTCTCTCTCACTGAGATTCCCTCACTAAGGCTACCTTCACTTTTGCGTTTGGTATACATGTGTCTTGAACTCAGACGCAAATGCAGTGCCGAATGCAGACATATTTCTGTGAATGCAGCGATGATTATCTACATGCGTTCACATCAAAATGTCCATAAGTAACCATTATTAGCTGGTAGGAGATGTCGGGAGGAGGAGTGGAGATGTTGGGAGGAGGAGAGGAGATGTCCAGACAGGAGGAGAGGAGATGTCGGGAAGAGGAGAGGAGATGATATCAGGAGGAGGAGAGGAGATGATGATAATCCCGCCTACCCATTGGGCTCCATGTATGATTTGTACGCTTGCAGACGCTTGAGAACAAATCATGCTTCTTCGGTTGCGCAGAAAATGCAACAAGTTGCGCTTGTGTGCTCTGAGAAAAAATGGATGCGGATGCAAACGTGTCCATCTGCAGGCAAGATCATACACCGTGCGTCCCTATGTTAAACATACGCAGCAGAGCCGAACGCAAATGTGAAACCAGTCTAGCTGCTTTAAGCAGGCTTGATTGTTGCAGCTGAGCATGACAGGTGCTGACCCGCAAACCTGGAGATTTATGGAAAATCCAGGCCACGTTTTACCATGCTGGGAAAAATATACCTTCCATCCAACTGTACACCTTTCACTGACTGCACCACATATACATTAGGCGGCCGTCACACGCTTCAATTTAGTGAACGATATCGCTTAAGCGATCTGCTTTTTGATCGCTTATATATATATATATACATATATATATATATATAGTATATATAAAAAAAACTGCAAAGCACTCGTTACACTGTGTGAAAGGTGCAAAGCTGTGTTGCTGGATCAATATGTAACAAAAAAATCACTGCTGCGCTCAGTCTAACCAATAAGTGTGCTGACAAGCAATAATGGTTTGGGAAAAAAATTTTTTTTTTCTAAAAAACTCAGTACTCACTTTTTTTTTTTAAAAGCCGGGGCTCTTGGTACACTCATTGGCCAATGTATGCCTGCCCTCAGGTCATTCCCTGAGGAAGGAGCTGGGTGTTAGCTCTGAAACGCGTCAGAAAATAAAACTGAAGATTTCTTAGTTCATAACATTCCAGTGTTTCTGGTACTTTGTGGAGCAGCGGCGCGGATCGAAAGACACTTGGTCCCGGATAGAGTTTCACCCCCACGATTGTGGAAGTGCGGTCCCGGCTGCGGCTGCTGTGTTTGAGCGATCAAGCTGGATGTGGGCTACACAACCGAACCAGGTGAGCAGTTTTCATACTGTATGGGATTTGATTTCTATTTAGGATAAGACCCTATGCGCATTCTCATTTTTTAGATATTAATTCCCTATATGGCACATGTGTTGCACATTGGTTGTTTTTAATCAGATGTTTATGTTTGGAAATTAAAAATAGCAGATGTATAAGGCGAGTTGTGTGAGGTGATTTGTGCACATCTGTGTCTGTCTGTGTGAGTCCCTGGGGTGTGTATGTGTGTGTGTCCCTGTGGGGGGAGGTCTGTGTGGTGTGTGTGTGTCTCTGTGTTGTGTGTGTGTCCATGTGGGGTGAGTGCATGTGTCCCTATAGGGTGTGTATGTATGTGTGTCCCTGTGGGCGGGGGTCTGTGTAGTGTGTGTCTCTGTGTTGTGTGTGTCTCTTTGTGTTGTGTGTGTGTGTCCCTGTGGGGTGAGTGCATATGTCCCTATAGGGTGTGTATGTGTGTATGTCCCTGTGGGGGGGGTGTCTGTGTGGGGTGTGTGTCTCTGTGTTGTGTGTGTGTCCATGTGGGGTGAGTGCATGTGTCCCTATAGGGTGTGTATGTGTATGTGTCCCTGTGGGAGGGTCTGTGTGGTGTGTGTCTCTGTTGTGTGTGTCTCTTTGTGGTGTGTGTGTGTCCCTGTGGGGTGAGTGCGTGTGTCCCTGTAGGGTGTGTATGTGTGTGTGTCCCTGTGGGGGGGTCTGTGTGGTGTGTGTATGTCTGTGTTGTGTGTGTCTCTTTGTGGTGTGTGTGTGTGTGTCCCTGTGGGGTGAGTGCATGTGTCCCTAAAGGGTGGCTGTGTGTGTGTGTCCCTGTGGGGGGGTCTGTGTGGTGTGTGTCTCTTTGTTGTGTGTGTCTCTTTGTGGTGTGTTTGTGTGTGTGTCTGGGGTGTGTGTGTCTCTTTGTGGTGTGTGTGTGTCCCTGTGGGGTTAGTGCATGTGTCCCTATAGGGTGGCAGTGTGTGTGTCCCTGTGGGGGGGTCTGTGTGGTGTGTGTCTCTGTTTTGTGTGTCTCTTTCTGGTGTGTGTGTGTGTCCCTGTGGGGTGAGTGCATGTGTAGCTATAGGGTGTGTGTGTGTCCGTAGGGGGGGATTGTGTGTCTCTGTGTTGTGTGTCTCTTTATGGTGTGTGTGTCCCTGTGGGGTGAGTGCATGTGTTGCTATAGGGTGTGTGTGTTAGCGACTATACACTTCCTGTTACTCTCTGTGAGCGGGTGGTGTGTATACATGTCCCCGTGCGTGGTGAATATCTCATGTTGGGGCCCCACCTTAGTGACTATATGCTGGTATGTGCTGTAAGTCTTTGACGCTATCATTAAGCCCCTCTCATTCACAACTGTCAACTGGTAACTGTCACTATTTCCCCATTATGTAGATAGGGGCAAAATTGTTTGGTGAATTGGAATGTGCGGGGTTAAAATTTCGCCTCACAACATAGCCTACAATGCTGTCTGGGTCCAGACGTGTGACTGTGCAAAATTTTGTAGCTGTAGCTGACAGCTGTCGATTTTCCTCCAACACTTTTCCATTCACTTTTCCCCCCATTATGTAGATAGGGACAAAATTGTTTGGTGAACTGGAATGCGCAGGGTTAAAATTTCGCCTCACAACATAGCCTATGATGCTCTCGGGGTCCAGATGTGTGACTGTGCAAAATTTTGTGGCTGTAGTTGCGACGGTGTAGATGCCAATCCCGGATATACATACATACATACATACACACATACATACATACACACATTCAGCTTTATATATTAGATATATACAGTGTTGGCCAAAAGTATTGACACCCCTGCAATTCTGTCAGATAATACTCAGTTTTATCCTGAAAATGATTGCAATCACAAATTCTTTGGTATTATTATCTTCATTTAATTTGTCTTCAATGAAAAAACACAAAAGAGAATGAAGCAAAAGGCAAAACATTGATCATTTCACACAAAACTCCAAAATTGGGCCGGATAAAAGTATTGGCACCCTCAGCCTAATACTTGGTTGCACAACCTTTAGCCAAAATAACTGCGATCAACCGCTTCCGGTAACCATCAATCAGTTTCTTACAATGCTCTGCTGGAATTTTAGACCATTCTTCTTTGGCAAACTGCTCCAGGTCACTGATATTTGAAGGGTGCCTTCTCCAAGCTGCCATTTTTAGATCTCTCCACAGGTGTTCTATGGGATTCATTGCAGGCCACCTTAGAAGTCTCCAGTGCTTTCTCTCAAAACCATTTTTAGTGCTTTTTGAAGTGTGTTTTGGGTCATTGTCCTGCTGGAAGACCCATGACCTCTGAGGGAGACCCAGCTTTCTCACACTGGGCCCTACATTATGCTGCAAAATTTGTTGGTAGTCTTCAGACTTCATAATGCCATGTACATGGTCAAGCAGTCCAGTGCCATAGGCAACAAAGCAACCCCAAAACATCAGGGAACCTCCACCATGTTTGACTGTAGGGACCATGTTCTTTTCTTTGAATGCTTCTTTTTTTCTCCTGTAAACTCTATGTTGATGCCTTTGCCCAAAAAGAGAGAACATTCTTCCAAAACGTTTTAGGCTTTCTCAGGTAAGTTTTGGCAAATTCCAGCCTGGCTTTTTTATGTCTCGGGGTAAGAAGTGGGGTCTTCCTGGGTCTCCTACCATACAGTCCCTTTTCATTCAGAAGCCTCAGACTCACCCTTGCACATGACGGGCTTAACTAAGTGGCTGCCTTGGCACCACTAGTGATGTGGTTAGTTGTAGTCCACAGGAGACCACCAGGTGCCGTTCCCAGGGCTGCTTGAGTCTTGTCCCAGACCTTTAGAGCTGTGTAACCAGATATTAATGCTGCACATCCACGCTTAGTCCAGCCCAGCTTCTCTCTCACTGAGATTCCCTCACTAAGGCTACCTTCACTTTTGCGTTTGGTATGCGTGTGTCTTGAACTCAGACGCAAATGCAGTGCTGAATGCAGACATATTGCTGTGAATGCAGCGCTGATTATCTACATGCGTTCACATCAAAATGTCCATGGGTAACCATTATAAGCTGAGAGGAGATGTCGGGAGGAGAGGAGATGTCGGGAGGAGGAGAGGAGATGTCGGGAGGAGGAGAGATGTCGGGAGGAGGAGAGATGTCGGGAGGAGAGGAGGAGATGTCGGGAGGAGGAGAGGAGACGATATCAGGAGGAGGAGACGAGATGATGTCGGGAGGAGAGAAGAAAATCTGCGGCGTTCACCATTGTTGCCAATCGGATAACCCCGCATACCCATTGGGCTCCATGTATGATTTGTACGCTTGCAGAGGCTTGCGTACAAATCATGCTTCTTCGGATGCACAGAAAATGCAACAGGTTGCGCTTCTGTGCTCCGAGAAAAAATGCATGCAGATGCAAACGCGTCCATCTGCAGGCAAGATCATACACTGTACGTCCCTATGTTAAACATACGCAGCAGAGCCGAACGCAAATGTGAAACCAGTCTAACTGCTTTAAGCAGACTTGATTGCTGCAGCTGAGCATGACAGGTGCTGACCCGCAAACCTGGAGATTTAGGGAAAATCCAGGCCTTGTTTTACCATGCTGGGAAAAATATACCTTCCATCCAGCACTACACCTTTCACTGACTGCACCACATATGTATATATATATATATATATATATATATATATATATTAGTATAATAATAATAACAACCAGGGACGGACTGGCCCAGGTGCCAGGGTGGCAGTTGCCCCCCGGGCCGGTGGTACAGTCCCAGTTCAGGGCTGCCCACATCAGATATGAGCGGCCGCCAGGTGGCGCACTACGACCGCGGCGGCCGCACAAACTTCGAGGGCTGCTGGAACAGGGACTGGAGAGGAGGCAGCTTCAGGAGGTGAGACACACCAAGGTCCCCCCCGCTACTGAAATCGCCACTAGCACCCCCCTGCTCATCAACTAGCCGCAACTAGCCGCTAGCTCCCCCACCCCCCCACCGCTCATCAACTCGCCGCTAGCACCCCCCCACCGCTCATCAACTCGCCGCTAGCTCACTCCCCCCACCCCCTCACTGCTCATCAACTCGCTGTTAGCACCCTCCCCCCGCTCCTCAACTCAGGCTGTGCAAGGTGGACTGCCACCCGGGTTAGCAGCAGCCAGCCAGCCCCTGATAACAACTCACTAGTCCAAGTTATTTATACGTAGCTTATTCACTTCGACAGATCCAAAAGCTCCACACAGATTGGCAGGTGACGCTCAAGCAGCTCTTATTAAGTCTATTCCTCATTGTTGGCTGGACAGTCATTATAAATAAGCACCTGTACTTTGTGTCACCCCCCCTCATTGTAGATTGTAAGCTCTTATGAGCAGGGCTGTCATTATTTTGCTTTAATTATTGTATTTTTTTTTTATAGCTGTTACATACTGTATGACTGCTTGTATATGAACCACTGAATTGTAAAACGCTGTGGAATATGTTGGCGCTATATAAATAAAGATCATTATTATTAATAATATACATAATAATATTTATTAGTTTACACACACTTATTTATACACACATGCGTATATACGAATCAGAGAGTCTAAAACCTCATGCTAATAATAACTGAGTAATTGATGTGAAACACTTATTCTCTTGTCCACTTTCCATATATCAAAGTAGCACCTAAGTAAACGCAATAAATGATAACATTAACAACAGCCCACCAATAATGTTTTTTTAACACCAAACACACATACACACACAAATAGATAGATAGATAGATAATAGATAGATAGATAGATAGATAGATAGATAGATAGATAGATAGAGGGATAGGTGGAGGGATAGATAGATTGAGGGATATCAAGAAAAAAATGTCTCTGCAGCACACAGCTACTACCAATATCGTACATAAAAGCTTTTGCTTTGTAAATGGAGGATAGATGGTTGGATAGATAGATAGATAGATAGATAGATAGATAGATAGATAGATAGATAGATATTTGACCCAGCATCACTGCTAGCACCAGTTCACATTATGTCTTTGAGTACTGTGCAGTTTTTTTCCTGTTTGATAGATAGATAGATAGATAGATAGATAGATAGATAGATAGATAGATAGATAGATAGATAGATAGATATGTGTAAAATTGCGGACATGAGCCCACGATTCCCCGTCACTGGCCGGAGAGCTGGTCCTACACCTCAGGCTTCAGTCTATGGCCAATATTCTAAGGTAAATTGAGGACAGTCTTCAACCCAAAGTCTCGAGACCCAAGTGAACATCCCTCCCCCCCTCTCCCCACAACAAACAATGACACCCATATCTGTAGATGTCTATTTTCTTTATACAATGTATACATATCCATACACAATATAAATCACAACAATGTATACGTATAATGACACAGTGAGGAGGGACGTGTAACAGTATCATGTGGTGTACACTCCACATTGAGGTCTAGTAATGAGGGGAGGGGGCTGGAGCACAGTGAAGGGAGGAGGGCACCCACTGACAGGATGGAAGGAGTGTCTGCTGGAGGAAGCCGGCTATTCTGTCTGCTGCTATCAGTCTGGATCCTCTACATCACCCGGGAGGGCGGGACGGACGGAGGATTAAGCTGTCACATAGGGCATAACATGGACTGACGTCCACTCTGCATGGATAAGTGATACACTGTGGTAGATCTGCTGCTCCTACTGCTCCACCCTTACAGAATATACATATATATATATATATATATATATATATATATACACACACATATGGATGATGTAATTCTCTCCAGTGTACACACACTGTTACCAGCACTCTGCAATCCCAATATACGGGCTCTGACTGAAGCCCACACTCACTCATACACCGAGCACAACACACAGTGATTGGAGTCCTAGGCTATAGGCCTGGCACTACGGCTTACACCTGGCTCCTTCCCGGGCTCTGAGTCCTGATCTCCCCCGCAGTCAGCTAGGGGATCTGCCTTCATGCACCCGCACAATGTCCGGGAAGCATTACAAGGGTCCTGAGGTCAGCTGCTGCATCAAATATTTCATATTCGCCTTCAATGTCATCTTCTGGGTAAGTGTTATTATTATTATTATTATTCTATTTCCACTTCTTCATTTAGAGTAGTTAATAATCTACAATGAGACTACACTCGGCTATGTGTTTCACTCCAGGGGATGGGATAATCTATTGTGTTTATGTTTATGTATTACTCGCCTTAATACCTGGCTTCGCCCGGGATACACGTAAAGTCATTGTTTATTCCTTATAATGAGATTTATACATTGTGGGGCTCATGGTTGACAAATACCAATTACTATATAGCAGTTGTGCCCTCTCTGGTCATTTGAGGTCACCGGATCAAGAACCTGTAGCCCGGTTTTGCAGTTGCCTGTACTGACATAGGCCAGTGCTGTGGGGTAGGACTTATATGTATAACAGATTCCCTACTTGAATGAAAAAAAATCTGTATTTATTGTACCCACCATGTAGTTCACCACAGAAACGTATTATATGACCAAACAAGAAAATTACTATATTCGCTATATACCGCGTAATAAAATAACTACACTAGTCCAAACGATGCTGAAGTTGGTTTCTTATTCGTCCAGTTTCTTATTCGGGGCTGAAGTTGGTTTCTTATTCGTCCAGTTTCTTATTCGGGGCTGAAGTTGGTTTCTTATTTGTCTATTATTTGTTTTCTGTTTTTCACACGTTAAACAACAAAAATAAAATATCACAAGTATAAAATACAATACAGTCATGTGCCCTGTTGTGAAATGTGAATACACTTAAAAACAGCTAAAAAAAATATAAAATTGCACAAAAATGGGCATCAAAGTGGGCACCAAAGTATGTTTATGTTAAAATTGAGTTTCTGCCCAATTTGATGCTAGTTGTGATGCCCAGAACCCATTTGGGCCAGGCTGGAGTGACCTGAGTTTGATGTGGGGCATCAATAGGTATGTAATCCTGGTGTGATATCAGTGGCCCAAAGCCATTTAACCCTTTCGATAACATACTTTGGTGCCAACTTTGATGCCTATTTTTGTGCCAGTTTTATAATTTGTGTAGTTGTTTTTAAGTGTATTCACATCAGGTCATATGACTGCATGGTATTATATACTTGTGATGTTTTATTTTTGTTTTTAAACCTGTAAAAAAACAAAATAAATAATAGTGGAATAAAAAAATGCCAAATAAGAAACCAACTTCAGCCCCAAATAAGAAACTGGATGAATAAGTAACCAACTTCAGCATCGTCTAATCCAAAAACTAGACTAGATTAATGTGAAATGGTAATAAATATCGTATATAAAAGTGGTTTCCTATAAAGAACCTCTACCTGATCCTCCTATAAAGTGTGCCTTAACTTCTAGGTTACATTTTCAAACTGGTTTGTCCCATTATACATACATGATTAACTATATGAAAAACGTTTGTATTATTGATATGTGTAGATGAGTCATTTAAATTGGATTCCATGTAATGGCCACTTTACATGTCCCAACGTCGGTCCAATATTGGATCCGACGCCGCGGGAGCGCGCTTTTTCGGACCATATTTCCTAGATCGCATCGGAGATTTACACAGCTCGATATCGGCAGACAACGCCACTACGATGTGTACGCCCCTTGTACGGCTGACCCAGGAACGACCATTTAACATGGGACAAGATAGGGGAAGTTGTACTCCACATCGTAGTTGGGCTTTTACACAGCACGATCCTGCTCCAACCTCCATCCAATATCGGGCCATTGGAGAGCACGCTCATTTGATCCCCGATATCGTTTTGGCAGCGCTCGTGCATCGTATTGGACGTTTATACCATACAACGCACGAACGATATCGGGGACAACGCACGAACCACGTGACTTTTGGTCGGAGTTGGACCCTGATATCGCGACGTGTAAACCCACCATAAAGGGAAGAGGCAGTTTCCCAACTTTCTGCTACATTCCCAATTAATTCAAGTTTTCAGTACAATTAGAGCAGGGAGCCACATGTGGCTCGTAGGACCATGATGTGCGGCTCATACCCAACTTGGTGCCTTAGCATCAAGTCTACAAATCAGCTATAAAGAGCAAGCCCCCAGATTGTGACTTTTATGAGTAGCTCTGCACAGAAGAGCAGCTCTGGATGGATATACTAAACTTGAGGTTGGAGAGATAAATTAAGTGCTAAACTGGACATAAAATGATACTGCCAGATCATTTGGAGGCTTGAAGCTGGATCCAGTGGTGTGGTGGGAGTGCTTGATACAAAAACACCTAATGATGGTAAGGTGGGAACCCCTAGATGCAAGAATGCTGCCTTGGTATTATTTCTGTGGGGAAGCTATGGCTGTCGTTATACCAAAAGAGAGGGCCCTGAATGTAACGTTTGTGGGGGACCAAGAGCTGAATATCACTATTTGGTGAGGCTCTGGATGTGGCTTGTGACCTTAGCTCAGAGATACATGTTTCTATCGAGGTAAGAAAGGTTTCGGTAGTGTAAGAAGGAAGCTTAATGCACCAGAACTATAATAAGAACACAGTGCCAAAATCAAGCTCAGTACAAACGTCTCGTGCTAAGTCAGGTTACTCTAGTACCATATAAGTTTGCTTTGCACTGTGTAAAACAAACCCCTAAGTATGCCCATAAAAATAACAAAATATAGCGAGGACTATGATTACCCCAAAAAATGATTTCTCACATCATAAACCATACAAGTGACAACAGTACTGATTAGACAGTCAGTGACAGAATAGAGTGGCTCCAATGGGGCCCCCAAGTATTGAAAATCTTTAAAAGCAAAAGTCTTTTTCTATAGGTCAAAAGGGACTTTTGGGGCCCCCTTGGGTCCAGGGTCCAGGTGCGATTGCAACCCCTGCACCTATTGTAGTTACACCCCTTGCAGAATATTCATTGGCATTCAATGACGCATAGGTGATGTCTCTCTCATTGGAGTTATTCTCTTTTCCTTTCTTTTCCATCTGGCTCAGGTCATCATGACAACTCCTTGAGGCCATGACTCTTCTCTGCAGTTTGCAGTAGATGTACCTTCTACTCCATCTTTTTTGCAGACCATTCCCACATTGTGACTCTGATTACATTGTGCCCCACACACTGTGTCCTCTCAGTATACTATGCCTTATGATTAACACTGTGTACCACATTATGACCCTTGTCAAACTGGTGCTCAAACTGCACCCACTCATCAAACTGTGGCTTGTAATCAAATGGTGTCCTACACTATGTCACTGATCAATCTGTTCTCTTCATCATGCACGTAAAACTGTGTCCAACACTGCACTTCCTGACCACGCTGTGCCCGATTCTGTGCCTCCTGATCAAACAGTGTTCCATAACACTGATTGAACCATGATCCACACACAGCACAATTGCATAAAATTACCTTACATTAGGTCCAGCAGCTGAGCAGGGTTCTCTTGCACCTTACAATGCACAGGTCATCAATATCAGATCAGTGGAGTCTTACACTTGGTACCTTACTCAATCAGCTGTGATTAGCTTCAGTGGTACATAAACATTGAATGGAGCTGAACTGCGCAGTTCCATTCAATGTGTATCGGCCTCGGTTGGGTATTGTAGATCAGATCCTATTCTTTTGAATATGAACTGATGTGTAGTACTTGATGGTGGCTTCATTCAAGGTTTGCATGTAGCCACTGCCAGAGCTGCTAGTGTCTGGCCCACAAGGGTCTGGGTACTCAGGTGTCGGGTGGTCGGATGCAGGGATGTCACAGGTGGGTGGTGCCCAAGCCTGTGCCCTTGTGGTGACAATAAAAAGAAGAAAAAGATAAAATAATTAAGTTTATGAAGTTTGTGATGCCACCTGTAGGTCCGGTGATGGCACTGGCGCTGCTGGGACCTCTGGGTTGATAGGCAGCAGCAAGGTGTGGCTCTCTACAGGTAGAGCGGCTGTAAAGGTATGATGGTGGAACAGGGCAGCGCAGTTGTTGCTGTGTAGTGCAGAATTACCTTCGTTCACCAAGAAGAAACACAGACACTTGTTCACTCTGCACGAGTACTTTACTCCGGTAACCTGCAGCTTACAGGGTATGCAGTTGTTACAGCTTGGGTAGTGCATCGGGTGGTCCTGGCAGTAGGCAGTGTGCCTCTGAAGCTCCGGTGATGTTCCTTCTCTATACTAGCTCTGTAATAACTCTGCGCTGCCCTGCACGAATCCCACTTGTTGAACCAGGCCCGTCGGGTGATATGGGAACCCTTTTTCTCTCCAAAGGGAACCCAACCCAGTCTAATGCTTCTGGTGGAGCCTGTGCTTGATTTGGGTGGTTGGCTTGTGCTCGTATGAAGACATCGACGACGCCGGTGATTTGCGGTTCAGGGATGGACCCCTGATCCACGTCGGAGCCGATACCCCACTTCGGACTGGGCCAGAGCGTTTGGCCGCCCTCTTCTTTGCCCCTCTCTGTCTGGGTCACCAGGTTGAGGTGCCCTCCCCGTTACTTCTCCTTTGTACTGACTTCTTCTGTTTCTACTTCTGTTCTGTTTTTGTCTCTCTTCTCACTGACTCTCCAACAACTACTGCTGTTTCCCACTCTTTCCCCACTCACTATATACCGTAGGTCTCCTCCCTCCGGGACCGGTTACCCTAGTAATGGGTTGCTGATTGGTCCCCTATCACTAGGTGTATGTGTGTGGTGATGGAGCTTCAGGCTTCTACTACCCCCTACCAGGACAAAGCATACTGCACCATCTGTGAGGGGTGCAGTACCCTTTTGTAGCGCACTGACTAGCAAGGCGCTACACTAGTAGCTGATCGTTGGGATGCCATTGTCAGAGCACCATGTTTCTGGAGCTGTAGAACATCCTCAAAATGTTGAAACTGATGGATGTCTCAGGATAGATAGTAAATACCATATGCCCAGAGAAACTCTTTAATATTCACCTTCCTAAATTCCTTGCAGCTCCCATTCCAGTGCTCATCTGGTCATGGTTGGTCTCTGGCATCGTCATCTATACACTAAAAATTACAAGTTCTGGCCCCTAAGGCCGGCTTCACACTGCGGTCAGGTCCGGTCCGGGGCTGTCAGGGAAGAACCTGACAGCCCTGGAATGGATCAGCACACAGCTGCGTGCGGCTGCACACTGGACCGGAGGGCAAATTAGTCCTCCAGTTCTGTGTGCTGATCCAGTCCAGGGCTGTCAGGTTCATCCCTGACAGCCCCGGACCGGACCTGACCGGCCTTAGCCAATTGCTGCCCGAGGTGGGTTATCACTGTGCACTGTGGCTAGTGATTTGCTGAGTGTCGAGGATGGGTCTAGGAAGGAAAGCAGAGATAAGCCGTGATCAGGTGAGCACCAGAATGGTAGTACTTTGGGGCACTGAAAACAAAATATTGTCCCAGGAACATCCTTTTAAGATACTGATGCAGTATAGTAAAAAGGACTAAAATGACCAATACCTTTGTCCATTTATCAAATTTGTCAAAGTTTGAACTATGGTGACATCATAAAAATGCTGCACAATTTTCTAACTGAAAATAGAGGATATTTTTGGGTGAAATCTCCCTATTGATATCTTAATAAAATTGTCAGATATTCTACCAGATGAATGAGGTTTAAGCAAAAAGCTTTCCTCTTTTATTCTGCTTTACCCATATTAACATTAGTCTCAGTAAAACTTGTATTTAGTTACTATGATGTGGGGTGTGTTTTTATCTGCAAAACAAATCTGTTGTGAACAAAATAGGTGTTTAACTGCCCCCTGATGGAGCATTCTCAAGACCGTCTGACAGCACCCTACTACCCTATACATTCTTTATGGGATTCCAGTGGAAAAATCAAGATCTGGACCAGGAATATTGTGTAAGCATGGGATTTCATGTATTGATTTCCACTAGTGTTTTCTGCAGTCCACAACCTACTTATAGCTGCTGTCATGAAACTGGGGCGATTCTTAGTGACAGACACTTGTTATCATTTATTTATAAGGTGCTGAATGCATTTATGAGTATTGTGGAAATTAGACATAATTATAACCTAATGTTATGCATAGAGTCTGCTAAGCAAGCTGGGAGGATGCAAATGGAAATTTACAGTTACATTTCTCTATCACAACGATAATATAAGCTTCTACAGTGGATACAGAAAGTATTCAGACTCCTTTTAATGTCTCACTCTTTGTTTCACTGCAGCCATTTGGTAAATTCAAAAAGTTCATTTTTTTCTCATTAATGTACACTCTGCACCCTATCTTGACTTTAAAAAAACAGAAATGTGGAAATTTTGGCAAATTCATTAAAAAAGAAAATCTGAAATATCACATGGTCATAAGTATTCAGACCCTTTGCTTAGTATGGAGTACAAGCACTCTTTTGAGCTAGTACAACCATGAGTCTTCTTGGGAATGATGCAACACGTCTTTTTACACCTGGATTTGGGGATCCTCTGCCATTCCTTCTTGCAGATCCTCTCCAGTTACATCAGGTTGGATGGTGAACCTTGGTGGACATCCATTTTCAGGTCTTTTCATAGATGCTCAATTGGGTTTGGGTCAGGGCTCTGGCTGGACCAATCAAGAATGGTTAGAAAGTTGTTCTGAAGCCACACCTTTGTTATTTTAGATGTGTGTTTAGGGTCATTGTCTTATTGGAAGGTGAACCTTCGGTCAAGTCTGAGGTCCAAAGCACTCTGGAAGAGGTTTTCATCCAGGATATCTCTGTACTTGGTCATATTCATGTTTCCTTCAATTGCAACCAGTCGTCCTGTGCCTGCAGCTGAAAACACCCCCATAGCATGATTCTGCCACCACCATGCTTCACTGTTGGGATTGTATTGGGCAGGTGATTAGCAGTGCCTGGTTTTCTCCACACATACCGATTAGAAATATCACCAAAAAGTTCTATCTTTATCTCCATCAGACCAGATAATCTTATTTCTCATAGTCTGGGAGTCCTTCATGTGTTTTTTAGCAAACCCTGTGCAGGCTTTCATATGTCTTGCACTAAGGAGAGGCTTCTGTTGGGCCACTCTGCCATAAGGGCCCAACTGGTGGAGGGTTGCAGTGATAGTTAACTTTGTGGAACTTTCTCCCATCTCCCTACTTCATCTCTGGAGCTCAGCCACAGTGACATTGGGGTTCTTTATACCTCTCTCACCAAGGCTCTTCTCCCACAATTGCTGTGTGGCTGAACGGACAGGTCTAAGAAGACTTCTGGTGGTCTCAAACGTGTTCCATTTAAGGATTATGGAGACCACTATGCTCTTAGGAACCTTGAGTACTGCAGAAATTCTTTTGTAACCTTGGCCAAATCTGTGCCTTGCCACAATTCTGTCTCTGAGCTCCTTGGGTGTTCCTTTGACCTCGTGATTCTCATTTCGTCTGACATGCACTGTGAGTTGTGAGATCTTATATAAACAGGTGTGTGCCTTTCCAAATAAAGTCCTCTCAGTTTAATTAAACACAGCTGGACTCTAATGATAGAGTAGAACCATCTCAAGGTGGATCACAAGGAAATGGACAGCATGTGACTTAAATATGAGTGTCTGAGCAAAGGGTCTGAATACTTATGACCATGTGATATTTCAGTTTTTCTTTTTTAATACATTTGCAAAAATTTCTACATTTCTGGTTCTTTTCAGTCAAGATGGGGTGCAAAGTGTACTGTATATTAGTGAGAAAAAATGAACTTTTTTGAATTTACTAAATGGCTGCAATGAAACAGAGTGAAAAATTTAAAAAGGGTCTGAATACTTTCCGTACCCACTGTAAGTATGTTATCAGAATACTTATAGATATGATAGTTCACTAATTTTCTCACAAATGTGTAGATGCCTTCATCTTGTCCTCATGCTATTTGTTCTTCTGTGTTTCACATATGTGTTCTATCCGTGTTTTACATACTGTATATTTTGCTTTATATGATGCACCAGATTATAAAATGCTCCCCAAATTCAGAGGAATAAAATAGGAAAAATAAATAATTTAACATAGGGGTCCGTCTTTTAATCTGGTGCACCTCACATGCAGTTTAGCTTACTACATATACAGCCCAACGCAGTAGAGGCAGGGCAGGTACAGACTGTGCTCTTGGCTGTTTGAGTCTGCGCTGCCTATGCAGCCATTTTCCTGCCAAAAACCAGAAGTAGGAAACTATATAGAAGGAAAGAGGGCAGTATTCACCCAGGGTGCCAGTGTAAGACAAAGAACACAGTCAGTCCAGAAACAAAGTTTAGATAAAACACGGCACTCACTGGGACTTCAAAAAGCGGTGTCCTTTATTGCAGGGTTTGCATAACAAAGTGCAGGGAGGGGGTACCGAGGTGACGACGGCACCATTTCGGGCTCTCGCCCTTCTTCTGTTTATTGACCCGTAGAAGGGCGAGAGCCTGAAACGGTGCCGTCGTCACCTTGGTACCCTCTCCCTGCACTTTGTTATGCAAACCCTGCAATAAAGATCACTGCTTTTTGAAGTCCCGGTGAGTGCCGTGTTTTTTCTAAACTTTGTTTCAAAACCCAGAAGTATCAATGGCCCCTGCCGCACACCGCTGTGACACCCCAACCTGCAGGCCCCCAGGCATTGCCCCACTGCCCACATCCATCAGCAACCCTACCTCCTGTATCTTTGCTCAACCACTGCCGCAAACCCTGGCGCCAACAAAATTTCCACCAAGGTTCAGATAAGACACACCCGCTTCGTCCATTTGGAGAGAAAAAAGTGCATTTTATAATTAAAAAAAATATGGTATATTGTTTTCTCATATATTTTATTGCTGACTGAGTGATCAATATTACACATTTAAATTTAAAGGTTTGTGAAAAATGTGGAAAGTTTTGCACTGACTGTTTGCTAGGGGAAGTGTGAGAAAACTCCCATCAGTTTTTTTTGTTTTGTTTTTTTGCATATGGAAAGAACTGATGGTAAAAACTGACATACTGAGCCCAAATGATTGAAAATCTAATCCAAAAGACTGATGAAAGTCAGACCATTTTTTCCACATACAGCAAAAAAAACAGATGTCTGAATGAGGCTGTACAGCTTGTAATACAGTTAGGCTGGCTTCACACCACTGTGTTTTGCATCCGGGGTTGTCCGGTGTGAACCGAACACCCCCACATCAGATTCCGGCCCCATAGTATCCCTATGGGGCTGGAATACACCGAATGAATGTCTTTTGTCATACGGTTTTTGGATGTCCGGGAGAATCTGTGAGGAATCAGATTTTTCTCCCGGACACAAAATCGGACCATGCAGCATTTTTGTGTCCGGGAAGAAAAATCTCACCAAATCGGATCCTCCCGGATTCTCCCGTATCTGGGGCAATCCAGCGCTCCCTAACATGGGAGCCTATGGGGCCGGATTGCCCCGGTCCGGAAGGATTCGGGAAACGGACACCTGTGGCTACATACCGCTGTTATTTCAGGACTGCGGCTAGCTCCCCGCAGTCCTGAATCATCAGCAGCGGCAGCTGCGTCCGGCTGCACACCGGACCAGAGGGCATATTTACCCTCCAGTTCTGTGTGCTGATTCAGTCCGGGGCTGTCAGGTTCATCCCTGACAGCCCCGGATCGGACCTTACCGTGGTGTGAAGCTAGCCTTATTTATACATGTAGGGACTATGTATTCAGACATTTTCCAGTGTATGTACCGTATATATGAATAGGTACATTGTGAATAGAGCCTTAAGCTATGTTCACACATGAGTCAGGGCCTTCATTGCTTCATATTTGGTGGAAAAATAGCAATGGCAATGAAAATACTTGTGAAAATTAAAATCCACATGGCATTTCATCTACACCTTTTTATTCCACAGGCCCAAAGGTATTTGATATGGCTTTAGAGTATCACGTAATTACAGAAAATTGCACTGTAGAATTTAGGATTTATCCTGCAGGTCGAAAAAATGCACATACATTTAATATTTGAAAGCACATGCCACAAATTTTTATGTCTGATTTATTTGGTACACATCAGTAATGTAGCTTCCATATAAGGTTATTTTAGTGTACCTTCATATACATCCAACGTATAGAGGTTTATCTATCAGATTCCACAGATTCCATTCAGTGCCCTATGTGCAAAGGTGCTCTTGCTACACTTGAAATACTAGAGGTAGCAGTGCACAGAACTATGGTTTGCATGATTCCTGAGAATCAATCTCACTTCCTAAAGGCCCCGTTACACCTAGCGACTTTCCAGCGATCCCGACAATGATATGACCTGGCAGGGATCGCTGGAATGTTACTAAGTGGTCCTGGTGAGCTGCCACACAGGCAGATCTACTCACTAATACAGCGCCCCCGATGGTTGTTGGGATCTGTCACTGTCAGGCGTAACAATGAAGATCGTTGGTCGTTTTCCCTGTCACACACACAGTGATGCAGCATGGCCAGCAGGAGACCGATGATGAAAAAATGGTCCAGGTCATTCCGTAACGTTTCAGCGATCTCCAGCGGGGGGCTGTCGCTGCTACGTGTCACACGCAGCAATATCATGGCGAGGTCGCTGCTATGTCACAAAACCTGTAACTGGGTCTTTACTATAGTGGATTACTGATTATTATCTGTTTGTTCTTTTTTTTTATTTATTTTTAAATTCATTTAACCCAATGCAGAAAAAACTTTTTTTCTCCTTCACCACCCGGGAATTTTTTATTTCATTTTTTGTTTCATTTTTCGGATCTGGGGATGTGTGACGGCTTATTTTTTGCATCTTGAGCTGACGTTTCTAATGATACCAATTTTGGATGGATGCGCTGTTTTGATAGCCCGTTATTGCATTTTATAGCAATGTTGCGGCCACCAAAAAAACGTAATTTTGGCGTTTGGACCTTTTTTCCGTTATGCAATTTACGGTTCTCATTAATTGATTTTATATATTAATAGATCAGCCATTTCTGAACGCAGCGATTCCAAATATCTGTTTGTTTTTTTTATATTTTTTTAATACTTTTATTTTGAATGGTTAAAAAGGGGGTGATTTCAACTTTGTGTGGTTTTTTTCCATATTTTTTTAAAACTTTATTTTTTAATTAATTCTTGTTTTTACACTGCCCATAGGGCGCCACAGTGCTGCAGCATCTGAGCGCTTCTGCCATGTTCCGATGAGCTGGAGCACATCAGGACATGGCATTTGGTTTCACTTTCACTGGTTGGCAGCGCTCGCCAACCACTGAGAGGAAGTGAACTGTGATAGCTTCCAGGTTCACACCAGGTATCACATGAGCACCTTGCAATATTATATGGGATCTCCGGTGCAAGCAGGGAACAGCGCGTCTCACCGCCGCGCGGGTTTTGGATCCTGATGTCAGTAATTGACAGCGGGATCCAAGGGGTTAACAGCATCGATCGGATCCAAATCCGATCGGTGCTGGAAGCCTGACATCTCAGCTGATGAGATTAGATGAGATGTCGGTGTTTGTTGTGAGCGCTGTGCCTGAGCTCACATCAAACACCGGGACCCGACCCATGACGTCCTCTACGTTATGGGTCGGGAAGGGTTAAAACTACCAAAAACAGACGAAAGGTTTGTGACTTGTCATTTTTCAAATCCGGTAAATTCATCACGTCTTTCAAGAGGAAGATGCTCAGAGCACATCAGCGATTTTTGTGCATCTTTTTGGTTGTCTCTGAGCGTTTGATTTATTGCTTTGGAATGCCAACTGTTATTTTAAAGATTTTTTTTCATCATTTTTGGGTCATGTTTTTTTTTTACTGGTATCCTCTAGGCATCTTTTCCTCTCGTCAACAATGATGAAACATTGATGAATTATTTCTAAAGCAAAATGCTGGGAAAATGCTCAAAAAAATGCCTACATACTTTCAAGTTTCACATTGAGTTGTATTGCGACATATAGAACACTGGAAATCAGCTATAAAATTATTAGATTAAGGTACTTCTTTTAGCCATGTGGTGTCATTTGAAAGCTATAGTGATAAAAAGCCTAAACATATGCACATCAAGTTGTTTCTACATACGAAATGCATAAGCTCATTCTTTTGAGTGTTTTCAAAGCTCTTTTTCCTTGTTTAAGGGCAGACCGCTTGAAAAAGTGCCGTAAAAATGTCCCATAAAAATGAATATAGTACACAGTAATGTCAAAACGGCATTACTGTGCTCATGTTCTGTAGTATGTCACTTCTTTAACCAAGTCAGAGTGTGGAGACCCTTTTGCCGTTCAAAGAAGTGACATGCTCATTATTCAGGCAACTTCCGCTCCGATGCCACTTACTCTCTAAGTTACACAATATAAAATGAAATGTATAAAGTGAATCCCAGCAGCAGGACTGTGGCAAGAGCAACAGCACAACTGTAGGTGAAACTGCCTTAAGAAAATGCCCACCGGTATTCTCCTCAAGTCGGCTTTGCCTGGGAAAATTAATTGGCTGCGCCATCGTGTAAAGATTCTGTGTGCCTATAACCTAAAGCCCCGTCACACCTGGCGACGGGGCTGGAGATGTCGGCGGCTACTGGCGGCTGTGCGCACGTTTTTGGCGCCGCGCCAGCGTCACCGTCCCCCATTTACATGTGGCGACATCTCCAGCCCCTCGCCGGTGATCTAACAGTCACTGGCGGCACGTTCATGAGCGATGTGGCACATTGCCCCAGATCGGCGCCATGGTTTCAGAGCACTGCTCTGAAACCAGGCGAGCTCCAATAGCCTATGTGCCCGACGTTGCATATGTAATTGGGGCCTTTAGAGTTTTATTAGAAGTTTGTTTTGAGTGTTTGCCTATTATACCATCTGAAAGTACTCTATGCCTGGGGTCATACGAGTGTGTTCTCTCTTTCAAAAGAATCAGATCAATTATGGTAATTACTCTATAATGAGAGTATGAGCCCAGTGTCATTTTACTGTGACTTCCTTCTCTCACATCAGAGAATATCACAGGTACTGAGAAGATGCAGAACTTAATTTCTCCATCTTCACGGTAGTCTTCATCTTCATTGTCTGTGTTGGCTTATATCAGACTGAACACGGATGACATCCAAGAGTAGTCTGAAATTTTGCTCAAGCCCAAAGACTTAAATGTGTCGACTGTCTAATATTCAGGGTGGGCCATTTATATGAATGCACTTAAATAAAATGGGAATGAATGGTTGGTGATATCAACTTCCTGATTGTATAAATCCAAAGGACCAGGGTGTACAATGATCCATGCTGCTGAGTATAAGGAAGGACCACAATCTTGGTATATGTAAGAATGGTGCTTTATTTCTTGTAGCGTTTCGGGGCTGTCCCAGCCCTTCCTCAGGAATACCACCATAAACAATTTGATGGTCCTTCCTTATACTAAGCAGGCGGATGTTGTACACCCTGGTCCTTTTGATTAATTGCATATGTTGTTCCTGATGGAACGGTGGATCCTGCAGCAGCTGTTTTGAGAGTTTAAACCGGTATATGGTGTACAAAGATAGTGGGGCCATTTTTCATCAATGGAAACCTGAAAGCCATGGATATCTGAAATTGCTACATGATTCAGATATCCAGTGGACATTAAGTTTTCCATTGATGAATAATTGCCCCACTATCTTTGTAGCCCATATACACATCATACCATCAATTTTTGTGTTCCATCAGTGTTGGAGGGATCTATCCACTGTGGGTTAGTGTCAGACCAATAGTGGTGGTTTTGTTTGTTAACTTCAACACTCACAAAAAAGTTTGCCTCATCACTCATCTTAAGGCAATTGTCTATGCGTGAAGATACAAGATGTGCAGCATTTGAAACAACGGATACTGGAAGACTGTGCTAGCATTTATTCTGCGGTGTTGCATTCAGTGTGTTAAGAGTGGGGGAAGAGGGATTGCATTGACAATCAACACAATGGGCAGCACTTTGAACACATTTTATAAGTGGTCATAAACTTGTAAATAACTCATGAAAGAATAAAGGTACTTTAAACAAGAAAACATTGTTTTTCTTATGAATTCTCAATAAGTTTGATGTGTGACATGACCCTCTTCCCATTGAAAAAAATAATGTTGGATCCAAAATGGCCAACTTCAAATGGCGCCATGGTCACCACCATCTGGAAAAAGTTTTTCCCCTTCCATATACTAATGTGCCACAAACAGGAAGTTGATATCACCAACGATTCCCATTTTATTAGGTGCATCCATATAGATGGACCACTTTGTGCACTGCTACTTACAGCTTGCTACAATTTTTTCTTATGCCAACTGGCATGAGAAACAAAATTGCTGGTCGGCACTGCTCCATAGTATAACATTGGTCTGAGGTCTATGAAATAAAACACATCGGCTAGACCTCATCTGTGTTATATGCTATGTGAGCGAGTACTAAGGCTTTGTGCAAAGGGAGTGTTTTTTCAAAGTTTTTGGAACAGAAGCAAGGGAGAAACTCCAGGTTTTTGAGGAGTTTTAAGATTTGGAGTAAAGTTGAAAGAGTTTTCTTTCAGTTTCTGCTCAAAAGATTCTCAAAAAAACACATTGTTTACACACCTTAGAAATGCTTGAAAGCCTTTCTACTATAAAACCATTTTGCCGATCATATTTTAAGTGTTCTAAACATTTGGTTTCCACTTTCAGTTTTGAAAAATATCTGGTAGGAAAAGGGTAAAAGAGATAATGTGGCGCCCCTGCATTTTGGTCGGCACTATGGTACTTCATCTATTTAAAAGGTCATCATGCACATAGGTAAGAAAGGAAAGCTTTGCTGAGACCCCCAACATACACCCAACACAATCTAAACTCCAGGCCATGAAGATGCTGGGCAGAAGAAACTCTCATTCAGAGCATTCACCATCTACTGGCTGGAGGGAGGAGTTGGTTAGGGGTGGGAGTCAAGTAGGAGAGAGTTCTAGAGAAGTCTGAAACTAGTTAGGATCCAGGACACATGTGGAGAGTGTGCTAGTCCCAGGCCCAAAGACTTGAGTCTGCAGCTGGTCATCCAGGCTGGGCAGAGGAACTAGCTGCAGCAGGGGAACGAGCCCCAATTCGGTCTGGATATCTTTAGGACCAGCCAAGAAAGTGGAGGTCACTGGGCTGCATGTACAGTGAGTACCATCGTGGACCCTCCCAAGGCTAAGGAACTATATATGGTCAGGAGAACTTGCAAGGTGGTCGCTCAGAGGACCTGCAGTCACCTGCCTACTGGGACTGTTAACCACAGGACACTAGGAGGACAAGGCGTAGCAATGTCAGGAGGAAACAGGCATCAAAGAAGCCCATATTCCCTTTGTCACAGCAAAGTGGACCTGGATTACTTTTGAGCTGGCCAGGCTGCAATCTTGGTAA
Source organism: Allobates femoralis (assembly GCA_033576535.1). Taxonomy (NCBI): domain Eukaryota; kingdom Metazoa; phylum Chordata; class Amphibia; order Anura; family Aromobatidae; genus Allobates; species Allobates femoralis. The sequence continues at coordinate 264,055,028 of JARQOC010000003.1, forward strand.
ATATAGTACTTCGGCTGGGTTGTGACCTGCCTGAACACTGAGTAAATGGTAAGAACTGCAAGAACCCTGTATGTGTCTGATCCTTCCTGCACTACAACCCTCACCATCTCCTCTACTCTACACCTACTATTAACACCAGTAACACTAGGGGTCTGCTCCGTCTGAGGGTAGTGTTCCATCTAGCTGCTTGACCATCTTCCCACTGAAGACTACCATATGCAGCTCTGGTCATCTTCCCACTAAGGACTACCATATGCAGCTCTGGTCATCCCTGACGAAACTTCAGATGGCATCACGACAAACTTTATTCCCTTGAATAATTACCTTAATTTGCTTGGTATGGGCCACAACCTCCAGGACCACCACCGTGACTACTGAACTGTCTGACTCAGGATGGTCGAGTACCCCGACCCCGCGACCGATGCAATAATGTATCTATTTTTTTTTTAAAGCAGCTCATAATGGAATACATTCCAAATTCAGTTATGTACGTACAATGAAAAGAGTAAAAATGCTTTGTGAAAAAAAAAAACTACCGAAATTCTTTAAAAACTTTTTAAAACTTCTTTGGAAATACTTCAGGAAATGAAAAACTCTCAATGGCTATCTGCACATGGAGTCTTTTTGCAGAAACTGAGCGTAACCTCCAAGATTTTGAGGAGGTTTGCATTTTTAAGGAGGAATTGGAGCATTTTCTATTGTGCACTTTTTGTCTTTCCATCTTAAGCCCCGGTCTCACATAACGATGTGTCAGCGATGCCGACAACGATCAGCATCGTTGATGCATCGTTGACACATCGTTATCAGGTCGCTGGTGAGCCGTCACACTGACAGACTTCACCAGCGACCTCTGGGCAGCCAGATCGTTGGTACCCAGCGTCCGCTCGTTCCCTGCATCCTGGGAGCGGACGGACGCTGGTAACCATGGTAACAGCGGGTCTCTCCTGCACTTAGAGACCCGCTTGTTTACCATGGTTACCGGCACCCGCCCGCTTCCGGGTTGCGGGGAGCGAGCGGGTGCCGACCTCTCCTATCCTGTCCCTCACTATTCTCATCTCTCCCTGCTATTTCCCTGTTCCCTACTCTATCCCCTATACTAAACCCTAATCCTATCCCTCTCCTTGTTCTAAATAAAGAAATCCCCCCCCCCCCCCCGAGGCTCACCGGCATCAGAGGCTCCCATACCGGCATCTCTGTAATGGAGATCTCAGGGTAAAGGACCTGTGATGAGGTCAGTATCATGTGACCCGCCTATACTGTACAGTATAGGCGGGTCACATGACTGTGACCTCATCACAGGTCCTTTACCCCTGAGATCTCCAGAGATGCCGGTATGGGAGCCTCTGATGCCGGTGAGCCTCGGGGGGGGGGGGGATTTCTTTATTTAGAACAAGGAGAGGGATAGGATTAGGGTTTAGGATAGGGGATAGAGTAGGGAACAGGGAAATAGCAGGGAGAGATGAGAATAGTGAGGGACAGGATAGGAGAGGTCGGCACCCGCTCGCTCCCCGCAACCCGGAAGCGGGCGGGTGCCGGTAACTATGGTAAACAAGCGGGTCTCTAAGCCCGCTTGTCACCCTGGATGTCATGTTACAGCGCTGCTGTGCAGCGCTGTGACATGGCGGGGATCCTGACAGGTCGCTGATCGCTGCCCCCGCCGGTCACACACACCGATGTGTGGTGACCAGCGGGGGGGCCAACGACCAAAAAATGGTCAGGATCCCTGTGCAACGATCAGCGACCTCACAGCAGGGGCCTGATCGCTGCTATCAGTCACATGCAACGATATCGGTAAGGATATCGTTCCTACGTCACAAATAGGACGATATCGTTACCAATATCGTTATGTGAGACCTAGCCCTTATCCTATTCTCATGGACATCAGAGTGAGATCCAAGGATGTCATTATGACCTGAGCTGAACCCTGTTGTCAGCCAGACTCGCTCTGCTAGAGGGATAGATAGAGAGGGATAGATAGAGAGGGATAGATAGAGAGGGATAGATAGAGAGGGATAGATTGAGATGGACAGATAGATGGACAGATGGATAGATTGATAGAGGGATAGATTGATAGAGGGATAGATTGATAGAGGGATAGATGGATAGAGGGATAGAGGGATAGATGGATAGAGGGATAGATGGATAGAGGGATAGATGGATAGAGGGATAGAGGGATAGATGGATAGATAATAGATAGATAGACAGATAGATAGATTAAGAGATAGGTGGATGGACAGATAGAGATAGAGGGATGGATGGATGGATGAAGGGATAGATAGATGGATAGATAGATAGAGAAATAGAAAGAGAGGGATAGATGGATGGATGGATGAAGGGATAGATAGATTGATAGAGGGATAGATGGATGGACAGACAGATAGAGGGATAGACAGATAGAGGGATAGACAGATATAGGGATAGACAGATAGAGGGATAGACAGATAGAGAGACAGAGAGATAGAGGGATAGATAGATGGATATATGGATAGATAGACAGATGGAAAGATGGATGGATAGATAGAGTGATAGATAGAGAGGGAAAGATGGATGGATAGATAGAGTGATAGATAGAGAGGGATAGATAGAGGGATAGATAGAGAGGGATAGATAGAGAGGGATAGATAGAGAGGGATAGATAGAGAGGGATAGATTGAGATGGACAGATAGATTGGATAGATTGATAGAGGGATAGAGGGATAGATTGATAGAGGGATAGATTGATAGAGGGATAGATTGATAGAGGGATAGATTGATAGAGGGATAGATGGATAGAGGGATAGATGGATAGATAATAGATAGATAGATTAAGAGATAGATGGATGGACAGATAGAGATAGATAGAGGGATGGATGGATGGATGAAGGGATAGATAGATAGAGGGATAGATGGATGGATGGATGAAGGGATAGATAGATTGATAGAGGGATAGATGGATGGACAGACAGATAGAGGGTTAGACAGAGGGATAGACAGACAGAAAGATAAATAGAGAGATAGATAGATAGATAGATAGATAAATAGATAGATAGACAGATAGATAGAAAGATGGATTGATAGATAGATGTATAGAAGAATGGACATAAAGAAAGAGAAATAGAGGGATAGAAAGAGGGATAAATAGAGGGATAGATAGATAGAAAGAGGGATAAATAGAAGGATAGATAGAAAGAGGGATAAATAGAGGGATAGATAGATAGATAGATAGATAGATAGATAGATAGATAGATAGATAGATAGAAAGAGGGATAAATAGAGGGATAGATAGATGGAAAGATATATAGATAGATAGATAGATAGATAGATAGATAGATAGATAGATAGATAGATAGATAGATAGATAGATAGATAGATAGAGAAAAAGATAGAGAGGGATAGATGGATGGATGGATGAAGGGATAGATAGATTGATAGAGGGATAGATGGATGGACAGACAGATAGAGGGTTAGACAGAGGGATAGACAGATAGAGGGATAGACAGATAGAGGGATAGACAGACAGAAAGATAAATAGAGAGATAGATAGATAGAAAGATAGATAGATAGATGGATAGAAGAATGGACATAAAGAAAGAGAAATAGATAGATAGATAGATAGATAGATAGATAGAGGGATAAATAGAGGGATAGATAGATAGAAAGAGGGATAAATAGAGGGATAGATAGATAGGTAGACAGATAGAGAGATAGATGGAAAGATAGATAGAATGAAAGATAGAATGAAAGATAGAAATGATAGATATAGATAGAGGGATTGTGTGTGAGGAAGGGTAAAGTTACGTTTGTCTTTCTCCCCATTTCCAGCAGGCATAGTGTGTGGCTCCTCCTGTTCTTCCTGCCTCTCTCCTCGGTGCCGGTTTTCTAGTTTGACAGTCGGCTTTGAGTGGGAGGAGAGAGGCAGTCAGAGGCCCCCCCCCCGCAGCACAGCAAATGCGCAGGCGCCGTTTTGCCGCCCCGCAGTGAGGATAATGAATAATCCACTGCGGGGTCGGCGTACTGCGCAGGTGCGAGGGGACCAGGAAGTTGTCGGGCAGCGCGTACTGCGCATGCCCGGCAACCTAAAGCAAAGCGCAGGCGCCGGTTAGAGCGAGGAGGGGGTGGAGGAATCGCATCATCCCCAACACAGAGGGATGATGGACAGCACGGGGGCGGCACACAGACGCTGGAAACCCCGCCTCCCGGTCTTCGGTCCTGGTAACTGCCTCATATTATATAAGTGAATATTTCAGTGAATATAGTTATGCTAAATGCAATATACACCTTCTCTGAATGCAGCCTTAGTGCTGCAGAAGGTGGGGAGCTCAGCTTTTCATGTCTGGGGGGTGACAGGTTCGCTTTAAAGGGGTTAGATACAGTTCTAGTAAACCTCAGAGTGTTATACATGTTTTTTCAAAGCAACGTCAGACTTTGCAGTACATTTGAATTGAAGTTTATCAATTTGCATCAGATCATATTTTTGAAAAAAATTGCAAAACTGGCAAATTAAAATTTTAAAGGATTCTAATAAATACAATTTTTTTTTCCTGTTTTTTTTTTTTTATTTAAGGTTATAATGGCACATGTAAAAGTTCTGAATACAGTAAAAATCAGCGTGTGAGAAAGTTGATGGCAATTGAATAGACATCTGGAAAATACTACAAATCAATACTATACTTCTGCTCACTTACACTCAATACTCTCCAGACAATTTCAATTTTGAGAAATAATGATAAATCTGAAGGATAGGCAATTTTCCAAGACCCGTTAAAATTAAAAAAATGCATTTTAACTTTTGTAGAGAAAAATACAAAAGGTTATGACCACATGTGACAATGTATCTCGATGACTATGGGATCACAGGGAACCAGGGCACCTGATCTGTCCCTCAAGCTAGAGGGCCCTATGCTGTCCCTTATATCAGTGGTACCCCTAATGATGGGGAGGCCAGAAGCTCTGCTCCTGACAAGTCCTGATCTGATTACCCTTCTCCCTTCCCCTGGGACAGGGAAGTAATGAAACTCACACACAGACAAGGGAAAGCAAAACTCTGTCACTAATTATGCACACACAAAGGTAAACACAATAAGAGTTTCAGGAGCAAAAACAAGACCAAAAGGAAGTAACAAAACAACAGGGGAGAACTTTCAATACCACATCAAGCAAATAGCACAACTTTCACCAGAGTCTGGACACCACACCCCATAGACCAACATAGGATAAACTATGGCAGGCATGGTAAGAAGGATTCCCCAGCATAAATAGGAGGGGAGCAGCTGTGATAGGTTTCTAAGTAGCCTGCCTATGAATCAGCACACAGCAGGTTGACGCCCGAGTCTGCCTGTGTTGATCCCAGACACCAGGGAAACCCTCAGGCGGGAGGTCAGAATCTGGAATCTGAACATGGTCCAACACCACCATCACAGTCAGTGATGTTTATGCTAAACTCTGTGTGACACACTAGATGTGCCGCCTTCTCAAACAACATTTGCTACATCTGTAGGGTGTGTAGTGTTTACTACAAAGCTTATGTAAATGTATCACACATCTAGCACACTTGTCCCTGTGCTGGCACACTTGCCCCGGAGCAGGCACACTTTTCTTAGAGCTGGCACACTTGCCCCAGTGCTGACATCCATGCCCCAATGCTGGCACACTTGCCCCAGTTCTGGCACACTTGCCCCTGAGCTGGCACACTTGTCCCAGTACTGGCACACTTGCCCCAGTGCTGACACCCATACCCCAGTGCTGGCACACTTGCCTCTGTGCTGGCACACTTGCCCCAGTGCTGACACATATGCGGCTGTGCTGGCACACTTGCCCCAGTGCTGACACATAGGTGGCTGTGCTGATACACTTTCCCCTGCGCCTGGACTCACCCCCCTGTGCTGGATATACCCCTCCATCATTGTGTATGGCCCCCTTGCTGGCTCGCACATAATACAATAAAACGAGTTACTCACCTTCTGATGATCGCTCTGTCCTCCCAGCTGAGTGGTGACTTCCTGCATCGATTCCGGCCATCGGATCATATGACTGGGGCGCACAGTGATGACAATACATGCTGTGCCTATCACATGACTGATGCTGGCACAGATACGGAAGTTACCGCTCAGCTGGAGACGGAGCGATCATCAGAAGGTGAGTAACATGTTTTATTGTATTATGGCATGCCAGCAAGGGGCCATAAACAGTGATGGGTGGGGTATATCCAGCATAGGAGGGTGAGTGCAGCACACCTAATATGCGCTGCACCCTTTCCAGATCATTGCGCTGTTTCAGCACCAAGGTGATGGACAGCGGTTCAGCGCATATTACAGAAGGCTAATGAGCGGAGCACGTGACCTCCCGCTGCCTCCTGCAGCTACGGTACCTTTACACGCCGCTACTGGGGTGGATACAACCAGATACATGCGAGAAATGTATCTTGCATCGGCAATATACCCCGTAGTAGCGCGTGTGAAGACGGTAGTAGCCACCCGGCAGTAGCGGCACCTGTTTCCGAGCACTGCCCTGAAACAGATGGCTACACAGCCGATTGTAGCGACCTGTATCGGCGTGTAAAGAAGCAACAGAAGGGATGTCTGGACACCAGCCTATGTACCTGGTATGTAGCTGGGGCGTGACACAGGCTCCGGTTACCGCGCCCCATCAGCGATCATTGAGGAACTCCTGCTTTACGATTGTAGACGCTGCATATGGAGGCATATTAAGGAGCTGACCAGTCACACTACACAATTGCTCGAGCGTCATGTATTAAACAGCCTCCTGCGATGCCTGCCCAATCATGATGTTCTTCTTTGTCCTATCAGCGTACGGACGTCTCGTAATCCACAATTGTGGCACGCCTAGTGTTGTCCCTGCTGCACCAGGTCGCCCATATTAGCTTGTTGTAGCGGTGTGTAAATGAGGTAAGGTGCTCGTAGAAGGTAACTTGAGACACCCGCGGTGTATCTAGAGATAGATGTAACCTACTGTAGCGCACCTTGTTGCGGCTGTATAGATGGTGCGATTACCGTTTGCAACCGTTTGTGCGTGCTCGTGCACGTGAAGTAGCTGTTGTATCCACCCCCAGTAGCGGCGTGAAAAGGTACCCTACCTCCTTCAGGCCCGGACACACTCCAGAGCTGCCTCCACCCTCCCATGCAGTATCTACCATACATTCAGATTATAAAACGCATCCCCTCACTTTCCCCCAAAATTTGGGGAACAAAAGTGTGTTTTATTATCCGAAAAATACAGTAACTAAAATTAAAATATGTTCTAGTACATGATAACTGAAGGATCCCAGGCCAAACCAATGATCATGTTGGCACTCAAGCTTACCTGATGTGATGTCAGCACGCAGAGAAGGACAAGAGGATTGATGAAGGTTGTCGACACCAGTATCGGGACATCTGTACGAATTACGAATACTAATAAATTTATTTTATTGTTTAGATTTCGGAACACCACTTAAATTCTACATTCAGATGAACATATTTTTTATTGTTTTACATATGGATAGCACCCAGACCCAATGTTAGTTATGTGCTTGTTCACACAAGCTATTTTTCACATTGACCTGGAATTTATGTGAAAATTAATCTTGGCATGCCTTACGTTTTGTCTGAGTTATAGACCAGACCAGAGTTTGTAAATAGCGCCCAGCTCCTGTACCCATCTGCTATGCGATCGGGCACATCCAACTGCAAATTGCAAACTTTGCAGGCTTTGTGAATGTAGCCCAAGTAGCATATTATTACCTTGTGAGTTTGCTCTGTTTGTCCATTCCCAGTATACAAAGTAAAGCTTACAAATGTGCTGCGGAAAAAAGGATGTGTCAGTTTACTGCCTTTGTTCTAATGACCAATGTAAAAACACTTAAAGACTTTTATATAGCATTATCAAAAATGGGAAAAGTTTATAATACATAAAACTACAAATTTTTCTTAGTAGATGGAGACAAATTTTAATATAGTTGTCTGGGCAAACCAACAATACCATGCCGATCTAAACAAGATGCTATCAATATGAAAACAAATATATTTTATGACTTCTATACTTCATACAGTATCTTGATATAAGTCCTCTGGGAAGGTTAGTTCAAAGGAAGCAATTTGTGTTGTAGAAAATAATCCTTAGGATATTATGTATATAACTTCAATTTCCTGCACTAGTTTGCCCAGGTTATAACATGGACAGAAATGGGATATTCAGAATAAATTCTCTGCTTTTGATTTCATGTAGTTTGTCACATTATATAGGCTGTTTCTATAGAAACACTCTAGGACATTGCCCCAAGAAGTAAAAAAATTGGTTTTAGAACTAGAGATATTCTCGCTACAACATCAGGTAACTAAACCTTGCAAATTGAATAAAGAAATGTATTTCAGAGTTTTGCCCACTCCTAGTTTACCAGTCACTCAGATTGTATATAATTAGTTCCTCCATCACTTTTCAGAGAAACCTGTCTACTGGATGGTGCACATTGTTTAGTACGTGAGAAATGATATGGAAACATCTATAGATTCATACCAAAGCCTAGAGGTGGCCATTAAAATAACAATTTTATGTGATCTATGGAATGGATTGGGGTTTCAATTAATTTGGCATAAATGTACAATGAATATTAAAGGGGTTGTCCACTATTAGGGCAACCTCTTCTAACTCCACCGGTAAAATTAAGGAGCCTGTTCTCACATCCCGTGCTGACACCATTGCAGCACTGCCAGTAATCATTGTTTGGAGTTCCCGGCACATTGTGTCGTCATGCAAGTCCCACAGCCAATCACCGTCAACGTTTGTGAGTTATTTAAGAGGAAGTCATGTCATGGGCGTACCCAGGGTCAAAACTAGGGGGGGCAAGCCATAGTCGTTAAGGTTGTAAAATTTTTGAACGGTGCATTATAATGTATGGAGGCATATGAGGCTACATTATACTATACTAGCTGTAGTACCCGGCTACGCCCGGGTTAATAAATAACTGATGTTAGCTATAACAAAATAGAATTTGAATATGTCATATTAATGACCTGTAAGAAAATAGAAGCTGAGCTGTGATTGATTGCTATAGGCAGCCTAATAAATCTCCAGCCAACAGTAAACCCTCTCCCTGGCCGGGCAGTATATGTTACCTCACACATACACATAATAGACAGCTCATGTGACTGACATCTGCCTTAATTCCCTATATGGCACATGTGTTGCACATTGGCTGTTTTTAATCAGATGTTTATGTTTGGAAATTAAAGATAGCATACGTATGAGGCGAGTTGTGTGAGGTGATTTGTGCACATCTGTGTCTGTCTGTGTGGTGTGTGTCTCCCTGGGGTGTGTGTATGTGTGTGTCCCTGTGGGGTGAGTGCATGTGTTCCTATAGGGTGTGTATGTGTGTGTGTCCCTGTGGGAGGGTCTGTGTGGTGTGTGTCTCTGTTGTGTGTGTCTCTTTGTGGTGTGTGTGTGTCCCTGTGGGGTGAGTGCATGTGTCCCTATAGGGTGTGTATGTGTGTGTGTCCCTGTGGTGGGGGGGTCTGAGTGGTGTGTGTGTGTCTCTGTGTTGTGTGTTTCTCTTTGTGGTGTGTGTGTGTCCCTGTGGGGTGAGTGCATGTGTCCCTATAGGGTGTGTATGTGTGTGTGTCCCTGTGGTGGGGGGGTCTGAGTGGTGTGTGTGTCTCTGTGTTGTGTGTGTCTCTTTGTGGTGTGTGTGTGTCCCTGTGGGATGAGTTCATGTGTCCCTATAGGGTGTGTATGTGTGTGTGTCCCTGTGGGGGGGGGTCTGTGTGGTGTGTGTGTCTCTTTGTGGTGTGTGTGTGTCCCTGTGGGGTGAGTGCAGGGTTAAAATTTTGCCTCACAACATAGCCTATGACGCTCCCGGGGTCCAGATGAGTGACTGTGCAAAATTTTGTGGCTGTAGTTGTGACGGTGTAGATGCCAATCCCGGATATACACACACACATTCAGCTTTATATATTAGATAGAGGATAGTGGGGTTGCATTATGATAATTGGATGACTATGGGGGTACCTTATGAATGGGGGATTATGGGATGCATTATAATACATAGAGGACTATGAGAATACATTGTAATGGATGGAGGAATGTGGGGTGGCATTATAATAATTGGAGGACTATGGTGGCAGAGGAGGAGGACCATATAAACTATGATGGGGGACATATATACCACAATAAAGGCCATATTCCAGGAGGAGACCATATACAGCAGGATAAGGGACATTAATACATAATGAAGGGGGAGAGGGGTCAATTTGTGAGTCTTTATAGGATTTAGAACGTTACACGGGGCCCATGCATCTGACCAATGTGCATGCGGAAATGGGGGGCTTAAATTGCGCACCGGGGCCCATCTGACTCGTTACACCACTGGGGAGCCCTATGGGGAAGATCTATCTCATATACAGCCCCCCCAATGTCCCATAGGGCTCACATCTCATATACAGCCCTCCGTAGGGCTCCCATCTCATATACAGCCCTCATAGAGCTCCCATATCATATACAGCCCCTTATAGGGCTCCCATATCATATATACCCCCGCCATAGGGCACCCAAATCATATTCAGCCCCCTCATAGGGCTCCTGTATCATATACAGTCTCTCCATAGGGCTCCCATCATGAGAGCCCTATGGGGGGCTGTATATGATATGGGAGCCTTATGGGGGCCTTTAGGGGTCTATACAGTTAGGGCCAGAAATATTTGGACAGTGACACAAGTTTTGTTATTTTAGCTGTTTACAAAAACATGTTCAGAAATACAATTATATATATAATATGGGCTGAAAGTGCACACTCCCAGCTGCAATAGGAGAGTTTCCACATCCAAATCGGAGAAAGGGTTTAGGAATCATAGCTCTGTAATGCATAGCCTCCTCTTTTTCAAGGGACCAAAAGTAATTGGACAATGGACTCTAAGGGCTGCAATTAACTCTGAAGGCGTCTCCCTCGTTAACCTGTAATCAATGAAGTAGTTAAAAGGTCAGGGGTGGATTCTAGGTGTGTGGTTTTGCATTTGGAAGCTGTTGCTGTGACCAGACAACATGCGGTCAAAGGAACTCTCAATTGAGGTGAAGCAGAACATCCTGAGGCTGAAAAAAAAGAAAAAATCCATCAGAGAGATAGCAGACATGCTTGGAGTAGCAAAATCAACAGTTGGGTACATTCTGAGAAAAAAGGAATTGACTGGTGAGCTTGGGAACTCTAAAAGACCTGGGCGTCCACGGATGACAACAGTGGTGGATGATCGCCGCATACTTAATTTGGTGAAGAAGAACCCGTTCACAACATCAACTGAAGTCCAGAACACTCTCAGTGAAGTAGGTGTATCTGTCTCTAAGTCAACAGTAAAGAGAAGACTCCATGACAGTAAATACAAAGGGTTCACATCTAGATGCAAACCATTCATCAATTCCAAAAATAGACAGGCCAGAGTTAAATTTGCTGAAAAACACCTCAAGAAGCCAGCTCAGTTCTGGAAAAGTATTCTATGGACAGATGAGACAAAGATCAACCTGTACCAGAATGATGGGAAGAAAAAAGTTTGGAGAAGAAAGGGAACGGCACATGATCCAAGGCACACCACATCCTCTGTAAAACATGGTGGAGGCAACGTGATGGCATGGGCATGCATGGCTTTCAATGGCACTGGGTCACTTGTGTTTATTGATGACATAACAGCAGACAAGAGTAGCTGGACGAATTCTGAAGTGTACTGGGATATACTTTCAGCCCAGATTCAGCCAAATGCTGCAAAGTTGATTGGACGGCGCTTCATAGTACAGATGGACAATGACCCCAAGCATACAGCCAAAGCTACCCAGGAGTTCATGAGTGCAAAAAAGTGGAACATTCTGCAATGGCCAAGTCAATCACCAGATCTTAACCCAATTGAGCATGCATTTCACTTTCTGAAATCCAGACTTAAGACGGAAAGACCCACAAACAAGCAAGACCTGAAGGCTGCGGCTGTAAAGGCCTGGCAAAGCATTAAGAAGGAGGAAACCCAGCGTTTGGTGATGTCCATGGGTTCCAGACTTAAGGCAGTGATTGCCTCCAAAGGATTCGCAACAAAATATTGAAAATAAAAATATTTTGTTTGGGTTATGTTTATTTGTCCAATTACTTTTGACCTCCTAAAATGTGGAGTGTTTGTAAAGAAATGTGTACAATTCCTACATTTTCTATCAGATATTTTTGTTCAACCCTTCAAATTAAACGTTACAATCTGCACTTGAATTCTGTTGTAGAGGTTTCATTTCAAATCCAATGTGGTGGCATGCAGAGCCCAACTCGCGAAAATTCTGTCACTGTCCAAATATTTCTGGCCCTAACTGTATATGATATAGGAGCCCTATGGGGTTGCTGTATATAATATGGGAGCCTATGGGGGGCAAGGCTGTATATTAGATGGGAGTACATGTCATCTCATATACAGCGCAGACCCCACATAAGGCTCCCATATACAGCCTTCTATAGGGCTCCCGACTCCCCCCCCCACATTATCTTCCAGGTCACTTTTGTTTATATTTACATCTTTTTTTAACTGTTAATGTTGTCCTCTCTTAGTCTCTTCTATCTCAGCTCCAGCCTCCATTACCAGCAGTGTCTCCAGACCCCAGCTTGTTTGCCGCTCTGCACCTCAGGGACTCAGCACAGCGACGAAGCGCTCGGTGGTGATGTCATGACATCACTTCTGAGTCCTCTGCCCGCCGAACTGACCTGCCATGCGCCACTGCTGGCTGCTGCCCCATGATTACTGCGCTGTCGCTGAGCTACACACAGTGACACAGGTGAAGGTGCTAGCGGTGGCCGGCCTCAGCTCAGCCGCCCTCAGCCATTATAATAGGTACGTGCGGCGCGCGCTCAGTGCCGCTCACCCCTTCCTCTTGGGGGGTGGAGCAGCTGCCCCCCCCCTGCCCAATGCTGGGTACGCCCATGCTTCCTGTTGATTAACGCATTTGCTCCGAAAGTGGGGAAACAGGAGGTGACGGTGATTGGCTGAGGGAGTTGACATCACAATGTCATGAGAGCCATACATTTTGTAGTAAAAATTATTTAGTAATTTGATTCTTCTCATCCGTACGATTATCGTAATACTAAACATATCCACTTTTTAAATGATATTAATGGTGAAAAAAAATCTGAAGTTTGCAAAAAAAATTGGGGTGTTGTGTTGCCATTTTCCAAGACTTGTAACATTTTAATTTTTCAGTCGATAGAGGCTTGTAATGCCTTATTTTTTGCAGGGCGAGATTGCATTATTATTAATACAATTTCAGGATAGACATGAAGTTTTGATTGCTAGCTACACTGCTTTTTGTGGTATTACAGCAACAAAACGTCCCCCTGAATTTTGACATCCTTGAAATTTTTTGTTGTCAGTGTTTATTGACCATTTTAATTATTTTTATATTTTTATATTTTGTTAGATCTGACTTTTCTGATGCAGCAATACCACAGGTGTATTTTTTTATTAGCTTTATTTTTAATGAGCCAATAGCTAAAAGGGGGGTGATTTGAACTTATCTGTTTTGTGAGTTTTAGTTTTCATATTTTTTTTTAAAACATTTTAACTCTTCACTGCACTCCCCTTTGGGGACTTGAATTTGCTTTACTTGGGCTATATAAAGCGGCATTATTGTGAAGCGCTGCGGAATATGTTGGCGCTATATAAATAAAAATTATTATTATTGCTGTATATAGTGAAATTCACAGTCTCCTATGAAGCCCAGACACATGTGTTGAGGAGAAGGGGCACCATTTTGCTATGACTAGGGTGCTAACTTCCGTGCTAGACATGGGACAGTCTAATAGGGCCTGATTAGGTTTAAGTAGAATTGTACTCCCTAATCCTCTGCTAATTCACTATTATATTTATTTTACATTGTATTTATATTCCAGTATCTTTCGATCCAGTTAGGGTGTCACAATGACATTCATTTTTTGCTTTTGCACACAACATTGGGCAATTAATATTAACTTAATATAAATAAAGCTTGATGTTTTTAAGGGGTAACCTCTATAACCTAGAGGCAGTACTCGGCAGCAATATAACCCGAGGTCCCACTGCATACACCCGCTTCTGACTTGTGACGAACATGTGAAGGTGTGTGGCGCCCCACTGGTCAGTGCGCCACAGTAGGGGTACTGCACCCACAACAGAGTGTGTGGTATTCCTGTCATTGGGGAGTGTAACGCCAACCTGAGGCTCTCATCTCGGCATTCCTACACCTAGACTAGGGGACCAATTGGCAACCTGTTACCAAGGTAACCGGTCCCAGTGGGAGGGGAGTAAGGGTAGGGAGAAGTGGGAAACTAACAGACAGATCTAGTCTAGTTTGAGGGATGTAGCAGGGAGGAAGCCCTAAGGGGGACCCCCATGGAGGGCGCCTGAAAGGAATGGCGGCCCAGACGTAAGGGGGAGACTCAGTGCCGGACCTTCTACAGTCCAGGGGAATCTTAGTCCTCAATGGAGAACCGGCTCCAAGTCGCGGTGCAGGAGTCTATCCCTGAGCTGTCAACACCGGTAGGTCATGGGTCTATCTAATAGCCCCGACTCCCCCCCCCCGTCCAGAATGTGCAGCCCCATCAGGAACACTAAACAGGGTTGAGCCCCTTAGAAGAGAAGAAGGGTACCTCATAGCACCCGACGGGCCTGGTAGACAAGTGGGCCGTGCAGGGCAGCGCAAGGAAGTAAGAAGGCGCAAGGAAAGTAATGGGACAGTGAAAGAAAGCAGAAGGTACTCTCCGGGAGCCTCGAAGAGACGTTATTCTCCTCAGTGACTACCTGGCCAGTTACCCGCAAAGACTGTATAACTGCTTGAATACCATCATAACCAGTTGCCAGTAAAGTACCCATATAGAGCTAACAAGCCTCAGTGTTTCTTTCCACATGAACTATTAAATAGCTGCCATCACGACAACAGGTGCAGCGGCAGCGCTGCCCCGGGGACCTGCTCCACCTGCAGGGAGCCAATCCATCTAGCTGCGGTACCATCATCCCCGGCGGTCTGACAGCAGTGCTGGTGAGCATCACCAGAACTGCAGGTGAAGTCACAAGACTGTACTATTTTATTATTTTATTTTCAGTTGACCACTAGGGCCACAGACTCGGACATCGACCACCAGTGACAGCCTCCCCGAACCTACGTCTGAGATCTGAGTACCCCTGCCTGGGTGAATCAGGTGTTAATATATAGAGTATATATAATGGAAGGACGTTGCGTGTTCATTTTGGCTATAGACTTTATGTCTCCATGGGCGGTATCAGGTTAAGTAAGGCCAAATCCATATGTGGCCACTGTGGTTTCAAAGAAGTTGTGGTTTTCTTAAGTTTATTTACTGTATAGTTTTAAGTGCTCAAAAAAGCATCTTGATCAAAGATTCTGTAATTATGGCTTACTACACAGCCAAACCATGCTGTAGTATTTTTTCATAGTTGCATCGACTTTACAAAACGTAGTCTTTGGCTCCGAATGTCAGCACAACCACATAAAATGTGTCTAGAACAATTAGTGGTTATGTTGTACTTTATTATTTCCATACAATGTTTTTTTGATATTGCGTTAGAGAAAGCACATTACAGCTGTGCATTTTTTTGTCTATACTTGAACTCTAAATCGCATAGCACACAGCGGGAGTTTTATTTTTAATACTTGTGGAACTTATAATTGACAAAAATACATATGGTATATATCAGAGGTGGATATTCTATTGGGGCAGCCACAGAGGGGCCCAAAAGCTAATGGGGCCCACTCCCAACTCCAAAATCAGGTAGACTTGTGAATTATAAAGAGCTATTGTAATAGACAGGGCACATATACTGCTCTTGCACAGGGGCCCTCTTTTGTCTGCGTACATTCCTGATATATTTTATAGCTTTGGACAAACATAGGAACATAAATTTCATAGCTGCAGAAGGGTTAACTCATTAATATAACTTTTGTGGTGTTGATGAGCATCTGAAACCCGTAGGGTCAGCTGTTATTGTCTGTAAAATCTGCATATGCTCATACATTTTCACATTTATTGCATGAAATGCCTGCATCTATTACTATGGGTGCTGATCATACTGAGAAGATCTTCATTCTAGCACATATAGAAGGATTCCTAGCTGTGGACACTTTCTGGTGACATCCAAATATCATGATATGGCCAATGAGAAGAAATTGTCCCCATCTTTTCTGCCATACACTAGAGATAGGTATAGCAAGTCTGTTGATGATAGATTGGTTAGTTTTGCCATGCTTACTTTTATTCCCCTATTTTTAGTTCACCATCAGTTCCTTGCATTGTGTTGATGTAATGCCCAGTGTCGACAGTACAATCACTGACTTCTCTGAGGTACTTGTCCCCACTCAGAATACAATGTGCCCAGATTGGGTGGAACGGATAACTTTACTTGGTACTTTTAATGGCTTTTCATAGGAAAGTACACTAACTAAAAAATTCAGAAATAAATGAACACAACTGGTCAGTGGATGTGTCTAAGATACAGTGGGGAAAGAACGTATTTGATACACTGCCGATTTTGCAAGTTTTCCCACCTATAAAGGATGGAGAGGTCTGTAATTTATATATTTGGTATGTGGCACCCCTGCAGGGGATTGCCACAGGATCCACTGGTGCAAGGAGGGAATTACACCTTGGTTCACACAGCACACAACACCTTCCACCTCAGACCTGAAGGGGGAGCCCTACTGGCTGCCTTGTCAGTTCCCCTTTAAAAGATCCAGGCCTGAGGGGAGGAGTCAGTTAGTCCCAAGAGTTAGTTCGAGTTAGTCTGAGGAGAGAGCTGGAGTGAGAAGCTGGTCGCTGGAAGGATCCAGGACCAGGGAATACTGATACCGCTGTGCTGCACCCTAGGGAGAGGTTCGGAGGCCAGTGGAGAGCAGGGAATCAAGAAAGGGAACCAGTTAAGGTCTTCCTATAGTACACGGGGACACCGGAGTCCGACGCTGCCAGCATTCACTGCAGCAGTGAAAACCTGGAAGAACCAGGAGGATCAAAACCCCCTGAGGTAAAAGACAAGAGATGCTAAAACTGACCAAGTATAGGACCAGTGGCCATAGGAGGAATAGGGACCCCGCAGAAGGACCTCAATGTCAGTTTAGAGCAAAGCCCTGAGAGGGAGGAGAAGTGGTGAGTTCAGGCACAGGCAGGACTTACTCCAACCCACAGAGCACAGAAACAGAGAAGGCCTCACAACTTTCTAAGGTGGAAGTCCCAAGTTGCACCGGGGACCTGGTTAATACTCTGGACTGTACCTGTTACCCTGTCACCAGTAAAAGGTACCGAAACAACGATCACTGTGTGTGTGCCTGCTTACCCACTGCAACTCACCGCCTTGTCTGCAGAGACGTGACTACTACTCCCCTCATCCATCCCCGCTGCCCTGAGGTAAAGCTCCACCTGTGGGAGCTGTACCACACTCTGCTGCACCCACCATCACCTCAGCGGCCGGCTGCAGCGCTGGTATACCCGTTACCAGGAACTACAGGTGGCGTCATGTTACCAATCCCCTTTTCCCCCACTTTTCCCCGCCATTGAGGGCCCAGGGCACGGGATTGAGGACGACCAGCCGTGATCCCCCCATTCTAGTCGCCATCAGCCCCGGTACCCGAGTACCCCCTACCCTGTCGACTGCCTAGGTACACTAGAGACAAAATCCAGAAGATTATGTTGTATGATTTTACATAATTAATTTGCAGTACTGTAAATTTTTGATACAATAGAGAAACAAAACTTAAAGGGGTTATCCGGGATTTATGAAAAGAATAAAATTGTGCTTAAGCTCTGAAAGGCAAGTAGTTTCCACCTACCTGCCTGTTGTGCTCGGTGCTGTTCATCGTTGACATAGAGTGGGCACAGACCACTCCTGTCAAATAATTTTTAGCTTCCGCTGATGTCGGAGGGGTGGCTTCTCCTCTCTGTAGATGGGCATCATAGCCGACTTCACACTGATTGACACCAGGCTCCTCCAGTCAGGTAGTGGGGAGCCGGCTGTTAATCAGCATGACGTCAGCTGTCCCGCCCCTTCTACAGAGCAGAGCAGAAAAGAAGCCGCCACCCCATTTACCCCACCATGCTGTCCCTGGCAGGAGCAGTCTGTGATCTCTGTGGCGAGAATGAATGGTGCTGGGCACAACAGGCAGGTAAGTGGCAGATTCCTGCCTGTTGGTGTTTAGGCACAATTTTTTTTTTTGCTAAATCTTGGGTAACCCCTTTAATATTTGCTACAGAAATCTTTGTTTGCAATTACAGGGGTGATACATTTCCTGTAGTTCTTGACCAAGTTTGCACACACTGCAGCAGGGATTTTTGGCTCATTCCTCCATACAGATCTTCTCCAGATCTTTCAGATTTCAGGACTGTTGCTGGGTAACATTGAGTTTCAGCTCCCTCCAAAGATTTTCTATTGTGATTAGGTTTGAAGACTGGCTGGGCCACTCCAGGACATTGAAATGCTTCTTATGGAGCCCCTCCTTAGTCACCCTGTCTGTGTGTTTTGGGTCAGTGTCATGCTGGAAGACCCAGCTATAGTCCATCTTCAATACTCTTAGTAACTGAAGGAGGTTGATGGTCAAAATCTCACAATACATGACTCCATCCATCCTCCCTTCAATATGCTACAGTTGTCTTGTCCCCTTTGTAGAAAAGCACCCCCAAAGTACGATGTTTCCACCCCCATGCTTCACAGTTGGAACGGTGTTCCTGGGGTTGTATACATCCTTCTTCTTCCAAACTTGCCTAGTGGAGCTGATATCAAAAAGGTCTATTTTGGTCTCTTTTTCCCATGCCTCTTTTTGATCATCCAGATGGTTATTAGCTAACTTTAATGGGCCTAGACCCTTGCACGCGTGAGCAGGGGGACCGTGCGTGCCCTGCATCTCCTAGCTCTTTTCAGGTTATTGATCAGATCCTCCCATTTATTTCTGGGCTGATTCCTGACCTTTCACAGAAATATCCTTACTCCATAAGGCAAGATCTTGCATGAAACCCCAGCCAGATGAAGATGGGCAGTCATCTTGTGTTTCTTCCATTTTCTAATAATTATACCAACAATTGACGTCTCACCAAGCTGCTTGCATATTATCCTGTAAACCGTCCCAGCTTTGTGCAGATCTTCAATTTTGTCCCTTATGTCCTTAGACAGCTCGTTGGTCTTGGCCATGGTGGAGAGGATGGAATGTGATTGATTGTGTGGACAGGTGTCTTTTATACTGTACATGTAACAAGTTCAAACATGTGCAATTTATACATTTAATGAGTGCAGAGTAAGGAGGGCTTCTTAAAGAAGAACTAACAGGTCTGTGAAAGAATTCTTGCTGGTTTGTAGGTGATCAAATACTTTTTTTCATACAATAAAATGCAAACGCACCTCTATATTCTTTGTAGGTGGGAAAGCTTGCAAAATCGCCCGTGTATCAAATACTTATTTTCCCCACGGTAAATGCTCTCTCTCTCTCATTTCTCTCTATAGATTTCCTGAATAAAGTTTGCAATCTCTTAGTCACAGTCCCCTCTGGTGAAAACCTCCAGAGCTAATTACGTCACTTGGCTGCAACCTTGCAGGTCCTCTCCAGTAAATGTACATGCTTGGTATCTTTTCAAACCCTTTTAGACTAAATATGAGTGAATTTTTAAATATTCAGATTCTACAGATTCACTGAAATCAAGAGCCCACCAAAGCCTCTGATTGCCCTGAAAAAAAAAAGTGACACTATTTTCTTTTTCTCATGAATTAATATTCTTCACCCTATACTGTCAGCTAATTGCATCATGTTCAAAGTTGTCAGATTCAGCAAATTCCCAAAAAGTCATCATAATTTTGATTCACATTGAGGCAAATCACTTTATCCATGACCATTACTGCAATTGTCCCTGTCTAGCACAACTCTATCACTAGCTCATCTCCCAGTATCAGCGGCAATCTTCTCTTGACATCAAACACATGACTTATTCTTGCTCCTCTTACTCTTCCCACAAGAATGTCACAGCACAGTGTTGTCATACTTCATAGTTTTTCCAGCCGACACAGGGTTCCCACAAGCTCTAGACTTATAATTTAGACTCTATGACACAGCACCCTGGGCTATTGCTCCATGCCGCTATTCTGGAAACATCGAGGGTTATCCGTAATATTTACTTTGATACATTAAAATTAACCATCTCTGTATTCACCTATTTTATCTACGTTATATATAGATATAGTCTGATTAGCAAGACAAAGCCCTTAAAGGTACCGTCACACGCCACAATCTCGGTTGGCGATGTGTGGCAATCTAACGTGCGTGCTCACGTTTATCATGGTCGCCTCAGATCGCCGATGGCGACATCACACGCCGCAATTTCGCCCTGAACCTAAGGCGATTTGTCGCTCCGTAAATTGCCTCCCCTACAGCAGAACCAATCTTTCCTCATTCCATCGCCGCTTCACATGCTGCAATTTCAAAGTGGGCGTACATGTTCAGCGCGGTGAGGACATAGGTGTGCCACAGTAGTTTTTTAAGGTGGTACCTTTAAGGTACCGTCACACGCCGCAATATCGCCTGGAAATCATAAAGGCGATATGTTGCCCCGGAGCAATCGCCGTGAAATTGCCTCACGGTTGCGGCGTGTGATTTGGCAATTTTGTGGTGATAAATAACCCCTCGGGCGTCGCCTGATTCCTGAACAATGCTCAGTAATCAGCCGCAATCCTTAAGGTGATATTTCCGTGTTGTGGCGTGTGACAGGGCGATAATGATGGAAAGAGCGTTGCCTATGATTTCCTGTAGGCGTGCCTCAAGCATTCTGTAGTCCACGCTCTGTCTGCGATGATTGGTGTTGGCTACTGTGTTCCCATTGGCTGTCAGTTGACAGGGCGCCATATTTGAAGAGCGGTCCGTTCAGCACCACACACATCTTCAGCTACACAACCATCCGCTTCACAGGGCATACCGGTCCCCGGTCTTTCTGCACAGGATTGGGCTGCAGTCAGACTCGGAATGTCCGAGATGTAGGCTAGAAGGTGCGGGCATCCTGCACATGATCTGGGAGTGTCCACGCCTCGCATCCTTCTGGATTGTAATCCTCACCCTAATAGAAGGAAAATAACACTGTGTGATTCCGCGAGACCCAGTGGTCTGCATACTTGGGTATGTGGAGGAAATAGAAGTAGACTCTATGGGGAAGATAGCCATAGCTCACCTCCTGTACATAGCCAGGAAACTCATTGCCAAATATTGGATCTTGGAGGAAACACCCTCTAGGCAGGAGTTTCTTAGATAAGTCTCTTATGTGATTAAACTGGAAGAAAAAATATACTTTAAGAGGAAAAATGCTAAATACCTGGACCGCCTCTGGGCACCGTGGAAATAATTGTGCTGTCTCTGGCAGACGCCAGTCTAATATGATAACTGATAAGCACGATATAACGGTACAGCTTGATACTAGTGAGAACACTGTCAACGCTAAATGTATGGGAGCGTGTTAGTATTTAGAATAGATTGATTGTTGTCTAGCCTGGGAGGGGGACAGTTTTGGGAAGGTTTATACAAGGGGGAAAAATTGACATTGTGAAGGACTGTATTATGCTTTGTTATTCCTTGCTGATTCTAATAAAATTTATCTGATTTAAAAAAAAAAAAAAAAACACAACCGTCCACAAACTCAGTGCAAACTCTGATAGACAATGGCGTCATGTATTAACCAGCCTTACAGAGCAGGCTGACCAATTGTACCGCTGTTCTGTTGTCCAATGAGCGTGCATGGGGTGTGGTGTAAACCACTGTGGCACGCCTATGTCCTCGCCACGCTGAAAATGTACGCCCACATTGCCTTTGAGATTGCGGCGTGTGAAGCGGCGATGGGATGAAGCAAGATTGGTTCTGCTGTAGGGGAGGCGATTTCCGGAGAGACACAACACCTTAGGTTCAGGGCGAAATTGCGGCATGTGATGCCGCCATCGGCGATCTGAGGAAACCATGAAAAACGTGAGCGCGCACATTAGATCGCCACACATCACCAGCCGAGATTGCGGCGTGTGACAGTACCTTAAAGGGAACCTGTCAGAGACATCTGTGCCCCCAATCCATTTAAATATCTATGCCTTTAAAAGATGAGCAATTTGATATCTCTATGACCCCAAAGCATCACTTCACCAGCGAAAAATTGTGTGTTGAAGTTCTGTACATTTTATGTGTGTCTGGAAGTGCTTTGGGGTGTTACTATACATGTAAGTCTCCTCAGTTGCACTCTTCATTCCCTGCTGTCTATCAAAACCAACAACCTGTCATTCAACCAGAGAAGAGCGGCGCTAGCAAGAAAACAAAGTATGGACAGATGGGTGCACCTCCAGAAACCCTACACTGCAGGTAAGTTCCACAAGCAGCGGCAGAAAGAAATAGCAGCAGCACTCCAATTGCGTCCATGCCTAGAATCAGTGTTCTCCAGGCCATGGCCTCTAAGAAATGGCAGTGAGTACAGTATGAAGCTAAGGAGCTGTATGTCAGTGACACAAGGAAATAGCGGCAGCACTCCAGTTGCATATCCAGGAATTAGGTTTTTAATGCACACAACTAAAAACTTACAGGTATAGGCCACATAGCCCTAACGCGAGCTGAGGAACGGACAGCTGTCCTCTCTCTCCCCGCACAATAGGGCTACGTGGCCCATGCCTGCAAGTTTTTAGTTGTGTGCATTAAAAACCTAATTCCTGGATATGCAACTGGAGTGCTGCTGCTATTTCTTTGTGTCACTGACATACAGCTCCTTAGCTTCCTGCTGTACTCACTGCCCTTTTTTAGAGGCAAAGACCTAATAAAGAGTGAGTCTAGGCATGGAATACAACGGGAGGTTGAGGCGCTGTAAGTGTATCCTAATGCCTCATTGCACTTCCAGATATAAAAAACTATATATACAGAACTTCAAAATACAATTTCATGCTGCCAGCATATAGCAAGAGATCAACTTCCTTATCTGTTAAACTCTTCACCCCCTGACGATTTTCCATTTTTCGTGTTAATTTTTTTGTCCCATTTTTCCAAGAGCCATAACGTTTTTATTTTTCCATCAACATAGCCATATGAGGGTTTGTTTTTTGCTAGATGAGCTGTACTTTTTTTTTTTTTTTTTTTTTTTTTTTTTTGAAATATCATATTTATTGAAGAAGGTGCATCACATAACATACATCATTCAAATAGAAAAAAGATACAAAAACATTGGACAGGAATGTTATCCCATGACTAAAGTATATCATGTATTGTCCGTCTAACAATCTTATTTTCCAAAATAATATCAACAACATAAATTAAAGCAAAGTTCAAAACATTAGAACTTAAAAGTGAGTAATAATGTGCAATACTGATCCTTATCTCCAGGCGTGCATTAAGACAGATTAATCTAAAATTTTCAATGTGGTATCTCAAAATTATCTCTTATCTCATCTTCAATTGCCTAATCTCTAATTTCCCAGCTTTCCTAGAGATTGATTAATGTCCTCTAAGAGGTACCAAGAAGTCCCCCTCAATGGGTTCATAATGAGTCGGATTTCATCATCTGTTTCCCGTGTCTCTATATATCGTCTCCACTTTTTCATGAAGGTTCCCATCATGCTTTCCTTATCTCTTAAAGTTTCCCTTCTATCAATGGTCATTGCTAAAGCCAAACCCTTTAAAATATCTGATCTTCCAGGCAAATCAGCTCGCAGCCAGAAGGAAAGTAACAGTCTTTTAGCTAGTAATATTAGAACATGTGCCAAATGGTATCCCGAGTTCTGTCCACAAAATGGTTCAAAGTCTTGGAATATATAATTCATGGGTGTCAAATCCACCGCATTTTCACAAATATCAATAATCATGTGTTTGACCATTTGCCAGAAATCTTGTACCTTGGCACAGCTCCAGATGCCATGGATCATGTCAGTTCTCTCTTGTTGACATTTGGGGCAACAGGTCAATCTGCTTGGATTATTAGCGGATTGAGGAAAATTGAACCCGTATATAAGACCATGAATGATCCGAAAGTGGGTATCTCTCCACTGTTCGTTCACTATGTGTCTCCTCACTTTTTCTAATCCTGCTAAAGCTCTGTCTTCTACATCTTCAGAGGGTAGAAATTTGATCCATTTCGTGAAAACCCGGTTTGATCCGTCTGGGACTAAAATCTCCCGTAGCTCACTATACAACACAGATATGTTCATTTGAAAAATATCTAAGTTAACTAGTTTATCACATGCATTGGATGTGGCTTCCTTAGAGACGTCAATGAGCAATTGCATTGTCTGGTGTTTTAGTTGTAGATATTGAAGCACCTGTGGGCCTTCAAGATTGAACTTAACCATGATCTCTTGGTACGTCAACCAACGTCTATCTGTCAGGTGAATTAGATCTCCCATCTTCCTTACCCCCTTCTTTTTCCATTGTTCAAATAATTTATTGTTTCTTCCCATGTCAAAGCTAGGGTTAGCCCACGGATTGAGGTGTTTGGACACTCTCCATGATAGTTTACATTTTTTTCTCACTGCTTTCCAGGTTATGATTGTGTCCCTAAAGGTGACTGAGTGTTTAATATGTTTTGGTATGTTTGGTAAGGGAGAATGTAGTAATGAACATCTGTCCCATGGGTCGCAGAAAGCCGTTTCAAGTTGTGAGTCAGAGTATCTTTCCGTATGGTTTATCCATTCTACTGCGTGTCTCATTATGCAGGCCAAATTATACCCTCGTATGTCTGGAAAGTTTAATCCTCCTCTATCTTTAGGTAGCATCAGCGCCCCCAAGCGAAGTCTCGGCTTTTTTCCCTTCCAAATAAAAGTTGAAAAAGCCTTGTTTAGTCTTCTAATATCAGTGTGTTTTAGGAGCAAGGGGAGGGTTTGCATGGGGTAAAGGAGCCTAGCAAAACTCACCATTTTCAATAAATGGCAGCGACCCAATAGGGATAAGGGTAAACCGGCCCATTTTTTCAGTTCTTGTTCTATCTTGTTAAAGAGTGGCATATAATTTAGCGAATAGACTTGACCCGGAGTTCTGCCCAATAGTAAACCTAGGTATTTAATATGGGAGCGAGCTATGGGAATCCCCAGGGTCTTTAAAGGTTCACTCATAGTATTTCCCCCTTTTATCCTTAAAATTTCACACTTCTTCCTGTTGAGTTTAAATCCCGAAAATTCTCCAAATTTCTCTAGTTCTATAATAAGAGCCGGTAATTCATTATCAGGGTTGTCCATAAAAAGGAGTATATCATCTGCAAATATAGCAGATTTCACTTCTGCCTGTCCCACCATAATGCCTTTAAATGAGCTATGGTTATTTATGAGTCTTACTAGCGGTTCCAGAGCCAGATTAAACAGAAGTGGGGACAATGGACAGCCCTGCCTCGTTCCTTTTTGTAGGGGAAATTTAGGAGATAAAAATCCAGGTGTATGTACCCTCGCTGTCGGATTAGCATAAAGAGTTTGAAGAAACCTGCGAAATCTCCCCTGAATTTTCATTTGGTCCAGGACCAAGCCCAGCCACGGCCACCTCACATTATCAAAGGCCTTTTCCGCATCGAGGGCGACCATGGCTGGGCCTCCCCCCCCTCTATCTGTTCCATTTCTTACCGCGTCCATGACTATAAGGGCTTTTCGGACGTTGGTTACAGCTGACCTACCCTTAACAAACCCCGTCTGTTGTTTTTGGATGAGGTCAGGGAGAATCCGGGCCAGCCTGTCCGCCATTATTTTTGATAAGATTTTAATATCAAGGTTTATTAGTGAAATGGGTCTGTAATTTGTTGGGTCTTCTCTGTCCCTGTCGCCTTTAGGTAGTAATTTGACGTAGGCTACATTAGATTCATCGAGCTGTACTTTTGAATGACATCATTTATTCTCCACATATTGTTTTGGAAAATGGGGAAATAAATTCTAAGCGTGGTTAAATTGCAAAAATAGTGCAAATCCACAATGTTTTTTCTTTTTTTTTTTTATTTACCATGTCAAGTATATGGTCAAACTGACCTGACAGCATAATTCCTCAGGTCAGTACGGGTTTGTTGATACCACACATCTATAAGGTTTTTTTTTATTAAGTAGTAAAAAAAAATCCAGAAATTTGTCAAAAAAAAAGAATGGCGCTTCAGGTGCCATTTTATGAGACTCATAACATTCTCATATTTTGGGACCAGCGGCTTTGCACACTGAGCTAATGTTTTTAGCAATATCATTTTTGGGCATGTGTGATGTTTTAATTGCCTTTAATTCTGGCATTTTTTTGTCATTACAGGCTTAACCGATCAGATTAATTTATTTTATATTTTGATAGATTAAGCATTTCTGAACATAACGATGCCAAATATATGTACTATTTTATTGATTATTTTCTATGAGTCAAAAGCTGCGTGATTTGAAGTTTTGTGTTTTTTTCTAATTTTTCAGATTTTTTAAATATTTTTTCACTTTTATTGTTTTTACTTGTCCCCATAGGGAACTTGAAGATGTTCACACGAACATGAACTTCATCATAACAGTGAGAGTGGTCAACATCTGACCCCTCGCTGTCATGACAACCCATTGGTGTCATGTGATCACGTCACTAGGCCGCCGATGGGAACGGCGCACACCCTGCCAGCATGGGTTATATTGCACTGTTAAAGCTATGTTAGCACAGTGCGTATTTGATTCATTTTTTGTGCTGCATTTTTTTCCATTACAATGAAGTCAATGGAGAAAACGGAGGACACAAAAACGGATCAGTAATTGACATGCTCATTCTTTTCCTCGATGTGTTTTCTGACTTGAAAACGGACCAGTAAAAAACGCAATTCATTCAATTTTCTGGGCGTCACAGACAGTTATCTGTTTTCCATACAAAAACAGATCAAAAATGCACAGTGTGAACATATCCTTTGCTTGCCCGCTGCTATTAGAGGTACATTTCGGCTGATTAGATTAGCCAACGCATGCAGGGAGAGATGAGGGCTCAGCGTGTTAGCCCATATCAAAGCAGGGAACACGACCTACAGTATGACCAATAGATACAGTACATCATAGGTCTTGAAGGGGTTAAAGCGCTACACAGACATATAAATGTTTGGTGTTGTATAAGTTTCTGAAAGGTTCAATTTAACCCCTTCAGCTCCAAGTCTGTTTTCACCTTCCTAACCTTGCAATTTTTTTCAATTCTGACTAGTGTCACTTTAAGTAGTAATAACTCTGGGATACTTCAAGATATATGAGTGATGGGCAGCACGGTGGCTCAGTGGTTAGTACTGCAATCTTGTGCGCTGAGGTACTGGGTTTAAATCCCACCGAGGAAAACATCTGCTAGGAATTTGTATGTATTCCCCCTGTTTGAGTGGGTTTCCTCCCACACTCCAAAGATATACTGATAGGGAGTTTGGTTTCATGATGATCATGTCTGTAAAGCATTATGGAATTACTGTATTCTTCAGATTATAAAATACACTTCCGCCCCAACAAAATTGGAGGGTAAAATGCAGGTGCATTTTATAATCCGGATATAGTTTACTGGGGTGGTTTGGTGGAGCAGGGTCACAAGAGGTGGGATTACGGCTGAAGGAATTCAGTGGCGACTTGAATGGGGCAATGCTGTGGACTGAGGATGCTATTGATCTCCAGGCAGTGGACGCAATGGGCATCAATAAGTTAACTGCAAAGGCAGAGCAGATTGAGGTCTTAAACAGCTACGATCTTAATCTGAGCATGTGTCTCTGCAGCCATTTTCCTAAAGTCCTTTGCATTGGAAGCGGCTCATGCACAGATTGAGAGCTCAGCTCGACTCGTCTTTCTGAGATCTCAGTCCGCATGTGCGCTGTCTCTGCAGTCACCTTCCTGATGCCCATTGTGTCCACTACCCAGAGATAAATAGCGCGACACCCCCTCCTCTTAGCTTTGGGCCAGCAGTATTGCCCCATGCGTGTAGCCACCAAGTTCCTTCCTCCTGTGACCCCACTCCACATGGTAAACTATATCTGGATTATAAAATGGACTCTAGGATTATAAAACAGACCCCCTTTTTTAACATTGTAGATTTTTTTTCCTATTTTCTACCTCTAAATTTGAGGTGCGTCTAAAAATCTAGTGTGTTTTACAATCTGTAAAGTATGTTAATAGCACTATATAAATTGAGTAAAATAAATAAAAATAATTACGTTTTGAGAATAATTTTTAGGAAATACTATAGTTGATGAAAATGGTAAATTTAGGTCCATGTCTTTTGCATTTACTTGTGAAAATATTGGAATTTCGGTGAAAATTTTTTGAATCTCACAATTTTCAAATTTTTCATTTTATGTCCTTAATCCAGATTGTTATGTCACAAGAGATAGTTAACAAACAACACACATGTATATTTTTTTAGACATAATTATTTTTTGCTAGGACATTAGAAGGGTTAAAAGTTTATCAACAATTTCTCATTTTTTCAAAAATATGTGCAACCTAATTTTTTGAAGAGACTTTGATGGGCCTATAGAAAATACCCCCAAATGATTTTATCATGTTGAGCTGTGAAAATAAATAAATACATTTTTCCCACAAAAATGTGGCTTTAGCCCCAAAATGTTCATTTTCTCAAGAGTAACAGGAGAAAATGGACTTTATAATTTGTTATGCAATTTCTTCTGAGTACACAATACCCCATACGTGGTAGAAAATTACTATTTGGGTGCACGGCAGGGCTTAGAAGGGAAAGAGCACCGCTTCACTTTTGGAATGCCAAATTGGCTAAAATAGATAGTTATCAACCATTCCCGTGCCTAAACAGTGAAAAGAAACAAGTGACCCCATTTTGGGAACTAGGCCCCTCCAAGGAATTTATTTAGAGGTGTGGTGAGTAAATTGAACCCAGAGGGGTGTCTCAGAATTTTATAATATTGAGCCGTGAAAGTGAAAAAAATTATTTTTTTTCCCACAAAAATGTTTTTGCACCAAATTTTTTCATCAATAAAAACTACTGTTTGGGCACATAGCAGGGCACATAAGGGAAGGAATGCTAATTGAATTTTGGAGTGCCATTTAGGCTAAAATAATTGCAGATGCCATGTCACATTGAAAGAGCCCCTGACATTCCAAAACAGCAGAAACCGTCACAAGTGACCCTATTTGGAGGCATTTTCCCAACGGGAAATGGATAAATATGGCACCAAAATGTATTACACAATTTCTGCTAAACATGGCAATATCCTTTATGTGGCTCTATAGTAATGCTTAGCCACATGGCAAAACTTGGGGGGATGGAGTGTTATTTGAAGAACAAATCGTAGAATAGTTTGTGGACTACATATACAGAGCCCCTAAGTGCCCGAAGAGCAGAAGTCCACCTCAAGTGATTTTAATGTGGAAACTACACCCCTATGGGAATTTATGTACAGATGTAGTGCCAATATTGAGTCCATGAATGTTTTGCAGAAAGAAGCAGCAGTGAATGTTGCTGAGTGAAAATTGTAAGTCTGACATTGTAGTGCCCAGTACATTGTACTGCCCAGTACATTGTAGTGCACAGTATATTGTAAACAGCTTGTGCTGCTGGAGACATGCACCCCATAAATATATTAAGCTCGTATCACTACAGAAATGCCAAATATGTGGACGCTGAATGTAGTATATGCAAACTGTGAGACTAAGAACAAAGGAGAATTTCAATTTCGGAGTGCAGAATTTGCTGGATTTGTTTTGAGGAGCAAAGATCTATAGCACTTTTCCAGAGCTTTTGTACTACTAGTAATGTGGAAACCCCCTATATTTCCATTTTCAGATGCTGAACCTGAGTGGGGACTTACTTTTTGCGCATTAAGTTGAAACTTTTATTGGGAACATTTTACATCACATTTTGTACTACATTTATCCTGTGCTCTACGCTGAGTACTTACATCAGGGATTCCACCTAAATCTCCAAATGACATCATTCAGATGAAACCCTTGAGGAATCCATTTATTGTAATGAGGCAGCCTAGTTACTCTGGACTCCATCTGGGCTCTGTTGAGCGGTGTCCTTTTCAGAGGTGAGCAAACTGTGGCTGACCATGCTTTTAATGCAGAACATAGGCCAGACTATATCACATCTGGCTCATTCTAGGGAATTTCTTGTTGGCAGTTCAGTCTAAATCACATATTTAAGAGATGTACATGGAAAAGGCAATGTAAGTTCTCAGTGTAGAGCAGATGATAAATGTGAACTGAGGCTTAGGCTAGGGTCACACTTGGCATGCATTTTTTAAGGTCCTTTTTGGCAGCCTGCGTTTTGGCATGGCACCCTTAAAAAACGCATGCAAAAACGCATGTACCATTTAGTGCAATATAAAAACGCATGCGTTTCCCATAGGGCTTCATGTTAAAAAAACGCATGCATTTTTGAAAAAGCACCAAAAAATGCTGCTTGCAGTATTTTTTGACGCTGAGCCAAAAATGCATCCCCAAAACGCATGGTACATTCAGACATGTGTTTTTGCTATTGGGCATGTGTTTTTTGCATGGGGGTCTATGGATGCGTTTTTGCATGCGTTTTTTGCAAAGCGCAAGTCTCAAAAATGCATGTAAAATCTGCAAGTGTGACCCTAGCCTTACAGTGATCTTTGAGAGGCTGATGGAACAAATCAACAGCAGGTGAAGTGTAAGTTTTATTTATTCTTTTACGCCATTCACCGGGTGGTAAAAATGATTAGTTGGCATTAATCAGTTCGATTATGATACCAGATTTATGTAGTTTTTTTTAACAATGAACAAAAGAAAAAAATCAGGAATTGTTTTTTTTTTTATTCATGTCATTCAATGTGTAGTAAAAGTGATAAATCTTTATTTTTGGGGTCAGTACGGTTACAGTTATATGACATCTTATTTACATTAATTGTTTTATGTTTTGCTGCTTTTACATAATAAAAACTATCTTATAGAAGAAATAATTACCGTATATACTCGAGCATAAGCCGAGTTTTTCAGCACACTTTTTGTGCAGAAAAGTGCCCCTCTCGGCTTATACTCGAGTCAGTCAGTATTTGCTGTAGGGGAAGGTGGTACCCGGGGTCTGAAGGAGACTGGAGGAGGTTGCAGAAGCAGCGGGAGGTCACGTGCCCTCACTTATTAGTCTGCATCCCGCAGTTCATCACCAGCAGGGGGATGGCACATATAACATTAAACTAAGTGTACACACCCTCCATCACTGGTATATAGCGCCCCCATCACAATATATAGCCCCCTTGCTTATGCTCACAATAAAATAATAAACGATTTAACTCACCCTCCGACACTTCCCTGCAGGCACTGTGGTGTCCTCCCTCTGGTCTTCCTGCTTGTGTCAGCTTCTAAATCATGTGACTGGTGCAACAGTGATGTTGTCACTTTTTCATACATTTGCAATACTGTCCCCATTGGGGCTCATAATCTAAACATCCTATTAGTATGTCTTTGAAATGTGGGAGAAAACTATGGCACCCAGATGAAACCCACATAAATATGGGGAGAAAGTACAAGCTCCTAGCAGATGTTGTCCTTGGTGGGATTTCAGCCAAAACTAACCACTGAGCCACTGTGCCGCCTGTACTGAAGTATTATACTGTATATTTTTCCTTTTTTGTTTTCTGTTTTAATATTTTATTTTTAATTTTTTACCTTGTTTTTCTCTTTTTTACCCAGTCTCTATACGGGACTTTGACTTTTGTAAGGCTACGTTCACATGTTCAGTTTTGATCAGTTTTTCACATGTTTTTGTAAGCCAAAACCAGGAGTGGATGAAAAATACAGAAGTGGTGACGTCTTTCTATCATACTTTTCCTCTGATTGTTCCACTCCTGGGTTTGGCTTGTAATGATAATGATGTAAAATATTGACCATTACTGTGTGAACATGGTCTTATAGAAAGACATCCCCACTTCTGTATTTTTCATCGACTTTTGGCTTGGCTTACAAAAACTGATCTGAAAAACTGACCAAAAACTAAACATGTGAACGCAGCCTTATTCTGATCACTGGTGTAATGCATTACAATGCACATACATTGCAATACATTACACATTTCAGTGTTACACTAACAGAACACCTTTTAGACCATGCTTTTGGCCTGGTCTAACAGGCCACAGTAGCTGTCAAATCCAGAGGTCATTATTTAACCTCAGTTTGTCATGACAATGATCAGGACACTATAATCTCTTTGAGGTCCCGATCGGGTGGGAATTCCTCTCCCAGCCATCTAAATGCTGTGATTGCTATTGATCATGGGATTCAGGCAGCGAGCATTGGCCCTGGCTGTGACACAGAGAACTTGCTATAACTAACGCTGAGTTACCGGTTACATGGCAGGATCACGATTGCCATGTGTAATTTTGCGGGAACCCATTCCCGACCATAATGTAAACTTATGTCAAATGTAGTAAAGGGGTTAAGTATTTATAATAATGTTCTGAAGAAAAGCATTAACAGCATGATTGTCATGTACTATGTGATCGTCTAATTCTGTCTGTCTGTAACGGAAATCTCGCGTCGCTGATTGGTCGTGCTGCAACCAAACAGCGACAGGTGCAGTCTGGCCGTGAATTGGCGCAGGATTTGAACCATGCACGGCACCGCTACTGTCGGGAGATCAGCGGCGCGCTCCTGACAGTAGCTGCGGGTCATTTCCTGCCGCACAGAGGTCAGTGGCGACGCAGCTGGTCATCTCCCGGCTGCTCGCAGCGGAAGTACCCCGACCAGTGCTAACGAGCTCACTCAGTGTGACACGCAGCATCAACCAGGCCCCCGCTGTGAGATCGCTGATTGTGTCAGAATGGCCTGGACCATTTTTTGATTGTTGGGACCCCGCTGGCAGCATGTATTGGTGTGTTTCATGGGGACAACGACCAACGACCTCAATACTACACCCTAGAGTGACAGGGTCCCAACGACCGCCATATCGTTGCTGCATCGCTGGTGAGCTCTGATTGTTTGACAGCTCACCAGCAAACACGTAGTGACGCTCCAGCGATCCCTACCAGGTTGTATCGTTGTTGGGATCACTGGAGCATCGCCAAGTGTTACGGTACTGATCGCTCATTGCATTATTCTTATTCTTAAATCTTCATAAATAAACTACATACATATTCTTGAATACACGATGTGTTAGAATCGGGCCATCATCTAGTAATATAATAAGAAATAATAAGTCTAAAGCAATATTTTACTACATACCACTGTATAGATTTATCTAACCCCCAATCCAGGCTTTACTCAGTGTTTGACTGACTCCACTCTATTTTATGTGATACTAACAATAGGCCAAGATGCTGAGATATGAGGTGCTGTCAAACTGAAGAACACTTTTATTTTTCCTTTTCTGAGTCTGTCGCTGGAAATTTTACTTCCAAAAAAGTGGCCCTGTAGGTTCATAAAAATATACTTTTGATCCTTGGGCAAAGTAAAATGTCTTAAAACCAAAGTGTTCCCTTAATGGGAAGAAGGAGGCCAATGGATATCTAAAGAAATTCTGCAGTTTGTATTTCCCCACCTACAATTCCTTACATATCCCCCTCAAGGACCCTTGTGTGGGATGTAGGAGAGAAAGTACCTGTGATGAGATGTTGAATTTTTTTCACTAGATTTCCTGTATTCGGTAGGATTTTTTAATTTACTTACTGATCCAGGCAGATAGGAAAAAACAAGTACCGGTAATTTTGTTACTAATCCTTATGCTATCTGTTATGTCAGTTTGTTTCTTATGTAGTTTTTAAATAAGCCAATAAGCCAAGATTCAGCTTCCTGCTCAAAGATTTTATTTCCTGTTTATGAAGAGGTAACAGATAAGAAACTAATGAGAAATGCAATATAATCCTTTTTCCATTAAATACTATTCCGACCTAAACGCCTTTCACCCTTGTTTACAACATTGTATTCATAGGTTACTATTGGTCAGACATAGCGTATGTAAAAAGAAATTGTGCTATTGGAATATGTGGGAAGGCTTCTTTTCTAACACAGAGGGTTGATGGACTAGTCTTCTGGTGAGATTCTGCTACATCAGCAGTCATTTTAGTTTATGTCTAACAAGAGAAGAGTCTATATGTATTACAAAGATAAGATATGAACAGAATTTACTTTGAGATAATTGGACAGCGCTGTAAA
The DNA here is from genome assembly GCA_033576535.1 of Allobates femoralis. NCBI lineage: Eukaryota > Metazoa > Chordata > Amphibia > Anura > Aromobatidae > Allobates > Allobates femoralis. The sequence goes on from JARQOC010000003.1 coordinate 264,089,059, forward strand.
TAACATTAGAGACGCTATTATAATAAAGGATGATACCGTACATAACTGGAAAGGATGGTAATAATTGATGGTGTCATACATAATAAAAGAGAAAACTATGTAATTAGGCATTCCTATATACAGCGGAGTGAAACATTGCTCTGGAGGAATTTTGGGCCACACATCTTTGTAGAATTGTTGTAAGGACACATGTAAATTATCAATCCAAGGTGTGATATCAGCTGTCAATTTACAGCTGTCATTAACCCTTTATATTATCAAGGCAATCAGGAAGAGCTGGGTAAAGCATCAGAAAGTGTGCATTTAATGGATATGTTATTTTTGGGGCGGCTGCAGGCTGCTATTCTTAGCCGGGGGTGGGGGCAATAACTATGGGGCTCTCCAGGGTGAGAATATAATCCCACAGCTGTGTGCTATATCTTGGCTGAGTATTAAAATTGGGGAGAGGGGGCAACCTCACACTATTTTTTTAAATTAATTATTTAAATAATTTAAAAAACACTCATGTGGGGTCCCTACTATCTTGATAACCAGCCAACATAACGCACAAAGCTGGGGGCTGCAGCTCACAGTCGTGTGCTTTATCTGCATTGTGTATCAATTTACGAGGATCCCACACCATTTTTTTTGATCATTTAGTTATTTTTACATTACATTTACATTTTACATTAGTTTAACAGCAGCTTGGTTGCCCTACACTAATGTGTACACCCTCCTAAATGAGATAGCAGAGGAAATGATAATGCCGCTTGCCATGATCTTTTTACGTCATGGGAAACAGGAGTGGTCCCTCTAAATTGGAAGGGGACAAAAAGAGGAAAAAGGAAGATCCAGGAAATTATGGGCCAGTAAGCCTGACATCCATAGCAGGAAGAATCTTCTAGGAAATTGTCAAGGAACATTTAATTAGGTTTCTGGATGTGAAGGCATTTATTAATCAGAGTGAGCACAGCTTTATGACCAATAAATCTTGTCAGACCAACCTAATTTTCTTCTACAATAAATTCATTGAATGTTTGGGTTGGTTGAATGTCATGGATATAGTGTACCTTGACTTCAGTAAGTATCACATAATAACCTCATTGAAAAAATTATCAAATACGTAATCGACAAAAAAAATCAATTAGATCGATTGACAAATGCTTTCAATGATCAGACACAATGAGTAATACTAAATAGCTGCACATTCAACTGGAGGAAAGTCGAAAGTGGGATGCCATAAGGCTCTGTCCTGGGCTCAGTACTGTTCAATATCTTTATAAATGATCTGGACAACTGAATTATTGGGGAACTCATAAAATCTCCAGATGAGGCAAAGATAGGTGCAATAGCCAACACTAGAGAGGAGCAAGAGTATATTCAAATGGATCTAGACACTCTTAAACAATCGGCCGAGGTGACTAGAATGGTGTTCAATAGGGACAAATGCAAAGTCCTATATCTGGGTAAATGAAATGTTAAAAGCATATATAGTATTGAAGGAATAGAACTAAGCAATAGCATGGAAAAAGGACTTGGGCATAATAGTAAATCAGTGAGTCAACATGAGCCAAAAGTGTGGTTCTGCTGCTAAAAAGACTAATAAAATCTTGGGATGTAACAAGACAAACATTGAATCTAGATCAAGAGATCTACATTCTTCCCTGATCAGATTCCACCTGGAATATGGTGTACAGTTCTAGGCGTCCTAATTCAAGAAAAACATTGATATATTGTAGCAAGTCCAGAGAAGAGCAACCAAGATTATGGAAGATCTGCAATCCATTTCCTATGAAAACCGGATAAAAGAACTAGGAATGTTTCGTTTGCAAAAGAGAAGGCTGAGAGGAGACTTACAGTAATAGTCATCTGAAAATATCTGAGAGATAGACACAGTGCAAAGGGAACGACCCTATTCTCATTAGCACAAGGAACTATAAGAAGCAATGGGATGAAACTGAAAGGAAGGAGATAGAGATTAGATATTAGGAAATAATTTCTGACAGTGAAGGCATCACACTGTGCACACCTGTGTTATTATTATTTATTTATAGAGCACCATTGATTCCATGGTGCTATACATGAGAAAGGGTTACATACAAAACACAAATATAAAATAAAATGAACAAACTAACAGTGATAGAATGGTACATAGGAGAGAGGACCCTGCCGTTTCAGGCTTACAGTCTAAGGGATAATGGGGAGGGAGTCAGTGGGTTGGGGGGGGGGTTGCAGCTCAGGTAGTGGTAAAGCGCCAGCTCCAGTGGTGGTAAAGTGACAGTTCAGGTGGTATTGGTGGTAAAGCACTAGCTCCGCTGGCAGTGGGGTCTTTGCAGGCTGTAAGCTGTTCTGAAGAGATGGGTTTTAAAATTCCATTTGAAAGTTTGAAAGGCGATAATTGGCCTTCTTGGGGCACAGAAATCAAGAGGATGCGACAAGTCTTGCATGCAATTGGATGAGGAACATGCGAGTGTGGGAGGATTGAAGATTACAAGTTGGATGATATTGGGAGATTAGCTCAGAGATATATGGAGGACACAACTTGTACTTTGCTTTGTAAATCAATGTTAGTAGTTTGAATTATATATGTTGGGGAATTCCGAGACAATGAAGAGATTTGCAGAGTGGAGAAGCGGAGGAGCAGTGAGCAGAGAGGTGGATTAGTCAGTGAGTAGAGTTAATGACAGACTGGAGAAGTGCGAGAGGTAGACCTCAGAGGGCATGCACTAGTATTTTAATAGATTGAGGGTTGAGGAAAGGACAGATTCTGGAAATGTTTTTGAGTTGGAGACATCAGGAGGTGGAGAGAGCTTGGATGTGCAGTTTGAATGATAAGAAAGAGTCAAGAGTAACTCCAAGGCAGCGGACTTCAGGTACAGGAAAAAGTGTGATGTCATTTATTGTGATAGATTGATCAGGTAGTTAAGATACATGAGATGGAGGAAAGATGATGCATTCAGTTTTGTCTACATCGAGCTTTAGGAAGTGAGAGTAGGAGAAGGAAGATATGATTGATAGACACTCTGGGATTCTGGACAGCAGAGAGGTGACGTCTGGGCCAGAGAGGTAGATCTGAGTGTTATCAACGTATAGATGGTACTGAAAGCTGTGGGACTTTGAGTTGTCTCAGGCGGAAGGAATAGATGGAGAAGAGCAGGATGGCCACTTGGAGGTTGGAACGAGAGTAGATATGGACAGAGTGCATTTGAAAAGATGGGATGATAAGGGAGGGTGGAAGAGGAATTAGGTTGAAGGTGCAGTTGTTAGAAAGGAGAAGACCTACTCCTCCACCATGTTTGTTGCCAGGGTGAGATGTATGTTTGGGTGAAGTGAAGGCCACCGTAACACAGCGCAGCAGGGAAGGCCATGTCGAAGGTTGTCATCTATGTGTAAGAGTGTGTAAAAATTTACTTCCTGAATAAAAAGGTGGGGGCTGTCAGCTGAGGAGGTTGTCACGGAGACAGGGAGTACTTTATGACAGTTTGGGCTGAGGTAAACTGGTCTCCTGAGGTGCTGTGAGGAGAGTGGCTGTGGAGAAGTCTGAGCCAGATAAAGCTGAGACCGGACACTGATCCACTGGACAGCAGAGCCCCTGGAGGGGACCAAAGACTTATTCCCTGCTAAGAAGCGAGTATACTACTGCCAGGAGAGGAGTGCTTTAGAGGAGACGGGTCGGCGATACTGTGAGAGAAAAAGACTGAATCTCTGCTGTGAGACTGCAGGCCTCGGTGTGGTGTCTCTAGGTGAACACACTTGGCCTCCCAAAAAGCTACAGAGACTAAGACCCCCCTTCAGACAAGAGAACACAATATCCCTATTTACTACAGTTGTGTTTTATTTATTTTTCATTTTTGGCGCTGAAGACCATTGGAAGTGACTGCGTTAACAGTACTTCCCCAGGCCTGTACAGACTGTAACTGGACTAAACTTTACTATTAGATAAGGTACCCGGGTATCCAACAGATCAGATATATAAATATATATGTACATATATGTACACTGGGTTTATATGTATTGTATGTATAGAGTTGATAAGATTGTAAATCGGTGTGTTATTTCAGTGATCCTCACTAAACTGCATCCATCTGATTTACACCTGTCCTGCTGCTGTGTGTAGTAAATCGCTTATTTTTCTGTATAGATTTTAGGTAAATTTATTTTTGGCATTGTCTCCTCACACTGAGGAGGAACATTAAGGTAACACACCGACCCCTAGCTTGATGCTGGGTGTATGTAAATAATTTATCTATTTCTGGGGAAATAACATATCTGTGCATCTTACTCTAAACTTTCCATCTGTTTCCCCAAGTAAAAGCAAGTATTTTATGTTGCTTCTGCCTCCGTCTCTGTTTCTGTGACTCACTGGATCTAGTACGGACCTCTGGTCATTACATATGTTTCATTGAGGCCGCGGAAGGATAATCTTCAAGAGGTAAAGAGGTCATGAATGAAGTGGAATTTATTGCAGATGGAATGGACATTTTTGAGCAGTACAGAGGGAGGTCAGGGGAATGAATTTACTATTTAAAATATTGTGGTTGTTTCTAACAGGTTTGGAATGATAGGAGAGAGAAATAATGAGGAGTGTTAGCTGTGAAGGTCCTGGATTGGGAGATATGTGACCAACTGTGATGAGAAGCAAAGAGAGATCAGCAAGTGGAAGAGCGAGAGTGGCTGGCTTGTTTTGTGTTTCTGTATAAGAGGTATGAGATTGAGGAGAAGGTCAGCAGAAGAGCACAGTTGGGGAGATAAGAGGAAAGGTGAGATAGATATTTGAGGATTAGTGGAACACTAACTGTTAGGGCATAATGAAGCATAGTGAAAGGATTAGTGGTAAAGTAGAGTTGCAGAGACAGGTGTTGCTCTTACCTTCTGGTCACTTCTGGGTTATTTCTGGAATATTTCTGCAGCACACTTAAAAATCACTTTTGTATATGGACCTGGCTGTCCATATACAAAATGCACAGAGAATAAACCAGGTGTGATCAGGAGGGTGCAGTTGACAAGGAGACAGCTCAGTGAAACACAATAGGGGTGAGACTAACACTCAAGTGCTAATATGCATTTAAAAATACAGCCAGGAAATATGCTGACAAAGACAGATGCAGAGGTGTTAAATTGGGACAGTGATTATGAAGGATACTACAGGAATTAGCAGATATGAGTTAATTACACTAGTTTGCTGATGCACAGCAGAAAAGGGAAATTGGACACATACCCATAGACAGACAGACACTGGTGCAAACAGGGTTCAGTGAACATGGATATGACAGATGATATTGGAACCAAAGTATTATAGATAAAGTGCCATACAGAATGCTGAAGATGGTTCACTGGCTCTATTGCCTTTTTCTACTGTAGGCAGCAAAGTTGCAGGAATTCTCCCTACTCATGAGGGTATTCTGGCCATGGACCCCCTCAGCAGTCTCTGAGCGACATTACAGATTGACTTCATCATAAAATACCCTTGAAAAGGCCTCCCTCTGCCTCTGGGCCCCATTGTAGTTGATGTCCGACACTGAACACTGAAAAAACAGCCAAGTGCTGTGTCTGCTTTATTTGTTCCAGATGTTCAACTGGTAGCGGGTAGTCATGATATTATAGCTCAATATCATTCTCCTGACAAGGACTGGTCATCAGTATGCTGCAACACCAGACACATAAGTAATAAAATGTACATTGCCTTGTAGACAATGCAGTTTAAACAATGCACAGCCACTTTATTTAACTGATTGGTGGTGAATCAGTTTCCCACCAGGTTAATATTGAGGGTATACCATATGTTAAAATAGACAATCAATATTTCAGTCATAGAATCATAGATTGGTGGAATTGGAAGGAACCTCCTTAGTCATCTGGTACAAGCCCTTGCCTAAATCATCCCTGACAGATGTCTGTCCAACCAGACAGAAGTTTGTCATAGAAAACCTTTTTAACTTAACAATGTAGAGTTGTTCTTACAATAATCAATGATATGAAGATGTAGTGTGTGAATAATTATTTTGTATATGACCTGCAGAAAAATCTGTAAAACAAAACAGAAACATGATTAGCACATGTAGTTTTTGGGTAGGAGACATTTGGGTGCATTGTGCACATTGATCATTTATAGTATTGATAGTTTAAAATGTATTCCTAAAGGTACCTTTACACGCTGCTACAGCAGGGTGGAAACAACCGGGTGTTTCACATGCACGAGCACGTACCAACGGTTACAAACGGTACCCAATACCGCCTTTACACGCCGCTACAAGGTGCTCTACAGAAGGTTTAATCTATCTCTGGATGCACCGCCGGGTGCCTCAAGTTACCTCCTGCAGAGCACCTTACCTCATTTACACGCCGCTACAGAAGGTAATATGGGAGGACTTGGTGCAGCAGGACAACACATAGGCGTGCCAGAATTGTGGATTATGAGACGCTCGTACGATGTTTGGACAGTGCAATTGTATCATGATTGGCCAGGCAGCGCAGGAAGGCTGGCTAATACATGACGTTATTGCAAATGTGTAGTGTGACTGGTCAGCTCCTTAAATATGCCGCCCTATGCAGCGACTACCAATCGTAACGCAGGAGCTTCCTCCAATGATCGTGAAGGGGGGCGGTTTCACGGAGGCTGTGTCATGCCCCAGGGAGTTAACTAGGTGACGAATAAACCTTACCCTAGCTTATTTAGACGCCGCTACCATCGGGTTGAAATCAACCTGTTTTAGAGCAGTGCTCTGAAACAGGTGCCGAAAGTGACTGGTAGCAACAACCTACTTTACACGCCGCTATCTCGGGTTGATTTGACGGTGCAAGATACATTTGTCTCATAAACCCGGTTGTTTCCACCCTGCTGTAGCGGCGTGTAAAGGTACCTTTATTGATTACATTTTTTTTTAGAAAACCTATGAGAAGAAACAATTAACTGTTTCTGAGGGTTTTTTTTACATTTTAGACTCAAGTCACATGCCTAATGCTCCATATTAAATCACAACAGTAGAAAAGGTTTAGCATGACCGTCAGTCAGCACTTACATCGGGATCCACAGATACCGCTGTTATTAACTTCCAGAAGCTGCACTTCTGCTCCTGGGTGCATACACACAGAACATAGTCCATAATTATATACATCCGAAGAAGAAAAGAGTAGCACTCTTTATTTCAGCAAGATACACACATGTAAATGAACACGAGGAATGGGAGGAAGGATGGGAACTACGGCTGTTTCACTTTTTCTAGCGCTTCAATGAGTTCATGCTGAGCCTGTTTAAGCGCTAGATCAGCGTGAAATGGCAGTAGTTTCCATCCTCCCTCCTGTTCCTTCTCTCCGTTTACATGTGTGTAACTTGCTGAAATAAAGAAGTTCTTCAGCAACCAGTAAGTGCTACTGTTTTCTTCTTCAGATGTATCTATACATGCCTATCGCTGCCAACACACATCTAAAAAAAATTGCATTAACTGACATGAGTATCCCTGCGTGGAAGTTATCCAGCAAAAATAGATTAATTTAACCTACTTTTGAGAAATGAAGATTTTTATTGGTTAGAAACTATTGTTTTTTTTACAGCATATTTCTATATTGTACAGGCCATAAATTTCTATTGTTCTTTATGCAGCATGTCTGCTCCATTGTAAAGCAATATCTGTTTTCCATATGTGTATTTTATGGGAAAACAAAGCTTTTTATGTGTTTTAGGAAGAGTTGAATAGTTTGAAAAGCTTCCCATTGATTACAATATGTCAGTTATGTTAGCATAGGCAAAATCAACTTCATAAACAGTAGCTTGAGCGTTGTCCTCCGTAGAGCATACAGAATGACACACTCACAATATACAGCTGGTTTTGCCATTATAATGTTACACTTGAGCATCACATTGCAGAAAGTAATTTCCAGACCAGGAATATGTCTTAACGACATAGCGTTTATTGCTGTGAGTCACGCTGTTTATTGAACATGTACCATTGTTACATTGTCATACTTGGTCTGAGTCATAAGCTTTTAAGGAAACACATACTGAAAACATGCCTGTACAAACAAATATGTTTTTCTTCAAATGGGTCTGTATACAATACTATACATAGTAGTATATTCCGAACATGTTACATCAATTGTTACATATATTTTTATAAAGGTGATGATGTGTTCCCTTGTATTGATGTAATATATATACCTTGTAACAGGCGGGCTGGCCCAGGTGGCAGGGTTCAGTGCCCCTGGCTGGTGTATAGTCCACTCTAGGGCCGCCCCTACAGAAACGGCCGCCGCGGCGTCGCTTTGCGCCGGGACATGACGCGAGACGGGCCGGCCGCAGGAGTTGCTCTGTGATGCTCTCTGATTAGGTAAGGGCTGACAGGCCCCCCCCCCCCCGCTTCTCAAGTCAGACCTGACAGCACCCCCCCCCGCTTCTCAAGTCAGACACCTGACAGCACCCCCCCTTCTCAAGTCAACTGATAGCACCCCCCCCGCTTCTCAAGTCAGACCTGACAGCACAATCCCCCCCCCCCCCACCCCCCGCTTCTCAGTCAGGGCCGCAGGGCAATCTGCACCCAGGGATGGAGGCTCAGCCAGCCCCTGCTTGTAAATGTTTAGATCCTTCTTCCCAATTTCCATTGTTAACAACAAAACAAGTAAAGGCATCATTCAGACAGAACATAATGTAGTGTCCATAACATGAATGCAAAATCCTGGCCTCGAGGTGGGTCTAATGGCTCCAACTAACAGCGTCATAAATCTCTACGATATTGTTAACTTGGGTCATTAGACCTTTGGTCGGCTGGGATTTGTGGTTGTCTTATGGCTAATTATGGCCATCTGAACAGTGCCTTAGTATGTTATTTTCAGTTCTGAAACTCATAGCAAGGCAACTCAGCATAGAGCTTTCAGAGATAATAAAAAAAACATATCCAAGTGTAACAGTTTCCATGTAGCTATTTTACACAGTGTGAAGCACACTAATGTGAGCTATAGTAGATCAAAGACGAAGCTTTACCTTACAAGGTTATACGACTACAATTCAGTTTATTTCCTTATTATGGAAACATACTGTATAAATGGCTGCAAATGATTGCTTAGCCCATCAGTGGCTGAGGAGCATTGTCACAACAATGCCAGCCGTTCTTTTGGTCCTGTAAGTATTCTGGATGGACTAAATGTTCTCAGCAACATTTAGTCCATCCAGAATACTCCGTTGAAGTTCCTTTCCCTCATCCGCTACACGCACGATAGGAAGAAGGATGGCATAATAGGCATGGGCAACTGGTAAGCTAGTCTGGCCCTGGGCTTGGGGTCCCTGACTAGCCCTGTTGCCGAAGATACCCCAGATGGCGAGGAGGTTCGAACCACTACCCTTTCCCTCAACTCCTCAACCAGCCCTGTACTACTCCCTCTCACCTCCCACCACGGACCATGGAAAACAGCAACTTCAACGGATTAAGCGCAAAGTGCAAAGTTTCAGCAGAGCAGGGCCAACTTCAGCTTGCTTGGTCAAAGGCAGAGAATCTCAATCAGTGACACCCTCTGGAGCAAGGGGAGACTATTTAAAGGCCAGGGGCATGATCACCTGATAAACCTATATCTCCACCTGCAGAGCTACCCACCACAAATTCAGCAACTGCAGCTTCAATATCAACGTTGAGTGAGCTAAAGGATAATAAATAAACTCTGGTTTAAACAGCAGCAGAACAATTCACGTGGACTGAGGAGCAGTGAAAATGTGAAACAACATTGGTGTAAATATAAAAACCGGGGTCCCATAGCAAAAGTCCTAATTTTGTCCGACTTCATACAATCCCCCAGAGAACACGTGTCGTAGTTGAGTTCATATCTCTTAGCTATTAAGTTATTGCAGCACTAAACACAGTAATTATGCCAATACTGAAGCCCGTTAATGTTCTCAGCCACTGGTATTTTCCGTTCATGGCTCTTATAGGTTATAATGGCTTAAAAAATGCCCCACCCCCAGAATGCATGAGTCCACATCATAGAATTCCCCCCAAGTCTCCATCACACACTATGCTGACACCACAGTGCCTCCACGTTCCCCTCCACAAATTACGATGCTGCAACAATAACCCCAGCACAGTGTATTATGCTAGAAATAAAAAGGTATTATATCGTAACTCATAATCCTAAAAGAGCTCTTGGTAGTGATTACTGTATAAGGGGTAGGGGAGGAAAAAACTGTGGTGTACTAGCTCTTATGAAAAAACATGTAGCATATAGAAAATATGCAAGATAGAGAGGGCATTCACCAAAAAGCTTTTCTTTATTCTGTTATATCTTCTGTGTAGAGGCCAGTTGAAGCTTATGTGAAACAAAACAACCACCACCTGTAGCTTCTGGATTCCTCCTATGTTGTACCACTTTATTCTGTTTTTATTATAATAGAATAAAGGAAAGCTTTTTATATGATAAGTTTTTTCTCTATTTTGTATTTTTTCTATAAAGTATAATACCTCCCACAGCATTATGTCCCTAAAGTGCCCTCTACACAGTATTATGGCCTCTACACTCCCCTATATACAGTATGGTGGTCCCACATCACCCTTATATATCAGGACGGCCCCACAACCCCCTGTACATAGCATGATGGCCTTACAACTTCTTTATATATGACATGATAGCCCTACAGCCCCATATAAACATTATGTTTGTCCCAATCAGCCTTCACAGGTGGTATAAGGGCCCATTAGGCCATATGAGGGTCTCCACTGTGCCACATACAACTGTATGAGGGCTTCCACACACAATAGTATGTCTCTTACAGCACCAACAGGCAATATGGAATTTCCACACACAATATGGTGGCCCTCATAACTCTCCACATAGTAAGAAAGCCTCCACAGCCCACTACTCACTATGAGGTCCCTTGCACACCTGCACACACACACTGATAGTCCTGTAGCCCCTCCACACATATCAGAAGTAGAATACTTGAAAAGGCATCAAGTACTGACAATAAAAAACTCACCTTCCGCTGTTCGCACCAATGTCTGTTCCAGTCAGTGCATACTAAAGGTTGGTCTACACGGACTGATCTGTGATATCATACGAATGCTGATCGGTAAACTTTTACTATACAGTGGTCATTTGACTGCCTGTGGACGCAGGCTGACAAAAGCAAATGATGTCGACTGAGCGATCTGTACTAGGTCACTCTTAGGCTGCCATAGTTCTGTGTAAGCCCTGTTTACCAAGGACGATGCACCACCAAAAACGATGATCATTTACACTGAGAGATTATTTCACCTGATAAATGAGTGTTTTGATTGTTGAATAGGTGATCGAACGTTTGCCTACATTGAAAGATAGTTGTGAAATAATGCTCACTCACGATAATATCGCTTTTTAAATGCCCCTTAAAGAGGTACTGAGAAATGTAATAAATATAAATAATTAAAATAAGTAATATACATTTAAATTAAAAGAGAAAGGAAGCGCACATAGAGTAGTACCTCTATTATACAGGTCCCTCAGACCCCAAATGGTTAAACTCACCTGATGTAGTTGTGAGTCTCACAACTACAATAAAAGCACACAGGAGGTCGCTGAAGGCTCCCAGCTGAGAATTGAAGAATCCAGATAAGAGTGAAAGAGCTGGGATGAGATGCTGCGCTGACCACAAAGATAAACACAGAGTTAATCACACACTCTGTTTATTTATGCCTACATGTGTTTCATGGCTCATAGCCACTTCATCAGGGCATCGCCCTGATGAAGTGGCTATGAGTCATAAAACACGTGTAGGCATAAATAAACAGAGTGTGTGATTAACTCTGTGTTTATCTTCTTGGTCAGCGCGGCATCTCATCCCAGCTCTTTCACTCTTATCTGGATTCTAATATACATTTAAACATTACAAATTTTAATAAATACTTTTATTAGGCAAAAATATAGCAAAAAATTCATCTTTAGTTAGCACAGAATTTTAAATGTGTCAATTCCCAGCAGTTTCCCAGCCATCCCAAGACAGCACAGACTGCGTAAAGACATTTGCTAAAGACAGACTCTTGTGAGTGCAGTGTGTTGTCAGGTCAGGTCCTGACAGCGAGCGTCCTGTCAGTGCACTCCTCTGTTCACCATACCTGACAGGACAAGCCAAAGACAGTTTGTATAGTTTATTCCAGTAGCTCCATTCCGTCCTCCTGCCCTCCAATAAACCTGTCAGGCTGATGAGATTAATGTTTAGTCTTAGTCAGCTAGAAAGGTTATATTCTGCTTTAGTCTACACTCTACTTCTCCACTTATCCTGTCAGGTTTGATGAACAGAGGAATGCATATTCACGATACCTAACAGAACATTGTACTCACTAGAGTCTGTCTCCAGAAGACGTATTCACACAGCCTGTCCCAAGATGTGTGACGGCTAGGAAACTGCTGGGAGCTGACATATTTCAAATCCTGAAAGTGTACTAACTAAAGATTACCTTTTTGCTACATTTTTACTTATAAAAAAGGTATTTAGTTAAATTTGTGGCATTTAAATATACTTTATTGATTTTAATTATTTTTTTTTCATTACATTTCTTGGAGTACCTTTTAAGGCATCGTCCACACAGCAGGTGCGATACAGTGATGTCATTATGACTGCTGTGCTCAGTGACTCTCATGGCGGGTTTACACGTTGCGATATCGTAGTACAATTTCAATCAAAAGTCACGTGGTTCAATCGTTGGAGCCGACATCGTGCCTGCGTTGTATGGTGTGAACGTCCAATACGATGCAGGAACGATGTCAATGCGATATCGGGGATTGAATGAGCGTGCTATTCAATGCCCCGATATTGAAGGGAGATTGGAGTCGGATCGTGCTGTGTATACGCACAACTACGATGCGATTTGAAACGTCACCCATTCACTCCCATGTTAAGTGTGCGATCCTGGGTTGGGGGGCGTAGACATCACACGGACGTTGTATTCCGATATCGCAGCGTGTAAACATCCAATGCGATGCGGGAGAAACGTGCACTAATTGTGCGCTCCCGCGCCATTGAGTTGCGATATCGCAACGATATTGAAGCGTGTAAACCCACCATCAAACACAGGCTGACAGCTGACATCTCCCTGCTGCACCATTCTATTCAGCTGTACCTGCAGCCTTTGGAATGCAGATACTGCTGTAATGATGACAGGTGAGGGCTGTATGGCCTGCCAGTATGGCCTTCAGTATCTCTGGATTTGTCTCACATTGAATACATTTAGGACATCATTAATAGGCAAAGGGAGCTACTGGCAGAAGAAGGTAGTGAACTCACCACCTCACGTGGAAGCATGTTCCGGTCATTAATCGTCATGTCAAAAAGTTTTTTCTAATATCTAATCTCAGTCTACTCCCATTCAGTTTCATCCCATTGCTTCTACTCTTTCCTTTTGCAAATGAGAATAAAGCTGACTCCTCTACATTGTGATAGCCCTTGAGATATTTGTAGATAGCTATTAAGTCTTCTCTCAGTCATTTTTTTTTACAAGCTAAACATTTACAATTTCTGTAATCATTTCTTAGGGCATGGTTTGCTGACCGGTCACCATTCTGGTCGCTATTCCTTGAACCTGCTTCAGTTTGTTGATGTCTTTTTTAAAATATAGTGCCCAGAACTGGACACAGTATTCCAGATGAGGTCTGCCCAAAAAAGAGTAGAGGGGGCGATAATGACTTCACGTGATCTAGACTGTATGCATCTGTTAATACATCCCAGAATTGTGTTTGCCTTTTTTGCTGCTGCATCACACTGTTGACTCATATTCAGTCTGTGATCTATTAGTATACCCAAGTCTTTGTCACGTGTGCTGTTGCTTAGCCCTTTTTCTGCTATTCTGTATATGCTTTTTTTTTAAATTTTTCTTGCTCAGATGTAGAACTTTGTATTTCTCTCTGTTACAAACCATTCCATTAGCTGCTGCCTACTCTTCCAGTTTGTTCATAACTCAACTTTTCCTTCTTGGATTTGCAATTTTAGCGGTGAGGAGTGTAGAAGCGTCTTGATTATTGCATATTAAATGCCATATTGGTTTGACTGATTGTTTAAGGGCCGCTTTACACACACCAACTTCTGTGTCCAACTTCTGAACAACTTACTGGTTGCAGTGAAATCATGTACACATTGCTCCATTTTGTGGCTGTGTACAAATGGAACAATGTGTCCATGATTTCACTGCAACCAGTAAGTTGTTCAGAAGTTGGACACAGAAGTTGGTGTGTGTAAAGTGGCCCTAAGGCCCACGTCACACACACAGATATTTGTGCAGATATTGTTCACAGATCTCTGGTTGCAGTGAAATCATGGACACATTAATCCATTTATATACAGCCACAAAATGGAACAATCTGTCAATGATTTCACTGCAACCAGAGATCTGCGAACAATATCTGCACAGATATCTGTGTGTGTGACGTGGGCCTAAGAGATAGAAACATTTCAACAAGCACTTGCCTTTAAGCATCATTAATACACTTGCCATATATAGAAATATGTTCTCAACCTCAGCAATTGATTTTCATCTAGAGTTACAATTGAAACATGCAAATTCCACTCAACAATATTATTTACCAGTCATCAAGCATTGTAAAATTGATCAAAAATGACTTAAAAGTTAATTCTAAAGTATGACATCGTAGCTCGTAGTCATTACAGTATGAAACACAAATAGTTTTTTCATTATTTATTGGTCTTACTTTTGAGACTGTGTAAACAAAGAGACACTTTCTAATAATTTCAAGTATAGTACTTGTGGCTAGTCACTGAAATTCATATATTTGGTTTATTTAAATTTACTGACACTTAAGCCCAGTCACACTAAGCAAGATTGCTAGCGAGATCGCTGCTGAGTCGCAAGTTTTGTGACGCAGCAACAACCTCAGCAACGATCTCCCTACATTTGACACATAGCAGCGATCAGGCCCCTGCTGTCAGATCGCTGATTGTTACAAACTGTTCTGGACCATTTTTTGGTCATCGCGCTCCTGCTGGGCAGCGTGCATCACTGTGTTTGACAGGGACATCGACCAAGGACCTCAATACTACGAATACTACGCCCTAGAGTGACAGGTTCCCAACGACCACCGTATTGTTACTGCATCGCTGCTGAGATCTGACTGTTTGACATCTCACCAGCGACCACATAGCGATGCTCCAACGATCCTTACTAGGTTGTATCGTTGTCGGGATTGCTGGAGCATCGCCAAGTGTAACGGTACCCTTAAGGTACCTTTACACGTCGCAACATTGCATGCAATTTCACTTGCAACTTACTGGTTGCAGTGAAATCATGGACACATTGTTCTAGTTTGTTGCTGGGTGCGAATGCAACAATGTGTCCATGATTTCACTGCAACCAGTAAGTTGCAAGTGAAGTTGCATGCAATGTTGCGACGTGTAAAGATACCCTTAGAACCAGCTGTCTCTAAGGCTGGCTTCACATCTCGGCAAGATCCGGGGCTATCCGGGATGACCCAGACAGCCCCGTACCGGATCAGCACACAGAACCGGAGGGCCAAATATGCCCTCTGGTCCTGTGTGCAGCCGGATGCTGCTAATTACAGCCGCAGCTGCTGTTTTTTCAAGACCACGGCTAGCCGCGGTCCTGAAAGAACAGCGGCGTGCAGCCGCCAGTGTCCGCTTGCCGGATCCTCTTGGACCAGGACAATCCTGCCCCATAGGCTCCCATGTTAGGGAGCGGTGGATTGCCCCAGATACGGGAGGATATGGCCAAATTAAAGATCCGGCAAAAGGGGAGATTTTTCTCCCCGGACACAAAAAATGATGCAAGCATCATTTTTGTGTCCGGGGAGAATAATCCTTATTACCCCGGACTGTCACGGAGTGATGAAACCGGATGGCAGAGAGCTGCCATCTGGCTCCATCCGGCCCCATAGGCTGCTATGGGGCCAAAAACCGATCCAGGGCTGTCTGGTTTTCGCCAGACAGCCCCAGATCCAAAAGAAACGAGATGTGAAGCCACCTAAAAGCTTACAGCATTTATCTATGCCTGTTATAGGTAAATAGTGCTATTTATTCTCCATTTAACACATAAAGAGTTGTCCTCCTTTTAACCCCTTCACCACCCAATGATTTTCCATTTTTTGTTTTTTCCTTCTGTTCTTCCAAGAGCCATACCTTTTTTATTTGTCCTTTGCAACAACATAGCCATATAAAGGTTTGTTTTTTGCAAGACGAGTTGTACTTTTGTATTCATTTTACTATATGGTGTGCAGGAAAATGGCAAAAAAATTCCAAGGGCGGTGAAATTGCAAAATAAAGTTCAATTCCACACCTGTTTTTTGGGTATTTTAATTTACCATGTTCACTATATGGTGAAGCTGACCTGGCAGTGTAATTCCCCATGTCAGTACGAGTTCATAGATAATATATTTGTAGCTTTTTTTTTCTATTTACGGTAGTTGGTGAAAAAAAATTCAGAAACTTGTAAAAAAGAAAAATTGAGCTTTTGTTGCCATGCTCCTACAACTGTAATGTTCTCACTTTTGGGAGTTGGGTTGATGGCTTTTTTGTGTGTCCTGAGCTGATGTTTTTACAAATACCATTTTTGGGTATATGCGTTAATTTGATCACCTCTTAATGCATTTTATTGTAATGTTGGTGTGGTAAAAAAAAACATAATACTGTCATTTTTATTTTTTTCGTTACATTGTTTACTTATCAGATTAATTTATTTATTCTTATGATAGATTTGACATTTTAGAAAGCAGCAATATCAATAATGTGTGTTTTTTTTCTTTTTTTTTCTTCTTTTATTTTCAATGGGGCAAAAGGGGAATGAGATGAACTTTCGTATGTTTTTTTATTTTCTTCATTTTTTTTTCACTTTTTGTTGTTTCTACTAGTCCCCTTCAAGGGGACTTGAAGCTGTGATCATCTGATCGCTTGTGCGGCTTTGTAAATTAGAAATACTAACGTTCTGTGAACGTCGGCTTGCAGCCAGTGTCCATAGGAAGTGCGTCATGACAAGCACAGGGGTCATCAGATGACCCCCAGCTGTGATGACAACCCATGTACGCCCAATCATTACATCACGGTGCCGCCAATGGGAGCAGTGAAGGACGCACTCCCCACTGTCATGCATTACATCTCGCTGTCGGAGAATGACAGTGGGATTTAACAAGTTAATAGTGGCGGGCCTTTTAGGCCCATACATATTTAGGTACATATAGGCTCATCAGATCAGTTGACATGTGCTGGGAAAGATGTGGGCTAGGTGTGCATGCCCACATCAAAGGGAGGTACATTGGTTATACCAGTACATCCCAGGTTGCAAAGGGGTAAAAAATAAAAATGAATCCTGTATTCTTAAAGGATAAAATTAACTGCATTCTCACTAACCAATCCTTTGCCATTCCCTCATACCACTGTCTGCACTGTCTGTTTTCCGCAGGCCCCCTAACTTTCTTTTCTAGTGGTGTCTATGTGCGACCACTGCAACCGATCAGATCTCTCCTGTGGCTGTGCCCATGTCTATTTTTTTTCCTTGGACTGAGTGGTCTGAGGAAAAAATATTTAGTGATATTTTGATTTGACTGTTGGATCAAAATCGGCAATGCAAGTCTATGGGTCCATGGAAAACATTAGACCACTCATACATTGGTATAAGTGCTAGCCAACAAAACCACAGATAACACAAGTCTGATTTAAACATTCATGTGCACGAGCCATAAGAGGAAGAAGTGAGGCTACAACATTAGCTACAGTAATAAATTAAAGTGAGACAAGCTCAAATGTGGGTCGTCCTAAATGTATTGATGAAGAGCTCAGGGCTTTCTGTATTAAATGTTTCTCAATCTCCCTCTCCTCTTGACTGAAAGTGCTAACATTCAACCAACTTTTCTCATTGGAACATTTGCGGCAGTGGAATGCTTGGAAAATATCTTCTGTTCTGACTTTTCCTTGGTACTATAATTTCCTAAGTGTTCTAATTAGTCCTTTAGATAGCTGTTTATCTGTAGTACTCACATACCAAGCGTCCTCAGATAGCTCAAGTTAGTCATCACTGATTTCTAGTAAAGACCAGGAGAAACAGAGCAGTTTTCTTCTAAAATCTTGTTAATAAGTACAATGCAGCAGTTGAACAGAATAATCTTTACAGTGAAGTATACATGTTGTCCGGATAATGGCTTCTACAGACTGAACACTGAGGAAGAAGGGAGGAGCAAACTAATACAAGCTCAACTACAGGAGGGACATAGGGTCAAACTTTAAAAAAAATAAGAATCTGCCTAGCAACAAGCAATACAATGCATAATATAGTGAAATACACACACTGAGTTGTTCCCATTCGTAGGGCACAACAGTTTCATTTTCATAATTGTGCTGCTGCTAAGATGGTGCAAAAGTGTATGCTTAAAATGTCTTTACACCTATCTAACACTGCCAGGAATTGTACAGGAGACTTTTTAATTAAAGCTTCAACTTCTTATTGATTTCAGTGTGTGGGGATCCAGGTAGTCAGACCACCATTGATAATATGCCTTTCCATTACTAGCTGTGGAAGCAAAACCCCTGTTAAACTGGTGGTACATTAGATGAAGGTTGGCCGAAACCTTAAGGCCACTTTACACACACCAACTTATCTGTCCAACTTCTGACCAACTTACTGGTTGCAGTGAAATCATGGACACATTGTTCCATTGTACACAGTCACAAAATGAAACAATGTGTCCATGATTTCACTGCAACCAGAGATCTGTTCAGAAGTTGGACAGATAAGTTAGTGTGTGTAAAGTGGCCCTTAGGCGGCCGTCACACGCTTCAATTTAATGCACGATAACGCTTAAGCGATCTGCTTTTTGATCGCTTAAGCGATATCGTTTGTGCATCGCTGCGTGCAATCAAGCGATTTTACAATGTAAAATCGCTTGATCGTGACATCGCAGATATGAGAGCCGGAGCTCATATCAAGCGATCATCGCTTGTTCAATCTGCTTCATCGTGGTGTATGACACCACGATGAACGATCTCCCAGCGGCACAGCCTATGCTGGGAGATGGTATCTATGGTAAACGTCGGGTTACTAACCGCCGCGCGGCGCCTAGTAACCCGATGTGTACCATAGTTACCAGCGATTTCGCTGGTCCACATCGCTGGTGAGTCTGTCTGTGTGACATCTCACCAGCTCACGATATTGTAGCGTGTGACGGCCGCCTTAGAATTTCATCTGATGTCATGAGCCATCTGTCAGCAGATATCTGACCAAAAAAAGATTAGTCATGTCGGGTCTCTATATGCCCATTACTTGTTCCAACAGGAGGTAAATAGTGATTCATAGTTCATCCCCCTTTGAAAAAAAAAACCCATCAATACCAAAAATGAACACATAGGATAACACATTACTCAAGTGCATGGCCAGTAAAGTCCAAAGACACCATAAAATAATAGTGTATGAACAAATATATTGCACATTCTCTTTGGATTTAATACATCTAAATCTAGTTTCCAGTGTTGTGTGTTGAACTGACAGCTAATGATAGGGGAATTTCATGAATTTCTTTACTGAATTTCCAATGATGTTTTTTGGGTGAACTCTTCACATCTGACGTGTTTTTACAGAACATTCTGGCATGATTTTAGGGTGTTGGCTGAAATTGTCCATGATCTAAGAGGATAGCTCCTAATTTTCATGACCTGCTTTTAGAGGGCAGCGTTCTCTTTAGTGAATCCAGATTTCTGTACCTAATGACAGATCAGAACTCTATACTTGTAGTCTGGAATTACGGCTACTCGTTAAGAGTTCTTGTAGAGGTAACTAAATAGATTTCGTGAAAAAGATCAAACAGTAGGAAATTTGTGAGGATTTGAGTAAAAGAGAACATCAGATTAAAAAAAAAACAAAACAAAAACCTTATAATAATAATCAAAAAGAAACAATTATTTTGTTAAAAAAAATTGCATAAGGGAAAATCCCTGATTCTTTGGCCACTAAAACTAGAGATTGACTTTGTTTCTGTTTGTATTTCTTATTTTGGCCTGCTCAGTGTCTAATGACGCATGGGACACACATTGTAAAGATGTGCTCACTCTTATTATTAACAGATGTGTCACAGAAAACATCCAAATATTTCTAAAACGGGAACTGAATGCCAAAGTCACTGGCGCAAATTCAAACTAGTCCCCAAATAGTCTCCAAAGATTTGCTGCTGACCCAGTTGGAAGGTACGTAAGTTCTGATGCAAGTTTTGTACATTAGTTTCACAAGTAGAAGTTTGCAAAATATAAAACCTCTGGTGTTCAAAGGTTACATTTTATAGTGGAGTTCAGTGGTGGACACCCAACACCTGAGGGCCCCTGCACAAGAACAGTAAGGAGTCTTCTTCAATTTCATCTACTAATGTGATACCACAAGTATTTTTTTTAAGTTTGCGCATAAAGTGCAACTCTGGGGTTCTTTCATTTCACCACTACCAAAATACTCACCAGTGGTTATCGTCTACTATTTCCGGTTTCACTCTCTTAAAGGGAACCAACCACGGAAAAAACCCTATCTAACCTATAAATATCTGTCCCTGGAGCCTAAAATGACTATTCTAACCATCCCTGACTGACTAAATCTAACTAACTACACGCACAATAAATCACTTTTTATTCTTACCAAATTCTTGTCAGATGGGCGTTCCTCCAGGCTCTTTGTCAGCGAGGCAGGTCTACTCGCTGCACTCGCACCCGCCTCACTGCTGTCCATCTTCTTCTAGGATTCAAATTACCCGCCCATCGCGTCCTCGCAATGAGCGGGTCACGTGCTGCAGGCCCTGCATCACTTCCGCCTGCCGCCTCACTGGTACACCAAGCCCGGCTTCAGAGCATGCGCAGATGGCATGCTGAAGCCGGCCTGGGCGCGTCATAGACCCAGCGACGCGGCGGCTGGAAGTGACGCGGTGCCAGCAGCACGTGACCCGCTCATTGCGAGGACGCGATGAACGGGTAATTTGAATCCTAGAAGAAAATGGACAGCAGCGAGGTGGGTTCGAGCGCAGCGAGGAGACCCGTCTCGCTGACAAAGAGCCTGGAGGAACGCCCATCTGACAAGAATTTGGTAAGTATAAAAAGTGATTTATTGTGTGTGTAGTTAGTTAGATTTAGTCAGTCAGGGATGGTTAGAATAGTAATTTAAGGCTCCAGGGACAGATATTTATGGGTTAGATAGGGTTCTTTCGGTGGTTGATTCCCTTTAAGGATACGTTCACATTAGTATATGGCATCTGATGATTTTCTCATGCGAGAGAATTGGATGCTTCATGCAAATGACACTTGACTCAAACTCTATTGCAAGCATGAGCCGAAGGCATCCGAGTGATGTTACATGTTTAGCACACTACCATAGACTTGAATGTGTGCGTACCATCCCACATACGATAGGCTGCACATCGCAGCATGGAGGAATTTTGTTTCTCATACCAACTCAGCATGAGAAAAAAGCTAGTCAGCACTGCTATAGTACAATACTGCAGTGAGTACTATCGGATACCACATCAGATTACAGTCACCCAAGTTTTATGCTAATGTAAGCATACCCTTGGTGTAAGTCTATGAAAGCCTCGTTCTGAGACTCATACTTACATTGAGAAGCTATGTAGCAATGCACAGCAAACACTGAAGTGTCAAGCACAATTTGGGTTATCTGGTGCAAAAGTTAACTGGTGCGGTGCTGGAAACAGCAGTTGATGGCGATCAGTAAGTATTGTACTATACAAAGGGAACAGACATTATTGATACCTATCCAGTGGTGTAATAAAAAAAAGTTCCGAAGTGGTACTTAAAATGTCGGCACTGTTTGTGATGTCACAGTAAATTACACCCTGGCACTGGCTGACAGCCAGCTCTGTACTGACTGATGCAGTGGTGAACTGGCTGTCAGTCAGTGTGAAGCGTGTAGTTACAGCCACCACTTACTATGTTCTGCGGGGTGACTGTTACTGCTCCGGCCACACTTCTATGACTAAAAGTCTGAGGCTATTGGTTAATGTTCTCTGGCAGCTGCAGAATAACCCCATATTTGTAGGTTAATTTAACCTCTTCAAGGCCGGCCAATTTTTAATTTCTGCACTTACATTTTTTCCTACCCTACTTCTAAGGCTATGGTATGTGCCCACTGCATTTTGCTGTGTTTTTTTTAGTGCTACAATTAGAATGGCTGTCAACTGGAAAATGCAGCCCAAAAACAGCCAAGTTATTTGCAGGGACATAAAAAAATGCAGGCGATTTCAGATACAAAAATGCACATGTGGGCACAGTTTTTGGAAAATCACATTGACTTTCAGTATAAGAAATACAGCAAAAAACGCATTAAAACGCATTAAGTCAGCAATTAGCCTAGGAGTAATAACTTTTCATTTTTCCATCCATACAGTTGCATGAGGCTTGTTTTTTACATGACAAGTTGTGGTTTTAAATGACACCATTCATTTTACTATATCATGCACTGAGGAATGGGAACAAAATTCCAAGTGGGGTAATATTGTGAAAAAATGCAATTATTTTTCAAAGCATCAGTTCTCTTAGGCACTTGCCCACAGATTTTGACAAAAATAGACAGGGATTGTTCCAAACATCTTCGAGAACTAACTACAGAGCATTTGTTGTTGTAGACTTGTGTGAATCCTTCTGTTACTTCATGGTAATCCCAAACTGACTCATTCTTGATATCAAGGCTCTATGGCCATGTTCACACATCTCCGCTGCTAGTATTTAGTGGGTCTCTGCTAAATACTTAGCTTTTTTCAGTGACCCGCTAAATACTGGCAGCGGAGATGTGAGAACATGGCCTATGGGGCCATATCATCATTTCAAGAACTCCTCGCTCTTATGTTCATATGAGATAGTTCTTAATTACATTGGCTGCATGTTTGTTGTCATTGCTCTGCTGCTGCATACATTTCATGCTAATTAGATGCCTCCTTGATAGTATTGCATGATAGATAAATATTTGCCTGTATATCTCAGCATTCAGCATACCATTAATCTTGACCAAATTCCCAGTTCCAACCTCCAAGCCTTACAACATGATGATTCCTTTTGATGACTTCTTGGTGCCTATAAATCTATAGAAATAAAATCTTGGTTTTGCAGAAACCAGTATAGCAGTACAATGCCTCACCTTTTAACTCTGCCATTATGCCACCACCTCTAAACCATTACAGTACCTACATTGCTGGCTATTATCCTCAAATTCTGTACTTTGAAGATAAGTCTCTGAGGATGCAGATACACATGAAATTGGGGTCATATGTTGAAAAACCTGGACCCCGTAGCAAAGTTTATATGAGCCCAAGATTAAAATAGTAATTTCAGTTAGATCCCAAAATAAATCCTTATCATATGACTCAGATTGAAGGAGGCAGGATGGAGCAGTTGAGTCAGGAATTGAAGAGGGGAATGATTCATGCAGGGACAAGGGATTTCCTGTTTCCATGTAGAGCAGAGAAAGGAGAAGAATTTACTGGGTAAGAAAGTCAAAACGAGCAATTGTAAGTACACATGTGATTTTTAATATGATGATTGCAACATAATAGGAGAATAAAATTTTGATGGGAGTGCTTCTTTAAGTGACTGAGTATATAAATTAAGATCTGCTTATTCTTCTGAAGCTCTGTGGTGCATTTTCATGATGCAGAGGATTTTTTTTATTCAATTCACTGAAAACCCTTCAGTGAAAGGACCCTGATTTAAATGTGTTCATCCATGCACTTCAATGCTGACACCGATTCAGCGGTGGTGTGTCTGGTGTTATACTCCAACTGATAAGATTTTCATTACTTACCCTAAGGATATGCCATCAATACAAAAGTCTTGGACAATACCCTTAAAATACAAAAGTGACATGTAGTTCAGTAATATGTAGCTGTTGTATTCATCATAGAAATTCAACACCATCGCTTTGCACTTGGGTTTTCTTATCCCATAGTTGAACTTTGCATTTCAAAATATCTGGTAATTATATAATTATGGCCAACCCATTGCATCAGATCACATTCTATACATATAATGGTGGGTGGTGCTGTGATACTTGATCCTACAAACTTCTGATATTACAAGCAAATGTTCAGTTTATCCATTTAACATCTGGATGGTTGTAGGAGTCAGGAGAGATGAGATCAGAGCTGAATCTACAGTACATGCCTTAAGATTTGATCTGGTAATACAAGAGGCCCTAAATGCACAGTAGTGATGAATAATGAACAAAAGCATTACTAACTAGCAGATCCATTGTGTAGTGGACTCTGAGATTTACCAAAACAATCCACCCACAACTCACATTCTTGTGTGGGGTGAAGAAAGCGCAGCTCTAGGACAACATGTCTTGGTAATTTGTATATTTCTAACATGGATTCTCCATATACACATACAGTATGCCGTGGGTAAGAAGTCATTAGTAAATCACATATTTACGATACTATTACAATAAGACTTTCTGGGTATTTACTATGATTGTAGAGTAGTATGATAAGCAGTAATGAAACCAGAAAAGCAAATGATTTGTAAAAATAAACTATAAAGTAATTCTAATTATTTTTATAAACTTTGGATATAATCACACTTGTGAAGAACATTCAACTTAGGGCTCTTTCACATCAGCGGTAATTTCAAATCGCGGCAGATGCGGTGAAAAAAACGCATCTGCCGCGATTACCGCATAACCGCGACACTTGCGGCACACTTGCGGCAAGCCCCATGCAATGTCTATGGGGCTTGCGGTAAGGGTGCGGCAGATGCGGCAAGTGCCGAAACCGCACTTGCCGCATCTGCCGCACCCTTACCGCAAGCCCCATAGACATTGCATGGGGCTTGCCGGAAGTGTGCCGCAAGTGTCGCGGTTATGCGGTAATCGCGGCAGATGCGTTTTTTTCACCGCATCTGCCGCGATTTGAAATTACCGCTGATGTGAAAGGGCCCTTAGTTGGGCATTTTGCCATTAGTGAAAATAAAGACATTTCTTCACACTATGAGGATTTGTTCATTTTTGTGATTTTTTCTATCTTTGTCA
Source organism: Allobates femoralis (assembly GCA_033576535.1). Classification (NCBI taxonomy): domain Eukaryota; kingdom Metazoa; phylum Chordata; class Amphibia; order Anura; family Aromobatidae; genus Allobates; species Allobates femoralis. Next base: position 264,114,006 of record JARQOC010000003.1, read on the forward strand.
GAGCTAGGAATTGTTCTAGCCTTTCATTTGGCTGATGAAAGCACCAAATCTGCACAATGAGCTGAAGTTTTATCTTTGTGCTTTGTAAATGCTTGCTGTATGAACAGAGATCTGTCATGCACGTTAGTCAAGCACTCCTGTGTTCTCTATGCGTGTGCCACTGACGGACGTAGCCAACAGCAGACAATTTGATCATCAGTCTGAATTCGGATATGGCATATCAATATTTCTCCTGACCAATTATCCAGGGCTCCTGTACACATTAGGGTGTTGATAGAAAACATTGATATCGGTGGGATCGTCCCACATTAGTCACTTTAAAGGCCCCGTTACACGGCAGGACATCGTTAACGACATCGCTGATACATCACGGGTTTGGAGGCGTACCAGCGACGTCGTTGCGACCTCATTGCGTGTGACTCTGGCAAGTTGCTACGATAAATAGTTGGATCGGAGTTGACAGGTTTACCAACATGTTGGAAAACCTGACGATCTCAACTCCAGCAACCTGCTGCATCGTTCTGTGTGACACCGCGATAACGTTGTCGTGGACAACTTCGCCCATTCACAGCAATGAGCAGGGATTGTTCGCGGCGTTTGTGAACGATACCTGCTCACAACATCGTTGGTGATCTGTCCACAATATCTAGACGTGTGACATCTCACCAGCGATGTTGAAATGATGTAAAAAATGACCGCGCTCCCCCGAGATCGCTGCCGACAACGTTTCAACATCATGCCGTCTGACGGTACCTTTATGCGTTGAAGGGCTTTAGGTTTAACACTATGGATAAACATTGTATGGCCCAATGCGCATGGCCAGAAAGTGATGCAGAATTTTCTGCATCAAATCTGCACCTGCTTTTGGCAGAAATTATGTAGCAAAAATGTGCACTTTTGGCTAAGTAAAGGCTTCTTTTTTGATGCAGAAAATTCTGCATTAGTCCCTGTCAGCCCTGGGCTGTGCCCACCCTGTTCTAAGTGTAGCACTGCATTATTCCTACCGTACTCCAGGGACTTCCTGGTTTTAACCGCGTCCCACCCCACATGGGTCACATGCCCCTTTCCCACATGATGTGTGATGAGCCTGAAACTAGGAAGTGCCTGAAGTACGGTAGGGAAAACGCCATACTATAATTAACATGCCGTAGATTTTTACAGATCAAAGTTCCATAAAAGTCTGCAACTAATACGCTGCACTAAAAGGCACAGACGTAGGCAGAGCACACACAACGTCACATTGACTTTGCTTTGTAGATACACAAGGCACTCCCATGAATTGAAAAAATGATTTTCTTTTTATTCATTGTTGAAGATTAAACATTTCGGTCTTATTACAGACCTTTGTCAGTAACACTGTTTGTAACCAATTACAGAACAGAGTAATCTGTCAGGCAGCATTTGTCCTGAGCTGCTATCACATGTGGCATCTGTATGCTGCGGTGTCCACAGCTGTTATGGCTGCTTAGCGGTGGACCGAAGTACCTAGCCACGCTCCTCTTCTTACTGGTACTGGTATTAGTATTAGTTGCTTAAACCTTCAGTACCGATGTGCGCATGTCAGACGGCGCGAGTAGATACGGCCTTCCGAGTGATGGCATTGGCTGGTGGGCGGTTGCACACCTTGACGTCATGGCATCGCGTTGCCATGGCACCCTTCTGTTTGCGGCCTCCCGCGGCCCGCCGGAATGGGAAGGGAGATTAACCTGCTCACGTTGTAAAGCGGGACATGTGCTGACACCAGTGGGCACATCAGCTAATGACCTACAGGTGTTCTCCGCTTATTTATTGGCTATAAACGTTATGCACTAATATGCAGTAGTGGTCCTTTGATTTCCCTTTGAGGTCTGAGAAGCTTCTACTGAACAGGATCTAAAACAGTGTTATTAGGTGTAGTGACAGTACTCCTTTCCTGATAAACCAAGCATGTTACCTACTATTGTTGTATTCAATGCAGATAGCTGTGTGGGTTTGTTCTCCTTTTATTCATGCTTTGTGAATGGGCTAGTGTGCAATAAATCATTGTTAGCTGCTATACGAGGTTCTTACTAAATGTAAATGTCTGATATGACTCATAACCTTCTCTGGGTGTAGCTAATGTGTTAACATTGTTTATAGTAGCTTTTTATGTTCTTCGGGGGCAATGATTAACTTGTCATTGATATACTTGCACATCCAGCCGTTCTTCTGTTCTTTTTTGTTTATAAAGGAGATCATTCTTATGTCCATCTTCTCTCTGCATTTGTATTTAATGTACTGAGATGTATTCTTTGATACCATGTGCCCCTTCAAGTGTTCCAAGTCACGACAACCTCTTCTTTGAAGGTTCTATGCTTGTTTATCAGTATTACCTGAACATTATTGCTCTAAATAAAATTTGTTGGATTTTATTGGAAGTATTGGCATCATTTAAATTCAGTTTCTGAATTAGTGGTTGTTGATTGTTTGAGATGCATTCCAGTGTTTTGGGATGATAATATGTATGACGCATGAACTATGGGTTTATAATATCAAATTTGGCAAGTGATGAACTCAGTTATACTGAACGTATCAAAAGATATGCATTACTCTGGATTCTTCAAGGGGCATTTACGCATGCTGAGAAATCCAGGCGAGAAAATTTCAGCACCACGGAAAGCCCTGACATTACAACACTGCCACACTACAGCACCAATGAAAGCACTGAAATTCAAACACCGCTGCTGTGACAGCAGCAGTGAAAGCCGATTAGTTGCTGTGTCGGCAACCCAGCAAATTCAAGCACGGCTGCTGTGACAGCAGCGATGAAAGCCGATTGGTTGCTGTGTTGGCAACCCGGCAAATTCAAACACTGCTGCTGTGACACCATTTCCCAGGGTACTGACAGATTGGCCCATGCAGCTGCATCGGCTAATCTGCCAGTAAGGCTGGCTGCACACGATGGCTTTTGCCTGTCAGGGTGTATCCTGTTTTTTGCAGGATCACCCTGACAGGACCGATCAGTCTTTTAGCCTGCATCATTGTGTGCTGCTGTCCTCGGTGCTGAAGTTTGCTCTCTGGGATTTCTCAGCATGATGTTATTCAAATCGGATGCGGGAAAAAATCCTATTTTTCACTGGATATGGCGCCCATAGACTCCCATTTTGTTGTGTGCTGGATACGGGGAAAAATCGGATCATTTCCCAGATCCGATTTGACTAACATCATGCTGTGAAATCCCGGCGAGAAAACTTCAGCACCATGGACAGCACTGACTTTCAGCTCAGCGCTGACTTCAGCACCGAGGACAGCAGCACACAATGAAGCAGGCTAAGGGTATGTGCCCACAGGAAGGTTTAACGTCGGTTTAGCAGCGAAAACCGCCAGCGGTTTAGCATAGGTTTTATTTAAATTTATGTAAATCCTAAGCAGCGTTAGGACTTACAAGTAACCCTATGTAATTTAGAAACCGCTGTGCACACATAGTCGGTTTATGTGAGCGGATCTACCCGCGGTTGAGCGGTTTCCCAGCGGTTTAGCAGCATACAGCATGTCAATTCTTCTCAGCGGTTTTTGATCGGTTCCATGAACAAAATCCTCCATAGAAAACCGCCGGAAAAACCGCTGGAAAAAACGACTGAAAAACGCTGTGCACACGCTGAAAAAAAACGCCAGAAAACCGCCGGAAAACAGCTGGAGACTTCAGAGCTCAGAACTGATCATTTCCAGCGGTTTACTGACGGTTTGAACGCCACTAAACCTTCCTGTGGGCACATAGCCTAAAAGCCTGCTTGTAACTTGCACCACACTCTCTTGTATACAGGCATGCACACACACCACATACGCACCACACTCACACCACACTCACAGGACAATATGCCCAGCACTTACATGACTGTCATGCATCAAAAACGGTCTGTTTGTGATGCATGATAGTGTGCCTCCACCCTGAGGGAGAGCAGAGCTTTTTGCAGTGCTGTAAGTAGCTAACAACATTGTGGAAATCCAGGTTAAGTACAATGGAGATTGGATGCTGAGTAGGCCAAGCCACTGAGACCTGGGACAAGCAAAGAGAGATTATTCTCCCAGAAAGAAGCAAGATGACTGTGGCCATAGTAGTAAGGAATTGGTTCAGACTTTTGTGAGGAAGATGTCGGGTGCAAGTGCTTGGACCTGGAATTCTGCAGAACTGTGAGTTTTCCTACATTTCTGGTTCTGCTGAAGCTTTTCTACAGATAGAACACAGATTCTTTTTGTAGTTATCTGTTTTTTCCCTTTTGGCGCCAGAGATCACTAGTTGTGGATGCAGCCAGGGTTGTCTTCAGGCAGTAGCTAAGTGTATGTGTATTGTAGGCAGAGTAATACAAGGGAAGTATTTGAACTCTCTGCATTTTCATGAAACCATTCCCTATATCCCTCAGTAAAAATTGTGTTGTGGTATTTGTGTCTCTGTCTCTTTTTTGTGAATCCCATTCGGACCTCTGGGCATTACATGCACAGATATTCGGGTTTCTGCTGTCTGTATCTGTGCATGTGCCAAATATGTGTACCAAACAGAATACAGCTGGGAGGTGGTCTTGTGGGTGAATCATGTTGACAGCTATGGATGCAGTGACAGCCTAAGCCCTCAGTAAACAGGCTGCCGCAGGGCTTCTGTGAGGCTGTTGCGATGAGCCTTGCTTTGCCAGTTCACTTCATTTTATGTGATTTCAGAAATTTCCTTAGAAAGTGGCAAACACATTTTTAATCTTCTCCTTGAAGACAAAGCCTGTAACATTTAAAAACTGAATATCAAATAATTTTGCCTGAGGACACAAAGCTGAAACCAAGTAATCATAATCCCGTTTTATGTATAATTTGTTTTTCAGCTTTATTATAGTATCCACTTCCATAAAAACTGATCCTCTGCAAATTATCTGAAACAGCTACAGGATCGTCCTCATTTACCCTGGCTGGAAATACGTTCATGTATGGTTAATCTTTAAATTCCATCATATTGCAGATAGATTACAATTCATAGCCACTTGAAACATTTAGTATTATTAGCAATGTTCTAACGTGTATTACGAAGGTTGCTCCTTTTACAAGCTTGGCGTAGGGATTTTAGTGACAGTGATCGCAGGGCTATGAGAGTGTGAAATATCATAGTATCAGGAGAGCACTAGGACCCTGTAAGTTTTGTCTGCCTGAGCTAACCAGCAAGTGCTTTACTCATGGTAAAAGGAAGTGTGAAGTGAGATCTGCTGTGTGATGAAACACAGGGTGCAGGTACTGATGAGCGACTGGAAGCTAACATTGGTGAGAAGAGTGGAGCCTGAACTCTGATAAGACTTTATCTGCAAGCTTTTCCATGGGGGTTGCTAATTCCTGTCTCTGCTGAAGGACTAGTGAAACATTTATGGAAGCTGTGTGGCTCTATGGAGTTGTGTGGAAGTCCATGCTGGGTGGATTAGAGACTTTGTATTGAATGGGCCAAGCAGCTAGTGTCTGAGAAGAGACAGGGGACATCTTCCCTATAACAGAGCAAGTGTTTGCGAGAGTAGAATTGGGGTCTGGTGCCATCCATATTGAGAGGATACTGACAAATCCTGGTAAAGAGTGCTCCCCTGACCATACCCTGATGCTACAGAACTGGGAACCTGGTGTGAGAATTTGGCATTGACTGACAAGCCACGGAATCTTGTTGTTTTTACAATTGTTTTTTTTTTTGTTTTGGCGCCAAAGGGTTTTTTGGGACTCACTGCATCACAGACCTGTGAGAGAACATATCTGATGTTAACGGTACTGTAGCCTTAAGATACCTAGGTATCCCTATGCTAACTATATAAGCAACACTGATACAGCTTAATGCTTTGGTGTTGTTAGTGTACTAAGATTATATCGGTGTGTCATCTCAGGGGTCCTCCTGGAGCACTCTCAGCAGATTTACACCTTTCCTTCCTTCAGTTAGTTTAACGCATTGTTGATATAGTGTCTAGGTAAAATTGTTCCGAATCTTGGTGTAATACACATAATCTGGGAACCTTGAGATTGGTGCATCGATTTCAGCATTCACTAAGTGTGTTTAATTGATAGAGATAGTGTTATAAGGGGACTTGAGACTGTCACTGTGGCTCCCCTATGGCTAGGCGCCGCAGAGAGGTATTACACTTTAAAAACATATGTGGTATCTCTGTAGTTGTGGGTTTAGGGTTTAACCTATGGAGTCTGTTTTCACACACACAGGACTAGGCCACCTTAGTATAGAGGGACTGATTATTCAGTAGGTCCAAATGGGGGTGGAGCCTAGGTTAGTGCAGGAAGACTAGAGTGACAGTTAGTTAGTTCTGGGAAGGCAGTCAGTGAGGATGTGCCTGACAGCTCTGCGACGGGAGGGCACCTCTCTTTAAGAGGGGACCCAGAACAGAAGGGGATGGACCAGCACCGGTTGGAGCTGGCTGGTTTAGTCTGGGGAACACCGGCGACACGGAAGCCGAGGGGGTCAGCAGTTTATCTCCGGCCGCAAATCGACGAGCCGCGGGCCCTCTGAAACAGAGTAGCCATAGGCGCCATAAGAAGGTACCTCACCCCTCAGGCCCAAAATAGGTCCTAGATTATAGGAGTATCGGTCCAGATTCTGGTGGCGGGAGGATTTCCTGTGTGTCGCTCCCGTCCATACCGGTAAAGAAGAAACCCGTGCTTCACTGTATGAGACCAGGGGACTAGCGGGAGAGCTCTGCAAGGGTGGTGAAAGATAGAGAAAGACAGAATTAGACCCTTAAGAAGGAACATCTGGAGACTCCATAGGGGCACCCTGAGCCGACAACTCCTACCCGTTAAACCAGACTGTACCGTGTTTCACCTTAACATCTGCTGGTACCCAGTAAAGTGGAGTTGGAGTTGAACTGGTCTCTGTTTTTCTTCTCGCCGGTGCCCGGAGGGCTTCAGCATCATCAGCATCTCGCCGGAGGGGTAAGAACAACTCCTCCCCTCATCCCCTCATCCTCCATCACTGCTGCCCTGAGGAAAAAGCTCCACCTGTGGGGAGCTGGACTACACTGAGCTGCACCCATCATCACCTCAGCGGCCGGCCTGCAGTTCCGATATCCAAATTACCGGGATCCACAGGTGGCGTCACGTACTCTTTACCCTTGTAAATATCTCCCCCCATCTAACAAATGACAGCCAGGGCACGGAACCGGGAACCCGACCACCCGTGATTCCCCAGTTAAATCCACCAAACCCAGGCTCGGTATCCAAGTACCCCTTGCCCTGGGCTCATCAACACAATCTATATTGAACCATTGTTTATTTCTGCCTCTGTCTCAGTTTGTGACTCACTGGATCTTCTTAGGACCTCTGGGCATTACAGGGCCTAATACTTTAATGACACCTATGTTGTATGAATGGGATCAGAGAGCTACTGTTATCTGCTGATGCACATTTCTGGATCAGATGGTTGGCTGGCAACTGGGGAGGGGAGTGATGAGATAAGTATTGTTAAAAAACTCCAAATTTATATTCACTCCTCTGGCTGACCCACTGCTCAATGCCTGCTGACTAGTCCTCTTCTTTCTGCAATGGCACTCTGCATGTCCAGTCTTTTTGCTATAGGCCGGGACTTCCAGCCAAATCCAAGCCTTGGAAGTCACTGTGCACAATAAGGTCACACTGCACATCTTGACATGGCCTTAGAACATGCAGTGATCTCTGATGCCTGAACGCTAATGGACTTCTCGGCCTATAGTCAAGAGGCTGGAGATGTGGCATCTGATGGTGGAAAGAAGACTGAATACTGAACAGTGGGGTGGCCAAAGTGGTGAGTGATTAGATGAGTATACTTTTTTTGTATTTTTTGCCAACTTACTTGCAGATTCAAGTTCTGAACAAATTTAAAGAACCTTTCTGCTGTGTAGATTGAGACTGCCTCTATAAGATGAATCTGAAAGTGCAGAGCTAAGGCCAGTTTCACATTTACGTTTGTGTCTGCATGCAGAGGGCATGCATATGCAAGTGCATTGAAAACACTGCAATACTGATGTGAACGCAGCGGAGATTCTCCACATGCGTTCACATCACTATGGTGCCCAGCCAATCAGCGATCTTAGCGGCGGCCAGGTGGTGGAGGTCAGCAGCAGAGATCTCCTCCTCCCGGCCACTGCTGATCTCCTGATGGTGTTGGTGCGGGAGATTTGAAGAAACAGCTGAACTGACAGCTGTTTAAATCTCCTGCGCTGACACCGAAGAGGTGATGGTGCTGACACCATCGGGAGATCAGCGGGGCCGGGAGGAGGAGATCTCTGGCTGCTCCAGCTGATCTCCCAGTGGCCGCCACTGATCTCCCAAGAGATCAGCGGCAGCCACCAGGAGAGATTTCAATGTGATCTGCAGCGTTCTCCTGCGCTGTCATGCGGAGGACACTGCGGATCCATTGAAATCCATGCATTTTTTGTGTGCTTGATTATAAAACAAGCGCCCTGAACGCACAAAAAATGCAACATGCTGCAGAGGATGGCGCACAAATTATGCGCTTCCGAACGTAACCGCAACCGAATGCAGCCAAATGCAGGCAACATGCATTTCCATGTTAAACATAGGAACGCAGTGCGCATGCATGTGGTATGCTGCATTGATAAACGCAAATATGAAACTGGCCTAACAGTGGTGAATAATGGGGCTGAAAACATAACAAATTTATATAAGATTTATTAATCTGCATTTTAAACACAATTATAAAAGATTTTTCAGGTTGGAAAATTCTTTCAAATGTAATGTGTAATCAGAATATGTACTGTTGTTTAACCATTTGACGCTGAATGGTTTGTGCTCTGAGAAAAGATCAATCCTGGACAAATCTAATTCGTTTAACCTCTCCATGAAATGACCAACTTCCAAAGTTTTGAGCCTTATTCAGACGGCAGTGATATTTTCATATGCAAAACCAAGTTTTATTATTAATTTTTATCAGTGCATCAGTTTCAGCATTTGGTCAGAATTTCAATAGTTTTCCTAGGATGAAAAAAAACGTATGAAAAAAAAATGGATGGAAGTTCCTCAGGTTTCTCGCATCCATAAAAAAATATTGCACACGATAGGGCCACTTTACACACACAATATCTGTGACCAACTTCTGAACAGATCTCTGGTTGCAGTGAAATCATGGACACATTGCTCCATTTTGTGGCTGTGTACAAATGTAACAATGTGTCCATGATTTCACTGCAACCAGAGATCTGTTCAGAAGTTGGTCACAGATATCTGTGTGTGTAAAGTGGCCTTTAGGCTGTGTGCCACATCCGGAGGCACTGCGCCTTGGATGCAGTGCCTCCGGACCTGAGGGAAGCAGCCACCCTTACTCAAATCTGTGGGGGTACAGGGTGGATTTACCCTGCGTGCACCCGATGGTTATCTTTTTTGACTCTGCAGCATGAAATTAACATCCTGTGGAGATGTGGAAGTCTGGAAACCTCACAGCAGCTGAAAACATGCTGTGGTCGGGAGAAGCATAGTGAGCATGGGATTTCTAGAAATCCCATCCACCATGCTTCTATTGTACATCGCAGCACTTGGGACGCAGTGGCATCCAAATGCTGCAATTCCTGATTGTGACCACACACCCAAAAATACTCAGACGTGAACAGCTCCATAAACAATAACTCAATTAACTCTATTGGTAAAAACTGCAGATAACACTCATACGAAAAAACTGGTGCCTGAAGGAGTTTTACATATGTTTCTAAGGCAGGCCGTCACACGCTACAATATCGAGAGCGAATTGTAAACCGATCAGTGCACGCGCGATCGCTAACAATATCGCTCACATTGCTGGTGAGCTGTCACACAGACAGACTCACCAGCGATGGGGGGCAGCGAAATCGCTGGTAACTAGGTACACATCGGGTTACTAGGCGCGCGCGGCGCTTAGTAACCTGACGTTTACCATAGATACCATCTCCCAGCATAGGCTCTGCCGCTGGGAGATCGTTCATCGTAGTGTCACACACCACGATGAGGCAGATTGAACAAGCGATGATCTTGATATGAGCTCCGGCTCTCATATCTGCGATGTCACATCAAGCATTTTACATTGTAAAATCGCTTGATCGCACGCAGCGATGCACAAACGATTATCGCTTAAGCGATCAAAAAGCAGATCACTTAAACGATATCGTTCGCAATATTGAACCGTGTGAACGGACCGTCTAATACCAAGTCTTCACCCCCCATCCTTTTATGTCACAGACAAGTTTGGGCCTAGGGTAGCTTTATGACTCTCCATGTTGGTGTTGTTCCTCCAACTTTGGGTTGTGTTGTGTAACTTCAAAGAAATGTAATTCCAGACCAATGTAAAAATCATAGGTCACAAAGGATCTTTTTCAATATCTCTGCCACTTACAATATTTTCCGGGACAGCTCAGTTGTCTACATTTGTGTGTGGGGCACTTCTTTACAGTGCATTATAAGGCATACCGTTTGGATCTGCTTGGAATAAGAATACATCACTACCACACAACAGGTTCACATTTTTCACTTCAATGACATCAACAACAAATTAGCCAGAAATAGCTGCGTCTTGTGAGTCCAACCTGTTTTTTTATATGCTCACTATACGATTTGTATCTAGTCAATGGAAAATACACCAATACCCATAGATTCACATGTCAAACACCCGCATTTACATCACAGCAGAGAGAACTGGACCATAATGTGAAATTGCCCCTACAACAATGTCAGTAGAAGTGATATGTTTACTAGGATGTTCATTAGCATAATTATCCCCCCTTGTAACCTGAACAAATATATATACATATTTTTAGCTGGGTATGAATTATGATGATATAGGAGGAAATAGTGGAGAAAGCTCTAGCAATTAGGGAAACGGAGACCTGCAAAACCGGAGAACCCAAAGGGGGAGGTGCAGCAGCTTCGTCCCATATTTGGTTTATTGCCACATTTCCACAAGTTTATAGAATGTCACAACTAGGTACTTTGTTGATTAGTCTGGTTAAAAGATCACATATATTACTTTTAAATTGATAAGTCTGAAATTGGCAGAAAGCTTGGGAAACTATTACACCTGCTCACTGACATTCATGTATCTAACATGTTAGTGCCTACCCTCGTGGACACTAACCCATTAAAAGATTATATTTCGGCAGCAAATGAAGCCCTGAACCTTTGGCAACTTTGACATGAGAATATAAAAAATTGTCCCTTTTCTTCATCCAGGAAAAAAAACCTAATGATTTTTCATCCATATTGTAGCTGTATGCCATTTGCATGTTTGTTTTTTGGATACTTGACATTCATTTTTATATATCAATAATTGAAAGTCTTCAACCAAATTAAGAGAAAAATGTACATTTTTAATTCTAAAAACTCTCAAACGTATCCTTTCAAGTGTATGGGTTTATAAAAACTTACAGACAGAACAGTAGTTGCTTCCTGGTATTTTCTGTTGTTCATGTTTTTTTATTGAAATAGCTTAAGAATGGCTCAACATAGAGCAGAAATTTAAAAAAAAATCATATAGTAAAAATATAGCCTTACAAACACCAGGTCAGGTTACCAATGCACTAGCAGAATGCAGCAGACCCCATGATAAAATGGGGTAGCACATGGTGCAAAATGCTGATGAAGCAACCAACCATCACAGCTAACCACTTCACACCAACTTTGTCAATTTTAATTCCAGGGGCAAACCACACCCCATCCACGAACAGTAGGTTTGAGAGTGATTGCATCATCAGTATTTTGTACCTGTGCTGCCCCCACCTTATCATGGGAGCCAGCTGCATGCTGCTAGTGCATTTGTAATGTCACCTGGTGTTGGTTGATCCGGTCGACAGGGTAGGGGGTACTCGGATACCGGGACAGGTGGTTACTTCAGTAGGGGATAATGGGGTTACCAGCGCTGCAGCCGGCCTCTGAGGTGATGGAAATGCAGCTTTGGTAGTACAGCTCCCCACAGGTGGAGCTTTACCTCAGGGCAGCGGGTGGATGGGGGGGAGTAGTAGTAGCGGTTCTACTGTGAACGCTGCAAGCAGGGCGAAGCAGACACACACACAATCGTCTTTGTTTCGGTACCTTTTTACTGATGTCCGGTAACAGGTACGATCCAGGAGGTAACCAGGTTTTGGTGCAGCTTATCACGTTTACCTTGGAGAGTTGTGAGGCCTCCTTTGTTAGTGTGTGCATTGTTTATGGTAAGTCCTGCCTGTATCTGAACCTGCCGCTCTTTCTCCCTTCAGGGTGCTGTTCCACAACCGACAATGAGGACCTTTCTGTGGGATCCCTATTCTCTGCTTAGGTCCCTGGCCCTATGCTTGGTCAGGTTTGGAGTCTTTTACTTTGTTACTTCAGGGGGACTAGATCCCCTGGCCTGTCTGGGCTTTTCCTGCTACACTAGATTATTACAGTTACGGACTCCGGTGTCCGGGTAGCTAAAGGGTTCTCAAATCTGTTCCCTTCTTCCTTCTTCTTACTTCTCCCACTGGCCTCCGTCCCTCTCCCTAGGGCTCAGCACAGCTGGGTGAGGGTCCTTGGTTCTGGGCCTGGCTTGGCCCCAGCAACCAGCTCCTTCACTGCTGCTCTCTCCTCTGCAGTCTCTCTGGAACTAACTGACTCCTCCCCTCAGGCCTGGATCCTTATAGGGGATCTGGCTTAAAGACAGCCAGTGGGGCTCCCCCTCCAGTTCTGGGGTGGAAGATGTTGGATGCTGTGTGTGCCAAGTTGTACATCCCTCCCTGCACCAGTGGGACTTGTGGCAATCCCCTGCAGGGGTGCCACATTGGCGAGGCTGTTTCTTTTTCTGTAAGAAGACTGAGGGTGAGTGCCCAGAATCAGAATTAGCAGCATTTTGGATGCCACGTTCACCCCCTGCTTCAGGCCTGGATCATGATTCCCAATGATGGCTGACCAATACCACCTTTCGACCTTCTCCCATGTAATTAGCTCCACTTCGAGCTATGCTCAGTTAATCAGCCCGGTCCCCGGCTACAGCTCTTCCACTCCCTGTTTGCCAAGGTAATGCAGCTAAGTAGGGATTAATGTCTCTAAGGCTGGCTTCACATTTGCGTATGGGAAGGCAGCGTATTGCTGCGTTCCCATACGCAGTCAAACGCATGCGCACTGCGTTCCTATGTTTAACATAGGAACGCATGGTGCCTGCGTTTGCTGCGTTCGGGTGCGGATGCGGACGATATCTGCTGCTTCCGGTGTCCAGCATCCGCACCCGGGACGCAGCCAGTTGGGTTTTTTTGTGCGTTTGGGGACCTTGGACAATCAGCAAGCGTCCCCAAGCGTACAAAAAATGCATTGTCTTCAATGGGTCCGCAGTGTCCTCTGCATGACACCGCAGGAGAACGCTGCGGACCCATTGAAAATCTCCCGGTGGCCGCCGGTGATGTCACAGGAGCTCACCGACGGCCACCGGGAGATCAGCTGAGGCTCTGCTGTCCTCCTTCTCCCCGCCGCCTGTAATCTCCTAGCGATGTCGGCGGGGAGAACAGCTGATCTGAGAGCTGTTTGAATCTTCCCGCGCCGACATCTCCTCTCAGTGTCGGCGCGGGAAGATTCAAACAGCTCTCACATCAGCTGTTCTCCCCGCCGACATGTCCCGGAGCTTACCGGCGGCCGGGGGGGGGTGGAGATCTCCGGCGCTGATCTCCGCCCCCGGCCCGCCCCCGGACAGCGCCGATTGGCTGCCGGGCTCCCTAGTGATGTGTCCGCAGGCGGACATTATCCGCTGCGGACACATCAAAGTGTCCCTGCTTTTGACAGCGTTTGTGTCTGCATGCCATCAGCATGCAGACACAAACGCTAATGTGAAGCCAGCCTTAGGCTACGTTCACTCCAGTAGTTTTTTAAAATCTGGCACAGATCCAGTTTTTGAGCAAAAAACAATTTTGGAGAGGATCCGTTTTTTTGGCATTAAGTCTGTGTTCGGGGTCATGCCCAAACACTTAGGGGTTCAGTATGGATCTCAAAGTTTACATGATGAATGATACAGCACAAGGGCGATGGGTATACCAGCTCCGTATTTTACCAGATCTGACATGATCTGGTAAAACTGGATCCAGCACCCATTGACTTACATTGTATTCGATGCCGGAATCGGCTACATCTGACAAGATGTGGTTTTTACCGAGCACAAAAAAGGTTGCATGCAACTTTTTTTGACTCGTCAAATAAAGAAACCCATCCTGATCCGGTAGCTACCTGAAGCAACAGGATGCTACCAGACTCCAATAAAAGTGAATGGGCAAAAATCTGATCCTTAAAGGATCAAGTGTTTGCTGAAAAACTGGATCTGTGCTGGATATTAAAAAATGCATGTGTGAAAGAAACCTTATGAGAAGCACTGTCTGTTCCTAGCTGCCTCAGATTCTGTACACTATGCTCCCCCTACAGGGGTTACATAAAGCAACACTCCTGGGTGAAATACAAAAAAACACAGTAGAGTGATGCTTTAATTTAAATACTGTGTTGACATACCTTTACTGACGCAAAGATAATGAGCGATAACAGACGGTAATATTGGTAATTAAATATGGAACATTACGTTGTAGACATCCAGAGACGGTGGCAGGCATCCAGTATTAACATTAGGAAATGATTTTAGCGACAATGACATAACATACAATCAGTAACAACTAGTGGGGATTCAATGGATGTTCTGAACAGTGTTTGGTACTAGTAGTAATTATTCTTCAGATGAATGCTATTTTCATAGATTATATCTTATTCAAAAGAACTCACCATGCAAATAGTACAGAGCGCATAAATAGTGCTACACTATTAATGTAGCCAGCATGTTGGCAGCTGATAGATATATATATATCCCGAGCAGGTCACTCCTCTTTATTAACTTAGAATTCCCCAATGCAATGTATGAAAGTTATTCTTCTAATGTAGAATTCCTATTTAAGGCAAGGTTAGTCTGGTGTCCACAATGTATTTCTGTAGGTAGAGCAGTAGTGCCCATTGATGTACATGGCAACATTATCGCACAATGTAAAGTTGCAGAAATAAATGTGTGACTTGAGTTTTCATGCCACTTTAAGCCAGCTGTTTCAAAGTGGGTGAAGCTGGGGGGCAGCCGGGCGGGGTAACGTCCACCCGACAAATTCACCAAATGTGGTAGTGTATATTACGTCAAAAATGTTACTCCAGTCCCTGACTCCATTAACACACGCCACTGATAAAATGCACCTAATTCCTGTAGGCTACATTCAGACACCGTTTTTTTTCTTTTCTCTTGTGGTCCGTTTTTCATCTGAAGAACTGATCCATTTTCCAAAAAACACCCCCCATTCACACTGTGCGTTTTTACTCTGTTTTTTTTTCTGCTTCATGTTTTCCCATTTAGAATGGTGCCCTATGGGAAAAACGGGAAAAAAAATGCTACTGAAACTAACATGCACTTACTAAAAACTGATCAGTCTTCCAGGCGAAAAACGGATCACTCCAAGATTTCCCACTCTAAATGAACAAAAGTGAAAACTCATTGATCTGGCTGGGAATTCATTTGATTGACATAGACAGAAAAGGGCCCCTGTGCAAGAAGATTACATGAGCCCTTTGCAGTACAGTAGTTCTGTCTATGTCAGTCACAGTGTGCCGATTTGGAGGAGGAAATGGGCCCCCTTACCTCATTTGTCCCTTTTGTCCTTGTGATATGTCCGCCCCTGGTCTTATACAGTACACTGCAAAAAAAGGATGCAAAAATGGACAGAGTGAATGTAGCCTAAGTGGTGTGTAACTCTTAGGGTACAGGCACACTGTCGTGCATCAAACACGGAGCGTGATTGATGCACGACAGTGATGCAAGTGCAGTGCTAGCTTGGTGCGGGTGTAGTGCTAGTGTGGTCCGAGTGTGGTGCGAGTGTGGTGAGTGTGCCTGGCTGTATGTAAGTGTATGTGGTGCGATTGTGAGGTGTGAGTGCGCGTGTGTTGTTTTTTTTCTCTGCTGTCCATGGTCTTGATGGACCACGGAACAGCATTAGTGCTGCTCGCCTGTATGATTCCTGCTATCCCCATACAGTTACAATAATGTTTCTGTAAGCCAGGTTCAAGTGTATGTCGGGTGTAGAGATGTGACAGAAAGAGCCGTGATTTGTGAATGGAAGCCAGGGCTTCAGCACCATAGACAGCTCCTTACAAATCACCGGCTTATTCTGTGTAATCTCTACACCCGACATACACTTGAACCTGGTTTACAGAATAATTAACCCATTCAGACACATGATGTCATGTCACCATGTGTCCAGGGGGGAAAGACAACCCCTGGACAGATGGTGTCATAACACCAGCGTCTGATTAACCCCTTAATCACCGGGTTAAAACCCCCTCGGTAGCACAGTGCAGAATGAAGTCCTGAACAGTCGACATGGTAAAAACATGTCAAATCAAGCTGATAAGTGTAACTTTGCAAAAAAATAATAAATTATACATACAATACTGCTTCACTGCTGCTGTCACAGCAATGAAACATTATTGTAACTGTACGGGGACTGCGGGGGGCCAGTGATTTTGACAGCACACGGCTGCGACTCTCGCACCATGTGCTGTATGGGTGCGAGCTAGACTCGCACCCATATACTTTTAATGGCCCCTTGCGCGAGGCAATCGCACTCGGATTGCTCTCGCAAAGCGAGTTTAATGACAGAAACTCGCATTAATGTGACCTGTATCATTGAAAGATACAGGTCCGAGTTTTTCTCACAATAAACTCGCGCGAGTTCAACGCCAGTGTGCCTCCAGCCTTATTCCTGAAAACACCTCATTAAGTTTGGGGTAGAAATTACCAGTCTTAAAGAATCAGGACAGTTCTGTTTTGAAACCATTAGCATTCAGTTGATTTTTTTTCCTTTGGCAAGTACTAAGTAATAGATTGCTAGACGAAATTCACCAAGGTGAGAATTGTTCTCTCTTGAAGGGACACAAGAGTTCACAATCAGGATTCTGGGGCAGAGAATGTTCACTGTGCTCTTCCTCTAAGAACAATTGCGTCTCTGCAAACATAAATTGGCATGCTGTGGCATTGGAAGGCGCACCACATGTCCGTTTACGCTGCGGCTAAAGGAAGCAGAGTGGGTATTGGATTTCTATAAATCCCATCCACTGTACTTGTAACAAAGGCAAAAAAATGCCTTTGACACAATTCTGGATCGACTTATTAACTTATCATTGTTGCAAAGTTAATCATTTTTCTATTATTTTGTGTGCATTAAAATGTTACGATTCCTCTATAAACATGTATGCTCATTTTGCTTCCAAGTAAAGATCAGGTTCCATCCGGTTTGTGTGCCAAAACCAGGAGTGTCTCCAAAACCCAGAACAGGTGTCAATCTTTCAATGATAGTTTTTCTCTGCAAGTTCCTCTCCTGGTTTTGGCACACAAACCTGATTGAACCTGATCAGGGAAAAAACTGCAGTGTGAGGGTGCCTTCACACTGCGGCGTGATCCGGTCCGGGGCTGTCCAGGAGGACCCTGACAGCTGTGGACTGGATCAGCACACAGGACTGGAGGGCTAATATGCCCTCCAGTCCGGTATGCAGCCGCACGCAGTTCCCGCTGCTGATAAGTCAGGACCAAGGTGCCGCGGTCCTGACCTGTCAGCGGCTGCAGCTGCGTGCGTCATCCCGGACAGCCCTGGACCAGATCACATCGCAGTGTGAAGGCACCCTGAAACCAGCCTTAGGTCTCTGTGCCCTCCACTCACTGTCACCTGCTAGCACTGAGCCCCAAGGCCACCTCATGAAGGCTGGGGTTTCCAGCTCTGATGAGTCCCGGGATTGTTCTATGCAAACTCGTTTAGCGTGACAATGTCATGACACACACCATGACCTATGTCCTGGATTTTATCATGGTGAATGCAGATTTTTCTAATAATCAAGTAGCATTCAATTCCCTAAAACATATTCACTCATCTCTGCTTCCAGGAATACCCCTTTCCAATGGACAGTTATGTGAAGTACATTAGATTACCCAGAGTACTGTGGTGCTGATAAAGTCACTGCTAGCCTCCAGGCATTTAATACCGAGTCTCTGCAGTACATTTACCTTACAGTAGTAGAAAGTTTGTCATGTATTATTAATGTGGTGTTTCATAGTGGACGGAGAGCTGCACTCCTGAATTGTTTGATTTGGTGAGTCATAACAGAATATTAATAGAACAAGTGCTATGTAAGCATACTTGCTTTTATTCCATCTGCGGATAATTTTGGGTGCAAACAGTTAAAAATTGAATGTTGATTGGACCCTCATTACCTGCAGTAGTTTTACTTTTATGGCCACTTTACACTTCCCGATATCGGTGTCCAACTCCGATAAAAAGTCACGTGGTTCGTGCGTTGGCCCCGATATCGTTCAAGGCGTTGTATGGTGTAACTGTCCAATACGATGCACGAATGATGCCAAAACGATATCGGGGAAGAAATTAGCCTGCTCTCCAACGGCCCGATATTGGATGGACGATCTGGCAGGATCGTGCTGTGTGAAAGCCCAACAACGATGTGGAGTACAACTTCCCCTATTCTCTCCCATGTTAAATGGTCGTTCCTGGGTCGCTCATACAAGGGGGCGTACACATCGCAGTTGCGTTGCCTGCCGATATCGCGCTGTGTAACATCTCCTATGCGATCTTGGAATTCTGCCCAGAAAAAGCGCGCTCCCGCGTCGTTGTATCCAACATCGGCCCGATGTTGGGACGTGTAAAGTGGCCATTAATGTTTAGCTTGCAATTATGGAATTAAAGGGACACAAGTCTACTTTCTACCAAGCACATTGACACAAAGAGGATAACAGAAAATATAATACTATGACTTTTTATTGAACTAGGGTCTGTTCCACAATACATATTTTGCAGTGTATTTGGTGCAAATTTGCTGTGTATACGCAGCAGATCTGCAACAAATCTGCAGCAGTGTGTTTTCCCAGCAAAGCCTATGGGTTTTTCTAATTTCTGTCCACATGGTGCTACTAAAATATGCAGCAGATTTGCTTTGCATTTTAGTGTGAAAAAATCAGCAGCATGTCAATTCTTGCTGCGAGTTTTTTAGCACTACATACACCAATTCCCAACCCCCGCCTCGGAAACAGGGCCTGCCCTGTGCCCTATGTTAATGTGTGTAAATGTGTTCAAAATGTATTTGGAGTATTTATACAATTTGTGTTGACCTGGGGAGGGTCTGTATGATTGTGTAAAAACAACTACTTTATTACAATCACTCTTTGAAGTCCCGTCGGCTTTTGCAGCCAGAGAGGGGACTTTTCTACCTGTTCTACGTAGGTGCGCAAGATATGCCTATTCTTGAAAGCTATCTATGCTCTGAACTGTTGAAAAGTGGTGTAGATATCTATAAATACACACCAAAAATGCATCATGCACATGACATCTTTTTTGGTGTGTATTTTGTCTGAAGGTGCAGAGTTTTGGAGACAAAAATCTGCACCACTATTCTCCTATGTGAACGCACTCTTACAGTACAATTCATGAAAAAAAATCAATATACCGTATTTTTCAGATTATAAAACGCACTTTTGTTCCCCAAATGTTGGGGGAAAAGTGTGGGGGGTTCGTCTTATAATCAGAATACATGCTGTAGGATATGCTGTAGGGGTAGGGGGGTGGCTCTGGAGCAGTGTCCGGGCTGGAGGAAGGTGGAGGAGCATGTAGCTGCTGCCTGTGATCACATGCCCCCTCTCATTATGCTCATTTAATATGCACTGCCTCCCCTGTCCATCACCTCAGTGCTGAAGCCGCACTGAGAGGTGAGCAGGGGGAGGGGCGCATATTATATGAGCCTGTACTCACCCCTAATTTTGGATATGCCCCCCTGTCACAGTATATTTTCCCCTGCTGCTGCACACACACAAAATAATAAATGCTGTTAACTTACCCTCCGTCGCTCCCTGTCTGCAGCAGCATTGCCACATTCTCCCTGTCTCTGTGCCCGACATCAGATCATGTGAACGGCACAGCACTGTGATGTCATCAATGTGCGCCCTGGTCACATGACCTGGTGCCCAGACATCCAGGAAAACACTGCTGAGCTGAGAGCAGGGAGTGATGGAAGATAATTTAACAGCGTTTATTATTTTCTGTGTGTGCGGCATCAGGGGGGCATATACCATGACTGGGGCCGCTACATCCAGGACAAGGTGGCCATATCCAGTATGGAGGGACAATATCCAGAATAGGGGGTGTCACATGGTCGTTCTCCGGTATCTCACAATCAACAGAGCGAGAGATGCGTGAACAGCACAAGAACCTTTATTGCTTGAAAACATAAAAATCCATAAAACAATTCATCAGAAAAATCAATAAAACAATCCAACAGTATACTGTATATCCATGTAATCCAGATGTCTCTAAGTCCCTTTGTGGAGCTGGTCTCAACTCAGCGTCCCACACACAGACTAAATTGTACTGCCTCTCCTCAGAAACCCTCAAATCTTACTCTCTCACCTCCCAATAACCAAAACCAGGTCTAGGGGGAAAGTACACACATTGGCAGGTAAAGGACTAGAATTACCATGTAAGGACTAGTCCACAGGTATTCAATTGTTAGACTCTCTGGAGTATAATGAGTAAGCAGGAAGTGGGGAAGGGAAGAATACACAATATAGCAACAACACAGCCTTGTAAAATATAACCCACCATATCCCACCATCACAACATCTCCCCCTTTCAATAGCTGAGCATGCCATGACGTCTACACAGACCTTTGGCCATCTCACTTTAGTTCACATCGTTTAATTGTTCATAAGTCCTTGCATAATGTTAGGGTAGGTCTGTTCTTCTTGTAGAGTGTCAGCTCCCACACAATGGCATTGAAACTCCCCAAGGTCATTTGCCATTAGGATATCTGCAGGAAGTCCTTCCATACCTCCAATGCAGCACAGTTGTTACCCATAACTATAGTTCAAATGCACCCAAGCTCGCTGTATATATTTGCATTTACCCCCCACTAGGACAATGGGGAACAGAAGGTCTCGGTGAATTGCCTCAGGTGTAACCACCCATGGGTCAGCAATAGTCAAGAAAGCAGAGGGAATCCAGGCATTGGTCTGCCTTTTATATGGGCTGATAACCACACAGGCTGTGGGCTGCGACCGGTTGAACTGGTGTTGCTCAGCTCAAGCATAAGTCCGTAAGTTTTGTATAAAGAAGAAGCGGCAATCACCAGAAGTTGCTGTGGCTCTTTTATTCCATCACAGGGTTACACGTGCAGAGAGGGAGGGGGTGCAGAGTCGGTCAACGGCTAACTGTTTCACGCTGTCAGCGCTTCAACGGGTTCAGTCAACAAACTGATCATTTTATTTGGATTTGTCCAAATCGCTCCGGGATGAATACGCAGTCTTAGGTTGTTTGGAAAGAGCCTACCTCAAGTCGTTTCGAAAGAGATGATCAGAAGGTTTATGTTTCTTTTCTTTCTAAGTCTCTGTTTACTCTGCCAAACTGCTGGTAGATGGAGAAACTGAGACTGTGCCAGTGCTGGTTGATAGCGGAGCGGGAGCCGATCTTATGGATTCTCGCTTTGCGCAGACTCATGGCTTCGTCTGTAGCGCATTAGTGAGACCAATTCCTATCTCCTCCATTGACTCAGTGGCGCTCAGCCAGAAGGTATTATCCCAAGTTGTGCTTAACGTGAACTTAAGCATAGGAACTCATCACCAAGAGGTCTTCTCTTGTCACATCTTGGAGAACTTACCCCCCCCCAATGTTTTGGGCCTTCCTTGGCTGAGAAAACACAACCCGGTAATTGACTGGCGGGCCTGGGAGGTGGTTTGCTGGGATACTGCCTGTAAGGTTACCTGCTGGGGTACGTCCATCTCTGCCGTGTTGGTGGCGTCTACATCACCTTCTCCCCCCGAGGAGGTTAGGAGCTTGCCAGGGGTTGGGGGTGCCGTACAAGCCACGCTCCGAACTCCTAGTGCCTCTAGGCGTCGTCCTAGGAAGAGGGTCAGGGGAAAGGCAGTTGTTTCTACTGTGCATCCCAAAGCAGGGAGTCCTAGTGTCAAGAGAGTGTTACATGCTTACATAAGACTGCACCCTCTGATTGTGCATGCATGTGTGTAAATAAACTTACTGGTCCAGACCTGAGTGTGAATGAGTATGTGTGGGTGTTGTCTAAGCACGTCAGATGGAGGCATGCTGCTGGGGCTCCTATTTGCGGGGTTATAGGACCATTTCAGATATTGGCCATTTGCAACCCTGTGCTGTTTGGATTGGAACAACCCCTGTTTTGGCGACCCGCAACATCTTTCATATCTCATCACTCAGGAGATGTGGCTTTCTTTCGGACACGTCTGTTGTCAAGTCCGGAGTCCTCTGTTAAAGGAGGGGGTACTGTTACGTGCTTAGATTGCGCTAACTCTGTTGGATGCTGCTCTGTGTGTTTATGCTTGCATTTCTTCAGGAGCTGCATGAGGTTTGGGTGTGAAGGTCTTGCTCAGCTGCTAGTTGATATGAGGATTGGGTGTGACTCACCTGCAATCCCCTCCCCCTGACCTTTAAATAGCATTTCCTCTCCCGTGTTAGATGCCGTTGTTAGAGTTATTTACTCTTGGTCTCTGTGCTGTGAAGTTGCTTTGCTGCTGGGCTGAAGTCCTTCCAGGAGTTCCTTTGCCTTGGGAGTAGCTGTGGTTCCTGATCCATGGGTGGAGATAGGGGCCCTCAGACTAGGGCTAATCAGGAGCTTAAGGCGAAAGGGTGGCGACTCGGACCTCTTCACCATCAGAGGTACCTCCAAGATCAGGGCGAGCCAGGGACCCCCAGTTCCAGGGTCAGATTAGCTTTCCCTGAATCCCTTCACCCATCACACCATCCAATCTCCTGATTTCCTCACCTCTCAAGCATGACAGGCAGTTATAACCAGAGGGGACTGGGTCACCAGGGCAGGCTGTGATTTACCATCCAGTAGCCTCCTCCACTGTAGTTGGATAGTAAGGGCCTCATCAGATAGGGCTGCAGCTCTATCCAATGTGGGCGGCATACGTTCCCGGACCCATTCTAGTATTTCTGAGGGGCACTTGGCAAGAAATTATTCTATAAGAAATACCTGTACAATAACTTCCACAGTGAAGGCGTTTTCTGTTTCCAGCCATCTCCGATATGCTGGGACATCTTATGGGCTGGATACAGTCCAGTTTCTGTACTTGAGGTGCCAAACTGGTCAGTGCGCCACTATAGGGGTACTACACCCAAACTAACGTGTGTGGTATCCCTGTCACCAAAGGATGGTAATGTTAAACCTGAGGCCCTCATCCCCGCATTCATACACTTAGAGCTAGGGGACCAATTGGCTAAATCCATTACCAGAGTAACCAGTGGGAGGAGCTAAGAGGTAGTGAAAAGATCGGGAAGGACAGTTAGTCAGTCGGAGTGAGTGAAGAACCATCAGGGAAGTCTCTGCGAGGCTCGCAGTGGAGGGTTCCAGTAAAAGAAGGCAACCCAGGCAGAAGGGGGATCCCTGGCTTGTGCAAGCCCCTTGCCAGACTGTACTGATAGCCAGTCCGGGAGGGAACCCAGTCCAAAGCGGAGGGCCGGCTCTGGGTGCGGTGCAGGAAAGTTCAGCTCTGAGCCGCCAAACCGGAGGGTCACAGGCCTTCATATAGCCACGACCCGGTCCAATGCACATTCCCACCAGGATGTCCGTCAAGTGTTTGAGCCCCTTAGAGAGTAGGGTAAACTCTGACAGACCTGTGGGCCTGGTAGTGAGAGGGCTCTGTGTGGGGCAGCGCACGGTAGTAAGGAGAGCGCAATGAGAGAGCAGGACAGAGGAAGAAACCTGAAGGAACATCATTGGGGACCTCATAGAGACTTTGCATCCTTTGGTGACTACCAGGCCAGCTACCCGTGACTATGTACCTTGTCAACAGCTTGAAAGTCACCAGTAAATACCCATGCAGAGCAAGAAGGTCTCCTGTGTTTTATTTTCTACTACGAAAACAGTAACACTGCCCTGGGAACTCCGCTCCACATGTGGGGAGCGACATCATCCAGCTGCCTACCCATCGTCCCCAGTAGGCTGCTGGCAGTGCTGGTGCCATCACCAGACACCGCAGGTGGCGTTATGACCGATTTATTTTATTTACTTTTATTTTGCTAAACCCCATTTTGAGTGACCATCAGGGCCACGGCCCCGGGCACCGGCCACCAGTGACAGCAATCTTGATCAACGTCCAGGATCCAAGTACCCCATAGGCCCTGGGGTGAGTCATACTCACTCTGTCTGTGGTTCTCCATTGGGCTGTGCTCTGTTGATCCTGCCGCTGCCACCAGTTGTCACGGTGTCTTTTTCCTGTATCCCACAATCACCAGAGCAAGACGTGTGAACAGCCCAAGAACCTTTATTGCTTGAAAAGATAAAAATCCATAAAACAATCCATCAGAAAAATCTATAAAACAATCCAGCAGTATACTGTATTTCCAGGTAATCCATGTGTCTCTTAAGTCCCTTTGTGGACCTGGTCTTTGTAATGAGCAAACAGGAAGTGGGGAAGGGTAGAATACTCAATATAGCAACCTTGTGAAATCCATTAATATATAACCCACCATATCCCACTATCATAGGGGGTATATCCAGAATGGATGGGGAGCTATATCCAGGACAGGGGGCTATGTACCAGGATAAGGGGGCCATATCAAGGATGGGGGGACCATATCCAGAATGGGGGGCCATAGCCAGGAGAAGGTGGCTATGAATCAGAACAATGAGGCTATGTACTAGGAAGGTGGCCTTATCCAGGATGGGGGTCCTTATCCAGGGGTCCTTATCCAGGATAGGGGGGCCATGTACCATGTTTGGAACTGGCATGTGCCAGGTTAAGGGGGCTATTTACAAGGATGGGTGGGCCATGTCCAGGACTTTGGGGCTATGTCCCAGGATGGGGAATATATGTACCAGGATGGGGACATATAGTCATATGAAAAAGTTTGGGCACCCCTCTTAATCTTACTAATTTTTTTTTGTTTAAAATTGGGTTTTTGCAACAGCTATTTCAGTGTGATATATGTAATAACTGATGGACACAGTAATATTTCAGGATTGAAATGAGGTTTATTGTACTAACCAAAAATGTGAAATATGCATTATTTCAAAATTTGACAGGTGCAAAACCTCAACAGAAAAGTGACATTAATATTTAGTAGATCCACCTTTTGCAAAAATAACAGTCTCTAGTTGCTTCCTGTAGCTGTTAATAAGTTCCTGGATCCTGGATGAAGATATTTTTGACCTTTCCTCTTTACTAAACAATTCGAGTTCAGTTAAGTTTGATGGTCGCCGAGCATGGACAGCCCGCTTCAAAACATCCCACAGATGTTCAATGATACTCAGGTCTGGGGACTGGGATGGCCATTCCAGAATATTATAATTGTTCCTCTACATGAATGCCTGAGTAGATTTGGAGCGGTGTTTTGGATCATTGTCTTGCTGAAAGATCCATCCCCGGCGTCAGTTCAACTTTGACACTGATTCTTGAACCTTATTCTCAAGAATCTGTTGATACTGAGTGGAATCCATGCGACCCTCAACTTTAACAAGATTCCCGGTGCCGTCATTGCCCAGACCCGTGGCCCTGGTGGTCAACTGAAAAGGGGAAATTGGAATGGGAATAAAAGTTTGTTTATCGTGAAGCCACCCGCAGATTCTGGTGATGATCACCAGCGCCGCTTCAGACCTCCAGAAGGCGATGGTACAGCAGCCGAGATGGTACAGCTACCTGCAGGTAGAGCTGGCCCTCCGAGGCAGGACCGCACTTGTGGTGGTGGTGTTGAATATGGTGTATGGGTAGAGCAGCATTGAAATAATTACATGGAGACTCTGCACTCTACCTGGGTACTTTTCTAGAACAATGCTGGTGGTGGTACAGTTCACAGTAGACAACGGTTGTTAGGTAAGGATAGTCGGCTGGGTAGTCACAGTGGACTGCAGAGTCTCTAGGAGTCTCCCATGGTATGCCTTCCTTGCTCTAATCTGTGTCCCGTTGCTGCTGCCTGTCCTGGAACAGCCCACTCAGTACCAGGCCCAGTTGGGGTACTGTCTGAGTGTCCCGGCTTCCCGTTCTTCTCTCTCCTACACTGGAACTTGACCCCAGTGGGTTATCCTGGTGTGACTGGTTTCCTTTCCGACAGGGTGTCGGGGCCAGTAAACGAACCTGCGACAACCGTTATTATGACTCAGGGGTTGAACTCCCTGTGCTGCATCTTCTGAAACAGCACTCCAGTGTATGGACCAGGGTTCCCTCCCGGAGTATAGTTGCTCCAATTCGGTGGGTCCCTTCCTTCAGTCTGGGCTGCCTGTTCTCTCTCTCTAGGCCCCCTCTCTCTGAGTCCCCTTCTCTCTCTTAGGGCTCCCGTACTCCTTCGTCCCTCGATGCAAATTAGAAACCCTCGTTTTTCTACCTCCCTCCTCCCCTAACTCCTCCCCCTTAGGGTATGGGCCCTTACCATCTGCATAGGTGGGTGTGTGGGAGTGCTGGGATGGGATCATCCTACAAACCCTACATTCCACTGTGACAGGGATAACCGCACACTCATTTATGGGTGCAGTACCCCAACTGTGACGCCTGACCAGTGGAGCGCCACATGTACACTGTAGTGTTATGGGATAAGCGCACTGTATGATAGAAACAACAGCTTTTTATAGCTGAAAACCCGGAAATGCGAGTCCGGGCATGTGACACTACGTCACTATAACGTCGGCACATGCGCTCTTTAATTCTGTTTACTGGTACCTAGACCATGGATCATGCAATGTAGTCACGTGATCACATTAACCAGGAAGTGATTTTAATGAGCGATAATGTAATAAACAGAGCTATCGGAATGAAATAGAACAGGAAAAACAGTGTAAAGATTAAGACTTAACTATAATGAAACCAAAAAAATTAATTTTAAACCCACCTAAGGTGGAAAATAATGAAAATGGAGATAACAGTAGGAAAAGATAAAGAAAGACTTAACAGATTTGCAGATTTAACAGTTCTCTGAATGCTCAGATCTGTATAATCCCATACATACCACTGGCAGCTTTCCGTGTACCCTTTGGCATTTGGCAATCAGTGGTGTAGGTGGGGTTATATAGAGCTGATGAATATAGAGGACTACATAGCAGCAGGTTACTAGTCCTCTAGTGATGATAATCTCCTGCTGATAAAACAGTGATTTGTATCAAAACTACAGCAAGCAGCCTAGTATGTAATTCTTACCTCGAATCAGGATATCTGTCTCTACATCATGCTCTTCTTTGGGTTGTTTATTTTGTTTATATAGCTTTATTTCACTAGCAGGTGTCGGAACAGTCGGGTTCGGGTCCTGCTCTGCCTTTATCTATTTTGACATCTGCCGACACATAGCGAGGTGAACTACAAGAATTAGGGTCCATCCTTGTCACTGTAGAATGGCTTTTACACTTTTTTTTATCAAAATCTTATTACTAAATAGCCTATGTTATTTATATGTACTATTACTTTTTATTCATTTACTTACTACTGGGTATTTGATCATTGTGTGTTTATCTTACAGTCTATCAGGTAACTTGCCCAAGTGTGAATCCACACCTATACATTACACTTTCACCAATATGTGCCACGGTTAATTATCTTTTTGTTCTACTAGTAATAAAAATGCCCCGATGTGTTTTGGACTGATACACATATGGGAGCTCTAATTGGATTTATATTACACTTTTAGGTTAAGAAGTTAAGTTTGAAAGATACATTTCTCTGCTGGAACAAGCTGACTTCTTTAGTAAGGATTTTCTGGATATTCTAGAATTACAATAAACCATACTGATAAATCAGGCCTGTTTAGTCACTTGGAGATAATTGCTTACTTTTATAGTTTCTGTAAATTATCATCTAAATTTGCCAAACATCGCACAATGTGTAAATGAACTCTGCTGTGTTAAACTGTAGATACAGAATTAGTTTGGAAACAGTTGTGCCAAGAGTCTATTCTCTGCATTTACTGTTATGTTTTCTTAATTTAATACTTGGCAATCAGCGTTCCTGCAATACGAAAGATTAGTCATTTTAATTACTGTTTCTGAATGGTTCCAGTTTGTTAAGATTTTGATTACCAGAAAATAACATGTCTTAGGTCAATGATTGGTAGACTTGAAGAAAGAAAACCGGGCACTGGGTCCTATCTTCGGGCAATTATTCCGCTATGTGGGATTGCGACACACCCGATCGGTGTTGCTCAGCTTAAGCACAAGTACAATCAATAGAGTCAGAAAAAGGAGTGGCACTCACCGGGTTGCAGTCATATGGATAATTTATTCAGTCCATATCTGGGTTACACATACAGGGAGGGAGAGGGTACAGAGCTGGACGACAATCGACTGTTTCACTCAGTCACAGCTTCGACCTATTAAAACTCTGACTGAGTGAAACAGTCGATTGTCGTCCAGCTCTGCACCCCCTCCCTCCCTGCATGTGTAACCCAGATATGCTCCTATATAGGGAAGATGGTGTGTCACGGTCCGCGCTGCTGTCTCAATGGAATCACAAGGAATGGATGTCTCCAAGAAGTCACAAGGAAGGCAAGGTTCCAAAGTAATGATCTCCTTTATTCACCAACGCGTTTTGGCACCTATCCTGGCACCTTCATCAGGTCCAGGACCAGGTGAGTGTACACCTATTGATATACTCACACAAACAGTGTCACTAGTGATAGGGCACTATGGCGCCTCTTGTCTCCCCCCTTTTTTGTATTTAACCCTGATATGGACTGAGTAAATTATCCATATGCCTGCAACCCGGTGAGTGCCACTCCTTTTTCTGACTGTATTAGGTCAATGATTGCATAACCTTACATTTTACTGTATATTCATATGGATTCTTGGTATAAAAAAGATTTTTTTCTTAGTAAGTTATTCAAGTTTTTATAAAATAATTAAATTAGCTTATCTTGTGAACCAAGATGTTAAAATGATTTTGTGCCTTTATACTTGCTAAAATATATATTAAAAAACAATAAGAATAGAAAAGGTGTTTGCGCTAGAGCATCACTAAATCTGGAGATAACTGGCTAAAAAATAATCCAGATTGCAGCAAGAAAACACCTGATCCCTGACCTGATTCCTGATCCAAAGTGTAGTATATAAAACAAGCCAAATAAAAAGTGCTGCTGCGCCAATCCTTAGGTTGGAAACAATTGTTAATCACAAAAAAATGCATAAGTGTGTCTATGCACGTAAAAGGAATAACAGTACACCGATGAAGGTGTGGCTGAGGGTACAGGTAATATATAAGACCTTTATTTAGTGTATGGAGCTGAATACGGATTTCCCTGACAGTAAACATGTCTGGTTTAGAAACAGTCTAGTGGGGACATTTTCTAAAAGGTTTTTGAAAGGTTTTCTTCCACATTTCATTTATGAAGTGCATTTGAAAGGTTATTATAATCACTTGCTCTACAATATTATTAGATAAAAATGTAAATGGCGGTTATGCTTTAACTGAATGTTATTTATGCTAAGTAAACTAAATACAAACAAGGTTTTAAGCGTCAGAATGATTACACCTATTTGTTCTTAAAGTGAACCTCTCATTCATATTAACTTGTAGAAGGTATAAGGAGTGTCTTATTAGCTTCATAATACCCTCTTGTCCTCACTCTCCATGCTTGGGAACTAGTCCGGGACCATTGTCAATCAAGGCCACTTTGTGCATTTGGAGCATACCCACAGCAGCGTGACTCACATCTCAGCATGGATGGTGAACGAATGGAGGCGTAAAAAACGACAGCTGCTTCTCCTTCACCCTGCTTTCCCAAGACATGCCAGAAAGTAAGTTACACTAATGTGAGCATGCTTCCCGCACACACGGTGGCATTGATTGATAACAGTTCCCGACTGCAAACAAGGATATCAGTTGTAATGCAGTATGACTGGGGATTACATAAAAGGTTCTATAGCATGATGTCTGGTGTATTTTGATATGTGTTATTCAGGCCCGGCGCCAGCACACTGAAGCAGTGAGAGGACCCACAGCTGTCTGTGAGCAGAAGCAGAGGAGACTCACTCACAGATAGTGGGCCTCTCTCTATCTCTGCTCTCCTGCTCTGCACTGATCTAGATGAACGGAACACAGCAGGAGAAGAAGCTTACCGGGAGCTGAATGGAGGCTGAAGGACCTTCCAGTTTCAGTCATGTGACTGATCACATGACTGAAATCAAAGTCCTAGAAGTAACTGCTTCTGCTTAACTTCTGCAGCCTCCGTGCAGCTCCCAGTGCCTCCTCTCCTGCTCTGCACGGATGACGATCATCTTAATGTGGTAATATATGTGTGTGTGTGTGTGTCTGTATGTGTATGTGTGTGTATCTGTGTGTGTGTATGTGTGTGTCTCTGTGTGTATCTATATCTGTATGTGTGTGTCTCTGTGTGTATCTATCTGTATGTGTGTGTATTTGTATTTGTGTATCTGTATGTGCATGTAGCAGAGCTGTGTGTGTATCTGTATGTACATATATTGTACATGTAGCAGATCTAGGTGTGTAGTGTGCATGTAGTGTCCATGTGGCAGAGCTGGGTATGTACTGTGCATGCAGCAGAGCTGTGTGTATATGTATTGTGAGGTAGCGCCGGGATTGCAAGACAAACGACTGTGAGCCCGGTATCAGTTCATACAGTATCCAGATTTATTTATTAGGCACAGAAGTGGCACAAGCAGCCGGGTTCCGGGACGTAGCCGGGTACAATGCATACATCCACTGTTCAGTAACACGGTCCCTTCAGATTAGAAGTTCTCTCCGGTCTAGGTCGCACTGGGCTCCCGTTTTAGGCTGTGTTGTAATAGCACACAGCTTCTCACAGCCCTGACCTGACCGCACAGCAGCCTCTTCTGCCTCAGCTCAGGCCGAAGCTCTCCACAGAGAACCCCGCCCTGTCTCCTAACCTAGCATTTAACCCCGTGTCTCCCTCCGGGGAAAACCTACATGACCCGGCCCGGAGTGGAGTGTCCCTCTATCCTACCTTCCATACCGGGTTTAATACGTGACAGTGCACATTCTGGGGAACACATAGCGGCCCTCGCATATGATCCCCCTCACTGTCTCACAGTATGTACATGTATTGTATATGTGAGCAGAGCTGTGTGTATTTGTATGTGCATGCATTGTACATGTAGCCATATCTGTATCTGTATGTGTAGTGTGCATTTAACAGAGCTGCATGTGTCTGTATGTGCATGAATTAGGCATGTACCAGTGCTGTGTGTGTATCTGTATGTTCATGTAGTAGAGCTGTGTGTGTGTATTATGTGTATTGTGCATGTAGCAGAGCTGTGTGTTTACATGTTCGTGTAGCAGAGCAGTTTGTGTCTATGAGCATATATGTCTATGTGTAGTGTGCATGTAGCAGAGCTGTGTGTCTACATGTGCGTGTAGCAGAGACATCTATGTCTATGGACATGTATGTCTATGTGTAGTGTGCATGTAGCAGAGCTGCGTGCATCTGTATGTGCATGAATTGTACATGTACAAGTGCTGTGTGTGTGGTATGTTCATTTAGTAGAGCTGTGTGTGTATACTATGTGTAGTGTGCATGTAGCAGACCTGTGTGTCTACATATGCATGTAGCAGAGCCATTTATGTCTATGGGCATGTAGCAGACCTGTGTGTGTAGTGTGCATGTAGCAGAGCTATGTGTCTACATGTGCGTGTAGCAGAGCTATCTATATCTATAGACATGTAGCAGAGCTGTGTGTGTCATATATAATTTGGAGGGATGGGACGGAGTGTAAAAGGAGCCCATTAAGACTCTTTTGCCCGGGGCCAACAAAAATCTGAAGCTGGCCCTGGTGTTATTATTTAATATCTGGAGAATAAAGGAGATTAATAGTGTATGCAGGTGCCAGAGAGTGGGCTAGCCAGAAGAATTTTGTTACAGGGTGTTTAATCACACGCGTTTCGGCAGTGCTGCCCGTCTTCATCAGGAGAAACATGTAGTTTTTTAATATCTGAAAATTTTTGTAGAAGGCCTGCAGAACACACAGTCACACAGTTAATCTTCCTCACTCAGTGGTGCCCTATCAACAGACTGGGTGGATGGAGCCAACAGACTGGGTGGATGGACTGGGAAGAGGGAGAGCCTGCCAGGGTGAGTATGAATACCATAGTCACTCATTATCATCCCTAATGAGGTACTGTAATAACATTTATCTTCAATTTCACTTGCTGCATTTAGGAGCTAAAAGGAGTGTAGGGTAAGTGTTACTATGCTCTAGGGACAGCTTTTAATAGCTTTTGAGGTATTTTGGGGGTGACAGGATCCCTTTAAAGATTAACTTGTGACCGGTAGAATGCCAATAGACATACTTGCTCATTTTTTTAAAAGGGCAGTAGGTTTTCAGTGCTAGGACCACTATTATTCAAGTCATATTTTTACTGATACAGAAAGAATTAATATAACCAAGCACTTGTAGATTATACACTAAGAACCAGCATGAAATGTCAATAAACTGCTTCTAAGTTCAGCAGGGTTCTCTTATATAAATAAGTTATGCAGTCACAAGACAAATCAATGATTTCACTTTGTTACAAAGCTTCTAGTCCATTGAAATATACAGTTCCATTGATCATAGAAATAACAATCTGAAGTTGAATATGACAGTTATGATGAGAAAATAATAAAATAAAAACAAATTATTTAAGTTTGAGTAAAACAAGAGACTAACAGGAACATGATTTAAGGGAACCTGTCAACAGGTTTTATTCAATATAAACTAAAGCAACTACGTTTAACTAATATATTTTGACAGTCCATTAACCTGTATATAAGCTCCTAATTCTCCATGCATATGTCGAGCCCACTGGGACGAGGGTACTCGGTACCGGACCGTGACTGCTGCGGGGGAAGTCACGGGTGGTCCTGGTCCGGTCCGTTTCCCGGGCCCTGGCAAATAAAAGGGGTGTATTTACAGGGGTTGTCAGTCGTGACGCCACCCACCATATGCGGCCAGTGATGGGGCCGCCGCTGCTGCAGAACCTCCGGGGATGATGGAATGGCAGCTTAGGTGTAATAGTTTCAGTGGGTAGAACTGTATTCCCCGGGGCAGTGATGGTATAGTCTATAATGGATATGAATGGTGAAGACGGGGTTAAAGGACACACACTCACGTTTGGTAGTCAAAAGTGCAATTCTTCTCTTCTCCTGATGCTTCTCCTGATGCAGCTTCTTCTAATCCGTGTGCAGAGCTGGCAAGCTTGTAGCTCTGTAGGTGGGAGCTCTCTGTTACTGAATGTAGGGCAAAGGTTGCAATCAATACACAGACTCACAGTTTTGCTGTTTTCCAAAGCTTTACTGCAGATGTGGTTGCAGGTTATAGTCCACGGAGTCTGTAATGGGGCTAAGCTCTCTCCCCACCCTGTCCAGGTCATTAGCTTCCTCGTGCTGTGCTGTGTGTGTGTCCTGAGCTGCTGCTTCTAGCTAAGCTGCTGGGACTTCTCACTCTTTCTCTGTGTTCTGCTGGTACCACTTGGCTAGGCAACGTGAGTCCTCTGTGCTGTGCTGACCCCTCCGTGTTGCTTTGCACTGGTACTAGGGTCATCTAGAGATCCCACTGTTCCTGGATTCACTGTGCTGTGGGTGCCAGACACAGTACCAGATCCGGTGTCCATTCCGTGCGCTCTTCTGGGGCAAGTGAAGGTATCACTCCAGCTCCCAGACGTGTTCTCAGTCTGTAGTTCTCCTGTTCCTCCGACCCTTGCTAGGTCTGCACTGAGCTAACTCTGCTCTAAGTGTGCTCTTCACAGCCCTGCTCCGAGCTGAACTGATCTCTCCCTCATGAGCAAGAGTATTTAAGGGAGCAGGTGGTGCTCCCCCTCCTGGCCCAGAGGTGCTAGTGTTTGTCAGTGTGTAGTGGGGAGAGAACCCATGTGGTGTTATTGGGGCATATTAACCCATGGGGTGCCACACATATCTCAAAAGATACCTTTGATAAGTCTTCTGTGCAATATGCTAATAAGCATGGTCCAGTCCAATGAACGTCAGTGATCTGGGGTCTCCACTTCCTCTACCGGTAGAATTTCCAACCTTCAGCCTTGATTGATGTGAATGACGCTTCCTACGTTATCAAGAGATCCATGTAAGTTTAAAGAGCAGATCTAAGTCCTATAATGTGCCAGTGCCTATTATCTGGAAGTGAAATTAATGATGGCACATGCGTATTGAAGAACTTGCTCTGTCCCTAGTGAGGCAGGACAAAGTATGCCTGCGCAGGTCTGCACTTCAACTGCACAACTGCAAGGTTCACAGGGATCAAGAAGATTCATGCAATAGAGGAAAGCAAAGACTCCAGACTACTGATGTCCATTGTACTGGTTCATACTGATTAGCATATGGCTCGTGAGACTAATAAAAGATATTAGGTTGATTGACTGTGTTAATAGAGCAGTTAAAGGTAGTCTCTTTAGTTTGCTACAACTCCTGTACCCATCTTAGCTACAGATCTATCCCCATTCTCTTCCAATCCCAGTTTCAAATTGATATCCAGTCAGTTTAAGGTTACAACTGAAGCAAACAGTTGCTAGAATTGATTGATGGGTATATTTCTGACTTCTGAATATAAACACAATATTCTAAAATCACCAACCGCAAACAGAGAAAAAGAAGTACTGATGATAATTAAGTGGTTAGTGTCACGTTCTTACCTGAACCTGCTTTTGTGATTCCTGCCCCTACCCCACTAGGCACCACTGTATTCACCCTGTAGGTGGTGCTGGTGATAAAGCCGATGCACTCCTGCCAGAGCCTGCTCCTGCAGCTTCTGCTCTTGCAGAGGTTTCATGGGAATGCAAGCTTCACTCATCCACCAGGGTTAGAGCGGCTGAGGCCTGTGGTTCTTCACAGTCTGGCAGTGTTAATATAGGGGCGATCCGGGTGAGTTCATTAGTTCCTGAGGTCCAGCCTACTAGAAAGTACCACACCCTACATATGCCTTCAGCCTTTTTTTGCAAACTACCAGAAATAGTTTTTCGTTCCTCCGTCTAGCTTGTTTTGCATTGAGTGTTATCGATGTGATGTCTGCCTGTTTTTTGGACTCTTCTTCTTCCTCACGATTTTATACTTTGATGCCATCTCGGTTTTGACCCAGTTCCCTGACCACGCTATCTGATCCTATTTTTGTCCTTGTCGTAACCTCCCAGCTTGACCTTGTTTGGTGACCATTCCTGTCTCTGGACTGTTACTTATCTATAGGCAGTTACATTCTGGACTCTGCTATAATTCCAGATCCCTGTATAGGAGTTAAAGGGTCTAAGAGTCTCTCAGGGTTTTGCCTAACAAAGCAGATGTGCCAGTAGCATCAGACGTGCAAATAGTCTGTGGAGCCTCGGTTAGGAGTCTCAAACACAGGACTAGCAAGATACCCCTCCAGGGAGGGACCCAGTCAAGGGGTGGTTCCTTGTAGAGAACACCATAACCACCATGTTAAGTGGCCCTTTCAGTCAATATCCAACTCTTTTACAAGTTTAAAGATATGACAAAGTAGCATCATATGGACGTCCCAGTTAGTGATTATGTACACACTAGTATTGATCCATACAGTCTGTGTGCCATCCTGCATATAATCCTTTGTATGTAGTAAGTACAGAATCTCTCTAAGAAGCAGTTTTTCCAGCGGGGAGTCCATTTAGAAATACAGTATGCTGTGGAGCTTATATGGAAGCGCACAAGAGACTGTATTGCTCAATACATTTCACAAGGGTAAAAGGATGCTTTAGAGTAAGTTTAGCAGGTCTGGAACACATCACCAGCCATTTCCAGATAATTCTGCTGTCTGCTGTATGTGAGTTTACATATAAACAGACCCACAAAATTAAGATTTGTAGTTCGCAAAACTGCCCACAATATGGCAATCCAAAGACACAGCACAAGACATACACAAACTTGATAAGTATTCCATTTATATCATTTTCCAACACATTCTTTCTTCGGGTAAGTACCGTATACAGTATCGAGCAGCATCTCTGTCTCCCTGCTCCTCGACGTAAAGAGACTCGTCTATACCTGACATTTATTTTTACTTATCACTATGGTGAATATGGTGGCTATATAATTACCATATATACTTGCCCCATGTAAACAAAGCGTTGGAAAATTATATAAATTGAATACATATCAAGATTTTGGATTTCTTCTTTCGTGTCTTTTGGATTGCCCTATTTGAGCTGACTACACTCTTTCTCTCCTGTCTTGTAGTGTTTATAATAGATCTACGTATAATTTGGTAATTTTTCTTCTGTCTCGTCTGTGGATTCACAGCCAACAAATGTACAGGTAAACCTATCAACAGCTGTTTATTAGCCTGTTTATGTATCTGCCATGTGTACAGAACGATTGTTAATACAGATGATGATGTCTTGCCTAGAACACTGATCTTTAAGTGTGCTGAAAGTTATCTCACCCAACGAACAAGCACTTTGCACATTTTTGGGTGATTTCAATCACACTAAGACAAGCAGATAGTTGGGAAACAATCTTAGTATCAGACAGTGTAAATGGGCCCTTAATCTGACAATAAGGCATTAATATTTAATTTAAAAAAGGCAGTAGTCTAGTTGTCAGAAGGAAGACAATTGCCTCTCTTGTGCCACCTCTGGAGGCTACACATTGAAAGGCTCCCATCCACATTAATTAGTTATTGGCAGAAAGCGATCTCTTCTGACACCACCACAGATAGTAATGCTCTGCTCGGCCAACCATTCCTGTATCTATGGTAAATTATTTATTTCCCCAATGAAAAAAAGGATAATTTGCTGAAATATGGCGTGCACACAGTAATTTTGAGTGAGGTGCCGATGAACGAGTTACAAACAATTCCGATGATGTATACATTTCTATATAACCCTTGTTGGGAGTACTCATTGGAAGACCTTTGTCTCCCCCAACATATTTTGGGGGAAAGTCAAGAGATCCCCATACACATTACACTCTAGGCGGAACCTGCAAATTAGTCCAACTTTAGTCTAATGTGCATGGGGTTTAAGGCTTTTTATACCAGTTGTATCACCACATAGAGAAATATGTGGTGATACAAATCCGCTTAAAACTAGTGTAGGTGATAAAAAGAGATCTTTTGTTAAAGTATCCTTGAAGCCACAACAGTGGCCATCCAAAACACAAGGTAAAAATATCAGTATGCAAGGCCAATAACTAATGACTTATGTACGCATGCATGAAAACAGTGAATAGCATTGTGTTGATACTTTTTTATACCAAGGCTGATTCTCTAGCATTTTACATAGATGATATGAATTATTTTTCTTTAGCCAACAAAACGGAACTAACAATGCGAAAAAGTACAAAAGCTTCTACATGGAAATACTTTGTAAGGAAAGGAAATTGCTATCATGCTTTTTATGAGGAATGTGCACTAAACTGAAAGGATGCAAAGTTTCCATAAGATAAGACAAAAAAATATTCCCCACATCAGCCGTAAGACCTTTGATCTAAACCTTGAGTTCTAGATAATTTATGATGACTTAATAGCTACTTCTTGTGCCTAGCTGGAGGTCAGTTATGTGAGTGGATGAACGTTTATCTTGGCACAATCCATATTTACAGTCACTTTCTGACTGCCGGTTTAGAGAATAAATAGGTTAATCAGTGGGAGGTCCTGAAGGGACTGCTCCTGGATCTGAAGTGACATGATAGACATTGTCAGCACTTTGCTGAGCCTGTTATACCATGCAACAAGTAATAAGGCCTGAAATTTGGATTAGCATGAATTACCAATGGATGTCCTCACCATTGGGTCTCTAATGGCTGAGTAGTGCATATTTGGATCATGGATTCTTGGTGCTACAATGTGAGATTGCTAAAGAATCAATAAACTATACCTCGCCTCTAAGGTTTAGCTCTTTTTTTTTTACTTTTGCTGGTATTCTTTGATGAAACAGGTAACAATTTTAGTTGAGGTCATCTGAGCTTGTTACCTGGCCCATCACAGGGGGAGGAGGGGTGCGTTAGGGGTCCTGTTACCTTAGTCTTTGACCCATAATTTTACGTGGGAGCTTAGGTTCATGTGGGGAGGGAGAGCATCATCGGCTTCATCTGCCTAGGACACCAAAATACCTTGACCCACTTCTGCTAATGACACTCTGATCAGAGTTTCATCCGAGTTGAAGCATAATGTTCTCCAATTCTCTCGGATGAGAGAATCGTAGCACAGTGTGAGTGGAAGATAGAGAACAAAATTTCTTCCTCTTTTGCATTGTGTGAGCCTGCAGAATTTGGACTGCATTCAGATGTCATCTGAGTGCCGTCTTATGTTTTCCACATACCCATAAACTTGAATAGGTGAGTGGCATCCAATTTAAGAGTGGTCTCAGCATACTGCTTTTTTTCACTGGCAGATTCTATTTTTCATTGACATTGCCGTGTGTCTTGCTCTGTACTGATAAGGAGCAAGCAAGGGTAGGTGAAGCCGGCATTTGTCTGGTGTGCCATCTAGCTTCTAATGTAAAAGGGCAAGCTTTATTCCAGAGAAAAAACTTTAAATCTGTTTTTAAGTTGCTCTATATCATGTCTCTATGATTGATTATACAGTGCAGACTGATGAGTGTTTCCCTGAACAAAATAGAAGGGCACCATGGTTGTGGAGTGTGCCAGTCACACTGGAGTAGCCTGTATCCTGGGCCAGATGCATGCTTTAGCCAGTAAGGAGCTTCCCCTTAGAGCAAGAGATGTTGCTCCATCAACAAGAGCAGAAGCATGAAGAGGACCCAGAAAACATGAGGGATTTATGACTGTATGGCACACTGTGCCCCCAATATGGCCCAAATTGCAATAAACTTTTAAGGTACGTGTCATCATGCAGACTTTGCCTTGGTTGCCAAAATTGCTGGTCCCACCTCTAGGAACAAGAAACAGCGCTGTCTACACATGATGTCTTTGGTTTGGCCAATTTACACACTTATTTTTCCATGAAGCATTACCTGTAAATAAGTCCCTATATACCCACCTGTACTATTAAAAGGGAACATGATCTACATCTAAGAACTCACATTCAACTAACTTGTATTTGCTCTCGATCAGGGTTAAGAACCTCGAAACAACATTGTCTACAAATGGATGTGGATGTCTCTCGTTTGGTTGTTATAACTTAGCCAAGGCAAATATAGTCTCATTCTTTTATTGTTGGAGGCTGCTTTGCCTTTGAGTGATAACTCCTGAGGCGTAGATGTAAACCATACACTGCTAAATGCATTTTTTTTGTGCAAACAGGAAGAGGTTAAATAAAGTTCTTGTTCTTCAGTTTTATTTCCATTGCTTTTTTATTCTATAACGATAACGGATAACAGTATGTGCAGACGATCCAGAGACACTGAACTGGAACTGCAGGGTGAACGCAGCCGCCCTGTGCCTTGTGCCTGTGATCTGCGTTCCGGGTAGGGCGGCTTTTCCTTGCATTCACACCCTAAGATCGCATCTGACTCTATAGCAATAAATTGACATGCTGCAGAGATGCGACAGTTTGGCAACCCCACCGTAGTGAGGAAACGCTGCGTACAAAAGAAACAGTGGGCATGAGATTTCTAGAAATCCCACCCACTGTGGTTCTATGGTTGAACACAGAGTTTTGGTTGCAGCGTTAATATGCTGCGTCCAACATGCTGCTAATACTGATTGTGTGCACGTGACTCACCGTGGCCGGGACTCCGGTTTAGACAGGCAGTAGCTTCTTCCTCCTTGTCACGGGTGGACCGCGCCTGCCGTAGTGGGGCCCGGTTGAGTGCAGATCAAAAGGTTGAAGACGTCTTGTGGGAACAGATTAAGGGGTTAATTGTTTCGTGACGCCACCTATGAGTGTTTCGGTAACTGTACCGACGCTGCGGGACCTCCGGGGATGAATGCAGCAAGATGGAACGCTCCCCACAGGCTAAGCGATGATCCCCGGAGGCTGGAGCTGCTTAAGATGTTGTACGGCAGCTGCGGTTACCTTATGGTGCGGACGGACAGTTCATAAGAAAGCACGGACACTGTAAGTCTCAGTAACGGGTCTTTACTGTAACCAGCAAGCAGTACATGGTATACAGTTTGTGGGTAGCAGACCGGGTGGACTCAGCAGTGATAGGTGTCTCTCAGTGATCCGTGGTGTTCCTCCATTCTATCTAAGTAAGTTGCCGTGGTCGCCAGGAATGCCAGATACAGGGAGGCTGCTTGAATGCCTTATCCGGGGTATACGTTCCGGATGCTTTGGGGAGCCTTGGGTCCCTTGGTGGGTACACCGCTGGTTAGGGATTTGGCGATGGTGGGGTGCTCCTGTAGAGCGGTCCCTCCACTCCTCTGGTTCGCATAGCAGAGCTGGACTACTGCTAGCTTCGGTACCAGCAAACCGGCTGTAGATGGGCACGGGGAGGTTTTGGACCCGCATGATGATGCCCGTAGTTGGTAAGGAGACGGCCAGCGAGTGTGGCCAGGGGGTCGCACGGGACTGTGCAACCCCCTCTCCTAGGTTGCAGAGCTGGGAATCTGCAGAGGTCTTCTAGGTTGCTGTTACTCCTCCAGATCCGAGACTCACTCTCTAAGCTGGACTAAACTTCTACTACTCACTACCTTTGCACTCCGCCCACCAGGACCTGATTGGCCCTCTATGCTAGGTGATGCATGCAGGGTATGGATCTCTGAGTTAACCATTTGACTGCTGGGTCAAAGAATATTGCTGCTGCATTTATGGCTGCAATATCCTCCTGTGACGCACTCGTTGCGGGGCGCCACACTCGCAGCCTATCCACCTCTTTTCCACCTTCAAAATACTTTTTGTTTTTCATTTACTGTTTCACATGAACGACCGGTAGAAAGCTAAAAGGTTAGAAATATTGGAGATCGCCTGATAGGATTTTTTATAACTCAATTTTATATAACTGAATAAAACTCTGATGAGTATAATATAATTATCTGGAACAAGTGAACCCAATTTTTAAAAGCCAGATGTGTACAGATTTTTTGGGTCAATGTTCTCCCTTCATTATGTTATGCACTGTAGCATTACACGTAAGAAATTGGCTTCGGATGTTCTGTAAATAATGACCTAAAAATGAATCATGCTTTTTAAAAATCCCAATATTAGATATCCATTAAAAAATATATATACAAATGTCTAATACATCACTGACAGCTTCCTATGAGTCAAACGTATGCCAAAAGTGTGTCCTCCTGGCACTACATTAGTCTGGTTTACGTCATAGTCAGAGACAGATCCAAACATATGCACGTATAGTACTGTATATGCTCGACATTTATTGTGAATCCATCTGCAAAACAGAAAAGTCAAAACCTTGACCTCATTTTTAAAAAATGAAACATATCTATTAAGTTGATCTGTGTGAGTAGTTTTTGTATTGGATCCATCTAATGTTCACAAAACGTAGCCATACACCTAAAACAATATACTATTACAGCAAGAATCTGCACCTTATAACTAAAAACATACAGACATTAGAATTTCTTATATTGTACATATATTTTAAGTTATTAAAATAAGGATTTTAATTTTCATTGTCTGATAGCACAAGAGCTTTATCCTATTATAGTCTTTGGCAATTTTATTGATTTTACTTAGAGGGAA
This sequence comes from Allobates femoralis, assembly GCA_033576535.1. Lineage (NCBI taxonomy): Eukaryota > Metazoa > Chordata > Amphibia > Anura > Aromobatidae > Allobates > Allobates femoralis. The sequence goes on from JARQOC010000003.1 coordinate 264,155,535, forward strand.
CATTCGATTAGAAAATAACCTGTTATTACATTTTTTTTTTTTATATTATATATATATATACGTTAAACGGTGATTTTCTGTTTTTCAATTTCGTTTTTCCCTCCCCTTCTTCCAAGAGTCATAACTTTTTTATTTTTCCATCAATATGAGAGCTTGTTTTTTTGCGGGACGGGTTGTACTTTTGAAAGACATCATTCATTTTACCATACAGTCTAGTGGAAAACAGGAAAGATTACAAAAAAAAGGGACATTTCACAATGGTTTTTGAGGTTTTCTATTCACCACGTTCACTATATGGTAAAAACTGATATATCGGTATGATGATATGATGCCTTGGGTTGGTACGGGTTCGTAGATACCAGACATGCATACTTTTACTTTTATGGAAATGGTGAAAAAAAATTCAAAAGTTTGTCAAAAAAAAGAATTGCACCTTTGGCGCCATTTTCCGCGACCCATAGCATTCTCAGTTATCAGGACCTGAGGCTGTGTCATGGTTTATTTTTTGCGACTTCAGTGGACATTTTTAATTAAACCATTTTTGGATAGATGTGATGTTTCATCGCCTGTTATTGCATTTTATTGCAATGTTGCGGCAAACAAAAAAAGTAATTATTTATTTTTTTTACTTTTTTTTTTCCAGTTACATGGTTTACGGATTACATTGACTGATTGTATGTTTTGATAGATGGGCATTTCTGAAAGTGGTGATACCAAATATGTGTATTTTTTTTAATAGTCTTATTTTCCATGGGTCAAAAGGGGGGTGATTTGACTTTTATGTTTTATTTTTTTTTCCTATTTTTAAAAACTTTTTTCAATTTTTCTTTATTGTACTTGGGCACTTAGGGCACCTCAACACTGCATAGTCTGATCATTCCTACAGTACTGTGCCGTGATGAGCCAAGTCTCTTCACCGAAGAAATAATTCTCTCGTGTGAATGCAGGCACTCAACGGGCATCCACAGGAAGTGGGTCCTCATCTGACCCCTTGCTGTCATGTCAACACATTGGTGCTCCGTGATTGTTTCACAGGGTCGCCAATGGCAGCAAAGAGTAGCGTGATCACCACTTTGGCCTGTTAGATCGTGCTGTCAGTGTATGACGGTGCGATCTAAGAGGTTAATAAGAGCGGGCAGCTCTTCTTTCCACCCACACCGGTTAGCTGCAAATGTCGGCTGATCAGATTAGCCGGTATATGCAGAGAATGATGCCAGCTCAGCCTGTGAGATCACATCAAAGGGAGGGAGGCGACCAATGACATACCTATATGTCATTGGTCGTGAAAAGGTTAAGAAAACACAATTTGAATTTTTTAACACTCGGCACTACATCTAATATTAGACTCTTGTTTGATGGGCACATAGACACGATTGGCAATAAACTGTGTAAAAGTATTTAATAAGTTTAATAAGTATGCTCTCATCAGGGCAAAGGTCACTGTGAAGAAAGGGGGAGAAGGTCAGCTGTGACTTATCTATATAGACATGTTGCCTGCCCTTGTAATTCTGCCTGTTATGACAATGTGACTGCTGAAAAGTCTTGAGCCTAATATGACACCTGGTGGCCAGTGAGAAAACTTAAAGATTACTTTTTTTTTTTAATGTAGTGATATGGAAAATTTTAAAAAAATGATGTCATAATGATATAACCAGTAGGTAATTTTGTATTGACAAATTATCTTTAGTCCCATGTAAAGCTAAATATAAATTTCCAATGTAATTAAAACTTGACCCAACAAAATAGCTAAATAAATAAAATCTTTTAATCACTGTGGTTCCTGTACCATATTCCTGATGTTTTTTACTTTTGCTGTCACAAATTAGTTGTCTTCATTGTATACTGCAGACAGAGGTGTAATTACAGTCCAATTTACCCAGTGAAAGATTAGGATCTGGTCTCCCACATTCCCAGCCAACTGCATGATGGTCAGATGTCTGGGCCCTTGAATCTTTCTAAATCCTATAATGACATGTATTTATCCCCTCCCCCTTCATTATGTAGTAGTGTCCCCCATCCTGTACTAATGTCTCACATCCTGAGCCCCTTCGTGATATATATTATATGTCACCCATCTTGGTATATATGTCTTAAAACCTGACATATATGTCCCCGCTGGGAAACACAGACATAAAAGGACCCCTGTGCAAGAATAGTAAATGGGCCATTTTTCAGTTCCATAGCTCATGATATTACACAATCCGAACTGCTTTGGAGGTGCAAAGGGGTGCCTTACTGCTTGGACCCCTGTGCGGCTGCACAAGCTGCACCAATGATATGTGCGCTCCTGTATGTCCCACTTTCTGATAGATATGCCCTCCATCCTAGTATGTATGTCCCAAATATTATTATTATTATTTATTTATATAGTGCCAATAGATTCCAAGGCGCTTTACATATGGAAAGGGTAGACGAGGACAAGTACAATATATATGGACAATGAAGTCGTACAGATACAGGAATGGAGAGAGGACCCTGCCTGAGAGGGCTCACAGTCTAAGAGTGGGGATACAGTAGGAGGGGGATAGTGCCTATAGTGAGACGGAGTGGTGAACTGGGCCTCATTGTAGGTTGTAGGTTTGATGGAAAAGGTGTGCCTTCAGGTTTCTTTTGAAGGTTCCCAGGGTAGGAGAGTGTCTCAAGTGTTGGGGCAGAGAGTTCCAGAGTATAGCAGATACTCGGTAGAAATCTTGTATGCGGTTGTGAGAGGAGGAAACAATAGGGGAGTACAAAAGGAGGTCTTGGGAGGAGCATATGGTGCATGAGGGTAGGTATCGGGAGACCATGTCAGAGATGTATGGAGGGGACAGGTGGTGGATGGCTTTGTATGTTGTGGTTAGTGTTTTAAACCAGGATCTCTGAGATGTGGGGAGCCAGTGAAGGGATTGGCAGAGGGGGGAGACAGGGGAGTAGCTGGGAGACAGGTGGATTAGTCGGGCAGTGGAGTTTAGGATGGATTGGAGATCTTCAAGGGAGGTAGTGGGGAGGCCATTAAGCAGGAGGTTGCAGTGGTCAAGACGGAAGATGAGACCGTGAATAAGTGTTTTAGCAGTGTCAAGGTCAAGGAAAGTGTGAATCCGGGAAATGTTTTTGAGCTGGAGTCGGCAGGAGGTGGTGAGGGCCTGAATGTGAGGTTTGAAAGAGAGGAAAGAGTCAAGGATTACCCTGAGACATTTGGCGTGGAGGATTGGGGAGAGTGAGCAGTCGTTGACAGTGATGGATAGGTCGGGTAGTGGGGGAGATCGACTTGTGGGAACACGATGAATTCAGTTTTGTCCATATTCAGTTTAAGGAAGCGAGCAGAGAAGAATGATGAGATGGCGGACAGGCATTGTGGGATTTTGGATAGTAGGGAGGTGATGTCAGGCCCAGATAGGTAGATCTGGGTGTCGTCGGCGTACAGATAGTACTGGAGGCCGTAGGACTCAATGAGTTGTCCTAGGCTGAGAGTGTAGATGGAGAAGAGTAGTGGTCCCAGAACCGAGCCTTGGGGGACACCGACATTGGTATATTGGTATATGTTTTTCTCACTCACATCCTGGTATATGTGTCCCCCTTCCTGTTGTATATGTCCCTCATCCTGGTATATGTGTCCCCCTTTCTGATGTATATGCCCCCATCCTGGTATATGTGTCCCCCTTCCTGTTGTATAGTTCCCCCATCCTGGTATATCTGTCCTTCATCCTCGTATATATGTCCCCCATCCTGGGCCCTCCCTGATATACACATCCCCATCCTAGTTTATAATAATAATAATAATAATGCTTTATTTATATAGCGCCAACATATTCCGCAGCGCTTTACAATGTAGGGTTAGAGTACAGAAGATATAATACAGTAAGTAATTACAGTAGAGAACAAATATAGTACAATAATTGGATACAAAACAATAGGCATAGAATCAATGTAAAAAAGAAAATACAATAAATAAAGCAAGAAATGAAGGTGACCCTGCTCAAAAGAGCTTACAATCTACAACGGGATAGGGGTTGCACAAGGTACAGGGGCTTATTGCACTGATGGTCCAGGCATCTTGAGGAAGTGGGGCATAGGACTAAGCTTACATGGATGGTCATTATACAATCTGTGTAGACCTTTTTGGTTTGGTGGAGTTTGTAGAGGAGTAATGTCCAGAGGGATAGCCCATTCACTGTCTACAGTACAATGGACTTCTATTAGGGAGTATGATAGGCCGCCTTAAAAAGATGCGTTTTTAGGGATCGCCTGAAGCCATGCAAGTTGTGGATAGTCCTGATTTCTTGGGGTAAAGCATTCCAGAGTTTTGGTGCAGCTCTGGAGAAGTCTTGGAGTCGGGAGTGGGAGGATCGGATTAGTACGGATGTTAGTCGAAGGTCATTTGAGGAACGTAGAGAGCGGGTGGGGTGATAGACAGAGATGAGGGAGGAGAGGTAGGGGGGTGCTGCATTGTGAAGAGCTTTGTGGGTGAGAACAAGCAATTAGAATTTGATCCTGTAGTATACGGGCAGCCAGTGCAATGACTGGCAGAGAGCAGAGGCATCTGAGTAACGATTGGCCAGGTGGGTGATCCTGGCTGCTGCATTAAGGATGGACTGGAGAGGAGAAAGTCTGGTGAGGGGGAGGCCACTTAATAGAGAATTGCAATAGTCAAGGCGGGAATGGATTAGGGCCACGGTGAGGGTTTTTGTTGTTTCCATGGTGAGAATATGTTCCCCATCCTGATGCATCTGTCACCCATCCTGGTATATATGTCCCCCATTCTGGATTAAAAAAACCAAACACTCTACTCACCTCCCTTCTCTCCCCCACCATGCAGAATCCTTTTCCACAGCTGGTGCAGGAGCCGCAGCCAACATCTGGCCTGCCTTCCATGGCACATGATACCTCTGTTTATGAGCACACCAACATCAGCTGCCAGCCTCTCATTGGCTGGTTGTTTATAAGTATGCGGGACCCAATGGGTCTCAGCGCCGCTTTACACTTCAGCTGAATGTATATTCTCTGACTCACATGCAGCTTAAGTAGACGCTGGGGTTGGCGGGCCCCTCCACCACCGAGCCCGGATGCAATATCTGTGAATGTGATCATTACACCCCTGACTGCAGATAACCATTGAGGTCACTGATTGCCTGCAGTGGTTATATGGGAAGTATGGGATGTATTATTTCATACCCAGAGCACCTTTGGCCTATAGATGGCCAATCTTGGAATTGTAAAACTACAAAGTTTGTTGATTTAAAGGCTTAAAAAGACAATTGTAAAATATATACCTATTTTTATTCCTTTATTCATAATCCCACAATGTCTGTCTGCTATTTCATCTTTTTCTGCTCAATTTATAAAACTGAACATGGAAAAAGCAGAATGCATCATCTTTCCTCCATCTCACGCCACCCCTCCACAAGACCTATCCATGAAAGTTAGTGGCTGCTTATCACCTCAGCCCCGCATGCTTGCTGTCTCAGGGTAATTTTCAACTTTGCCTCTCTTTCAAGCCACGTATCCAAGCCCTTCCCACCTCCTGCCGACTCCAACTCAAAAATATCTCCTGGATCCATACATTTCTTGGCCAAGATACTAAAACACTCGTGCATGCCCTCATCATCTCCTGCCTCAACTACTGCAACCTCCAATTCATCTGGACCTCCTCTTTAACACTTTTGCACCCCTCCAATCTATCCTATACTCTGCTGCTTGACTAATCCACCTGTCTTCCCACTATTCCCTAACCTCTCCTCTCTGCCTAGCCCTTCACTGGCTTCCCATTTCCCAGAGACTCTAGGTCGAACTTGTTACCATGATCCTGAATGGATGGTGTTTCTTGTCCCGCGCACACTGCCAAAACGAACCAAGCCAGAAATCCACGAGGTACAAGTAATGATGCCTTTATTCTCTATGAGTTTCGGAGCACTTCTGTTGATCCCCATGCCCTGGGGTACTCGGGTATCAGGCTCCAAGGGGTTAACGCTCCTGTATCACGGGGAGTGATGGCGGCGCCTGATCCCGTGTCCTGGGTGACACTTCAAAAAGGGTATTATTTACAGGGGGAAATCTATATACAGTTGTTGTGACGCCACCTGTAGTCTCTGGTGATGGTCACCAGCGCCGCCACAGTCCGCCGAGGTGGGTGGTATTGCGGCTTGATGGCAAAGCTCCTTACAGGCAGGGCTGTTCCTCCGGGGCAGCATTCCTGCAAAGGGAACAGGTTAATGCAGAAGAAAACAGGCAGAAGCAAAGTCACTTTCTCCTGGGTACTTTACTGTCAACATGTAGCAGCAGCAGTTACAGTTCACAGTTCAGCATTCAGATGTTACAAGAACAGGTAGCTTAACGGGTGGCTGCAAGTGGACCCAGGTGGTGTGGTGGAACCCTCGGTGTGCCTTCGTTAACTGACCCGTGTCCGTTCTTCCCGCTTTGGATTGATCTATACCAGTAGCTCCGTGTTGGTAGTACCGGGAGTCCCGTCCCTCGTTGGTGAGGAAGTCAGGCAGACCGCTCCTATGGCAGGGTACTGCGGCTAATAAATAAGCTACAGTAGCTGGTTGCCGACTGCAAAGCTGGACTTTGGCCGGATTCCAGGGCCCGGCTTTCCCCTGGTGGACTATAGTATCCCCTGGAGTATGGGCGCTCCACTCTGAGGATCTCCCTTTCTTTCTAGGGCCCAGACTCCCCCGTCGGGTGCCCTCTTTCAGGACCTCCTCAAGGTCCCTTCTTCTTCCCTCCGGTTTGGCTTGAAACCACTCCGGTGTGACCTTCCGCCTCGTTCCACTTAGCTGATCTTTCTAAAACCTCTCCTCTTCCTCCATCTCTCGGTCAAAGACCTAGAGGCAAAGACATAGAGGCAAAGACCTCCTTGCTCCGCCTTAGGGTGAATATATCCCCTCCCGGGTAACCTCCCACCCTAAACTAATGGGGAGTGCTGGGAATGGGTCTCACCCACCATGCTAGGGTCCACCTGCACCTTGAGTATCTACACCTCTTTTACGGGTGTAGTACCCCTCTGTGACGCCTGCATTTGCGGGGCGCCACACTTCCACGCTCCTTCCTCAGGAAAACCACCACATGCAGTGTGCACGGGACAAGAAACACTATCCATTCAGGATCAGTACTACAGCCACAGCGATTGCGTGGAATGTGGGTCCAGCGGCAACTGCAAAACGTGCATACACCGGTGTTGGGTATCACAATCTTACAAGGTGAGCAGCCATATTAGCTTCACTTGCTCACCCTTTCACTGAGATAAGACACCATTTGAGCTTTTGTTTTCTTTAGTTCTAAACTCATAACCATGACATACAAAGCCATCCACAACCTGTCTACTCTGTACATCTGTGACATGGTCTCCCAGTACTTACCTACATGCAACCTGCGATCCTCTCAAGATCTCCTCCTCTACTCCCATCTTATCTTTTCCTCCCACAACCGTATACAATAATTACCTGGTGCTTCCCCTATACTCTGGAACTCTCTGCCCCAACACATCAGACTTTTGCCTACTGTGGAAACCGTCAAAAGGAACGTCTTCCCATAAGCCTACAACCTGCAGTCAGTCTTAGTCTACTAAATCACCGCATGACCAGCTCTACCCTCTCCTATTGTATTCTAACCCATCCCTTGTTGATTGTGAGCCCTCGTGGACAGGGTCATCTCTCCTCCTGTACCTGTGTGCCTGTATTGCCCCTAAATATGGGGCTTGTCTATGTATGCCCCTTTTTAAATGTAAAGTGCCATGGAATAAATGGCGCTATAATAATAAATAATTAATAATATTCATTTGTATTTAAAAATGGATATATGAAACAATTCTGAGCAATGAAGACTAAAGTTTTCGTTTCCCACGCATCTTACATTGACTGCTAATAAAATATGATGCACAATAATCTGTTTCATTTGTGTTTCTGATATTGGGTTAAAGAGGATTTGACTTCCATTCCCATGTCATTTTATTTTCCCGCAACATCACAAATGATGCTTGGGGGGCTTGTAAGACAACTCTCTTGTGCCCTCTGTTAATAGCGAGACACTATTCAATTCCACTTTTTATCTATCCGTATGCATCATGAGAAAATAATTACACATCCTTGCTTGATGCCTGAAGGCACCTGAAATTGCATTTTCTATTTCTGGAATCCCCATTGCCAGTGTAATGAGATAAACAGTAAATTAAACTCATCAAACCAAGCCACCCTTTACAAATGAGCATGCAGATTACCAGTGTCAGAGATGCAAGTCTTGTTTAATGAGCAGTTACACAAACCTATGTTCATTGAAGTTAGGTCATGAAATTTTAGGATCTACGTCTTGGAAGTTTTTGATAGACATTTATTTCGCAAATATGCTGTGTAAGTTTTATTTCTTCTGAATAGCTTCTAAAGAATATCACTGTATACAATGTAGCTAAAGGGGTTGTTTATTTTTGACCTTGCAAACTATCTGAAATTGTTATCTGATTGTTCACTGTAAATGTACTTTACATAATTTTCCTAAAGTATGTGCACTCCTGACAATCCTGTTCTATAAACATAGAGTTGGAGCTTCTTTTCAAAGTCTTGAAGTTAGACTTGTCGGTGTCTGTATGATCTGACTTGAAGCACTAGGACACAGTCATGCTAGAACCGGAAAGGTAATTCCGTGTCTAAAATGTCTTTGTATGCTGTACAATTAATATTACTTCACGCAAAAAATGTGGGGATTAGTCCAAATTTGAAAGTTCGGGCCATACTATTGTCTGAATATGAACTCCAATAGGCAGCGTTCTCTTTGCATCTGCCAAATTGAGTCTGTGCGGTTCATGCTTTGTGGTCAAGCTGTTAAAACTTCTAGTTAAGCACTTAGCATAGAGTATATAAAAACTAAAGTGTAATTCAATTCATAAAAAATAAACAATACTGTACTGGTTGTTAATGATGGGTCACATAGCAGCTAAAATAATGCTTTTTGTGCCATATGGCTTATTTTAACACATTTTTCTGTGCTCCTTTAAAAACTGCATTTTATGGCTGTGTGGAAGTGGCCAGCAGTTGATAGGTAGCAGTGCAACGTGACAGCAGAGAAGGGTTAACTGAGATCGTGACTAAGCTGTGTGGAGCCAGATGACAGATCAGAGAATCATGTTCCAAGTAAAGAGGAGTTTGCAGTGACCCTGACATTCTGACTTTGCTCAGTAACTGTGCTGTAACCTGAGCTAATCTGATACATTGTTTCCTCACCAGCTGCAGTTAGGATCTTGCACACTGTGTAGGCCCTGCCCCCTTTATCCTTATATGGTTACATGCACAATATTCAGTGTGAAGACGGATCTGAGTGAGAATGAACATATGTCTGCTTCACACACAGTGCAGTGGGTACACCTTGTGGAAGTTTATGAATGGTTTTCAATCAGAATTTTTTAATGAAGTATATTTGAAAGTTTATTAAAATCACTTGCGCTATGTTATTATTAAATAAAAATTTAAATGGCGGTAACGCTTTAAGCTTTCAGAAAAAACATACCTTTATAGTGTTAAGGAATCATTTAACTAAGAAGACTAAGAGGCAGCTCCCATTGTCACCTTCTCCCTTCCCTGATGTGCTAGAATAACAGGTTTCAATCTCTTCCTAAAGGGCCAGTCACAGGCTACGATATGTGAATGATATCGTTGAAAGTCACGGGTTTTGAGACGTTCAAACGGCGTCGTAATGATGTCATAGCGTGTGACACGTCGATATGACCAGCAATAAGTTGGCTGATCGTTGATCGCAGGTTTATGAACCGGAACATAAATCAGTTGTTGATCGTACGTTCGATCTGCTGCATAGTCGTATGTGACACCTTGATAACGATCTTGTTTATGACTTCGCCTATTCATAACTGAACGACGTAGGCGACCAAACGGCCGCAAGTATCGTTCATTTGTCGTGGAATCGTTGCTGCGTCGTTTTGATATCTGTATGTGTGATACCTTATCAGCGATCATTGAACGTTGTTCAAGGATCCAGGTCAAGTCGGATCGTTGGTCGGATCGCTGAGACATTGAAGCGTGTAACGGGCCCTTAAATGTGTTTAAGGGGAAAGACCTGCCAATCAAGGGGAGCACAGAGGAGAAAAACTAGCAGGAACATACCACTTTTACTAGTCATACTAACTATTTGGCCAGGAATTTAAAGTATTTTTTCTCTGAAGCTCTACAGCATTTTAGAGTGAAGTATACACAGTTGCAATAACAGAGATGGTCTAATTCATGCTCCCTATGATTTGAGTGGCATAAATTAACTGCAAGGTTCCCTTTAAAGGTTCTGTCACCAGGGTTTCGTCATCTAATCTAAGAGCAGCATAATGCAGGTGCAGAAACCCTGATTCCAGCATTATGTCACTTAATAAGCTGATAACTGTAGATTTGAAAAAATATCTGTTTTCTGAGCAGTAGATTATAGCTTGAGGACTAGTAAACTTGCTGCCATTTAGTCCTCCATATTTATGAGCTCTGTATAACTCCATCCTCACAATGATAGACAGCTCTCATACCTATGAAGAGTGTACATAGAAAGCTGTTAATCGGTGATGTGAGCTGGGTTATACAGAACTCAGCATTCAGAAAACTGGAAGATTGGCAGTAGATAAAACAGTGATTTTATCAAAACAGTAAGTTATGCACTGGAATCAAGTTTCGGCCCTATATCATGTTGCTCAAAGATCGGGTAGCAAAAACTTGGTGACAGATTTCAATGCTGTCTTTGGCTCTGTTATTGTTTTCATGCATATTTGCAATAAACATGGCTGAAATACCTGAAGTCAATAAGGAGGTCACATATTCTTGGTATATTGCTATACTCCCTACTATACAAGTACAAACACACCTGTACAAGAAACATTCAACAGACACCAAAACATTTACTTTCAAGTATGGAAGGCAGCAAAAATATACAAAACTGTTATTTCTTTTGCTGCCAGCTTAAATACTTTGAAAGGATTTTTCCTACAAGCTGAAAACTGACTCCTTATGACCTTGATAAATAGCATGAAAAGCATAAATCAAACTGTGCAGAGTATATAACCAGATGCAAATCTTCTCCAAACCATAGATATTGCCCCCTGCAAGTGATCTGAAGGCTGATGTAGATGTAGTGTAAAAAAATGGAGCACAACAGGACTTCCCAGAGGACCTTCAGCTGGATGTGTCTTCCCAGAACGTATCTTTATTTCTCTTCAAGCAGAGGAAAAGAATAAGCATGGTAATGCTCGAGTACCGCACTGAATAATAGATGACATGAGGTAAATTCTCCTCACTGAGCTCATGTATGTGGTGAGAGGTGGCAGTCTAATGTCTGTGGATATTGATCAGAACATTTCTGGTTTATAGACTGGGACACTCTCTTCTATCTATACTTGTACAATGAAGAACCCTTTAGACCTTCTAATTGCTAATAATAAGCTCCATATTTTTTGACCCCAGCCACATAGTAAGCATTTTACATACATTTAAAGAGGACGCAGCAGGCTATTCAACCACTAACTAAGGCTAGGGTCACATTTAGAATGCAAAATGCAGTTACCGCATCCAGATCCGGATGAGGTAATCTCATGCGCATTCAGACACATTTTGCATTCTAAATGTGTCCCTAAACCCACATCTGGTAACCGGATTGCTCCTTCATGTGAAATCCGGTTGCCGGATGCTTTGTTCATCCCTGTGGCGGCGGGGATGAACAAAGGGTTAATGTTAATATTATATGTGGGCAACAAGTCTCCAGGGAGTGTGTACCCTACCTAGAGACATGTTGTCCAAATACACTGGCATGTTAATAGTTAATAGGTTTATTACTGTATCGCCGCTATTTGTCAGCTTTAAAAACTTATGAATAAAAGCCGGCGGCTCCTCTGTGTAGTATCAGTACGTAATGTGCGTAAGCAGCAGGGACAGCTCCTTATTGAGGATGCTGCCCTGCAATGTGCTTACGCACATTACGTACTGATACTACACAGGGAGCCGCCAGCTTTTATTCATAACCTTTTAAAGCCGACAAATAGCGGCAATACAGTAATAAACCTATTAACTATTAACATGCCAGTGCATTTGGACAACATGTCTCTAAGGATGGTGGACACTCCCCGGAGACATGTTGCCCACAGATATTTAACACATTAACCCTTTGTTCATCCCCGCAGCAGCAGGGATGAACAAAGCATCCGGCAACCGAAGGCATTCACATGTGCCTTGCGGTAGCCGGATGGGCTCCCATAGGCACCCATTATAACAGCCTCGCTGCAGTTTTCAAACTGCTCCGAAAAACGTTGCCTGCATGATTTTTCATGCAGGCAGCAAAACCGGAATGCGGGAATCGGATTGCATTAAGTGCAATCCGGTTTTATAATGGGCGCCTATGGGCTGTGGATCCTGATCCGATTTTGAGCATTTTTAAAGCTCAAAACCGGATCAGGATCTGCAATCCCGACCGCAAATGTGACCCTAGCCTAAAAGCAAAAGTGAAAAGCACTTTAATGCTTATTACATCCATATTTTGCTTGTAATATTTCATTAAGGCATTTCTGAGAATTCCATCCCTAGCATTTTAATTTTAAGTGCGGGAGGGAAAGTAGGGGACAATGCACTCCCAGCTCCACTGTTCTCTATCACCTTCTCCCATCCACGTCACCTTTCTCTCTGGGCCTATGTGCAGTACCTGTCCGTGGCCACTATGCAGTTGACAGAGCTGTGTTATTCGGCTTCACAGCTAAGTACATCCTTCCGCAGCCGCTATCAGGGTTGTGTGATGGGCACGGTGCCTGGTGTCGCATTCTCACCGATCAGATATTGATGACTTTTCCGGGGGATAGGCCAACAATATAAAAGAGAATCTACAAAAGAAGGAAACAGCAAAATATATACAAAATTATAACAGCCCAAGAATACCAGCAAATTATAACCCAACAGAAAATAAATTCAAAATATGCAAATACATGTATCGTTATAAATCATTCTATTGTAAATTCATAGAGACATAGAGAGGGGGCCATGGTGTGCCACATTTTGGTTAGTATGTGTATTCAATCAATACTTGGTAAAGATCCCCTTTTGATCCCTATTATGGGATTTTGACACAGTGGGTATTGTGTCATATTCATTTATTATAACAATTCCATTTTAACTTGCTACTCTTGACATGCAAACCAGGACCATGGGGCACTCAGAACCAAGTCGGGCAGTTCTGTGGGGAGGTCGCGAGGTCGTGATCCGGTTCCATAGCCCTGGCGGTGTCATTAAATGGAGGGGCAAAGTTTATAGGAAATGAATTTGTGACGCCACCCGTGGGTTTCCGCAATTGGGATGGATGGCCGATGCTGCAGTACACATGATCTGGAGCCTTTTGTATTGCAGTTGAGATGGTGTCACTCTCCATGGGTAGAGCTGTAGACCCCAGGGAAGTGGCATAAGTGTTGTGCAGTGGTGTTGGTGCGGGAAATAACTTGAAGAACACAGCTGGGTGCAGTCTCTTTGATTTTACTCACAATTTCAGTACACTTCCAGGTATTCCCAGCAGTCTACGAAGTGCTGTGTTCTCCAGGTTTGGACTCCAGTCAACTCTCGGGTAATTTGGTGACACTTTTATCTGAACCCCCTTCTTAGGTTCCTCCCTCAGTCGACTCTCTGCACTGGCTCTCACCCTTCTGCCCCGCGCCTCACACTCAGTGTCCCGATCCAGCAGTCCCGGGTCCTAAAGGGCAACGTCTCCCTAGTCCCCTCAACCCTCTGCGGCTACCTTTTCGGCGAATAAGTGTGGAGTTGGACTGTGGCACATATGATACCCCATTCCCCAGTTTACTAGTTAGTCCTTCAGTCACTTCACTAGTTTGGTTCCGGACTTCCCCTGCAGCCCGGTCCCTCCACCTGACCCTGATCACAGTTGGTGTGGATACGGGCGCCACAGATGGATCGCTCACTTCCCGCACCCCTGGGAGTCGTTCTGTCCCTCCAGAGCCTCTCACTGTCTCCTCCATCAGTCTGTTCCTCCCCCTGTCCTGGGAAGAGCTCCAACCGGCTCCAGTCCCCAAGACCTCGGTCACATATGTCTGCTCATGACCATGCCATCTTTTCCACTCCTCTCTCCCTCTACTTCCTCCAACGTCCGTCACGTACTTCCTTTCCCTTCTCAATTCCTGGTGCTCTCATTTCCAACTTCCTCCACCCACACTCTACTTGCTACCAGCTTGGGATGGGGCCCTCCCTGAACAGGGTCTGCCTGAACCCAAGGACCTTGGTGTTGTGGTGTTGTGTGATGGGTGTTTGGGTGCCAGATAGTATCTCCTCCTAACTAGAGAGTGGGATACCACACCTCTGGCTGAGGTGCAGTACCTCTGTAGCGACTGGACCCTCAGGCGAGCCGCACTCTTATATATTGTAACTCTCTCTCTCCCCTCACTCTCTCTCTCTCTCTCTCTCTCTCATATATATATATATATATACTGTATTTTTCCTTTTATAAGACGCACTTTTTTTCCTCCAAGTTTTGGAGGAAAGTGGGGGTGCGTCTTATAAAAGGAATATAACATTCTAGCATCCTCAGTTGCTTGGGAGGGGGGGACAGCAGTGAAGTGGGGACAGAAGTGACAGGGAATGGTCCCTGCTGAAGAATCAGGCGGCAGGAGCACCACGTGTCCCCGGCTCATTATCTACTTAGATATTCACTTCACTTGCTCCCAGTCTCCACCCACCTCTCTGCACTGAACACAGCGAGGAGAGGTGAGAGCACGGGGAGCAGGAGAAGCTGCTTAGCCTGCACACATGGTCTCTCTCCAGCTTCCTGCAGTGGCTGGGGAGACTGTGTGCTGGAGATAGTGAGAATGGAGGAGCGGGGCACAGCTGCTGTAAGTGAATCAGCACTGAGCTTTGTGCTGATTCACTGCCATGTAGTCAGGGGCAGAGCAGGGAGATCGGTACCTTATCACAGTGTGGTGCCTCACTCCCTCTGCTCTCTGTAACGTCTCCTGCTGAGCCCTGCACAGTGCAGAAATCCAGGAAGCTCGGTCTGCAGTTGAGGAGCTTCTGTGTATGGAGAGCAGGGCTGGAGCCTGCATAACACCAGTGTACAGCTCCTGTATCTACATCCTGCATCTACAGGTCAAGCACTGCTGTGGTGACTTGTAATTAGGAGACAGGGCTGGAGAATTATATTTCAGCACAGTGTATAGACCCCCTCCCTGGCCCTCCCTCATACAGTACATCACATCAGAACTTGATCTGCAGACTATCGCCACTTCCTTGATTTCAGCAGGGTGATGGCAAAGCAGGATACATTAAAGTGAGTGCACATGTGCCGTATATGTAACATAACCACTAATAAAGTTAACACTGCCAATACTGTGCTTAACTAGAACTTCAAGCATGCTATAGGATCTACAGTACATGCTGGGAGTTATAGTTCTTAAAGGGGTTGCCACTACATGAACAAATCCCATCTCATTCACCTTTTTGGCCCTTGTATAATTAAGGCTGCCTTCACACTTGTGTCCCCCTCTGCGGCGTCCTGCGGAGGGGGACCGCAAGCTGAGCGCAGGCACTGCAAGTCCCTATGTTTAACATGGGGACGTGGGTGCCTGCGCTCGGGTGCAGATTGGCGTGCGCACCCATTCACTGCAATGTATGATTTGTACGCAGGCGGATGCATGCGCACAAATCATACAGTCTCGTCCGCACTAGGAACACATGTCGCATTCAGGGTGTGGACGAGAGTGTGTGATTTGTGCGCAAGTATACGCATGCGTACAAATCATACATGGCGGTGAATGGGTGCCATGCCAATCTGCCCCTGAGCGCAGGCACCCGCGTCCCCATGTTAAACATAGGGACTTGCGGTGCCTGCACTCAGCTTGCGGTCCCCCTCCACAGGAAGCAGCGGAGGGGAACGCTAGTGTGAAGCCAGCCTAAAAAAGACCATACTTACCCACGATGCTGCAGCGGTTCCAACATTGTCAGAAGTTGCATAGTCATCTCCCATGTGACATTGATATGAGACTCAGCCCTCCGACCAGTCAGTGCTGGCGTCTGTCTCCCCGCCATCAGACACTGGAGCAAGAAGTCATTGGTGTTGCTCACATGCTGCTCCTGCATCCGAAGGAGACAGATGCCAGCGCTGACTGGTCGCAGGGCCTGACTGTCATATCAAAGTCATTTTTTTTGCTTCAAATATTTTTTTCCCTATTTTCCACCTCCAAAATCTGGGTGCGTCTTATAATCCGGTGCGTCTTATAAATATATACATATAATATATATACATAGAGTAGGTACAAAAAGTATTCAGACACATTTAAATTTTCACTCTTTGTTTCATTGCAGCCATTTGGTAAATTCAAGAAAGTTCATTTTTTTCTCAGTACTGCACACTCTGCAACAGAAATGTGGACATTTTTGCAAATGTAATAAAAAAGAAAAACTGAAATATCACATGGTCATAAGTATTCAGACCCTTTGCTCAGACACTCATATTTAAGCCACATGCTGTCCATTTCCTTGTGATACTCCTTGAGATGGTTCTACTCCTTCATTGAAGTCCAGCCGTGTTTAATTAAACTGATAGGACATGATTTGAAAAGGAACACACCTGTCTACATAAGACAGTCAAACATTACTGTAGTATCTTGAACAGCTGCAAAAAAATACAAGTCGAGTTGGAACCAGCCATCAAGACACAGAGAGAGTGTTTTTTTTTTTTATCAGAAATGTTGTATGCATGGATAGAGTACAGTTAAAATCACAACATGATGTGGCCGGGGAGGGGGTGTAGCACAAAGCGATGCACTCGTCTGCATCCATCTGAAAACTTGATACCACCTGATGTCTCTGTGGCCCCTTTTTGCATATATGGATGCATGCCAGATCAGGATGCATCAGGATTTCAACAGATACAGACTCAAGACTAAAAATGCGGGTGTGAAACCACCCTAAGCCATCAAGTTGGATAATACCTTTAAGTATTGTATGGGGACCCCTCTTTGTATTGTCCTGAAAGGTATAATTCTTAGGGTGTAGTCACGTGTTTCAAACAAATTTGTGGTATATTGAGTATTGCAAAACTTAGATTTAAAGTTTAAATTTCATTTCATTGAGAAAAAAAACTTTACTACACTGGATGTTAATGATGGGTCACATAGCAGCTAACATAATGCTTTTTTTGCGTCATATGACTCATTTTAGAAGCAACTATAAAAGGAAAGAAAGTGCAATAGGCAGTGGCGGACAGAAACAAAAAATGATCCCTGTGTAAGAACAGTATTTGGTCCCTTTGTCCACCCAATAGCTCATCAAAATGCTCAATTCCACCTGCTTTGGAGGTAGAACTGGGTCCCCTGACCTTTTAGGCCCCTGTGCGACTGCATAGGCTGCACCAATGATATGTCTGCCCTGGCAGTACGGTCTTATCTCTTAGATGCTTTCATGTAGAAACAGTTGTCACTGCTCACCTGGTTAGGTTTGTGTAGCACACAACCGGCATAAGCATATGATATGGCTGCTTCAGGATCCACACTTCACGTATGTACGATGGCACCAGCAAATGGATCCAAAAAAGACAGTGTTCAAATGATCCGCGCTGCCATGCAATGAAAAGAACCACAAAGGTTCTGTCAGATAATGGTGGCTTTTATTCTACATGTTTCGGACCTATCTCCCTGCTCCTTCCTCAGGAAACCAACCTAGTATCACCTATGACTTATTTTCTCACATTTTTCTGTGCCCTTTTAAAAATTGGATTTCATGGCTGTGTGGGCATGGCCAGCAGCTGGTAGGGAGTAGTGCAATGTGACCGCAGAGAAATAATAAAGAATAGAGATTGTGGCTGAGCTGTGTTGAGCCAGATGATAGATCAGAAAAACTTGTGCCAAGAAAAGAGAAGTTTACACTGATCCTGACATTCTGATATTGCTCAGCAACTGTGCTGTAATCTGAGCTAATTTGATACATTGTTTTCTCATGAACTGCAGTCTGTAGTGTAGGCCACGCCCCCTTTACTTTATATGGTACATGTCCCATGTTCAGCGTGAAGACAGATCTGACTGATAATGAACATATGTCTGCTTCACGCACAGTGTAGTGGGGACACCTTGTGGAAAGATTATGAATGGTTTTCAATCAGATTAAATTAATAAAGTTTATTTGAAAATTATTGTAATCACTTGCTCTACAGTATTATTAAATGAAAATATAAACAGCGGTTATTCTTTAACCACAACGTGTGAATAAACACTGTGGTGAAAAAAATTAGTTTAGCATCTTTCCAAATACCAAGCAATAGATCCATTCTTTGCTCTTCATGCTTCACCTGTCTTAACTATTAAACTTCAACTCTTCATAACTATTGAACGTCTTTCTATAAATCCTACTGAAAGCTGGGCTGCACTATTCAGCCTCAACTGACCAAATAACTTTATTCACGGTCATCTGCCAGGAGTGTAGAGAGCAATCATAGGAGCCCCATAGCAAAAGTCCTAATTGTGCCCTCTCCTACAAAGAACATTTTGGTCAACTAGGCAATGTCAGAGAGCATAGGCACAATCACCAAAGGGCATGCTTCCAACATTCAAAGATGTTATATAAAAAAAAATACTGTATAATGGATATGAATTCCAACACTTAAATAGTAATTTTGCCCTTTTTATACTCAAATATTTTTATTGAAATAAGTATAGTCATACAAGTAGTAAAATTTTCAAACAGAATCCAAGAAAATGGCAAGTATATACAATTCAAAATAAGTCACTTTTTTGTTATTAATTCGAAATTAAAATAGTGTACATGAAATTTAGTAACTTCTATTACTGAGTTATCTAACAAGATCACATAGAGATTTGCAGAAATTATTGACATCAAATAGCTTCCAACGAAACAGATAAGCAGCTATTTACAATTTTTAGAAATCATTATAAAATCAGTGAGGGAGGAAAGTAAAGACAGGGGTTAGGGATTGGGTAAACCGAAATATGGAGAGCCTGTTAAAGCCAATCGAGTAATATTGTATAAAGTATTTCGGTATTATTCTCTATCCACACAACACAAGGAATGTTGCCCTTTTTAAAGCCTTTTAATTTTCTAACTCCCTCTGATCCCTTTTATGGTCAATTATAGTATAATGCCAACAAACATGCCCCCCACACATAGCATGATACTCCCACAGTGAATTCTCCCACAGTACATCCTATATGACCCTACTGTGACCTGAAAAATATGGTGTCCCCATAGTGTCTGTGGCACAGTATGGTGCTGTCATGATGCCATCAGCACAGCATGTTGCCACTAAAGTTCCCCTCACACACAGTATGGTGTCCTCACAACTTCCCTACAACATGAGGCTATCAGTGATACCCTATCCAACACTGTCTGATGAACCACACAGACCCCTCCAGAGTATGATGTCCCTCCAGCCTCCACACAGTATATGGCTCCCATGGACCCCCAGAAACAGTATGATGGCCTCCATAGCCACTCATACAGTATGATGTCTCCACATTCACCTTCAAGACAGAATGGTGTTGCCATAATGCCATCAACACAGTCTGTTGCCCCTGAAGTGCCTCTCTAAAAGTATAATGTCCTCACAATTACTCAACACATGAGGCAATCAGTGACAACAAGCACAGTGTGATGCCACCACACAGACCGCCCATAGAACAATATGTTGATGATTCACCCAAGGGCTTATAGGGACTCGATACCTGGGCATGGAGTTACAGATATGTCACCGTGGCCCGCCCGGACCTGTGGCCCTAGTGGTCAGCCTAAAAATTGGGGAAGTTGTGGAAAAGGGAATAAAAAGAATAAAAGTTTCTTGTGGCGCCACCTGCAGATTCTGGTGAGGTTCTCCAGTGCCACTTCAGACCTCCGGAGATGATGGTATTGCAGCTTGGATGGTGCAGACCCCTGCAGGTGGAGCTGAGTCCCCGGGGCAGGCCAGCACTTGTGGTGGTGGTGCTGGGTATGATGTATGGAGTAGTGCAGCGTTTCAGATTTAAGGAGACACTGAGGCTATATGACTCTGCACGGGTATTTTACAGGAACCGGTTCAGATGGCAGTTTAGGTTACAGCTTTTACAGTCTTTAGACAGGTAGCTGGCCGGATAGCCGCAGAAGCGGGTAAAGTCTTTTTGAAGTTCCTGTAGTATACCTTCTTTTGTTAATCCCAAGTATCGCTGTTCTGTCCTGCGCCTCCTCACTTTCCTTGCGCTGCCCTGCCCGTTCTGAACATGAATGATGAATGATGGTTCTCCATACAGTAACCCCACATATAATGATGCCCTGCCCTACTCAGTGTGATGTTCCCTGAAGCCACTTCCAAATACTGACTAATAAAAAAAATTTAAATAAAACTACTCACATCATCCCACTACTCCAATGCTCCTCCAGTCTGTGCACTGTAACGGACAGATGCTCTGTGCAGTAGATACAATCTAGTGATGTCATTGCACCTGCTGAGCTGAGAGTGTATGATGGAACAGGGAGGGGGACTCCTTTCCACCACTATGTTCAAAAGTTATCTGCATCCTGTATTACCATTAAAATTGTGATGCTAGTCAGTAACAGGAACCAGTTTCCAAATGGCAATGGTTCTCCTGACTTACGAACCCCGTAGTGATAATGTGGTCTGCAGCAATTAGGATTACACTCATTCCATAGAGATATGAGTAGACGGCACATAGTTGGCATCTTTCTTGAAATTTTATTTAATTTAAATAGCTTGTCTGGCATTAGGGTTGTTAAGATCATACCAATAGGAAAATGTCAAGGCAGAAGAAGGGGACCACAAATCAAGATAGCCATGTGAGTTGTGAATAAGTTATGCATTACCACGACAATCCTTTAATAAGAAGGGATAGGCCTACACTTTCAACTTTTTTAGCTGTAGGTATATTCATTTATTCATTATGAACTGCAAACAAATAATTATATCACAAACACACACACACACACACTACCCGATAAACACCACAGCTCACGCACATGTACACACACACACACTCAGTCTACCTAGGTTAGGCACAAAGCTGATGTTTGGTTTTTACTGTTTCTTTTCCGTGGGCCCCTCTTGCAGATATTTGTTACATATTCCAAATTCCTTTGGTTGAAGCTTAGCATCTGACAACATACTGCTACTTTCCAAGTATGCTCTAATTATGTAGAAGAAATTCTGAACCTGTTATATAAAAAACACTATGAACTTGCAGATGTGGCGTTAATCTGAACCTGATCGATGTCTGCACTAGGAAAGCCCGCTGCCCTGGAGGAAATTAACTTTATTCCTACTGGCAACCTCGGGCTTTCAGTCATAGGGGCATGGTGGGTAACGCTTCAGTCACTGCACTGTGGATAATGAGCTGTAACCACACCATGGGAATGACTGACAGCTGACTTTATATTGCCTCAGTACAAAGCCAGCTGTAAATCAGTTCTGATGTTGTTATTAAAGCTGTTGCTCACTATGCACAAAGCAGTGACTGAGACCATGTCGGCTGCACCACTATGACTGAAATCCAATGGGTGTCAGGAAGAATAAAGCTGATATCTTCCCAGCAGTGGAGCTCCCAGTGCCGCAGCCACCCGGCGTCAGAACACTATTAACCTGGCGATTAACCCCATATCTGCAGGTATTTTTTACATGACAGATTCCCTTTAAAGGTCCATGAAAGGCTTGGTCATGCTCATAATGAGATCATCACTTTGCAAGATCCCGTAAAGCTTAAAAATTGTAGAATTGTGACATTTCTGTAATGCTTAGAAGTTTTAAAATACATCCTACTCTGAATGGAGCAAATATGTTATTTGGACAAAACTTCATTAATACTTTGCAATAGGGATTAAATATATAGGATGCAAAGATTACAATGGTACCTATGTTCTTAAGCCCGAAAATTGCAAAAAGAACCTCAGTCACAAATTAATATAACAGCATTATATGTTGTAAATGTCATTTGATAGTAGACGGCCTTGTTACAGATTTTACATGATACCATTTTTCTCTATAGTGCAAGAGTTGTACAGATAAGAGATAACCACCCTATACTCTAGCACTCCATGAACTGGGAATCATTCACTTGTAGTCATTTACAGTTTTTTATATCAAGTAATATCTAGGTCATGGACACCTACAGTGTAAAATTACCTGTTCAGATTTCCATTTCAGACTTTTCTACTGGTTGTTTTCTGTGCCATTTGTAGAGATAGCATCATGTATTTTATTTTTGAGCAGTTTAGATTTGGTAATTTAGAACTTAAAGCGTTCTTGTACATAGTTGATTTCAAGGTTAGACATGATATACATGGTGGGCCATTTATATGGATGCACCTAAATAAAATGGGAATGGTTGTTGATATTAACTTCCTGTTTGTGGCACATTAGTATACGGGGGGGGGAAAGACTTTTCCAGATGGGTGGTGACCATAGCGGCCATTTAGAAGTCAGCCATTTTGGATGCAACTTTATTTTTTTCAATGGGAAGATGGTCATGTGTCACACCAAACTTATTGAGAATTTTATAAGAAAAACAATGGTGTGCTTGGTTTTAACATAACTTTTTTCTTTAATATTGCAATTTCCTGGAGTTTCCAGATGTTTTTGACACCTGCAGGGTGTGAATTCTGGAAAAAGTGCCAGATGTGGCAGCAGCTATGAAGTCCAGGAACCTTACAATGTCCTTAAAACATCTGTTTAAGAGAGCCTAATATTAGTTTTTTAATTTTTTGGCTAATATTTGTTTATATTATTATTTTTTATCATAATTTTTTTTTTGTAGAGCAAATCTTTCTTATTGTAGAGAATCAGCAGCATGAGAGGCCATCCCTTCTACATTTAAGTAATAAAAATTATATAAAAATAGCATATGGCCATTGTATTATTATTATTTATTATTATTATTACCGTATATACTCGTGTATAAGCCGAGTTTTTCAGCCCAAAAATTGGGCTGAAAAGTCCCCCCCTCGGCTTATACACGGGTCATACGGTATGCTGTGGGGGGGGGGGGAACTGCACCGGTGGCTGGAGGAGGCAGGAGGGGGCCGCGGTGACCGCAGGCGGTCACGTGGGGCCGCCTCATTAGTGCAATGAATATGCACGGCATCCCCCCGTCCATCAGCGGCGGGGGGATGCCGTGCATATTGCACTACACAGCCCCCCCTCCTTATTATGGGTCCCCCAGCAGTAATAAACAGCCCCCCCCTCCTTAGTATGTCCCCCCCCAGGCTGCGGCAGCTGTCAAAATAACAAACACTTTATACATCACCTTCCGGCGCAGCTCCTCCGCTCCTCCGGTCCTCCGGTCCTCCGCTCGCCGGCTTCTTCTTCCTTCTTGTGCCGGTGTCATGTGACCGGGCGCAGGAGATGACGTCATTTCCTGCACGCGGTCACAGAACCCGGCACAAGAAGGAAGAAGAAGCCGGCGAGCGGAGGAGCGGAGGACCGGAGGAGCTGCACCGGAAGGTGATGTATAAAGTGTTTGTTATTTTGACAGCTGCCGCAGCCTGGGGGGGGGACATACTGAGGAAGGGGGTGTGGGGGGCCTGTTTACTACCACTGGGGCTGTATATACCTCTGGGGCTGCTGTATACTACCACTGGATCTGTATATACCTCTGGGGCTGCTGTATACTACCACCGGGGCTGTATGTACCTCTGGGGCTGCTGTATACTACCACTGGGGCTGTATATACCTCTGGGGCTGCTGGATACTACCACTGGGGCTGTATATACCTCTGGGCTGCTGTATACTACCACTGGGTTGTATATACCTCTGGGGCTGCTGGATACTACCACTGGGCTGTATATACCTCTGGGGCTGCTGTATACTACCACTGGGCTGTATATACCTCTGGGGCTGCTGGATACTACCACTGGGGCTGTATATACCTCTGGGGCTGCTGTATACTACCACTGGGGCTGTATATACCTCTGGGGCTGCTGTATACTACCACTAGGGCTGTATATAACCTCTGGGGCTGCTGGATACTACCACTGGGGCTGCTGTATACTACCACTGGGGCTGTATATACCTCTGGGGCTGCTGTATACTACCACTAGGGCTGTATATACCTCTGGGGCTGCTGGATACTACCACTGGGGCTGTATATACCTCTGGGGCTGCTGTATACTACCACTGGGGCTGTATATACCTCTGGGGCTGCTGGATACTATCACAGGGCTGTATATACCTCTGGGGCTGCTGTATATTACCACTGGGGCTGTATATACCTCTGGGGCTGCTGTATACTACCACTGGGTCTTTATATACCTCTGGGGCTGCTGTATACTACCACTGGGTCTGTATATACCTCTGGGGCTGCTGTATACTACCACTGGGGCTGTATATACCTCTGGGGTGCTGGATACTACCACTGGGGCTGTATATACCTCTGGGGCTGCTGTATACTACCACTGGGGCTGTATATACCTCTGGGGCTGCTGTATACTACCACTAGGGCTGTATATACCTCTGGGGCTGCTGGATACTACCACTGGGGCTGTATATACCTCTGGGGCTGCTGTATACTACCACTGGGGCTGTATATACCTCTGGGGCTGCTGGATAATATCACAGGGGCTGTATATACCTCTGGGGCTGCTGTATATTACCACTGGGGCTGTATATACCTCTGGGGCTGCTGTATACTACCACTGGGTCTTTATATACCTCTGGGGCTGCTGTATACTACCACTGGGTCTGTATATACCTCTGGGGCTGCTGTATACTACCACTGGGGCTTTATATACCTCTGGGGCTGCTGTATACTACCTCTGGGGCTGCTGTATACTACCTCTGGGGCTGCTGTATACTACCACTGGGGCTGCTGTATATACCTCTGGGGCTGCTGTATACTAACTACTGGAGCTGCTGCTGTATATACCACTGGGGCTGCTGTATATACCTCTGGGGCTGCTGTATACCACACTGCTGGGGGCTGTATACCTGTGCTGGGGTCCACCCTCGGCTTATACACGAGTCAATAGGTTTTCCCAGGTTTTGGGGCAAAAGTAGGGGGGTCGGCTTATACACGGGTCGGCTTATACACGAGTATATACGGGTATTATTATTTATTTATATAGCGCCATTATATTCCATGGCACTTTGCATGCTAAAAGGGGAAGACTAGGACAAGTAACATAGTAACAATACAAGTAACAATAAATGTGGACAATTCGGTCGTACAGATACAAGAGGGGAGAAATCCTGTCCGTGAGGGCTCACAGTCTACGAGGGGCGGGTGGGGATACAGTGGGAGTGCTTTACATACATGGCATGGTCTCATGTAACACCGTACTATGGATATTGGTTCTTTAAAATCTGCATTGACGTTATTTCATTTCATTCCTTAAGTTTAAAATGCAGATTTTTGGCATGTGCACAAGTGTGTGATATGTATCATTAATTCATTAATATTGAACTTGTCCGTGCATTGCTGCCCACAAGCCTTATTCAGTATTCTAGATCAATTGGTGGTGAGCTGAATAAACTTATTTGGTTCCCTAATTTCTCCTCCAAATATGTCAGGCTTCAATAATCACTCCACCCAACCACAAGCCTTGGTGTTATCTGTGGCATGGGGAATGGGATTTGTAATGTAAGTCAGGTGCCTTCTGTAGCCCACCCCATGGAGTGGTTAATAAGGAGCTAGAGAACAAGACTGTGTGAACAATAATATCCTGTAAGTGATTGTGTCCTGGCACTGAAGAGGTGGTCCCGTAGACAAAGCAAAGAAGTGTCATCGCACAGCACAGCGCCATCTTGCTTGTGCAGTACAATGCAGCTACATTGTGCTAAACTTTGCTATCGTGTGCATGCAGTACGCAGTTTGGCTACTTTATGGATCCACCGCATATATGCCAGCCTGGAGGATGTCACCTTCCTCACCACCCCGGGGGCAGGGGAGCTGCCCGCACAGGACATATATGTCACCTGGAGCTCAACCACACTACCCGCATTGGGCCTCATATGCAGCAAGGTTTGGATCCAGTGCTGGGCTCCGATGCCAGAGGAGGACCTAAGGAGGTCACAGTCAGGAGGTGAGGTTCCCCATACCAGCCAGGAGCTGCAGATGTCATACTCAGAAGGATCTTGCAGCATGCCTGGCGTTATTATACCTGCAGCTGGTGTAGCAGCTGCTGTATCAGCAAATCCAGGATAAGGAGCATGATGAGGAGGATGAGGTGGCTGAAGAAGAGGAGGAGGTAGTAGATGGAGAAGGTCCTGTTTCTTAGCCTTGTGTAGCTCCCCTGCCAGAGGCTTTTGACTGGGAGAAGGCCATATGGGGACCCCTACCCCTGCAAGCAACTATCTGATATAGCATGAATCACCCAGTCCTAGCTCCTTTTTTGAGGAGATTCATCTCGCTGATGTCATTGCACGATAGTGGATGCATGGGTCTAAGGCCAATGACTTTCATGACCAATATATCTGAGGCAAGGTGACGGTATTCATCAATTCTACATCAACTGGTACATCATGCAGCGTGACCATTTTCCCAAAAGACCGAACACAATCTATGATGGGTAGGACGTCACCTTCATGAAAGTGATAGGCAGTAAAGGGTGGTTCGTGGTTGGTGTAAGTCGGGTTACTACCACCAATGAGTTTAAAAACTGGCAGAAGGAAGCTAACTGGGAGAGAATGATGCCTCTCTTGGTTAGCCAGCCAGCTGCACCCAAACCCACAGGGGCCATCGATCCTGATGGGTCTGTCGGTGTTGCTCAAGTTGCTCCTGTCTCTCCTAGAGGGGGTGGTCATCCCCTAATTCCTCCATCCTCTTCTCCAGTGGTGGCCATGCTGGGGTGTGCTGGGGGCAGGCGGTGGCTGAGAATGCGCTGAAGGAGTAGCTCCTGTGATCCCCCGAGACCGTCTGGTAGCGCAATCCCATGTAATATGGCGACCTTTCTCCTGGATATATTCAAAAAGCTACTCAAGTCTTTCTACTTTGAATAAAGAGAGGTCTGTCCTGAAAAGAAGCATGTTGTTGGGTCGCTGTAGCCTGCATTTTGTCATAAGGACTTTTTTCAGTTGTTTTCAGTTCTTCAAAGAGTGATACCTGTTTTTTTGTTAACTTTATTTTTCCCTTTCCCAAGTTTAGCTCCTGTTGCACTTCCCCTTGCTGGATTTGTGGGACTGCAGCCTTTAGGCTACACCTAAAGACCCTTAATAGACTCTGCCATAAATGGACTTTGCACTGTTGTAATGGAGTCTGCTGATCCCTGTGGCACTTTCCTTATATATACTGTGTACATTGATATATGTGTCTTGGAAACTTTTTATAGTCTGTTACTACAGTAAAGTTTTTTTTTACTTCACTCCTTGTGTGCTGGACTGTTTCTGTAAAGAGGTGCTTTTATACTGCCCTACAGAGACTGGCGAACAAGCCACAGGCCTCTGGCCTGACAGTCTGAGGTATGGAAATGCAAGACACTACACACACTCTTGTTGAAGAGGGCTGGTCAAGTGCAATCCTCAAGGGCCGGAAAAAGTGCATGTTTTCTGGATCTCCCTAGCATTGCACAAGGTGCTGAAATCATCACGTCTGCAGGTAATGAAATTAGCACCTGTGCAATGCTAAGGAAATCCTGAAAACTTGCACTTTCAAACCTTGAGGATTGTAGTTAGCCACGTCTGCCCTAGAAGTCTCTGTGGAGGTAGCCAGGGGGCAAGAGGAATCCATTGAGCTCTTTCGCCACAACTGAGGCTCTCCCTAGACCTTCTTAGGCCCTATGCCCACAGTGTGTTGTTTGATGCTTTTTTGACACATATTTTGAGAATTTGCAGCTAAATCTGCATGTCTATCCTGAGGCTAGCAAAGTCTATGATTGGCCAAAAGTACTGTGCCCACTTTCCTTTTTTTCTCCTTACACATGTGGTTCAGATTTCTTTTTTTTGCACCAAAATCCACACCAAATCTGGAAAGAAAAAAAAAACACGGCAGTTGGCACAACATTTCTGAACTCTCATAGACTATGCTGACTTCAGGATAGACATGCAGATTTTGATGCAGATTTTCAAAATCTGTTTGAAAAGAAGCTTAAAAAAGTACAATGGACACGAAGTCTTACAACAATATGGTGGGGTTACATTCACAGGAAGCATCCCCATATGCTGTGAGAGCAAGCACACAGGCACTGTGTGACAAGCGGTGCCATCACAAACATTATTGCAGTTCAGACTCTCGGGATCACACAGGGGCTATCCCACAAGTTTGAACTGCGCTAACTACCTGACGTCACGGCTTCTGTCATGATACCAGCAAGATATATCTGCTACATCTCACGAGACAGCTAGTGTTACGAGCACTGACGCCACTGCATGATACTTGCTGTGTAACCTGAGACAACCTCAGGGAAGTTATGAGGATGTCTCGGGGTCATGAGTAGAGATGAGCGATGTTCGACTCGAATAGTTCGCCAATCTCAAATTCGAGTTGTTTTTGGCGCTATTCGAGTCATTTGCCGAATTCGAACAATTTGGTTCAAATTGGCGAATCTAGAACATGTTCGATTTTGGTTCGAAAATGTGGCAGATGTGGTCAGAAAACCGCATCTGCCGCATTTTCAGCCAAAATAAACATTTAGTAAGTCAAATAAAGTGTTAAAAATAAAAAAATAATGTATGCTCACCTGTCCGCGGTCCACCGATGCCTCCGGCAAGGTCCTGTTGCTTATAGGACCTGTGGTGACGTCATGTTCTCGCGGGAACTCCGGTCACATGACCGGAGTTCCGCGAGAACATGACGTCACCACAGGTCCTATAAGCACAGGACCTTGCCGGAAAGCTTAAAATACACATTTTTATGTTTCGGACACTTTCTTTTACTTAAAGAAAGTGTCTAAAACATAAAAATGTGTATTTTAAGCTCTCCGGCAAGGTCCTGTGCTTATAGGACCTGTGGTGACGTCATGTTCTCGCGGGAACTCCGGTCATGTGACCGGAGTTCCCGCGAGAACTGACGTTACCACAGGTCCTATAAGCAACAGGACCTTGCCGGAGGCGTCGGTGGACCGCGGACAGGTGAGCATACATTATTTTTTTATTTTTAACACTTTATGTGACATTATTTCACTTCCACAATGTATGTATATACATTGTGGAAGTGTAAAAGCCCCACATTCCTGTATTTTTCGTGTTCCGGGATGTTCGAGCAGTGATTCGTCGAGCACCCCGTCGATTCGGCGAATCGAATCGAACACGAACGGCAGGGTGGTGGCTCATCTCTAGTCATGAGCGGGGCCCGAAAGCATGGTGAGGGTGACAGCTGCACTAAAGCTTACTAAGTAGTAGTGTAGGAAGATAATGTCTATGCCAAAACAGTGGGGCTCCACTGTAAAATGGTTTGAGCTGTGTTTGGCAGCTTTTGGGCCCATTTGAAGATGTTTTCTAGGCCCTTGATTTTGCCTCCCATTGATTTGAATAGGGTTTGGACGTTTGGTGAGCATATGCCCGTTCAGCGAACCGAATCCAAACTTCAAAATGTTCGCTCATCTCTACTTTCTACCCTGGAAGTTTCCTGGGATACGTAACACAGGAGGGTGAGTTGAATTGACACTTTTTTATTTTTTGTGATTAGGAGAGCAAAAGTGTCAGTCATTATTTGGTTTACTTAGTGTCCAGGACTCATAGATCTTAACAGCTCATATACTGTACATATAAGAAAAACTTGGATTTTTATGGAGACATCAGATCTCAGATATCAATATATTTGATTAAACTTTCTAGGACCTAAATTCTCATCTAGATGGCTAGGATAATTGATCCTACTGTCGGATTCCCTTTAAGATGGCATCTGTCAAGGCAGAGTATATATTTGTGGCACCCCTGCAGGGGATTGCCACAGGATCCACCGATGCAAGGAGGGATTTACACTTTGGTACATACAGCACACAACACCTTCCACCCCAGACTGGAAGGGAGAGCTCTACTGGCTGCCTTAAGCCAGATCCCCTTTAAAAGATCCAGGCCTGAGGGGAGGAGTCAGTTGGTCCAGTGAGAAGCACTTAGTTCCAGTTAGTTCCAGGCAGTGAAGAGAGCAGGAGTGAGGAGCTGGTCGCTGGGAAATGATCCAGGCCCAGGACCAGGGAACACTGACCCAGCTGTGCTGCACCCTTGGGAGAGGGTCGGAGGCCAGTGGAGAATAGGAGAATTAAAGAGGGAACAAAACCAGTTTCCCTGTAGTACACCCGGACACCAGAGGCCGACGCTGCCAGCATCCATTGTAGCAGTAAAAGCCCGGAAGGACCAGAGGACCAAATCCCCCTGAGGTAAATAGAAAGAGACACTCAAACTGACCAAACACAGGACCAGGGGCCAAATGAGGAATAGGGACCCCGCAGAAGGACCTCATTCTCAGTGATAGAGTAAAGCCCTGAGAGGGAGAAGGCGTGGTGAGTTCAGTCACAGGCAGGACTTACCCCAAACCACCGCACTCAGTGACAGAGGAGGCCTCACAACTCTCCAAGGTGAAGGTCCCAAATTGCAACGGGGACCTGGTTAATTCTCTGGACTGTACCTGTTACCCTGTCACCAGTAAAAGGTACCGAAACAAAGACCACTGTGTGTGCGTGTGCCTGTTTAACCGCCGCTATCCACAGTATTGACTGCAGAGACGCTACTACAACTCCCCTCATCCATCCCCGCTGCCCTGAGGTAAAGCTCCACCTGTGGGGAGCTGTACTACACTGAGCTGCACCTCCATCACCTCAGCGGCCGGCCGCAGTGCTGGTATACCCGTTACCAGGTACCACAGGTGACACGTTACCAATCCCCTTGTCTCCCACCATCCCCGCCATTGAGGGTCCAGGGCAAGGGATTGGGGACCGACCAGCCGTGATCTCCATCCAAGTCGCCATCAGCCCCGGTACCCGAGTACCCCCTACCCTGTCGACCGCCTCATATTCTTACATTCTTAAAATAGTAAAGTTCAGAGAAAACTTTATAAAAGCTAAAAATTATATTATGCATTGTGAAGTGATAAAATGTTCCACATTCAAAATTCTGAGGCATCTCGTTATCACTAGGCAGTGGTACCATTGAGATCATTACTAAATGAGAAAAAAATATTACTAAGTGGACATGATACAGAAGTATCTGTGAGTGTAGTATGATTAGAAGAATATCTTAAAATCCATCGCACTCTTCAAGTTTTCTCATTTCTATAGGAAAGTTATTATTACTTATCCTGAGAATTGGACCTTGCTATTGGAAATGTCTCATTGGTAACACAAAAGCAGAGCATTGTACATTTTACATGCATGAAAGGAGTTGCTCAGATAAAAAAAAAATCTTTGTCCATGGTCTATTAGGGAATATGGCAGCCATAGTTGGGTGTACTTGATTCAGTATAGAGATAGCAGCTTCTTTTTCAATATTTTACAGCAGCTCTTGGAGTAAATGATATTAATTATATAATTGTTTAACACATTTAGAGCTCATATATCACTGCATATAAGAAATTTGCCTCCACCATGCATTACTGTGGGGATGATGCACTTCCCATCTTCACTTCCATACATGTGGCTGCTAGATGAAAAAAAATGATGGAGCAAAAGGAGGGATGGGTGTCACTAACTTGCGTGGATCTACCGGACACACGTCAAATATAATCAATAGAGCACAAAAAAATGAAAAAAAATGATTGTATCATCAGACCAGATTATAGATTTTCAAATGTCTTAACAGTATGGAAATTGACAAAAGTAAAGAAACTTTGTTGTGATCTGGTTTTGGCAGCCGCTCCCTGCATGGATGGTTGTCATTCTAGCTTTGCTTGCCATAGATGTTGCGAGCACTGAGGACTTACTTGGCAATTGTCCTATACTTTACTCAGCAAAATGTACAACATAAAAGCTTATGGTAAACGCCAGAATGTTTCAGACATGGTGTCACAAGACCATCTTGTACTGAATTTCTGGAGTACTTTTGCTACTTTTGTTCCAACTTATTGACTGTGAATTACCAATCTCCATGAACCCTTATCTTTGTCAAGTCTTTGGAAAATTCTCTTCCTTGTCTTCCCATTGCTGTCAGTATTAATTTCAGAGTGTTAGAAGCACTAAGAACAGTTAAAAAATAAACCCGACAAATGTATGGCAAAAAAGACATTCCTTTGAAATATGTTTTCCTAATGAAAATCTGTGGGCGTCATTGTTTTTGTTCCATGTTGAATGATGGATAAGATAAAAAATAAAACTTTGTAGTCAACTTCTGAGTAGGCAATTCGATAAGATATAAATGGCTATGGAAAATGAAGAGATGATGAGAAGCTGGGGAAATAATTGTGATAACAAGCGATTATGCGTGCACATGAGGAATACTCCTATTTCTGGCTATTATTTGAACTTGGATCCTGCATCTTTAGTACCGTGTATATATATATATATATATATATATATATATATATATATATAATTTTTTTAGCAAATTAAGGATTACAAGATCATGTGGCAGAGAGATCCATAATACCATTACTCGCTCAGTAAAACAATGACATTTAATTTCAATGCATTTATTTATTTACTTGCCTTCAGCTCAGTCTCGATCCATGGCGAATTGATAGATGAACGTTCTTGTAGGAAGAAGGGGAATTGTAGCATTGGTGCTAGAGTGGTAGAATTAACCCTAATGGAAACTAACCAAAGCCCCTGGGCAGATTCCTGGGGACCGCCATGCTGGGGCTGGCAGACACATTTTGCCAACTTCTGCCTTTTAAATCCAGCTCCACAGTAATTTCTATGCCCCCAGCCTCAGCCTCCCCAGTGATGTATATGTCCCCAGCCTCAGCCTCCCCAGTGACGTATATGTCCCCAGCCTCAGCCTCCCCAGTGACGTATATGTCCCCAGCCTCAGCCTCCCCAGTGACGTATATGCCCCCAGCCTTAGCCTCCCCAGTGACGTATATACCCCCAGCCTTAGCCTCCCTCCGTGACGTATATGCCCCCAGCCTTAGCCTCCCCAGTGACATATATGCCCCCAGCCTCAGCCTCCCCAGTGACGTGAGTATATGCCCCCAGCCTCAGCCTCCCCAGTGACGTGACGTATATGCCCCAGCCTCAGCCTCCAGTGTATATATGCCCCAGCCGGGCTGCAGACACATTTTGCCAACTTCTGCTCTTTAAATCCGCTCCACAGTGACAGTTATATGTCCCCAGCCTCAGCCTCCCCAGTGACGTATATGTCCCCAGCCTCAGCCTCCCCAGTGACGTATATGTCCCCAGCCTCAGCCTCCCCAGTGACGTATATGCCCCAGCCTTAGCCTCCCCAGTGACGTATATACCCCCAGCCTTAGCCTCCTCCGTGACGTATATGCCCCCAGCCTTAGCCTCCCCATGACTATATGCCCAGCCTCAGCCTCCAGTGACGTGACGTATATGCCCCCAGCCTCAGCCTCCCCATGATGTGACGTATATGCCCCCAGCCTCAGCCTCCCCAGTGATGTGACGTATATGCCCCCAGCCTCAACTCCCCAGTGACGTATTTGCCCCCACCCTCAGCCTCCCCAGTGTCGTATATGCCCCCAGCCTTAGCCTCCCCAGTGACGTATATACCCCCCAGCCTTAGCCTCCTCCGTGACGTATATGCCCCCAGCCTTAGCCTCCCCAGTGACATATATGCCCCCAGCCTCAGCCTCCCCAGTGACGTGACGTATATGCCCCCAGCCTCAGCCTCCCAGTGACGTGACGTATATGCCCCCAGCCTCAACCTCCCCAGTGACGTATTTGCCCCCACCCTCAGCCTCCTCAGTGTCGTATATGCCCCCAGCCTCAGCCTCCCCAGTGACGTGACGTATATGCCCCCAGCCTCAGCCTCCCCAGTGACGTATATGCACCCAGCCTCAGCCTCCCCAGTGAAGTATTTGCCCCAGCCTCTACCTCTCTAGTGATGTATATGCCCCCAGCCTCAGCCTCCCCAGTGATGTATATGCCCCCAGCCTCAGCCTCCCCAGTGATGTATATGCCCCAGCCTCAGCCTCCTCAGTGACGAATATGCCCCCAGCATGTCCTGTTCATCTGATGACGTGACCACTGCTAATTTACCGGTGTCATGAAACGTACGTTGGGGTGAGACTGGGGGCTCTCCCCTCTTGTGTCCTGGTGCTGTGTGGTATGGCCTGTGGCAATATGGGTAACTGTTTATTGCACATACTGTGACTGTTTTCTGATCCAATGAGCCTATTTTGCATAACCTGTGCAGACTGGATCTCTATTTGTGATAGCACTTTCCAAAACTGTGGGTACTAGTGTAGTATGGAGGTCTGATTCTGGACCCCTATTATCCTCCAATTGATTGTATGCATTTTACTTATATGAGACACTGCATTTGTTGTAATCTGTTGTAACTTGTGTGCTCTGAAGATTTTTTATGATTTTATGTCCTTCATGTTCTTTTGATGTTTTCTGTACCCTGCTTTACCACTGCACCTAGCACTGCACCTAGCACTGCACCTAGCTCTTGTTTTTGTGCCATAAAAAAGGATAAATTAAAATCTGTAGATTTATTGCGACACACAGGCCCAGGGATCTGTACCTTCACCATTATACCCCTGTACAGGAAAAGAGACTGGCCGCAGGCCCAGGGATCTCTACCTTCACCATTATACCCATTATACCCCTGTACAGGGATAGAGACTGGCTGCAGGCCCAGAGATCTCTACCTTCACCATTATACCCCTGTACAGGGATAGAGACTGGCCGCAGGCCCAGGGATCTCTACCATCACCATTATACCCATTGTACCCCTGTACAGGGATAGAGACTGGCCACAGGGCCAGGGATCTCCACCTTCACCTTTATACCCCTGTACAGTGATAGAGACCGGCCGCAGGCCAGGGATTCCACCTTCACCATTACCTGACAGGATAGAGACTTGCGCAGGCCCAGGGTTGTATCTACAGAGTGGGAGGAGGAGCTGATGCTGAGTGGTTGATTTATCCCTATCTAAATTCAATATAGCAAAAGAGAGCAAGAGTATTTATCTGCCCTGAATAAAATGGAGGCAACACAGGTGTAAAATATGATGAGACCAATCACCACTGACTAATTCATGGAGGGGCTCAGTATTAATATTGCACATGGAATCTCTGGTCACATATATGTAGGCTTACAGCCTATTAATGATACCCATACTATTAGAACAGGATGCTGCCCAGCATTATCAGTACCCCCCCCCATTGGGACAGGTGCCCTAGATAACAGGGCTAATATAGATGAAAAATGTAGAAAGACAGTAACCAAACCAGTATAAAAAGATAAATTCCTTTATTGAAATAATCACATGGATGTTAAAAGCATCTTGTCAGGCAAAGACCGAAAGCAAGAATAGCATGCAAAACTTTATATGATAGGTATGAGGTATTGGTCGATATTTTGGCCAAAATATGCAAGAGTTCAAGTATATATATGACAAATTTATTTGCCATTGCTCGATGTTTTGGCCAAAATACACAAAGCTCGCAACCCGCGTCAAGGGTCCTCATAGTCTTGCGAGTTTCCTATCCTAAAATTAAAAGCAAAGGTCACAGCAGAAAAAGGAGTTAAATTTCCTCCAAAGTTTATAGAAAAAAAGGACAAGCTGTGACTTTGTTTTTAATTTCTCCCCATTTAACTAAAGCATTTTCCCCTTTGTAATTTAGTCTAAGGCTGTCGGCTCAAACAATCTTCCTGGGGCAGACATGCTGATACCAGAGAAGCGCTGGCCGACAACCTTAAACCTCAATACAGGGACAGTTTTAAGGCTGAAAGACACAAACAAGTCAAACAAGTTCAACCTAAAAACAAAAGTGTTGATCCAGAGGAAGGCAAAACCCCCTATGGGCCCCCAAATGGTCCATTTTAGGGGGAAAATTCCTTCCCGACTCCACTTAATGGCAATCAGACTAGTTCCCTGGATCAACGTCCCAGGTATGAGGTCTTCCTCTACAATTCAAGAACACAAATAGCAAAATCATTAGGCGCCTTCCCTCTTAATTTTGCTTTGTCCTTGTGTTCAGAATGTAGAGGCAGACCTCATACACAATACACTCCTGAGGGCATCACAGGCGTCTCATGACACTCCTGAGAGTATCTTGTTCCTTGTAGAGTGCAGCCTGACAAATGGCTGTGCAGCTGCCAGGTCGGGGTTTTATACCCGCTGACCACTGTGTCGTCACAAAGCGATGACCTAGTCAAGTGGGCGGGGCTCCTTTATTTAGTCATCGGCTGAACTTTATATTCTACGTCTCAAACTTTTTTCACTTCTGTTCTGGGCTGTGGTCGGCTGATGTCATCCACCTGTGATGTCATCACAACAACAGACACGAACATTCCATCTCATCTTCATCTGAACCAGCAATGAAAACAACAAGAGCTTCAGGTTTCAGACTTAGTTTAATAAAATACTATAAATCAGTTGAAACAAATACATAATAGTGTGTGATGCCTTTCTTGAAAATTATAATATTACCAGTTATACATACTAGATTCTTTGATAGGGCGTTGATCCAGGGAACTAGTCTGATTGCCATATCTGGAGTCAGGAAGGAATTTTTTCCCCCAATGTGGAGCTTAGTGTTGCCACATGGGTTTTCTGCCTTCCTCTGGATCAACATGTTAGGCTATGGGTTGAACTAGATGGAGTAAAGTCTTCCTTCAACCTTAAAAACTATGTTTATTATAGTTACTATGAAATGCAATGTATGCGGTACCTAGGTTTGGAAGCGCACAAACATATAGGAAAATTAAAACAATTTTATTCATATTCAAAATAGAACAAATAAACACAAAAAAATAGGAGAAATAGGTGAATTAAAAGCAAAGATGGTACAATACTGGTGAAAATACTTGACTACACATACAGCACATGGATGTAATGTGTATAATAAATACACTCAAAAGGTACCAAGATAAGGTAAATGTTGGGAGAATTAATGTTATTAAAATGGATATTCTACCCCGACTCCTGTATATGTTTCAAACAGTTCCTATTCCCCCAGACAGAAGGTTTTTCGCTAAATTACAATCTCTTATTATTAAATTTACATGGAACGGGAAGAAACGTAGGTTGGGGACTAAAATCCTTTCGCTACCTAGATCTAGAGGAGGGGTCGGGTTACCTAACATTCATAGATACTTTTTAGCTTCTTCTCTCGTTAGAGCCCTAGATTGGCACTACTGCGCGTCCTCAAAGAGATGGGTGGAGGTGGAGCAGGATGGTCTGGGGGTCCCATTAAGACATCTACTTTGGAGTCCTCCTGGAAGTATAAAAGAACTACTTCCCCTCTCCGACATGTCCAGGACCACTCTACAAGTATGGCACTCAGTAACAAAACCACTTTGTGCAGCTGGCAAATTCAGTCCACTCACCCCCATCTTTTCTAGCCCTGCTTTTCCACCTGGGTTTGGAAGGCAAAGATTTCTGCGCTGGCAGAGTGTGAACGATACTCGATTGGGGCAGACCCTATCCAATGGGGATTTGCCCTCGATGAGAGAGATTCAATCTACTGATCCTACTAGTCCTCTTGGATGGTTGGAATACCTCCAATATAAATCATCTCTATTTCCGTCCGGCCGTTTGTGCAGGGTGAGATTGATACCAAACATACTAGAGAGATTGTTTCAACAAGATGCCCCCCGAGACGCAAAATCTCGGCCTTATACCTGGCCATAGGATCCCTTCGAGATCAGGACACCTTACACTTCCAGCGGGCCTGGGAGAGGGAATTAAACAGGACCATTACAGACAGTGATTGGCAGAAAAGCTTTTTATTTACACACAAATTGGCCAGCGCTTGTGTTGCACAAGAAAGGAGCTATAAACTGCTCACCAGATGGCATTTATGTCCTGTTGCCGTACACCGCACGTTCCCTGAAACTTCAGACTGTTGTTGGCGTTGTGGGAAGGCGCCAGGGACAATGCTCCACATTTGGTGGAGTTGCGGCGAGATCCAGCGGTTCTGGTCTGGGGTGTTCAGCATGTACACACAAATTACAGGTAAAAGGATTAAATGTTGTCCTGAAGTAGCTTTACTGTCCATTATTCCAGGTCCTATTGGACTTAATAAGAGGGATATCCTTCTTTCTGTGTCTCAGCCGCCCGCGCTCTAATTCCGAGATTCTGGAGAACTCCTCAGGTACCTACCCTGCTTGACTGGTTCAAAGAGATGATGGATCTGTTCTGGATGGAGGAGCTGGCGGCTGACGCTTCAGGTTCTCCTGACAAATTTTCGGTGATCTGGACTGAATGGATCCTCTTCCAAGACTCAAGTGAATTTGGGAGAACTTTCACTGAGGTAGAGTCAGTGGTGCGATAAATGGTCGGCACCATATGCCCTATCCCATAGTCCCCTCCACTTTTTAGACCTACTCTCTTCTTACTTTGACCCCGAATAACTTAATTCTGTCCTTACTTTCCCCTCTAATATCTCTATCTAATTTTCCTTCCTTTTCTTTATGTATACTCTGTTATTCAATAGTCTCAGTTTTGAGTATTAGTTTTTTCCAGTTTGTTCTTTTAAGCAAACCCAGTACAACTGACGGGAGCAATGAACCTGTTTTCTTGGAAAACCTCGCTAAAGGAGAACATACTCCAGATGAACCGGATTTTGTCGGTCCTACGAGGCCTAATTCTCACTGGTACACTAAAAGCAGTACAGATTTAATAAGTATTACTCTTATAGATACCAGTTTGTTCCAACTGACATAGGGGAGTTTGCTACTATAATATACCTAAAGGGACAATTAATCCCCTTCTATACGGTAATCTCCTTGTCTAAAACAGAGGTCCATTAACGCCTATCTGTGGTATATGAACATGGGAACAGATCACCTTACATCTAGAGAAGATACATAAATCTGGGAATGTATACCGAATAATACTTTGTATTGAGGTTTTTAATGTGAATTTCTTAGCTGTACGTTCGGACTTTTACTTATTTGTATAACTTGTAATGTCTTGTTTGAATTAATAAAAAGAGATTTAACCAAAAGATAAGGTAAATGTTGGGCCCAAAAATATGATCAAATAATACCATACCTAAAATTAATACTCCAAATAAATAGATATTTGAATGATGTGGCGGTGTGCCATGACATGTAGGGCATATATAATATTATATATATATATATATATATATATTGAGTGTGGCCACTATGCATGGGCAACGCAGGGCTCTACAGCTAATAAGTACATAAAGGGCAAAGCAGTGCTATATATGTCAAAGGTATAAACTACATTATATATAATTTTTTTTTGAGCAGCATACTGTATATAAATATATATACATATATAAAGGGAGCACTTCAACATTACATTGTTAAATGTCCCCTTTATCTTTTTGAGCAGTGTGTATATATATATATATATATATATATTGTGGCCACTATGTATTTATTTTTGGAAATTAAAGATACCAGACGTATGAGGCGAGTTGTGTGAGGTGATTTGTGCACATCTGTGTCTGTGTGGTGTGTGTGTCCCTGGGGTGTGTGTCCTTTTGGGGGGGAGGGGTGTCCCTGTGGTGTGTGTCCTTGTGGGGGGAGGGGTGTCTCTGTGGTGTGTGTCCATCCGTATGGGGTCTGTGTGTTCCTGTGGGGTGTGTGTGTGTGTGTGTGTCTCTGTGTCCCTGTGGGGTGTGTATGTCCCTGTGGGGTGAGTGCATGTGTCCCTATAGGGTGCGTATGTGTCTGTGTGGTGTGTTTCTCTTTGTGGTGTGTATGTTTGTGTTCGGGTGCGTGGTGAGTATCCAATGTTGGAGCTCCACCTTAGCTGTTACTCTTTGTGTGTGTGTGGTGTGTATACATGTCCCCGTGCGTGGTGAATATCTCATGTCAGGGCCTCATCTTAGTGACTATATGCTGGTATATGCTGTTAGTCTTTGGCGCTGTCATTAAGCCCCTCTCATTCACAACTGTCAACTGGTAACTGTCACTTTCTCTCCATTATATAGATATGGGCAAAATTGTTTGGTGAATTGGAACGTGCGGGGTTAAAATTTCACCTCACAACATAGCACATAGCCTATGACGCTTCCGGGGTCCAGACGTGTGACTGTGCAAAATTTTGTG
The DNA here is from genome assembly GCA_033576535.1 of Allobates femoralis. NCBI lineage: Eukaryota > Metazoa > Chordata > Amphibia > Anura > Aromobatidae > Allobates > Allobates femoralis. The sequence continues at coordinate 264,195,533 of JARQOC010000003.1, forward strand.
GCTATAGTTGCGACGGTGCAGATACCAATCCCGGATATACACACATACATACACACATTCAGCTTTATATATTAGATAAAGGGAAAACTTCAACATTACATTATGTTGTTAAATGTTCCCTTCATCATTTTGAGCAGTGTGTGTGTATATATATATATATATATATATATATATATATAGTGTGGCCACTATGCATGGGCAACTCTGGACTCTACAGTTAATAGGTACATAAAGGGCAAAGCAGTGCAATATATGTTAAAGATATAAACTACATTGTATGTATATATATATATACCGTATTTATCGCATTATAAGACGCACTTTTGTTCTGGGGGAAAGTTGGGGGATGCGTCTTATAATGTGAATATACAGATTATGTACTGCGTGGCTCGGGGGAGGTGGGGGCAGCTCTGGAGCGGTTCTAGGGGCTGGGTCGGGCTGGTGGAGGCTGGTGGAGGGAGCGGGAGATCTCCTGCTCCCGCTCATATAATATGCATAGCCGCTCTCCATCACCATGGTGCTGAAACCGCACAGTGGTGATGGGCTGGGGGAGCGGCGCATATTATATGGTCCTGCGCCCCCCTGTGATGGCACATGCTCCCCCCCTATGTTAGATATGGCCCCCATGCTGCTGCCATAGTAAAATAATAAACTCTATACTTACCTCCTGGCTCCTCCTCAAGCGCTGATCTCCGATGTCTCTTCGGTCTCACGGCTGCTGCTGTGATCGCACGCACAGATGATGTCACTCTGCCGATCACATGACCGCACAGAACCATGAAGTGGAGGAGCTCTGCAGCATCATATCTGCCCGATCACAGCAGCACGAGGGAGACCGGGAGATCAGCGCTGCAGGAGGGAAGAATAGAGCAGCATGGGGGCCACATCTAACACAGGGGGCATGTGCCACACATAGGGGATGTGTGCCATGCATAGGTGATGTCGGTCACGCATAGGGGATGTGTGCCATGCATAGGGGATGTGTGCCATGCATAGGGGCTTGTGCCATGCATAGGTGACTTGTGCCATGCATAGGGGACGTGTGCCATGCATAGGGGACATATGCCATGCATAGGGGACGTGTGCCATGCATAGGGGACGTGTACCATGCATAGGGCAAGCATGGTGGCTCAAGTGGTTAGCACTGTAGCCTTTGCAGCGCTGGGGTCTTGAAGTCCTGGGTTCAATTCCCACCAAGGACACTAAGGACAACATCTGCAAGGAGTTTCTATGTTCTCCCTGTGTTTGCGTGGGTTTCCTCCGGGCACTCCGGTTTCCTCCCACATTGTAAAGACATACTGATAGGATGTTCAGATTGTGAGCTCCAAGAGAGACAGCATTACTCATGTATGTAAAGTGCTATGGAATTAATAGCGCTATATAAATGAATAAATTATTAAATTATTATTATAGGGAACTTGTGCCATGCATAGGTGACATGTGCCATGCATAGGTGACTTGTGCCATGCATAGGGGACTTGTGCCATGCATAGGGGACATGTGCCATGCATACGGGACGTGTGCATGCATACGGGACGTGTGCCATGCATACGGGACGTGTGCCATGCATAGGTGTCTTGTGTTATGCATAGGGGACTTGTGCCATGCATGGGGGTCGTGTGCCATGCAGTAGGGGACATATACTCTATATGATTTGTTAGACGGACACTGACATTATAAGATGGACCACATTTAACATAAAAAATTATTTTTTTTCTCTTTTCCAGTATATATACATTTTTTTTTAGCAGCATATATAAATAAATATATATATAAAGGGAACACTTCAACATTCATTGTGTTGTTAAATCTTCCCTTTATCTTTCTGAGCAGTGTGTGTGTGTATATACTCGTGTATAAGCCGAGTTTTTCAGCCCAAAAATTGGGCTGAAAAGTTTCCCCCCTCGGCTTATACACGAGTCACTCGGTATGCTGTGGGGGGGATGCTGCACCGGTGGCTGGAGGAGGCAGGAGGGGCCGCGGTGACCGCAGGTGGTCACGTGGGGCCGCCTCATTAGTGCAATGAATATGCACGGCATCCCCCCGTCCATCAGCGGCGGGGGGATGCCGTGCATATTGCACTACACAGGCCCCCACCAGTAACACACAGCCCCCCCTCCTTAGTATGTCCCCCCCTCCTTAGTATGTCCCCCCCCAGGCTGCGGCACCTGTTAAAATAACAAACTTTCATACATCACCACTCCAGCGCAGCTCCTCCGCTCCTCCGATCCCGGCTTCTTCTTCTTTTTGCTTCCGGTGTCATGTGACCGAGTGCAGGAGATGACGTCATTTCCTGCGCGCGGTCACAGAAGCCGGCACAAGAAGGAAGAAGAAGCCGGGACCGGAGGAGCGGAGGAGCTGCGCCGGAGAGGTGATGTATGAAAGTTTGTTATTTTAACAGGTGCCGCGGCCTGGGGGGGGACATACTAAGGAGGGGGGGCTGTGTGTTACTGGTGGGAGTCAGTATACCACCACTGGGGGACCTGTATACTACCATTGGGGCTGTATATACCTCTGGGGCTGCTGTATACTACCACTGGGGCTGTATATACCTCTGGGGCTGCTGGATACTACCACTGGGGCTGTATATACCTCTGGGGCTGCTGTATACTACCTCTGGGGCTGCTGTATACTACCTCTGGGGCTGCTGTATACTACCTCTGGGGCTGCTGTATACTACCACTGGGGCTGCTGTATACTACCTCTGGGGCTGCTGTATACTACCTCTGGGGATGCTGTTTACTACCACTGGGGCTGCTGTATATACCTCTGGGGCTGCTTCTGTATACTACCACTGGGGCTGCTGCTGTATACTACCACTGGGGCTGCTGTATATACCTCTGGGGCTGCTGTATACCACACTGCTGGGGGCTGTATACCTGTGCTGGGGTCCACCCTCGGCTTATACACGAGTCAATAGGTTTTCCCAGGTTTTGGGGGCAAAAGTAGGGGGGGTCGGCTTATACACGGGTCGGCTTATACACGAGTATATACGGTAGTTTCACCCCGCTAGCAATAAAAGCGTCAGCAGTTCTTTCTACTCTTGTCTACCATCAGTTTCTTCTTCCTCTTCTCACCATAGATTTCTATAGGAAGAAGGTTTGGCTCCTTCTTGAATACAGATTTATTCAGTTTCTGAGAGTGAATCATGAGTGCTGGAGAGAAGTGACATAAATGGGAGAAAAAGCATTTTCTCTAATAAGATATACTATAAAGTAATTTTTTATCATTGTGTGTCCCATTTTGTACAGTGCCTTGAAAAAGTGTTCATATCCTATAAACTTATGTACTTTTTTCCATATTAAACCGAGAAACTTAAAAGTATTTTATTGGGATTTTATGTGATATACATAACAAGTATTTGTGAAGTGTAAAGGAAATTATACATGGTTTTCTAAATATTTCAAAAATATATAACAGAAAATTATGATGTGCTTTTGTATCTATTAAATTCATATATTGAACAATGCCCTGTAATCTGACCCTGTTTTATATTTCTTCTCCACAACTTTGTCTCTGACCTGCCTGGTGTGCCCCTTGGTTTTTCTGTGCTGTTTGATCCTAAAGGCCACTTTACACGTCACGATATCGCAACGCAACTACGATAAAAAGTCACGTGGTATGGACGTTGCAGTCGATATCGTTTGTGCGTTGTGTCGTGTAAATGAGCAACGCAACTCAAAAACGATGCAACTACGATACTTGTTTTGAATTGTGCATGCTCTTCAACTGTGCAATATTGGCTTAGCGATCTGCCAGGATCATGCTGTGTGACAGCGCAACTACGATTTGGAGCGCAACTTCCCCTATTCACTCCAATGTTAATTGGTTCGTTCCCTGAGTTGCTCATACACAGTGTGGCAAAGGGGCGTACGACATCGTAGTTGCGTTGCCTGCCGATATCTCCCTGTGTAACATCTCCTATGCGATTTTGGACAAGTGCCAAAAACGTGCGCACTCCCTGAAGTTGTATGCAATATCGGAACGATATTCGACGTGTAAAGCGGCCTTTAGTGTTCTCAAACAAACCTCTGAGGTCTAACAGATCAACTGTAGTTATACTGAGATTAATTTACACATGGGTGGACTCAATTTATTAATTAGGTGACTTCTGGAGTCAATTGGTCACCTGGATGTTATTTAGGTATATCGGAGTACTGAATATAAATGTATATCACAATTTTCAGATTTAGATTCTTAAAATAAAAAAAAACATCTATAATTTCCTTTGTAATTCACAAATGCTTAGTGTTGGTATATCACATGATATACCAATAAAATACATGTAAATTTGTGGATATCACATGAAAAAATTTGGAAAAGTTAATGATTGCATTAATACTTTTTCAAGGCACTGTACGTGAAAAAAGAATTTAAAGTGTAATTACTATTGAAATATGCAAATTTGCACTTCACTAAGGAGTGGAGAAACTCCAGTGCCACATTTAAGCAGCTCCTCAAAGTTCATAATCGCTTTCCAACAAGCGAGGGGCAGTTACCCCGAAACGCAGCGTCTGTAGTTTGGGGATCTGATCTGGCACAAATCCCTTAGTCATATTAAAAGCTTGTTGGAAAGCGATTATAACTTTGAGGAGCTGCTTAAATGTGGCACTGGAGTTTCTCCAATTCCTTAATGAAGTGTAAATTTGCATATATCTGAGAGGAGGGAAGTGGTACAATCTCCTCACCTACTTAGCTGTCTCCATAAAGTTGATAGCAAGTTCCCAGACTATTGAAATAAGGCTATTTTTAAGGATCTGCATATCGAGAGTATATCCTGATGTAGAGTTTAACCCAATTGGGAGGCTGCAACATATCTCACTGTATAGACATTTAATAAAATATGTAGCCATAGGTTCCTATTGTAAAAAAAAAATGTATAACACATGGTATACAGTCTTAGGCTGCTTTCACATTAGTGGTTTTGCGCTCATCGCGGCAGTTGTGGTGAAAAAACGCAGCTGCCATGATTACGCATAACGGCTGCACTTGCGGTTTACTTGCGGCAAGCCCCATACAATGTATATGCAGGCTCGCGGCAGGTGCGGCAAGTGCGGTATCGGCACTTGCAGCAAGTTCGGCAGCGAAAAAAAACGCGTCTGACCGTGTTTTTTTCACGGCCGCACCTGCCGCAAGTGACGATACCGCACTTGCTGCACCTGCCGCGAGCCTGCATATACATTGTAGGGGCTTGCCGCAAGTAAACCGCAAGTGCAGCCGTTATGCGGTAATCGCGGCAGTTCGTTTTTTTCACCGCAACTGCCTCGATCAGCGCAAAACCGCTGATGTGAAAGCAGCCTTAACTGTACATTTTTGTATGGAAGAATGTAGTCAACAAAAAAAAGTTGTATATTAGCCAGTCCAATGAAACCGAAAAATACTCTCTTTTGGCCTTCATTGGGTTACTTTAGCTCTGTGGATGGGTTTTGGCATGTACAATAGTATGAACATGGATATATGTGTTATTTTACTAAAACAAATCATCTGATGGAATTGCTTTTTTGCAGGATTTTTTAAGCTTTAAACTGTTCCTGCTCATCAATCCACAGTAGATATCGACTTTCCTATACCAGATTAAAAAGAAACACATTTACCATTTCTTTTGCTAATGAAATTTCTTCTCCTCCCATCCATCCTAGCAACATAACAATTTTTATAATTGAGCTGTAGCATAGATTGCTGGTCTGCACATCTGGGAACAAGTTTCAGTACAAATGTGGTGTTTTGAGTTACTTGCAAAAAATGTTGAAATTACATTACTGTGAATTCTTAAATTATGCAATGATGACATTTGGAGTAACAATCCGATCTGTTAGCATTTTAAAAGCGAAATTAAGCCAAGAAATGTGGCATTATTGCTGAAAGAAATGGATTTGAGTCATAAATCCCAGTGCTGCAGGGTGTGCCTTTGTAAATTATAAAAATGTTCACAAAAGGTGATTGCCTGACATATTCTAGTCATTAATAATCCATACACTGGTGTATAATTCTGCTCTAGGTAACACAATGTAACTGCAATCTAATGAAAACTCTCTTCAGCATAATATGGAAAATTCTCCTTCCTACCATACTAATCAGAGAGGATGAAGTGTTTCTTTTCAGAATGGAATATTTTATGACATTTCGGCATATCCTGTACATATAAATGAATGTAAAAAATAGCAATTACGACTATAAGCAATCCTCTGTGAACAACTTGTATATCTGCGATATATAGTTGGGGTCAGGGCCGGACTGGGACTACAATTCTCTATGTCATTTGAAAGCACATAGGTCCATACTGCTTCCCCCTTCGCAAGCAAGTTGGTCTCTATTGCAAATATTATCCTCAAGATTTACTCTAAGATTGGAAATATACAGCGAAAGTAAGATCAAATAATGCTGTTACACCATGACTGCATAATACCACCATATAGTGAATGAATAATGCCATCACACTTATCATTACATTGGTTGTACAGCCTTGACAATTTGTAATGTAGTCTGCTGATTTTTAATGGTGTGTAATGTTCACACCATTAGGATTTGGGTTTTATTGCTGATTTCAGTAGTTGTCATGTGATTGATTTGCATACTTCGCTCAATGTTCTATTCTAGTCTGAGCGTGATTGCAACAATACAAACTGAATACTCACATTCACATGATAACTGCTGATACCGGCAAGAGGAGCCAAACCCTGATGGCCGCTTTACACGCGGCAACAGGAAGATAGAAAACGGCAGGTGTCGGAGACAATTGTGCCTTTTACCTTCAAAACACCTTGCAGATACCTGAATTACACGCAGCCACTTCTAGGTGTTTTGAAGGTAAAAGGTACAATTGTCTCCGACACCTGCCGTTTTCTATCTTCCTGTTGCCGCGTGTAAAGTGGCCATTATGGATTGTTTATTAATACTGTTAGGATTCGGCAAGCTGCAGTGGTTACCAACAATTTACTCAGGGATATACAACCCATTTAACAAACATAACTGTATGAAGACCAATATTAGCGGCAATATAGCAATATAAGAGGCAAATAATACTACCAGTCTATAATCACATTACCAGCATGTACTGTATTTATACGTACATCTGCATAGTGTACAGGTTCTCACCTGTGACCTTCTCAATGATTATAGTAATTTTCTCTTTTCTTTTCCATTTTGCCCAGACCACGATGATCACTTGTTTTCATCCATAACTACTCCTGCAAAATGAAACACACTAACATTTTTGACACTGAAATTCTAGCATACTCCTCACATTCTCCACCTTTGTACAAACCATATAGTGCTATAACCAGTGCCATAGACAGTAAAAATTACTCTCCATTTGTACCCACAAAATAACAAAATAACAGTACCCCTTCTGTGTTTCTACGCAGTAATTTTGTTCCTTCTGTCCATCTTTATGGTAATAACTAGCTGGGAGCCCGATGCACATGCATCGGGATTCTAGTACGTCGAGTCTCTGACTCGCAATGGCCGCTGCGCGGGCATTGCGAGTCGACTTAGAAGTGCTCGCAATGGGCGCTTGGCGCCCAATGCTTCGAGCGTATCCACATGACCACGCCGACTCGCATTGCGAGTCGACTCAGAACTGCTCGCAATGGCCGCTTCGCGGCCAATGCTTCGAGCGTATCCACATGACCACGCCGACTCGCATTGCGAGTCGACTCAGAAGGGGCAAAAAAACCATTTGCAATTATATAATAGATGCCCCTCCTTAAAGGTATACAGCATCATATAGAAATAATGACAACTATGCTGCCTTATAATAATAATATCCCTTGCACCTCCTTTAATAATAATGATCCTGTACCCAGTGGCGTAGCAACTGTTTGTGGCGCCCGGGGCGGTCGAAAAATTTGCCGCCCCTTTGGTTGTTGATAATCCGGAAGTATACATAGTATACACTGTCTGCCCCTATATACAAGAATATAACTACTATACTAAAACACAAAGAGAAGGGGTGCAATTGGGTGGTAAGTATTGGGCCAAATGGCCACTCACCTATTGATGTTGTCACTGTGCACCGCCACCTCTGCACAACCCCAGTGTATGGTAACTAGCAGGACTCAAGGAGGGCCCGGGGCCGGAGCAATTTTTCGCCGCTGTACTGTGGAGTTCAGAGTGTAATATAAATGCAAAAACCCTTTATTCTTAATATTATGTCACAATACCTGGATCTGAGGATCTTCTATTTCGAGGTCAGGGGCTCTCTGATGCCATGTTGCTGTCTGCCTCGCTGTCGTCCTCTTTTGACACTGCAGTGCGGTGGACAAGAGAGCATTAACTGGTTAATAACGAGAAGTATGGAGTGTGTACTAACTGAGCCATACACCCTCCCCATACCATGTCCCGCAGACATTGTAGGATTACTACGGTATATGGATTTTAGTATTAGGGTACGGACACACTGGCGTGAAACTCTCATGAGTTTAATGTGTGATTTTCTCGCACTGCAATCAATCTCTGAGAGCACAATAACGAGTGTCGGACGCTTTTTTCTCATCCAGATTCAGGATGAGAAAAAAGTTGCAACATGCTGTGACAGTATGCGATTCCCGCGCGAGGACTCACCAATGCAAGTCTATGTGTCTGACAAAATCACAGACCGCACACAGACCATCCGAGAGGCATCTGTTTTTTTCATAGATACATTCTCATTCTGTAGCTGAGAACACTAAAATGTTCCTGTAAATGATTATACACTAATAGCTGCTGAGAAAAAAAACGCATTGCACACAGATGTGATCTGAGAAAAATGTCGGACACTCGCACAGCAGTTGCCAAACGGACCAAAAAACGGATGTAACTCGTCCGACTCTCCTGGATGAGAAACAGACTGATTTTAAGGCGGCGGGAGACAGTGTACCACCGTGTCCTCAGCTTCGTGCTGTACACAGTGTACCACCACGTCCCCAGCTCCGTGCTGTACACAGTGTACCACCACGTCCCCAGCTCCGTGCTGTACACAGTGTACCACCACGTCCCCAGCTCCGTGCTATGCACAGACAATATACGGTACACTGTCTGTGCACAGCACGAAGATGAAGACATGGTGGTACACTGTGTACAGCATGGAGCTGGGGACATGGTGCTACACTGTGCACAGCACGGAGCTGGAGATATTGTGGTACACTGTCTGTGCACAGCACGGAGCTGAGGACATCCCAGAAGAGGCACAATAACCACAGACAGGAGGTGGGAGAACATTGAGCCCGCCCAGGAGAACTACAACTCCCAGCATCCAACACACTGCCCAGAAACCATACAGTGATGCCAGAACTGGCAGGAGAACTACAATTTCCAGTATGCCACACCCTGCCAAAACAGGAAGGTGGAGGCTGCCGCATAGAGGTAGAGACACCTGGTACAGCTGCCATTATCACCACACACAGCCCCACTCCTCCTGCGCACCAGTCGTCCTCTCCTCTGTCCCTCCTGCACCCCCGTCCTCCTGCAGCCCCGTCCTCCTGCAGCCCCATCCTCCTCTCCTCTGTCCTCCTGCACCCCGTCCTCCTCTCCCCTGTCCTCCTGCACCCCCGTCCTCCTCTCCCCTGTCCTCCTGCACCCCCGTCCTCCTCTGTCCTCCTGCACCCCGTCCTCCTCTGTCCTCCTGCACCCCCGTCCTCCTCTCCCCTGTCCTCCTGCACCCCCGTCCTCCTCTCCCCTGTTCTCCTGCACCCCCGTCCTCCTCTGTCCTCCTGCACCCTGTCCTCCTCTGTCCTCCTGCACCCCCGTCCTCTGTCCTCCTGCACACCTGTCCTCCTCTCCTCTGTCCTCCTGCACCCCTGTCCTCCTGCACCCCTGTCCTCCTCTGTCCTCCTGCACCCCCGTCCTCCTCTCCCCTGTCCTCCTGCACCCCCGTCCCCCTCTCCCCTGTTCTCCTGCACCCCCGTCCTCCTGCACCCCCGTCCTCCTCTGTCCTCCTGCACCCCCGTCCTCTTCTCCTTTGTCCTCCTGCAGCCCCGTCCTCCTCTCCCCTGTCCTCCTGCACCCCCGTCCTCCTCTCCCCTGTCCTCCTGCACCCCCATCCTCCTCTGTCCTCCTGCACCCCGTCCTCCTCTGTCCTCCTGCACCCCCGTCCTCCTCTGTCCTCCTGCACACCCGTCCTCCTCTGTCCTGCTGCACACCCGTCCTCCTCTCCTCTGTCCTCCTGCACCCCTATCCTCTGTCCTCCTCTCCTCTGTCCTGCTGCACCCCTGTCCTCCTCTCCTCAGTCCTCCTGCACCCCTGTCCTCCTCTGTCCTCCTGCACCCCGTCCTCCTCTCCCTGTCCTCCTGCACCCCCGTCCTCCTCTCCCCTGTTCTCCTGCACCCCCGTCCTCCTGCACACCCGTCCTCCTCTGTCCTCCTGCACCCCCGTCCTCTTCTCCTTTGTCCTCCTGCAGCCCCGTCCTCCTCTCCCCTGTCCTCCTGCACCCCCGTCCTCCTCTCCCCTGTCCTCCTGCACCCCCATCCTCCTCTGTCCTCCTGCACCCCCGTCCTCCTCTCCTCTGTCCTCCTGCACCCCTGTCCTCCTCTGTCCTCCTGCACCCCCGTCCTCCTCTCCCCTGTCCTCCTGCACCCCCGTCCTCCTCTCCCCTGTTCTCCTGCACCCCCGTCCTCCTGCACCCCCGTCCTCCTCTGTCCTCCTGCACCCCCGTCCTCTTCTCCTTTGTCCTCCTGCAGCCCCGTCCTCCTCTCCCCTGTCCTCCTGCACCCCCGTCCTCCTCTCCCCTGTCCTCCTGCACCCCCATCCTCCTCTGTCCTCCTGCACCCCGTCCTCCTCTGTCCTCCTGCACACCCGTCCTACTCTGTCCTGCTGCACACCCGTCCTCCTCTCCTCTGTCCTCCTGCACCCCTATCCTCTGTCCTCCTCTCCTCTGTCCTGCTGCACCCCCATCCTCCTCTCCTCTGTCCTCCTGCACCCCTGTCCTCCTCTGTCCTCCTGCACCCCCGTCCTCCTCTCCCCTGTCCTCCTGCACCCCCGTCCTCCTCTCCCCCGTCCTCCTGCACACCCGTCCTTCTCTCCTCTGTCCTCCTGCACCCCCGTCCTCCTCTCCCCTGTTCTCCTGCACCCCCGTCCTCCTGCACACCCGTCCTCCTCTGTCCTCCTGCACCCCGTCCTCTTCTCCTTTGTCCTCCTGCAGCCCCGTCCTCCTCTCCCCTGTCCTCCTGCACCCCCATCCTCCTCTCCTCTGTCCTCCTGCACCCCTGTCCTCCTCTGTCCTCCTGCACCCCCGTCCTCCTCTCCCCTGTCCTCCTGCACCCCCGTCCTCCTCTCCCCTGTTCTCCTGCACCCCCGTCCTCCTGCACACCCGTCCTCCTCTCCTCTGTCCTGCTGCACACCCGTCCTCCTCTCCTCTGTCCTGCTGCACACCCGTCCTCCTCTCCTCTGTCCTCCTGCACCCCTATCCTCTGTCCTCCTCTCCTCTGTCCTGCTGCACACCCGTCCTCCTCTCCTCTGTCCCTCCAGCTGCTCGTCTTCTCCTCTGTCCTCCTGTTCCTGTCCTTCTGCCCCCCTTGTCCTCTTCTCTGTCCTCCTGTTCCTGTCACCCTGTCCTCTTCTCCTGTTCCCCTGTCCTCTTCTCTGTCCCCCGTTCCTGTCCTTCTGCCCCCCCTGTCCTCTTCTCCTCTGTCCCTGTCCTTCTACCCCCCTGTCCTCTTCTCCTCTGCCCCCCTGTCCCCTGCACAGTTTCCCTCACCTCTCCGGGTCCATGGGGGCCGGCTGAGTGGAGGAGCCGCCAGCACTGCAGGCGCCTCCACCGCACCAGCACTTGACAGGAAGCAGCAGAGCTCCCAGCAGCTTCCTGTCAGCGCTGGGGGGCCGGGAGCGGGGCGCAATACATGCGGGCGCCACAGGCGCCGCGGCCGGGCGGCAATGCACCCTCCCTCCCCCACAAAGACTCCAGTTTTCATATGGAGTCGGGGGGAGGGAGGTAAAGAAAAAACAAAAAACCGCTCACGCTCCCCTGCGCTGTGAATACAGCCCTGCTGCCGGCTGCCGCCCTTACACAGGTGCCGCCTGGGGCGGACCGCCCCCTCCGCCCCCCCACCCTATGCCACTGCCTGTACCTCCTTATAATAATAAAAATGCCCTCCCTCTTCTTGCAATACCCCTGTGTTTTCCTATAATGATCCCATTGTGCCTCCTTATAATGATGCCCCACAGCCCCTATACATAGTATGATATCCATGTGCAGAACATCTTGTCTTGATCTGCCCTGCAGCACCAACAATGTGACACCTATCCTAAATTTGAAATAAGGTTATCCCAGAAATGGGGAATTTTTGCTCTGACAGTTGTGTCTTGTTCATGTGTAGCAGATATTCTGCAGTTTTCCTTCTAGATTTCCAGGTGGAAAATTCACAACAGAGGGTGAAATGTATAGAATCTACAACAAAATCTGCATGCATGTGGAATAATGACCAAAACCAGAGAAAACCTTGAACAACTCCATTGTGTATAAGGCATATAATGGTAATGTGTAGACTCTAGGCCTTGCACCATAAAAATGACTGATATATATATATATGTATGCAGTGTGTAGCAAGTTGTGTGATATGCTATTTTTTTTAATCTTTTTCAGTTTTTGGGGATAGCATTTCTTGGAGTCGGTCTATGGGCATGGAGTGAAAAGGTAGGCTGAAAATACTAACATGGTGTTTCCTGTATATGAAAAGAAACCTTGACATACTACTATTACAGTTTTCATTAAATAAATCAATTTAGCAAAATCATTGCAGATAAATACCATATACGTTTATACATGTTTGCCATTGGATCACCATAAATAAATCTACAATGGAGATAGATTTACGAATACTTAGCCACAATAAAACTTATCACAGGATGAAAAGGAAACAGTTAAAGAGGTTGTCTTCTACTAGGATGACCCCTTCACGCTCCCCGTGTTGGCCCCATTAAAACAAAAGAGCTTATACTCACCTTTTGTGCCAGTGCAATTCCAGGGATGTTGGTGCTTGTAATCCTGGGTCTCACATGAGGTTGTGACATCACTTGAGTCCCATGCCCATTCACCACCGGATTCTCTCTCCTCGGTTTCAGACATATGAGTAATCAATAGGAAGTGGGAGCTATGACTGACCGCTCACTTCCTGTAAGTTAATTATACCTTTGAAGGTGGTGAGAGAGAAGCCAGCAGTGACTAGGTGCAGGGCTCATGTGACATTACAACCTCATGTGAGCCCTGGGAATGCGAGTGCCGACACCACTGGAAAGGCACCAGCACTGGAGGTGAGTGTAAGCAGTTTTATTTTACTTTGTTCAAACATGGGGTATGAGAATTGGTTGTCTTAGTAGTGGGCAACCCCTTTAAGAGTGGCTGAGCTACATTTTTTTTACCATAACTTTAAAAGAAATGAATAAGAGTTATAGAAATAGTGTAGCACAGTGACCTGTGCTGTTTCCATATCTCTAAAGTTATGGACGTGTGTACCATATTTTCTATGGGAAGTATCCACTGTGGAATATCTGCATGGATAAATCCACAACTAAATCTGCAGTGGCAAATAATGTTATGAATTTATTTGCAGAAATGCTGTATATTTGCTGTACTTTTTATATTTTGAATTACAAAGGTGAAATTCAAAGGTTAGGAGTGCTTTTAAGTTTACATAGCAGATGTTTTCCATGGTTTTATTAGTGATCTATTATAATAAAAACCTAAGGCTACTTCCATCAGGATGTAACGGTATGCTACGTCACATCCTGGCTGAAGTAGCCTCTAGACCCACTGTGGGTGTTCTAATATGGCCACCCGCAAACACACACACACATACATACACACACATATACATACACACCGCACTGTCCGCTATACTTACCACCTGCGTCTTCCCCGCCACCTGGATCCTCAGTCCTCCTTCACGGCGACAGGACTGGATCCAATATGGCGTCCGGGAAGTCTCGCGAGACTTCCCGGACACCATATTGGATCCAGTCTTCCGGGGGCGGCGACATACTTTGTCCAAGATGGCGTCCGGGAAGTCTCACGAGACTTCCCAGATGCCATATTGGATCCAGTCCTGTCACCGTCAAGGAGGACTGAGGATCCAGGTGGCGGGGAAGATGCAGGTGGTAAGTATAGTGGACAGTGCAATGTGTGTGAGTGACACCGCTGACCACCCAGCCACTGCACACCGCTGACCACCCATCCACCGCACACCGCTGACCACCCAGCCACCCACAGCGCTGACCACCCAGCCTCCGCACACCGCTGACCACCCAACCACCGCACAGCGCTCACCACCCAGCCACCGCACACCGCTGACCACCCAGCCACCGCACACCGCTGACCACCCAGCCACCGCACACCGCTGACCACCGAGCCACCGCACAGCGCTGACCACCCGGCCACCGCACAACACTGACCACCCAGCCACCGCACAGCGCTGACCACCGAGCCACCGCACAGCGCTGACCACCAAGCCACCCACAGGGCTGACCACCCAGCCTCCGCACACCGCTGACCACCCAGCCACCGCAAAGCGCTGACCACCCAGGCACCGCACAGCGTTGACCACCCAGCCACCGCACAGCACTGATCACCCAGCCACCGCACTGCGCTGACCACCGAGCCTCCATCCTGTGCTGACCACCGAGCCTCCGTCCTGCCCCGCCAGCTCCATTCTTCCCCCCTACCTCCATCTTGCCCCCCCAGCTCCATCCTGCCCACCAGCCTCCATCCTGCCCCCCCTGGCTCCATCCTGCTCCCCCCCCCGGCTCCATCCTGCCCCCCCCACCTTATTCTGCTCCTCCGGCTCCTTCCTACTCCGCCCACTCCATCCTGCCCCGCTCGCTCCATCCTACCCCGCTCCCTCCATCCTACCCCACTCCCTCCATCCTACCCCGCTCCCTCCATCCTGCCCTGCACCCTCCATCCTGCCCCCCGCTGTTCTTGCCCCCTGCCTCCATTCTGCCCCGCCGCTTCCATCCTGCCCCCCCTCCGCCTCCATCCTGCCTCCCCGCCGCCTCCATCCTCCCTCCCGCCGCCTCCATCCTCACCCCCCCGCCGCCTCCATTCTGCCCCCGACACCATCCTGCCCCCCCCTTCCCCCCGTCACCATCCTGCCCCCACGTCAGTTAGCGGTCATGTGACCGATCAGCTGATCGGATTCCCAGACAACGACAGGTCCTAAAGGCCTGTAGGACCTAGAAGACGGAGGTGTAGCGAGCCGGCGGACAGGTGAGTATCCTCACTGAGGATTTTTTTACTTTTACTGAGGAGGAGCGGGGGGCCGCGGGGAGCGGAGTATCACCATATACCATAGTGCTGCTATACATGTACTGTAATGTACCGCAATACACTATAGTGCTGCTATACATGTGCTGTAATGTACCACCATATACCATAGCGCTGCTATATATATATATATATATATATATATATATATATATATATATAAATGTAGTTCACTCATGTTGACTGAACAAATTCTGTCAGTCACAGTATGTCAACTACATACATATTCTAGAATACCTGATGCGTTAGAATCGGGCCACCATCTAGTCTACTATATAATTGCCGTAGCACGTTTTGTGTCGGACCCCGCACGTCGTGGCTATGTCACACTGTGACGTCACCACGCCGTGCGAGGCATTGCCCGCGTAGCGGGCATTGCGACCGCCGCTGTCATCCCGCCACTCGGCATGAGGGGCCCATTGCCTCCACCCCCTGGGGGGCCCCGTGCTCACCACAGCCGCCTGCCGTGCGCCCGGAGAGGAGGGAGGACGGAACCTCCTGTCCGGCAGCTCTGCCCGCCCCTCCTCTCCTCCTACAGCACACGCACGCCGGTGGCGGTGAGTCCCCCGGCCCTCACATCTGTATGACAGCACCCCCCCCCCTCCAGCCTCCGCTCTCCCCTCCAGCCTCCGTTCCCTCTCCAGCCTCCCTTATGCCCTCCAGCCTCTGCCATCCAGCCTCCGCTCTCCCCTCCAGCCTATCCCCTCCAGCCTCCGCTCTCCCCTCCAGCCTCCGCTCTGCCCTCCAGCCTCTGCTCTCCCCTCCAGCCTCCGCTCTCCCCTCCAGCCTCCGCTCTCCTTTCCAGCCTCCGCTCTCTTTTCCAGCCTCCACTCTCCCCTCCAGCCTCCGCTCTGACCTCCAGCCTCCGCTCTGACCCCCAGCCTCCGCTCTGCCCTCCAGCCTCCGCTCTGACCTCCAGCCTCCGCTCTGACCTCCAGCCTCCGCTCTGACCTCCAGCCTCTGCCCTCCAGCCTCGGCTCTGACCTCCAGCCTCCGCTCTGACCTCCAGCCTCCGCTCTGACCTCCAGCCTCCGCTCTAACCTCCAGCCTCCGCTCTAACCTCCAGCCTCTGCTCTCCCCTCCAGCCTCCGCTCTCCCCTCCAGCCTCCGCTCTCCCCTCCAGCCTCCGCTCTCCCCTCAAGCCTCCGCTCTCCCCTCCAGCCTCCGCTCTCCCCTCCAGCCTCCGCTCTCCCCTCAAGCCTCCGCTCTGCCCTCCAGCCTCCACTCTGCCCTCCAGCCTCTGCTCTGCCCTCCAGCCTCTGCTCTGACCTCCAGCCTCCGCTCTGCCCTCCAGCCTCCGCTCTGACCTCCAGCCTCCGCTCTGACCTCCAGCCTCCGCTCTCCCCTCCAGCCTCCGCTCTCCCCTCCAGCCTCTGCTCTCCCCTCCAGCCTCTGCTCTCCCCTCCAGCCTCCGCTCTCCCCTCCAGCCTCCGCTCTCCCCTCCAGCCTCCGCTCTGCCCTCCAGCCTCTGCTCTGCCCTCCAGCCTCTGCTCTGCCCTCCAGCCTCTGCCCTCTCCTCCAGCCTCCGCACTCCCTTCCAGCCTCCGCTCTGCCCTCCAGCCTCCGCTCTCCCCTCCAGCCTCCGCTCTCCCCTCCAGCCTCCGCTCTCCCCTCCAGCCTCCGCTCTCTCCTCCATCCTCCGCTCTCCTCTCCAGCCTCCGCTCTACCCTCCAGCCTCTACCCTAAAGCCTCTGCCCTCCAGCCTCTCCCCTCCAGCCTTTCCCCTCCAGCCTCTCCTTTCCAGCCTCCAGCCAATCCCCTCCAGCCAATCCCCTCCAGCCTCCGCTCTCCCCTCCAGCCCTCGCTCTCCCCTCCAGCCTCTGCTCTCCTCTCCAGCCTCCGTTCTACCCTCCAGCCTCTGCCCTAAAGCCTCTGCCCTCCAGCCTCTCCCCTCCAGCCTTTCCCCTCCAGCCTCTCCTTTCCAGCCTCCAGCCAATCCCCTCCAGCCTCCAGCCAATCCCCTCCAGCCTCCGCTCTCCCCTCCAGTCTCTGCTCTCACTTCCAGCCTCCGCTCTACCCTCCAGCCTCTGCCCTCTCCTCCAGCCTCCGCACTCCCTTCCAGCCTCCACTCTGCCCTCCAGCCTCTGCTCTGCCCTCCAGCCTCCGCTCTGCCCTCCAGCCTCCGCTCTCCCCTCCAGCCTCCGCTCTCCCCTCCAGCCTCCGCTCTCCCCTCCAGCTTCCGCTCTCCCCTCCAGCCTCCGCTCTCCCCTCCAGCCTCCGCTCTCCCCTCCAGCCTCCGCTCTCCCCTCCAGCCTCCAGCCTCTCCCCTCCAGCCTCTGCCCTCCAGCCTCCACTCTCCCCTCCAGCCTTTCCCCTCCAGCCTCCGCTCTCCCCTCCAGCCTCTGCCCTCCATCCTCTGCCCTCCAGCCTCCGCTCTCCCCTCCAGCCTCTCCCCTCCAGCCTCTCCCCTCCAGCCTCTGCCCTCCAGCCTCTGCCCTCCAGCCTCTCCCCTCCAGCCTCTCCCCTCCAGCCTCCACTCTCCCCTCCAGCCTCCGCTCTGCTCTCCAGCCTCTGCTTTCCCCTCCAGCCTCCGCTCTCCCCTCCAGCCTCCGCTCTCCCCTCCAGCCTCTGCCCTCCAGCATCCGCTCTCCCCTCCAGCCTTTCCCCTCCAGCCTCCGCTCTCCCCTCCAGCCTCTGCCCTCCAGCCTCTGCCCTCCAACCTCCGCTCTCCCCTTTAGCCTCTCCCCTCCAGCCTCCGCCTCTCCCCTACAGCCTCTGCCCTCCAGCCTCTGCCCTCCAGCCTCTGCCCTCCAGCCTCTGCCCTCCAGCCTCCGCTCTGCCCTCCAGCCTCCGCTCTGCCCTCCAGCCTCCGCTCTGCCCTCCAGCCTCCGCTCTGCCCTCCAGCCTCTGCTCTGCCCTCCAGCCTCCGCTCTGCCCTCCAGCCTCCGCTCTGCCCTCCAGCCTCCGCTCTGCCCTCCAGCCTCCACTCTGCCCTCCAGCCTCCGCTCTGCCCTCCAGCCTCTGCTCTCCCCTCCAGCCTCCGCTCTGCCCTCCAGCCTCTGCTCTGCCCTCCAGCCTCTGCTCTGCCCTCCAGCCTCTGCTCTGCCCTCCAGCCTCCGCTCTACCCTCCAGCCTCCGCTCTACCCTCCAGCCTCCGCTCTCCTCTCCAGCCTCCGTTCTCCCCTCCAGCCTCTGCCCTAAAGCCTCTGCCCTCCAGCCTCTCCCCTCCAGCCTCTCCCCTCCAGCCTCTCCTTTCCAGCCTCCAGCCAATCCCCTCCAGCCTCCAGCCAATCCCCTCCAGCCTCCGCTCTCCCTTCCAGCCTCTGCTCTCCCTTCCAGCCTCCGCTCTCCCCTCCAGCCTCTGCCCTCCTGCCTCTGCTCTGCCCTCTAGCCTCTGCCCTCCCCTCCAGCCTCCGCTCTCCCCTCCAGCCTCCGCTCTCCTCACCCCTCCATATGCAATGTACAGTATCTACTATATAATTGCCGTAGGCACTTTCGTGTGGGTACCCGAAAAGACCGTGGCTATGTCACTCTGTGACGTCAGCACGGCGAAGCATTGGCCGCGTAGCGGCCAATGCGAGTCGCTGGCTTGCGCGAGCAATGGCCGCGAGGCCATTGCTCGCGCAGGCTGAGGACGAGTAATGCGAGTCGCTGGCTTGCGCGAGCAATGGCCGCGAGGCCATTGCTTGCGCAGGCTGAGTACCAGCAATGGCCGCGAAGCGGCCTTTGCGAGTCGCTGGACGAAAATCGAACCAGAGGCTCGCCCTCAAAGTTAACGATTTACCGGTCAGGTAGCGCGAGCAATGGCCGCGAGGCCATTGCGAGTCGCTGCCTGAGCCGCGCTTCTAATTGGTCGGCGCCAGCGAGTCGTTACACTTGCGGCGCGCTTGCGGTAATCCTCATACAAAGTATAGTATTCTAGACACCCGATGCATTTGCATCGGGCTCACAGCTAGTATTTAATAAACTCACCCAAAATGCTGCTATTGTAATGTGCAGATTTCCAACTGGAAAATCCAGATAGAAAATCTACTGCAGATACTTCTCGTAGGAACATACCCTCAGTCATTCCAGGTCCATTTTTTTCATGGATTCTAGTGCTTACCCACTTCCACTTATCCGGTGTTCAAAATAATAGCAGTTTGATCAAAAACATGAGTTAAAGGGAACCTGTCACCAGGTTTTTGCCATCCCATCTGAGAGCAGCAGTAATCATTTACTGGGCTGCTTGCTGTTGTTTTGATAAAATTAGTGTTTTCTCTATTGCAGATTTAGCAGTCTGTGAATATGCCAGACTACCTGACAGCAGGCCACGTAGACTGCTAATGATAATCTCCAGATGATTAAACAGTGATTTTATCAAAACTACACTGAGCAGCCCAGTAAGTGTCACATCGCTGGAATCAGGATCTCGGGTCCTATATTATTCTATTCTCAGATTAGGTTGCAAAAACCTGGTGACAGGTTCCCTTTAAGTCCAAAATCTATATAATAGTTTTTTATTCGCATGAATTAGTTACATTGCGCACTGTTTTCTAAATTAAAACATGGAGAGAAATGCAGCCTTCCTCCTCACTTCATCTATGTAACTATTCCCATTCTGTTCTTCTCCATATCTGGCCTCCTCTATTATCTTTCTACACCCCCGTGCACAATATAGCACTTTATCTCTACTTTTACAGATCCTGGCTGGTGACTGGTTCATGTAGCGTTACGTGAATTCCCTATTTATTATATTGATGGCTGGACTATATATGATGACACTTTTTACCATTTACCTTTTGTGCCTCCCCTATTTCCACATAGATTGTAAGCTTGCGAGCAGGGACCTCACTTCTAATGGGCTCAGTGATGTATTTATTTATTTTTGTCTCATATGGTCTGTATTGTATTATATTTGTATTGTCTCATATTGTCTGTATTGTATTTTATATATTATTGTATTGTTTTGTACTGTATACCCTCTGAATTGTAAAGTGTTGTGGAATATGTTGGTGCTCTATAAATAAAAATTGTTATTAGTATGTAATTTTTAACTATTTTCCAGATAATAACAAAAAATGAACATTGGGCTGTTCAAAAAAAGACCAGTGTCTGCATTTGTCTTTCAAAATTCAAAATATGTACTTTTTTATTTTTAGGATGTAGCATTCCCATGAATCCCTACCCTAATATTTAGTTGTATAACCACAGTTTTTTAGAACTGCTTCACAGCTTTGTTGTATAGAGTCAATCAACGTCTGTCACATGGGCGTACCCAGCGTGGGGAGGGGGGGGCAGGTGCCCCCCCCAAGAGGCTGCCCCGCCGGGTGAGCGTGGCACTGCGTACCCCACATGGCGCCTACTGTAGTACTAAGTACTGTGACCAGGGCTTTTTTTGTTCCGGAGCGGCCGCCGCTGCCGCCCCTGCCCCCCTTCCTCTTTGGGAGTCAAAGGAGCAGCACGGTCTCCCGGCCAAGTGCTGAGTGAGGGGTCAGACTCAGTGCTGAGGGCGGACTCAAGAGGAGTGGGCGGGAACCGGCGGCACAGCACTGTCAGGTGAACGGACGGCAGAGGAGATGAAGAGAGGACAGCAGAAGAGAGCAGGTGGTGAGTGGCCCCAAGGAAAGAAGGTGCAGTGTGCTGTGCAGCCAGGTTTTGTGTGCTCACCCCTCCAGCCTCTGTCCTCCTGCGCTCACCCCTCCAGCCTCTGTCCTCCTGCGCTCACCCCTCCAGCCTCTGTCCTCCTGCGCTCACCCCTCCAGCCTCTGTCCTCCTGCGCTCACCCCACCAGCCTTCGTCATCATGCGCTCACCCCACCAGCCTTCGTCATCCTGCGCTCACCCCTCCAGCCTCCGTCCTCCTGCGCTCATCCCCCAGCCTTCATCCTGGTCTAACCGCCTGCCCACCATATACTGTGCTGCTAACCACTGAACCATCATACTTTACTAACCACAGAGACATCGCGCAGTGCTAACCACTGAACCACTATACACAGTGCTGACCACTGAGCCACCATACAGTGCTAACCACTGAGCCACCTACAGTGCTAACCACTGAGCCACCGTACAGTGCTAACCACTGAGCCACCGTACAGTGCTAACCACTGAGCCACCGTACAGTGCTAACACTGAGCCACCGTACAGTGCTAACCACTGAGCCACCATATACAGTGCTAACCACTGAGCCACCATATACAGTGCTAACCACTGAGCCACCATATACAGTGCTAACCACTGAGCCACCATATACAGTGCTAACCACTGAGCCACCGTATACAGTGCTAACCACTGAGCCACCATACTTAACAGACATTAGCATGAACCACTGAGCCACCATACAGTGCTAACCATGAGCCACCATACAGTGCTAACCACTGACACCATACAGTGCTAACCACTGAGCCACCATATACAGTGCTAACCACTGAGCCACCATACAATGCTAACCACTGACCCACCGTACAGTGCTAACCACTGAGCCACCATACAGTGCTAACCACTGAGCCACCATATACAGTGTTAACCACTGAGCCACCGTACAGTGCTAACCACTGAGCCACCGTACAGTGCTAACCACTGAGCCACCATATACAGTGCTAACCACTGAGCCACCGTACTGCGAGTGTATGCCCCTGCAAGTGTATGCCCCTGTGTGTGTATGCCTCCCCCCTGAAAATAAGACCGGGTGCAACGTTCGGAGCAAATATATTAATATATTAAATATATTAATCTCGCCCGGCCCCTGACGGTAGCCCGCCCATGTCATATACAGCCCCGGCCCCCATAGGGCTCCCCAGTGGCGCAATAAGTCTGATGGGCACAGGTGCGCAATGTAGGCCCCCCACCTTCCTCGTGCACGTTGGTCAGATGTATGGGCCCCGTGTAACATTCTAAATCCTATACTCACAAATTGACCCCTCTCCCCCTTCATTATGTATTAATGTCCCTTATCCTGCTGTATATGGTCCTCCTCCTGGAATATGGCCTTTATCGTGGTATATATGTCCCCCATCATGGTTTATATGGTCCTCCTCCTCAGCCACCATAGTCCTCCAATTATTATAATGCATCCCCACATTCCTCCATACATTACAATGTATTCCCATAGTCCTCTATGTATTGCACCCCATAGTCCCCCATTCATAAGGTACCCTCATAGTCATCCAATTATCATAATGCAACCCCACTATCCTCTATATAGTATAATGTAGCATCATATGACTCCATACATTATAATGCACCTCCATACAGTATAATGCACTCCTATAGTTCTTCATATAGTATAATTCACCCCCATAATTCTCCATATAATATAATTCACCCATAGTCCTCTATACAGTATAATGCACCATCAATAGTCCTCCATGTAGTATAATGCACCCCCATAGTTCTCCATATAGCCCTCCATACAGTCTAATTCACCCTCACAGTCCTGTGTTTAGCATAGTACAGCCTTCCATATAGCACAGTACAGCCTCATAATTCTCCATACAGTATAATGCAGCCACGGTGAGCCACCCCATTTCCCCACCCCCATACTCTTCTGGCCAGCGTGTACTCCTTAAAAAAAATCTGTACTTGCATCTCCTGGTTCCACCGCAGCTTCCCAAAATTGAAGATACAGGAGGAGGTCGTGACGCCGAGCGTTGCACAGTGGAACGCATAAAAGCAGGAAGTGACACCTAGTCCACACTAGGAGAAGGTAGTGCTTCCTGCTTTTTATGCGTTCCACTGTGCAATGCATGGCATCACCCCTGTGGTAAGAGGAAGCGCAGGGGGCGGCGCAGGAGGCTCAGTGAAACACACGGGACCCTTAGCGGCCCGTGTGCTGCTGCGCAGTGATGGTACTAGAAGCGGGCGCAACCTGAACGACCATGGCTTGCCCCCCCTAGTTTTGATCCTCGGTACACCCATGGTCTGTCATCTGTAAACTGTTAACATCCCATAATTTATTTGCATTTGTTGGTTTTGCTTCAGAAACGGCATTTTGTATGCCATCACACAAGTGTTATGTTGGATTAAGGTCCGGAGATATGGCTGGCCACTCTATAACCTCAATTTTGTTGGACTGGAGCCAAGATTTTGCTTGTTTACTCGTGTGTTTAGGGTCATTTTCTTGTTAAAACACCCTCAGTTCTGAGTCCTCTGACAAACTGTTTGTGGCCCTTGGACCCAAAAAGAACAATTTTACTTTTATCAGTCCACAAAATGTTTCTCCATTTCTCTTTAGGCTAGTTCATGTGTTCTTTGGCTTCAATACATGTCTTTTTGCGGGGACTTCTTGCTAGTAGATTAGCTTCACACAGGCGGCAAACTGTCACAATACTCACAGGTGACTTGAGACTGTCTTTGATCATCCTGGAGCTGATCATTGGCTGAGTCTTTACCATTCTGGCTGCTCTTCGATCCATTCGAATGGTAGTCTTCCATTTTCTTTCACGACTCTCTGGTTTTGCTTTCCATTTTAAAGAATTGGAAGTCATTTTAGCTGGATAGTCTATCATTGTCTGCATTTCTTTATAAGTTTTACCCTCTCCAACCAACTTCTTAATCAAAGTACCCTGTTCTGAACAATGTCTAGAACGACCCATATTTGCCAGGCTTTCAAGTAGAAATGCATGTACAACATGTGCTGGGTTCACCTTAAATAAGGGCCATCTGATTCACACCTGTTTCTTCACTGAATGATTAACCTCACTAATTCATCTCCACACTGCTATTATTTTGAACAGACCCCCTTTCAATTAATTAGTAAAGTACACAGACTCAAAAACAAGCAGATCATGAATTTGGAGTCTGTTGGTTTTATAAAGGCCCCATTACACGGTACGATATCGTGAACGATATCGCTGAAACGTCACGGGTTTGGAGTCGTTGAAACGACATCGTTAGGACATTGTTTCGTGTAACACCGAGATACAACTACGATAAATCGTTGAATCGTTGATCGCAGATTTGAGAACATGTTCAAAT
Organism: Allobates femoralis; assembly: GCA_033576535.1. NCBI lineage: Eukaryota > Metazoa > Chordata > Amphibia > Anura > Aromobatidae > Allobates > Allobates femoralis. The sequence continues at coordinate 264,219,659 of JARQOC010000003.1, forward strand.
CAAATGATCCTCGATCAGCCAACCTGCAGCTTCGTTCTGTGTGACACCACGATAACGATGTCGTTCATGACTTTGCCCATTCACATCAGTGAACAAGTATCGATAGCTACTTGCTGGATCGTTGGTGCATCATCCACAATAACTACATGTGTGACATCTCACTAACGATATCAAAAAGATGTCCTAATGACCGCGCGCCCATGAGATCGTTAGTGATATAGTTTCAACATTGAAGCGTGTAACGGTACATTAAGAATCCTACTTCATCAACTGGTAAATTGACATATGGTAATATAATTTATACCAAAAACAGCGAATAATCTGGTTAGTCATATTGGACAGCGTATATTTTGAACACTACTGTATAATCAGTTTACAGGGGCTAAATGGCTTTTTAAACATGATCTTAGAGGGTTTTATAATTTGATACTCATCTGGAACGGTGATGAGTGGATGGTGGCGTTTTTAACCTCCACTTTAACACATGGCTATTTTATGCTTTTTTATTTTCGATTTTTAAACCTCTTTCTCCAAAAGCCGTAACTTTTTTATTTTTCCGTCAATATAGAGATATGAGAGCTTGTTTTTTGCTGGATGAGTTGTACTTTTGAATGATATCATTCATTCTACCACTTAATGTACTGGAATATGGGAAAAAAAATCCAAGTGCAGCAAAATTCTAAAACAAGTGGTATTTCCAAATTTTTTATTTTTATCTACCATGTTCACTATGTAGTAAATTTGACCTGTCGGTATGATGCCTCGGGTCAGCACTGGTTGGTAGATACCAAACATGTAAACCTTTACTTTTATCTAAGTGGTAAAAAAAAATGCTGAAGTTTGTGAAACAAAGAATTGCACTGTTATCGCCATTTTCTGAGCATTCTAAATTTTCTGGATCTGGGGCTGTTTGATGGCTTTTTTTTGCGCTTTGACCAGACGGATTTAATTATACCACTTTTGGGTTGATCCAATGTTTTTGACACACCCCTCCAGGGCCTTAGGATACGCGGGACCGGGCTTTCTTGACGCTTCATCACGGGGATCACAGGGACCGAGACCTGTCTCCATGACCCTGGTGGTGTCATTAAAAGTTCGGTGTGGGGGCTCACTCTCCTATGATTAGGGATCTGGCGTGAAGGGTTTATTCTGGACAGGGATAACTGGACCTGTGGATACTTGTTAATTTATACGTGACACCATTCGCAGGTTGTGGCTATAGATGGCCACCACTGCACGACAGTCTTCCTCGGGGCCGATGGTTGGGAGACAGCAATGTTCTTAAGCCCTTTATGGGTAGGGCTGACCCCTAGGGTGGCCAAAGATACCTGATTTAGTTGCTAGTTGTGTTTCTGATGCTTTAGACTTGTTAAAGTTAACAGACACAGTGGGCTGCAGTCTATAGTTCTTTTACTCACTGCCTTTGTGCAACAGCTCGCTGAGCACTGGGTTCTCAGAGGCAGGGATCCAGCTACTCCCTGGAAGTAGGATTGTATGTAACCACCACCCCTTCTCTGTCCTTTCCAGGTAGTCTCACACAGCGCTTTCCTTGCCCATCCTGCCTTGCGCCTCGCCACAAAGAGCTCTGAGCCCGCGACTGTGGGCTTTTCCTAGGGGTTCCCCTGCAGTGTCTCCCCTTAACCCTATGGTTGCCACTTTTTCAGCAGATGTGCACGGTTGTCGACCGTGCCACCATGAAAGTGCCACAACCTCCAGGTTGCTAGCTGAACCTGGTCTTCTCCACTAGTCTTTTGGGTTCCCGGTGCCCCTTGCAGCCTAGTCTCTCCACTTGCTTGCGCCTGACAATGGATACGAGACCCATGTGTGGATTGCTCACTTCCCATTCCTCTGGGACCCCTTCTTCCTCCTGGAGCCACTTGGGTGATCTGCTCTAGGGTTCGGCCTTAGGACGAGCTCCCACTTGCTCCAGTCCTCTGGACGATTTTCAGGTGTACGTTCTCTAGCTTCCCTCCAACTCAAACTTGGTGTTCCATGGCCTCTCCTCAGCTGTTCTACCACCTCCTCTCCTCTGTTCAACTGTCTCTTCTCCTCAGCTGTTCAACAGTGGTCTCTCCCACTCTCTAGATCTTTCCCACTATTTTTATACCCCTAGTCACGTGTCCCACATCATCTACGTCTGTTCCTCCTGACCTCACTCCTCCCCAAGTGCTCCCTCTAACTACTTCCTTCACCACCCAATACCACTACAATCGTTTCTAGTGTGATCTGGGTGTCCCGGCAGCGGTCTGTACCCCCTTTACCAGTGAGTGAGATACTACACCCTAACAGGGGTGCAGCATCTCTGTGGCGACTGGATCTGCAGGGGCTCCACATTTTGATCGCCTGTTATTGCAATGTTCCAATGACCAAAAAAAGTAATTTTGGCGTTTTGACCTTTTTTCTATTATGCAGTTTATCAATCAGATTAATTAAATTTATATTTTGATAGATGAGGCATTACTGAACTTAGCGATACCAAATATGTGTATTTTTTAAAATAGTTTTATTTACAAAGGTGAATTTCCTATTTTTAAACACTTTTTTTCACTTTTTTCTTTATTTTACTTTGCCTCTTAGTGCACCTCAAAACTACAGTGTTCAATTGCTTTTCCTTTTACAATCGCTCTGAACAACAGAAATGATCATCTCCTGTGAGTGCCACCTCTCAGGCAGCACTCACAGGAAGTGAGCCATGACAGCAACAGGGGTCATCATCTGACTCCTTGCTGTCATGGCAACATATTGATGCCCTGTAATTGTGTCACGGGGTCGCCGATGGTGGACAACATCATGGTCAATGCTGTGGCGCCTTAGTGTTGATCAGATCAGCCAGCATGTTTGGGGAATAATATGAGCTCAGCACATGAGTATCAAAGAGAGGGAGACGACCAGTATGTTATAGGTCAAGAGTTTAACATATGAGGGTGTATTTGCAAATCTTGCTATGCCTTTCAGGTAACCAATGCACAGTAGTTTTTCAGAACTTTATGAATTATATTTTTCTGATTACATTGAAAAGTTTATTGTCGTGTATCTTGTTGACATTCAATTTTTTTTTCACCTGATCTGGATTCACACTATGAATGTGTCAATTCTGTTTTAGAAAGGTTTAGAAAAATTATTTGTTTGCTAAGTTAGAGAAATGTACTTTTTCTGTGCAAGAAATATTGTTGCTGGGGTTCATGGTATTGGCTGAAGAGTTTAAGATGGATCCTGGGAAGGTACAGGCCATAAATTTATTGGGTTCAACCATAAAGCATTGCATTAATTTCTAGGAATAACTAATAACAACAGAAAATGTATTAATGGTTTTTCTCTCATCGTCAAACCTCTTACCATTCTCACACGTAAGGGGCAGATTTTAGGTTTTGGTCTCCAGATGCTATTAGGCCCTTTAATAAATTAAAAGAGTGCTTTATGTAAACTCCAGTTTTAAACTAACCTGATCTCCAGAAGCCATTTTATTGTGAAGGTGGATGCTTCAGAAATTGGGGTACAGTCTGTATTGTCTTAGGCTGCCTTCAGATTTGCAGATGCCTCCGCAGCGTTTTGCGGAGGCATCTGCAAGCATCTGCATGCAGACCGCAGCCCCTATGTTTATAATGGAGCGCACGGCGGTCTGCAGATGCTTGCAGACCGCCGTGCACTCCCATTGCCTGCCATATGTGATCTGTGCGCAGGCGGATGCCTGCGCACAAATCACACACTCCCGCCCGCACCAGGGATGCAACATGTCGCGTCCCTGGTGCGGACGAGAGTGTGTGATCTGTGCGCAGGCATCCGCCTGCGCACAGATCACATATGGCGGGCAATGGGAGCGCACGGCGGTCTGCAAGCATCTGCAGACCGCCGTGCGCTCCATTATAAACATAGGGGCTGCGGTCTGCATGCAGATGCTTGCAGATGCCTCCGCAAAACGCTGCGGAGGCATCTGCAAATCTGAAGGCAGCCTTAAGGTCCCAACATGCAGACCAATCTGTGGCCATTTGTATTTTTCTTTAGGAAATTTCTGTCTGCTGAAATTATGATGTTGGCAATTGTGAGTTGCCCGATGTTAAATTAGCTTTTGAAGAATGCAGACATATTTTGGAGGGAGCTATTCATCAAGTCACAGTTGTGAAAGATCATAAATATTTAGCTTATATTGAAGCAGCCAAATGGTTGACCCCAAGAAAGGCCAGATGGTCCTAATTTTTCTATAGATTCAATTTTTCTATCACGTTTAGGCCAGGGTTCAAGAATGTGAGTGCTGATGCTTTGTCATTCAACCATGATTCAGAACCTCCATCCTCCATTCTTTCTCAAGGTATTAGAGTTTCTATGGTATCCTTGGAGTGGAAGTAGATATCTGTGAAGATCAGTCGTTGGCTCCTTCTGCTACTCCAAGGTCCAAACTATTTGTTTCTATGTACCTAAATTTACGTCTGTTAAAGGAATTTCATGATTTCGTCTTGAGTGTTCACTCTGAGGTCACAGCTTTGTGGAAAGCTATTGCTTGATTAGTTTCATGGCTATCCATGCTTAATGACATTAAAAAATTTAAATCCGTTTGCGAAACTTGAAAGTCTGTCATGACCAGCCAGCCAGGAAATTGGCTCCATTTAAAAAACAGAAGGACAATAGGAGGCATTAAGCGGTTCCCATTTTCAATGTTGGTAATAAGTTGTGGCTGTCATCCAAAAATATTAAGCTAAAAGTTCCATCAGTGAAGTTGAGTCCTAAATTTATTGTTTTTTAAGAGATTTTAGCGGTTGTTTTCCATGTATTCTAATGCTCTATATAAACTAGTGTTATTCACTAAGTGCCTTAAGACTTCCTAATTTCCACCCAAGACTAGACTGAGTATTGCTTCATTCTGAATCTTAGATCTAGACAGCTAGCTAATACTTCTGAGTCTTAGCACTCCTTGATTTTCTTCACAAGACCTTCCTTGTCAAATGGCTGAAGTGAAGCAATCTTTCACCGCACATACCGGATAATCTGATCTGCTGACATTTTCAGCTAACAGGCGAAGGTAGACTCGACAGCGCGATCTAACACGTGCCGACGGTAAGCACGTCATTCCCTGCTCCCATCAGCAGCCCTGTGACATCATCGCTAGCTGCTAAGTTGTCATGACAGTCAGGAGTCAGCTGATTTCCCTGTCACTGTCATCATGAACTTCCTGTAAATGCTATCTGAGTGCCGGCATTCACAGGAGATAATCATTTGTGCTGTGCATCAGCACGGCTATGTACAGCATAAGAAATCAGACAGTTGCATCTTCAAGTCACCTAAGGGGACTAGTAAAAACAATATTGTGGTGAATCGTGACCTGAACCTGGCAGCTCCACAGCGCCTCCTGTTAAACCCAGGTCAGTCAGAGAACTGCCTGAGGATAAAGAAGGGCCGCAGCTGCCTTGCCTGTGCTGGTTTATTAAGGCACCTCTCAGTGATGTGTGGTATATGTCTTCTAGCCCGCAGCTAGAAGCACATATAATCTCCTCCACCCCGTCACTGCCAGAGGCCCTGAATAACCCCACGCACAAATGCTGCCACCAGCTCCTCTTTAATATAAGTCCGGTCCGTGGTCGGGCTTATATTGGGTCAGGAACCAACCCAGGTAGCGTTATATGAGCACACGGACGTGGGGAATCGTGATCAAGATAAAAAGAGCAACTCAAGATTAAATTTATATATTTAATCACCCTAATGGTACACTAGATATTAATATTTACAGTTATTATTCAGATGTTACAAATATTACAGTCAGATATGCCAATAAAAGGAAGAATGGAATACACAGAATTACATACACATGTGAGCAGTTACCTTAGTGCTGATGGCTCCACAAGGGCGGCGTGGTGCTCATCTGTTCCTGGTAATCTCTGGCCTTGATGGAAAAATGCCCATTCAGAAGAAATACAAGGTGGAGATGGGGCAGATGATTTTTATACACTATGGGTTGCCCCTGTCTCCACCCATCTCACACCTCTGGGATGTCTCACAACTCCCACCCCTCTGAGGGGAGATATGGACACCCGAATTCTATGATGTTCCCTAGCCGGGTCCATGGGCATCGCAGACAGAAGATAATACTTTCATATTTTTAGTTATGATTTTATCTTCGTCTGGATATGAAACACGCCTGCCTTGAGAACACCCTACCAGCCAATATCCTGTTTACATGGCTTCCAGTCACCCTACATTCATGTGAATACCAGCTCTATTTCCGTCTAGATGTGTGGAATTCATTTTTATATTCGATAGCATCACAGGGTGGACGGCTTATGAGATATTAAGGTTATAGTCACGGTGCCTTCCAGTCTGCGCCTGAAAAGGAATTTCCTCTCTTCTGCCATTTGGAAAGTGTCACCTAGTTTTACATCTCCTCAGAAGTCCCAGACACCTGGCTAAAATACCTTCCTAGCTGATTGCATATCAAAGTTGAGGATGGGTCCTGCTGTGTGGACAGTCAGCTTTCATCTACATACTAATTACTCTACCATTTGCCAGTGCAAGGGTGGGGGCTTCTCTCCTTGTGAGTGAGATGTGTCTTGAATTTGCTTCCTGGATGTAATATGGGGAATGAAACAATATTCATCACACCTCCCCCTCTTAGACGGCGCTAGGGGGTAGCACATTCCTGTGTTCCCCCGCACGCCCGTCCGCTACCTCCCCTCGCCGGGATAACCCATCAGCGTTACCGTGGTCCCGGCCCCTCCTGTGGCGAATGGTGAAGTCGTATTGCTGGAGCGCAAGGCTCCAGCGCAGCAACCTCCCATTTGTCCCAGAGACCGAGTGTAACCAGCTGAGGGGGTTGTGGTCCGTCTCCACGATGAAGTGGCGTCCGTACAAGTATGGCTGCAGACGCTGCAGGGCCCACGCAATTGCCAGACATTCCTTTTCCATCGTGGAGTAGGCCACCTCTCTCGGCAATAGCTTCTTGCTCGGGTACAAGACAGGATGTTCCTGACCTGTGGTGTCAACCTGGCTGAGCACCGCCCCGAGGCCAAAGTCGCTGGCGTCGGTCTGTTTTACAAACGGCCGTGCAAAGTCGGCAGCTTGTAGTACCGGGGAGTTGGAGAGGGCAGCCTTGAGTGCATGGAAGGCCGCCTCGCAATCAGCGGTCCAGTTGACCGCAGATGGCAGCTTTGCCCTGGTGAGGTCCGTCAGGGGCTTTGCCAGGGCACTATAGTGTGGAACGAACCTCCTATAGTACCCAGCAGTCCCAAGGAAAGACATCACTTGCTTTTTGGTCCTTGGGGTGGGCCAGGAGGTGATGGCTTCCACCTTCCCAGGCTCTGGCTTCACTGTCCCCTGCCTATCCGGTGACCCAGGTAAAGGACCTCACTCATGCCCAGCTGGCACTTCTCTGGCTTGATGGTCAATCCTGCCTGGTGGATCCGCCTGAGCACCTGCGCCAGATGCTCCAGGTGATCCTCCCAGGTGGGGCTGAAGACGGCAATGTCATCCAGGTACGCGGCCGCGTACCCTTGGAGTCCCTGGAGCAGGATATCGACCATCCGCTGAAAAGTGGCAGGGGCATTCTTCATGCCGAATGGCATGACCGTGGACTCGTACAGTCCGAAAGGGGTGATAAAGGCAGAGCGTTCCCGTGCCTGGCGGGTCAGGGGAATCTGCCAATACCCCCGGCTCAGATCCATTATGGTCAGGTACCTTGCCCCGGCCAGCCCGGTCGAGCAGATCATCGATGCGTGGCATAGGGTATGCATCGGTGACTGTGACAGCGTTGAGCCCACGGTAGTCCACGCAGAACCGGGTAGTTCGGTCCTTCTTAGGGACGAGGACTACGGGTGAGGCCCACGCGCTGTTGGATGCCTGGATCACCTCCAGCTTCAGCATCTCGTCGATCTCCTGGCGCATTTGCTGCTGCACCTCGGGAGCGTGTCCGATAGGCTGAACGCCGGATCGGGGGGTGATCCCCAGTGTCCACATGATGGACGGCAGACTGAGTCCTTCCGGGCAGGCTGCTGAACAGCTCCCGGAAGGGGTGAAGTGTGGCCCACAGCTGGGACCGTTGGTCCTCCGAAAGCTGTTGGCCAAGCTCCACATCCTCAATGGACCCTCCCGCCTTAACCTGGGCGAGCATGTCCAGGAGGGTGTCTGCCTCCCCCTCCTCGGGCAGGTTGCACACTGGGTGGGCGCAGGCCTCCCGCTCATGATGAGCCTTCATCATGTTCACGTGAAAGGCCTTACGCCTCCCACGGGCCTGGTCCAGGGTGACCAGGTACGTCACAGGGTTGAGCTGCTGGTGCACGAGATATGGGCCTTCCCAGGCTGCCTGAAGCTTGTTCTGCAGTACAGGGACCAGTACCCACACCTTTTGACCCACCTGGTAGGTCCTCTCACAAGCGTTCTGGTCGTACCACCGCTTCTGGTCGGCCTGGGCTTGCTCCATGTTGTCGTGTACCAGCTGCGTCAAGGCCTGCATTTTGTCCCGGAAGCGCATGACATATTCAACAACCGACACTCCGGGGGCAGCCAAGTCCCCTTCCCAAGCTTCTTTCACTAAGGCCAGAGGCCCCTGCACACGTCGTCCGTACAGGAGCTCAAAGGGCGAGAACCCTGTTGAGGCCTGGGGGACCTCCCGGTAGGCAAACAGCAGGTGCGGCAGATACCGCTCCCAATCATTCCCATGGGAGTCGACCAGCATCCTCAGCATCTGCTTCAGAGTGCCATTGAACCGTTCGCACAGACCATTCGTCTGTGGATGATACGGACTGGCCTTCAGCTGTTGCACCTGTGTTTGCCGACAGAGGGACTCCATCAGCTGCGACATGAATTGGGTCCCCCGGTCAGTGAGCATTTCTTGGGGAAAACCCACTCGGGAGAAAACCTCCAGCAAAGCGGTGGCCACCTTGTCAGCCCGGATGGATGACAAGGCTACCGCTTCTGGGTACCGTGTGGCATAGTCCACTACCGTTAGGATGAAGCGTTTCCCAGAGCGGCTGGTAGTGGACAGCGGTCCAATCAGATCTACCGCCACCCTCCGGAAAGGCTCGTCAATGATTGGAAGGTTGACCAGGGGCGCTTTAGGGTGCCGCCCCACCTTACCCACACTCGTTGACAGGTATCACACGAACGGCAGTAGGCGGCCACATCGGTCCCCAACTTAGGCCAGTAGAAATGCTGAGAGAGCCTGGACCTGGTCTTGGCGATCCCCAGGTGTCCGGCCATCGGAATCTCATGCGCAACCCGCAACAACTCCGCCCTGAATGGGTAGGGTACCACTAGCTGTTGGTCCCTGGGCCACGCCTCCGGTGAGCCCCGCTGGACCGTTTCTCGGTACAGCCGTCCCTGGTCCAAGACCACCCGCTCGCGGTCGGACTCCAGGGGAGGCTGTGCCGCCTGTTCCTTAAGAGCTTTCAGGCTGTCATCTGCTTCCAACGCAGCCTGAAACTCCTGACTTGACATGGCCAGAGTGGATGGGACCACCCCGTCCGTAGTCAGTTCCCCGGGACCTGTCTCCTGGCCTCCGTCTGACTCCGCAGCCGCTTGGTCTGAAGGAGGGAAGCCGTCGGACCTCTGCGAGGTCCCCTGGGCTCTGGCACCCCCACTCCTGGTGACAGCGGCTATGGCTGCTGTAACCATGGGCAATGCCTGCTTCCCCTCCGCTCCTGACCAAGTCGCCGGTTCAGGCGGTCTATCCTGGCCTCCTGACATCCCGGTGGTGGGTGGTTCCTGCCCTGGGATCTCACCTGGTGGCTTCACTTCTCCTGTGACAGCCCCATACTCCCCGACATGTTCCACCCCGTGCAGCTCCTCAGAGCGCAGCGTCTGGGCCTTACCTGGCAGCACCACATTCCCTGTGGGTACTCCGACCTCGATCGCTGACTCCCTGGCTACAATACCTGGCTGATTACAGCAGAGAGCAGTGTCACAGCCATCTGTGTCTGCTCCTTCTGCAGCTCTCAGCCCCCTCAGCCCCCTCTGTCTCCCCTCTGAGAACAAAAGGTGAGCTGGCTGATCCTGGCCTAAGGCCATTCTACAATTCTCTTTATGTTCCTCCCCCCTCCCTGTCACGGTCAGCCCTTTGTGTTCTGTGTTGTGTGGAGAGTCACTGCAAACATCATCAACATCGTCATTAATAACATCATCATTAATAACATCATCCCCATCAACACCCCCAAAATTGGACTGTACACATTCTGGTGGATCAGAACTGGGGAGGTCAGTGGCCACATACTTGGACACTAGCCGCCCCAAGTCTGACCCAAGCAATACATTCGCAGGGATATTAGCCGAGACCCCCACCTCCCTCACTCCCCTCCCCGCACCCCAGTCCAGATAAACCCTGGCAACAGGCAATGCGGGTTCCACGCCTCCAATTCCGGAGACGGCGAGGGACTTTCCGGGGATCAAGTCCTGGGGGGAGACCATCTCTGGTCGCACCAAAGTCATCTCTGCGCCGGTGTCCCGCAGTCCCATGGCCACTGAGCAGCCTATGGTGACGGGTTGGAAATTGTCAAGGGACCTACCACCACCCCCACCCACACACAAAACAGTGGCCGTTTTTGGGGACGGTGTCTTATGGCGCTGAGGACACATGGCCTTGAAGTGTCCTGGTTGGTTGCAGAGGTGACACCGTCTGGGTTCTGCTGCCAACCTGGAGAGGGGAACATGGGGTAATAGAGGGGCTGCCCCCTGCATTCTGGGGGCTGGGGTCACGGGTGCAGGGTTGGTCTTACCCCCTCTCCAGGTGCTGCTGCTGGTCCTCCTGGTCTCAGGTACTCGGTTGTTGGTGTACTCGTCTGCCAGGACCGCTGTCTCACAGGCCCCCTTCGGTTTCCAGTCGCGGATGAACTGTTGAAGGTCCTCGGGACAGTTCCACAGGAATTGCTCCATCACGAACAACTCCTGGATCTCCTGGGCTGTGCTGCGCTCCAAACCTTTGATCCAGTGGTCAGCTGCTCTCAGGAGGGCCCGCATGTGGTCGGTCCAGGTTTCCTTTGGACCCCTCTGCAGGCTTCGGAACTTCTTGCGGTAGGACTCCGGGTGAGGTTGAACTGTCGGGTCAGGGCCTTCTTGATGCTCGCATAATCCTGCAGCTCCCGGCAGGAAGTCCTCCAAGGCTTTCATGGCGTCACCCCTCAGACGGGGGGTCAGGTACTGGGCCCACTGGCCCGAGTCCAGGTTGTACTGCCTGCAGGTCTGCTCAAAGGCCAGCAGAAAAGAATCCAGGTCTCCGCCTGCCTCCAGAAGGGGAAAGTTCTCAGCTCGGACCTTCGGTGGCTTGGGCTCCTGGTTGGCTGGAACGGGCTGCGAGATCCTGATCTGAGCCAAGTCGAGCTGGTGCTGGCGCTGTGCAGCCTCACGTCGCTCTGCAGCTTCACGCTCCACATGTCGCTCGGCGGCTTCACGCTCTGCGAGTCGCTCTGCAGCTGCCATGAGGGTCTCGTAGGCGCCCTGATCTCCAGCTTCAAGTCGAGCCAGGGCAGCTCGAAAAAGGGCATCCGAGCCCATCTGGCTGAGGGACCAGCAGGTGGTGATCTGCCCACTGCGGGGCTGAGGACAGGGGGTATTGGCCCCACTGCAGAGTCGATCACTGAAGATTGGCTTCTTGAGGTCCCGTGCATGGGATCCTCCTCGCCTAGACCAACAGTGTCCTCCACCACCTCTTCCATATCAGCCACAGCAAGTGCCCTCTGCAGCGCTTGGCTCCTGGTACCCTGGGCCAGCTTAGCACCTCCTGGTCACTGACACACAGCTGCAACCTGATGCACCCACACACCTTATATTTGCACTCTGACTGTCTAGTGTTGAGTTGATCTTAGGACCCTGACAGCAAAAGCTACTGCCAGCAGTCCTTAGTGTTAGGGAGTTGGGTCCACAACACTATTATCTTGATCCCAACCGCTGCCACCACTTGTGGTGAATCGTGACCTGAACCTGGCAGCTCCACAGCGCCTCCTGTTAAACCCAGGTCAGTCAGAGAACTGCCTGAGGATAAAGAAGGGCCGCAGCTGCCTTGCCTGTGCTGGTTTATTAAGGCACCTCTCAGTGAGTGTGGTATATGTCTTCTAGCCCGCAGCTAGAAGCACATATAATCTCCTCCACCCCGTCACTGCCAGAGGCCCTGAATAACCCCACGCACAAATGCTGCCACCAGCTCCTCTTTAATATAAGTCCGGTCCGTGGTCGGGCTTATATTGGGTCAGGAACCAACCCAGGTAGCGTTATATGAGCACACGGACGTGTGGGAATCGTGATCAAGATAAAAAGAGCAACTCAAGATTAAAATTTATATATTTAATCACCCTAATGGTACACTAGATATTAATATTTACAGTTATTATTCAGATGTTACAAATATTACAGTCAGATATGCCAATAAAAGGAAGAATGGAATACACAGAATTACATACACATGTGAGCAGTTACCTTAGTGCTGATGGCTCCACAAGGGCGGCGTGGTGCTCATCTGTTCCTGGGTAAATCTCTGGCCTTGATGGAAAAATGCCCATTCAGAAGAAATACAAGGTGGAGATGGGGCAGATGATTTTTATACACTATGGGTTGCCCCTGTCTCCACCCATCTCACACCTCTGGGATGTCTCACAACTCCACCCCTCTGAGGGGAGATATGGACACCCGAATTCTATGATGTTCCCTAGCCGGGTCCATGGGCATCGCAGACAGAAGATAATACTTTCATATTTTTAGTTATGATTTTATCTTCGTCTGGATATGAAACACGCCTGCCTTGAGAACACCCTACCAGCCAATATCCTGTTTACATGGCTTCCAGTCACCCTACATTCATGTGAATACCAGCTCTATTTCCGTCTAGATGTGTGGAATTCATTTTTATATTCGATAGCATCACAGGGTGGACGGCTTATGAGATATTAAGGTTATAGTCACGGTGCCTTCCAGTCTGCGCCTGAAAAGGAATTTCCTCTCTTCTGCCATTTGGAAAGTGTCACCTAGTTTTACATCTCCTCAGAAGTCCCAGACACCTGGCTAAAATACCTTCCTAGCTGATTGCATATCAAAGTTGAGGATGGGTCCTGCTGTGTGGACAGTCAGCTTTCATCTACATACTAATTACTCTACCATTTGCCAGTGCAAGGGTGGGGGCTTCTCTCCTTGTGAGTGAGATGTGTCTTGAATTTGCTTCCTGGATGTAATATGGGGAATGAAACAATATTCATCACAAATATTAAATTGTGAATTTAAAAAAAAAAAAAAAACATGAAAAAAAAATACAAAGTTCTAATCACTTTGCTTTTGCCCAATTAACAATAAAACTATTAAAAAAACACCCACATACCGTATTTGTTATTGCTGTCTTTATTAATGCTCGATCTATCAAAATATAAAATATTTAATCTGATTAGTAAACTATGTAACATGAAAAAAAGGCAAAATACCAAATTACATTTTTTGCAATAAAATACAATAACAGGTGGTCAAAACAACACCTTTACACTAAAATGGTATAGTTAAAAATGCCAACTTGGGATGCAAAAAATAAGCCCTCACACAGTCTCAAATCCTGAAAAATGAGAACTACTTGTCTCAGAAAAATGCGACAAAGCGCAATTTTTATTGACAAATTGAGGAATTTCTTTCACTTCTTAAATAATAATAAAAAAATATGTGTTTGGTATCTAGGAACTCATACCGACTTGGAGAATCATACTATCAAGTCAGTTTGATCATATATTAAACATAGTAAACAAGCCAATGCAGTAAATACTAGATGAGACTAACGAGCTGGATCTGGAAGTGTCTGCGGAAGAGAGACAGGGGTGTATAATGCTTTAATCACATTAAACTCCATGTTACATGTGTGACGTTACTGCGCATGATTAGTAGGCATACCGGATCCACTTTTACTGAATCAGGAACGATCTAGTAAAAGCACATTCGGTACCCATTGACATACATTATAAATCATGCCACAGTATGCCGAATCCTGTCATAAGCTTTTTTCACCGGGTCCAAATAACGCTACATGTTCCGTTTTGTAGGCTTGGTAAAAAAAAAATGGTGTCGGCTGGATCTGGCAGCAACTTGATGCAACCACATGCAAACGAAACTGTCATAGTGCACATTGAAAAATCAATGGGCACAAACAGGATCTAGTTTGCATTCTGGTTTTAAAAGAAGAGCTGGATTAAAAAAAAAAAAATATGTAAACACACACTAACTTTATTTTTCTTATTGTCAGAGTTGTCCTCTAAAATATTGAACAAAATTAATAAATGATGACCACCATGCCAGCACAGCATTGTCTCACATACTCAAGCATGCCCATAAGAGAACTTATAGGGGAAATGTCGCTTGGTTTTCCCAATATAAAACAGGGCCACCACGTTATGGGTAGTGTTTACAGCATTCTAGTCAACTGTATGTTTGTCCCCAATCCCATAAAGACCTTTTATGATACCAAAGTGCATCTCTGGTTTTGATCTGGTGCCTCCCCTTTTCTGACCATAGCCTACCTACTGCTTGCTTTACATGGGTGACGCGTCCTATGTCATCCACACAATGTTTGCCAATTGCGCTCCTGAGAAGGCCCTCTTCTCTCTGCCCTGCTGAGGGCAAAGTAAAGTATTGTAACGCACATGCACCAGGAAAGCCAGAGAACAATAATGACCCCGAAGTAAAACATGTACATACACACTACAGTTATTTGCTCTGCCCTCAAAAGGGCAGAATGAAGTATGTCTGTGCAGTATTGACATTGGGAGACACTGTATGGATAATGTATGATGCATCATCCACATGAAGAAGGGAGGAGGACAAGTGTACAGCTAAGGGTGCTTTCACATCAGCAGTTGGTAGCAATTGTGGCAGATCAGGCAAGCTTGAACTTTTGCTCTCAAGTTGCTTGATGTGCTGCAATCTGGCACACTTGGGGCAGGATCACTGCAAGACTTTGTTCTGCTTAACACTAGAAGTCCCAGAAATTTCGAGCTCCCCCCGAAGTCCTGAAAGAGGGTCAAATGACCCTTAGTCCAAACTGAATAGAACTAACTAGAAACTAAATGGCTAACTCAATGGAAAACAACAACCTCTGTGGTGCGACAGTAATGGCCTTAATTACAGAACAAAAGACGGTGATTAGAGGATATTAGCTAAAATCCTTCAGGTCATTCAACCTGTCTCTGGGTTCCAAAGGTAGAAATGTTAAATGACCCCTCTCTGGGACTTCTAGTGTTAATGCATTTCCTATAGGAATTGTGGACATGTGCGGCATTTGCAGATTGTTCCATGATCTGGCAAATGTGGTACTTGCGGCGAGTTTAAAACTGCAGCTAGCAGTGTTTTTTGTCATTTGCCGCAAGTGCCGCATTTGGCTGATCGTGGCAAAGCCGCAAGTGCCGCACATGTCCGCAAGTCCTATAGGAAATGCATTAGGCAGCATGCAGTCTTGCTACGATCCTGCCACAAGTGTGCCAGATTGCGGCAGATCAGGCAACTTGAGCTCAAAAGTTCAAGCTTGCCTGATCTGCCGCAAATGCTAGAAACCGCTGATTTGAAAGTAGCCTTAACAGAATGCTGCAAAAGAGGCCTCAAACATTGTAGCCATACTTTATAATAACCTGGTGACAGGTTCCCTGTAAAGCATCTCCACCTCCTATATTCAGCAAATGACTATATAGGTCAAGAGTTTCCTTTACCGTGGTATCTGTTCTCATTTTTGCAGCTCTCCTTCTGCAGATGAGGGCAGCAATTATGACAGTCATAGTTAAAAGATTTTAAACTTTACCAATGTATATCTACAACCGGCATGAATTAGTCTGCTTTTAAAATTTCTTTTAGATATGAGGATAGATTTTTTTTAGACCTTTTTAATTTATGCTTTTACAAATAAGCTTTATAAGAAAAAAGTTAACAACCACAGAGCTACTGTAATTCTGCTTCAATCTTGACTCAGTAAGGTTGCTTGCTTTCTTTCGTCTAACTTTTCTTTATACTACATTTCTGCCTCACTGACATTGTAAATGACAGCAAAGAACAGCTTTTATCTATTAGCCACAGGCAGCTAATGGATTTGGCCAAAAGGAGCAGATGGCACATGGCCCCATGGTAGTTGCCAATGTTATGACTCATTTCCACTTACACTATTCACGGCATTGGTGATGAAGTGCTAGTCCAAGTAATCAATGAACAGTGACCGTATGAAAGTTGGTTTATATATTACTTCCCCACAGTATAATAACGTTCACTCTTTTTTGTTGGAACTCTTCATGTATATTTTTATTGAAAATAGCACATTTAAAAAGAACCTATCACTTCTGGAAACATTTTAACCTACAGATATATGACTAATCTTTTGGCATTTAAAGGGGTTGTCCAGGCTTATGATTTAAGTCTGCAGTCACCCTCTGTGACAATGCGTGCTGTCCATATTCTCAGGCACCCGGAGCAGTCACTTATGAGACCGTATGTGATTTGCATATTTCTGGCCACATTCTGACTAGACGTGTCCAACCTCACTTAAGTTGTTTGTATTGAGCAAGACTGTGCACATCTAGTCGGCACGTGACTTCATACATGCAAATTCAGACTCATGGCCAAGTACGCTCGCCAGCTTCTTTTACTGGCACAAAAGAATTGTATAGCGCTTTTCTGAAGCAGTAGTGTTAGGCTCATCCGATAAGGTGGATTCACCAAGTTGTAGCTCAGGATAAACACACAAACTCAGGACTTTGGCACTCCAGGCAGAATCAGTATGACCCAGAAAACTGGATATACTAGGCAGCAGACAAGCAGGCAAGGTAGGACATGCTAAAAGTCATATAACCAGAACAGAAGTAGAAGAAAATGGCAGATCTGAAGAAGATACCAATGAAAGTGGCAGAAAAGCTTAATGTGATCAGTCTTTAATAATAGTTCAATCATGATGCTCACTGCAAACAATATGTTAACCCACAGAGAGCTAGCAGAGGTTTAACCAGCAGGTCTGAGGGTTTGTAGAAATCACAGAATTTGCAAAGATGAAGTAGTCCTTGTCTGTTCATAGTCCTTGCGCAAATGATGGGTTAACCAGCTGGTCTTGTGGAGCAGGAGGTACTAGTTGCAGAAGTCACAGAAGCCTTATGCATCAACAGCAACAGAAGAGTCCAAACACACAACAGCTGAACTTATTACTGTCTTAAAGGGAATCTGTCAGCAAGTTTTTCCTATGTTATCTGAGGACAACATGAGGTAGAGGCTGAGACAATGATTTGAGGGACATGTAACTTATGCTATGTGGTGCTGTTTTAACACAATGTGTGTTTTATCAGCAGGAGATTATCACTGCCTTGACTAGTTCCTGCATGACACCTTGTCCAATCATGCCTCCAGCCAGTGGCGTAACTTGAAGCTCATGGGCACTGATGCAAAAGCTCCTACGGGCCCCCAATTATTGCAAATGTTTAATAGCAATAGTCTTTTTCTATAAAGCACCGGGACTTTTGGGGCCCCTAAGGGACCAGGGCCCGGGTGAGATCGCAACCGCTGCACCTGTTGTAGTTACGCCCCTGCCTCCAGCAGTGATTAACAGATTACTGTTAATATACAATGTACACAGAAAGCTGTGGTGTTGGCGATGTTAGCCTATTGAGTAGTGCTACACGCTACATCTAACAACTCATTATATCAGTACTGCTGGACCCAGTAATTTAGGAGATACATGGATGGAATCAGGGTATCTTTTCCTACATTATTCTGCTCTCAGATATGGTAGCAAAAACCTTTAATACTCAAGCACAGGAATTTTTCCAATTGGACCTTAAAAGGCTTATGTTGATGATGTCAAGGTGCTGCTACAGTGACAATATGAAATTTTATTCTCCATATAGCCTATTGCCTCTAGCCGTTGGGGCAGTGCAGGGAACTCACTAAAAAGTGCGCTCACTGTAATCACTCCCCTTCACATTAATTGACAGCCAGCTCTCAATACACATATGCTGCAATCAATTTGCAGGTGAGTAATAATTATGACCTCGTTGTGAAGTGAGCAGTGTTTATATGTTTAAAAGTGAACAACTGCAGAGAGATTGTTGCTTCATTTTCTCCCTATACCTGCTGCTCCATTAAGGCAACCAGACAGGATTTAAGTGGTATTTACCTTCATAATTTCACTACATCTGCTTGTAAGTACCGTTTCCGGAAGACAAGGCTATGTATGCACTTTTCGTGGACACAGGGAGAAATGGGCCCCAGTGCAGAAACTATATATGGGTCCTTTGCAGCCCAAAAGCTCATCATAATACACAATTCCTCCTAATTTTGAGGTAGAAATGAGCCTCAATAATCCTTGGGCATAGGTTGCACCTGTGATATGTCCGCCTTTGGCATGCATCCCTCCTCTCACTCCTGGTCTCTTACCATTAACCCACACATTCATGCCATTCCGCACTGTTTATCCATATTGTACAGAAATTACTACACTTTCCCATATGAATTACTATTCTTTCACAGACATGCATATATAGAAAAATATATAGGAATCTATTTGAGTTTTAAAAGAAGACAAAACAGCAATAAGGCTAGCTTCACACTTGCGTTCCCAGCCGCTGCGTATTGCGGTGGGGGAGCGCAAGCCGAGCGCATACCTATGTTTAACATGGGGATGCACGGTGTATGCGGTCGGGTGCGCATGACCGTGTGCACCCTTGTGTCTGCCATGTGTGGTTTGTACGCATGCGGGTGCTTGCGTACAAATCATACATTCTTGTCCACACCATGAACGCAACATGTTGCGTTCATGGTGCTGGCGAGAATGTATGATTTGTATGCAAGCCTCCACATGTGTACAAACCACACATGGCGGGCAATGGGTGCGCACAGCTATGCGCACCCGAGCGCATACACCGTGCATCCCCATGTTAAACATAAAGACGTGCGGTGTATACGCAGCGGCGGGGAATGCAAGTGTGAAGTCACCGTTAGACATCACTTACATATATAGCTTTTGGAGGGCTAAGGGTGGCTTCACACTGGCGTTTGTGTCTGCATGCTGATGGCATGCAGACACAAACGCTGTCAAAACCAGTGTCTTTATGATGTGTCCGCAGCGGATAATGTCCGCCTGCGGACACATCACTAGGGAGCCCGGCAGCCAATCGGCGTTGTCCGGGGGCGGGCCGGAGGAGGAGTTCAGCGCCGGAGATCTCCTCCTCCCGGCCGCCGGTAAGCACCGGGACCTGTCGGCGGGGAGTACAGCTGATCTGACAGCTGTTTGAATCTTCCCGCGCCGACACCGAGAGGAGATGTCGGCGCGGGAAGATTCAAACAGCTGTCAGATCAGCTGTACTCCCCGCCGACAGGTCCCGGTGCTTACCGGCGGCGGGGAGGAGGAGGACAGCAGTGGCTCAGCTGATCTCCCGGTGGCCGTCGGTGAGCTCCTGTGACATCACCGGCGGCCACCGGGAGATTTTTCAATGGGTCCGCAGCGTTCTCCAGCGCTGTCAAGCGCTGAACACTGCGGACCCATTGAAGACAATGCAGGTTTTGTGCGCTTGGGGACGCTTGCCGATTTTCCAAGCTCCCTGAGCGCACAAAAAATGCAACATGCTGCGTCCCGGGCGTGGATGCTGGACACCGGAAGGAGCAGATATCGTCCGCATCCGCACCCGAACGCAGCAAACGCGGGCACTATGCGTTCCTATGTTAAACATAGGAACCGCAGTGCGCATGCGTTTGACTGCGTATGGGAAGGCAGCATACGCTGCTTTCCCATACGCAAATGTGAAGGCACCCTAAATCACTGAGTTCTTTTTTTATTAAAGTAGGGAAGGGGATTGCTTATCATAGTCAATGATCATCATCAATGACTTAACTGTAAATTGATCTTTATATTGAAAATTATTATTTTAGTAGAACAGCTTGCAGGAAAATAAACATTCTTACAATTTGTGGAAAAGAACATAAACATATATTTGTATTTTTGACACACAAAAAGATTCCAACTATTTCAACATTACTTTCCTGTGTGCTCACACTGGAGGAATATTTCAACTTTCAATGAATACACAATTGGGTCTCTTACAGAGACGGCCAGAACAAAATTCAATTTCCATTCCAGTCTAGTCATATCAGGTACCTCTACTGTAAAGAGAAAAAAAATCTATGTTTTGTATTTAGCAGAAACCTAAGAAGATGGAGTAAGTTAAAATTAAAGACCTTCATGAAATGCATACTGTCTGCCTGGCACGAGGTTGAGTCTATGCAATGAATCATATTTAGCACAGGGAGCCGCCTACAGCAATGGGTTAGAATAAAATACATTTGCAGTATGTCCAGAATTTTCCTATCAACCCCAAGCTATTTTGAATCAATAGAGTTACACTCTGATATATCTTTTACAGTATATAATACAGTCTGCCGTTATGAGTTTTTTGTTTTGCTTTTTTTTTTTATAATTAACCCCTTTATCCACAAGCATGATTTTCACCCTAATGACCAGTACATTTTTTGCAATTCTGACTAGTGTCACTTTATGAGTTAATAACTCTAGAACGCTTCAACGGATCCTAGTGATTCTGAAAATGTTTTTTCCTGACATATTGTACTTCATGCTAATGATAAATTTAAGTCGATATTTTTGAGTATATTTGTGGTTAAAATCAGAAATTTGGCAAAATTTCCCCAATTTTCAAACTTTTAATTTTTATGCCCTTAAACCAGAGAGTTATATCAACAAAATAGTTAATAAATAACATCTACCACATGTCTACTTTAAGTCAGCACAATGTTTGAAAGATAAACTTTGAACTCTTCTAATGTCTTAAAAAAATTATCAGCAATTTCTCATTTTTCCAACAAAATTTACAAAACCATTCTTTAGGGACCATATCACATTTGAGACAACTTTGAGGGGCCTATAGGACAGAAAATACCCAAAAGTGGCACCATTCTAAAAACTGCACCCCTCAGACTGCTCAAAACTGTATTCAAGATGATTATTAACCCTTCAGGTGCTTCACAGGAACTAAAGCAATATGGAAGAAAAAATGAAAATGTACCTTTTTTCTTCAAAAATGTTACGCTATTCCCAAATTTTGCATCTTCACAAGGGCAACAGGAGAAAATGGACCCCAAACTTTGTTGTACAATTTCTCCTGGGAGCTACAATATCCTGTATGTGGGGGAAAACTCCTGTTTGGCCACACGGCTCGACAGGGAAGGAGTGCCATTTTACTTTTTTTGGCTGGAATCATTATCAGATGCCATGTCGCATTTGGAGAACCCCTGATGTGCCTAAACAGTGGAAACCCGCCACAAGTGACCCCAAAATGGAACTCTTCTAGATGTATGGTGAGAACCTTTAACTCTCAGATGCTTCACAGTTTAGCCATGAAAATAAAAAATTACACTTTTTCTCCACAAAAATGTTCTTTGAGCTCAAAATTTTTTATTTTCACAAGGGTAATAGGAGAAAATGGATCCCGTAATTTGTTGCGCAATTTCTACTAAGTATTCTGGTACCCCATATGTGGTGGAAGACGACTGTGTGGTCATACAGCAGGGCTCGGAAGGGAAGGAGCACCATTTGACTTTCAAACAATTGACTGGAATTGTTAACGGATGTCATGTCGCATTTGTAGAGCCCCTGAAGTTCAAACACAACAAATGATCCCATTTTGGAAACTAGGCATATCAACTAACTTTTCTAGTTGTGTGGTGAACACCTTGAACCCCCTGGTGCTTCACAGTTTGGCCATGAAAATGAAAAAGAAAAATACATCTTCTCCACAAAAATGTTCTTTGAGCTCAATTTCTTTTATTTTCACAAGGGTAACAGGAGAAAACGGATCCCATGATTTGATGTGCAATTTTTACTGAGTACGCCAATACCGCCTTTGTGGTGGAAAACTACTGTTTGGGCGCACGGCAGGAGTGTCATTCAATCTCAAAATTGATTTGATTTGCTGTTGGACACCATGTCGTGTTTAGAGAACCCCTGATGTGTCTAAACATTGTAAGCCCATCACAAGTGACCCCATTTTGGAAACTAGACTGCTCAAGGAACTTATCTAGATGTGTGGTGAGCACTTTGAACCTTCAGGTGCTTCACAGAATTTTACAACGCTGTGCCGTGAGAACAAAAAAGAATCACATTTTCCCCAAAAAAATGTTGTTTCAGCCCCAACTTTTGTATTTTCACAAGGCTAACTGGAGAAAATGCACCATACAATTTGTTGTGCAATTTCTCTTGAGTACATCAATACCTCATATGTGATTAATAACTACTTTTGATGTACAAGACAAAGCTCAGAAAGTAAGGAGCGCCCTATTTCTATTCATCTTATTTTGATGATTTTTAGGGTCTCTTCTGTTAACCATCACTGAGGGTGTCTCTTCTGCCTCTTGTTAATGTTATTATTTATTATTATTAAGTATTTATATAGCACCATTAGGTTACATGGTGCTTTACAAGTGAGAGGGTACACAAAGACAAGTAGTAAAATGATGACAAATCAGTCATATGGGTACAATAGGGCAGAGGATCCTGTCCGCGAAGGCTCACAGTCTAGAGGGGGTGGGGAGGGAGACAGTATGAAGGGGAGAGGGGGGGGAGTGAGGTGGTGCAATGGATGGGTCTTAGTGCGGGCCATAGGCTGGTAAGAACAGGTGGGTCTTCAGGTTTTTCTTGTAGGTTCCCAGGGTAGGGGAGTGTCTGATGTGGTGGGGGAGTTCCATAGTAAGGCAGAAGCACAAGAGAAGTCTTGTATGCGGTTGTGGGAGGTGGAAATGCGGGGGGTTGAGAGAAGGAGTTCTTGAGAAGAGCGCAGGCTGCGCGAGGGGAGGTAACGGGAGACCAGGTCGGATATGTAGGGAGGGGACAGGTTGTGTATGGCCTTGTATGTCAGGGTTAGGGTTTTGAAGTGGGATCTCTGGGGAGTCAGGAGCCAGTGGAGGGCTCGGCAGAGAGGGGAGGCGGGGGAGTAACGGGGAGATAGGTGGATGAGTCGGGTAGCAGAGTTGAGGATGGTGCGGAGAGGTGCAAGGGAGGAGGTAGGGAGGCCGGTGAACAGGAGGTTGCAGTAGTCCAGGCGGGAGATGATGAGGGTGTGGACAAGTGTTTTTTTGCTGTGCTGTGGTCAAGGAAGGAGCGGATACGGGCAATGTTTTTTAGTTGGAGTCGAAAGGCGGTGGCGAGGGCTTGAATGTGAGGCTTGAAGCAGAGGGAGGAGTCGAGGATTACCCCGAGGCACTTGGTGTAGCGGACGGGTGAGAGTGTGCAGTCATTGACAGTGATGGATAGGTCAGGAAGAGGGGGAGGGTTGTTAGGGGGAAAGAATATGAATTCAGTCTTGTCTATGTTGAGTTTGAGGAAGCGGGCGGAATAGAAGGATGCGACCGCAGATAGGCAATGAGGAATTTTGGATAAAAGAGAGGTGATATCCGGGCCAGACAGATAGAGCTGGGTGTCGTCGGCGTAGAGGTGGTATTGGAGGCCATGTGACTTGATGAGTTTGCCTAGCCCGAGGGTGTAAATGGAGAAGATTAGTGGTCCCAGGACCGAGCCTTGGGGAACTCCTACAGATAGGGGGTGGGGTGAGGAGGAGGTGTGGGAGTGGGTGACGCTGAAGGTCCTGTCCATTAGGTAGGAGGAGATCCAGGAGAGGGCTAGGTCAGTAATGCCAAGATATTCAAGGATTTGAAGTAAGAAGGAGTCAACAGTGTCGAATGCGGCAGAAAGGTCGAGAAGGATGAGAACAGAGTAGTGTCACTTGCTCTTGATGATCAGTAGGTTGTTAGTGACTTTGGTTAGGGCTGTTTCGGTGGTGAGGTCGGAAGCCGGATTGTAGGCAATCAAAGAGAGCGCAGGAAGAGAGGTGGGAGGACAGTTCAGAATAGACGTGTTGTTCAAGAAGTTTTATTATTATCTTACTGGCTTCTTCAGTAAAAGTAGCCTTCATATGTGTGCTTAGTTCCTCAGGCTTTTTTTAATCCTTGTCCAGTGATGTAAATCGGTTGTGCAGACCAGTCCAAAAACTTAAGGCATGATGGTCAAATCAAAGTTGGAAATGGCCTAATGTCTAGTCCATTTCTTCAGCTTGACTCTTGTCTTTGATGTCAAAAGTTCATAATCAGTTCCACAGTGACCTCCTGTTCTTGTATAAACGATAATGCTAGTCAAGCTTCACCTTTGACAAACACATATATAGCCAGTATGATTCTTATAGGCCCTATTCGGTGATATTCATGTGTATAGCCTCAGGCTGTGATTCTGGAAGAATGTGTGTCATGATATACTGTTGATTTGTCGCACAAAAGTTAACCCTAACATGCATAACCCTGCATAACCTGCTTACTTTTTTCTATTTTCTGCATAATTACTTTAGTTAGAATTTTAAAACTCTAAGTATTCTTCAAGTATGTCATTGTTGGTAATATCCAGTTGTTCATATAATTTTATGTGATAGGAATTTTGGTATAACACTACTTTTTTAGGGAAACCCCATATTTACAGAACCCCAACCTTTTAGGTCCATACTATGTTTCTGATGTACTCATCAGTGTTTTCGTCTCAAGTTACTGTGTTATTGAAGTCTGGGTTACTGGGGAGGGGGATGGATCATTCTTGTGTATTGAAAGACCTGTAATGATGTAATGGCCATGTGATCTTGGGAATGAGACTTACTCCTCCATCTGAATGTCATAATGTGGAGCCTACTGAGACAGGGTACCGGACCGGGGTATCACGGGGGTTATCACGGCGGTCTTGGTCTGGACCGTGTCCCGAGCCCTCAAGTAAAGGGGTTATTTACAGGGATAGTCGTGACGCCACCCACGGGTTGTGGTCAATGGGGACCACCGCTGCTGCTTGCTTCTTCCAGGAGGATGGCTGGTGTTACAGCCGGATGGATGAGTCTGCCGTAGTTCGGGCTGCTCCTGGCAGGGTGAATAACAGCTTAACACGCAAAGAAACAAACACTGGAGACTCTGGCAGGGTTCACTGGGTTTTACTTAAGTTCTTCACACTTTCTCAGTACAGTTCACACACAGTTTACGCTTTGCCGGTGCACCACCTGCAGTCAAGCGTTCCTTCCAGTCATATCCCCTCTTTCTGACTCCTTTCAGGCCCTTCTTCCTCTAATTCTTCCTGTGTGCCATATGACAGGCAGCACGGGTTCTTTTACTTTGACACTATCACCGGTGTAGTTGAGCCTTCATATGCTTCTGTGTCTCATAGCACTGTGTCAGGAAAACAGACCTCGAATCTGCATCTCCCCACTGGGATGTCTGTGATCTGGGCTTGAAGCTCCATTCACCTCAGAGCCAGCACTCTAGTATTGGCCTAGCCTCCAGTGTCCCTGCTGTACTAAGGATCCACCAGGCTCTGTCCTACCCGTGTGACTTCTGCACCAGAAGGGATTCTCCTCCTCAAAGTCTTCCTTTAGCCACGCTGCCGTATTCCTTCCTGGCCCAGCTATACTGGCCTAGTCCTGGTCTTTACTGCTCGGCACCCTCTGGTCTACTACCTACTACTTCCTAGTTTTTCCTTTTATCCCAGTGCTGTCACCTTGACTACATCCCACCCACTTCCCTCTAAACCCTACCACTCCTTGCCCGCCTAGAGTCCCGGGCTCCGGGTGGGTCTGTATTTGGGGTGCATAAGCTGACTACCCTCTGCTTGATTGCAGTTCCCTCTTGTGGCCACCTTGTACGCAGGGGCGCCACAATAAGGCCATGACATCATCACAGGTCCTTCTGAACACAGTAATGAGCATGAGGAGGACAGCATACACTGTGAGCTAATCACTGAAGGACCTGTGAATATGCCATGTGATGTTAGGATGAATGATTCAGCCTCTTACCCAGCCTCTTTGTTTTTAAAATAACCTTTCAAAGTGTATACCTTGTGAGCCATAAAAATCCAGAATATTGTAAATCACCTAGAAGAAAGTCTAAAAGCGCCATGGAACCAATGGCGCTATATAAATAAATAATAATAATAATAATAAAAGGTAAGAGCTGATGAGGGTGAGAGAAGGGGGAGGGAAGGAAGTACTTTACCCTTATGTCATACACTGGGAAAGAGTGGACAACACTGATTGTATTCATTGGTTTTCCTTTTAGTTTTCTGACATCTGAGTCAACAATGGCACAGTCTTCTCACCAAAAGATTGAAGCCATCATGTTTGAATGTGATGATGAAAGTGAACTTTTTTTTGTCTGGTGAAGATTACCTGCCACCAGCTAATCACTCTGCTTCCTCATCCAGTGGTTCTTCTTCATGATGAAGAAGTGGATCCAGAGGAATTAATAAATGGAACATCCAAAACTAATGCATTTTGGGACAGTACTCCTTCAGTACTTGGACATACTTCAATACATAATATTGTGAGATAAGCTCTTAAAGCTCAATTGTTGTCCCCTAAAGATGTTTTCTGTACTTTTTTTCTGAAGATATTGCAGATGAGGTGCTTTTATGTACAAACCTAGAAGGAAGATGTATTGCTTCCGGAAAAAAAACATGGGAAAGTATCTCAAAAGAGGAATTACATGTTTGTATTGGACTAACACTTCTGGCAGGGTGTAAAAAATATTATCATGTTCCTATGAGAGAATCATTTCTGGACCCACTTTCTGATCCACACTACAAAGCAACAATGTCAGTGGATACATATGAAGAAATTTGGAGAAGCCTTCGATTTGATGATAAGCGAACTCGTCCTGTGAGATTGGAAATTGATCAGTTAGCACCTATCAGTTACATCTGGAATATTTTTATCAAGAATTGTACCAAGCTTTGCAGTCCTAGTGCTAATGTAACAGTGGATGAGCAACTTGTAGACTTCAGAGGACATTGCATGTTCATTCAATATATGCCTAGTAAACCAGCCAAGTGTGGAATGTGTGATTCTCCAAATTATTATGGGATGAATGGGCTTATGTACTGTGGCAAAAAAATTGGTGCTCTAGTCAGGGGTGCACCAAGCCCCACTGCCGCCTGAGCCGCAGCAGTGATTACGGGGGGGGGTGGTGCTGGTGGAGCCCAGCGCTGCCGCCCCTTCTGCATTCATTGGTCCCCCGGCGGGTCGCCACTGCCGCCTGAGCCGCGGTAGTGATTGGCGGCCGCGGCCGTGAGTACCGGGGGGGGGGTGCTGGTGAAGCCCAGCGCTGCCGCCCCTTCTGTGCTGGTCCCCCGGCGGGTCGCCGCTTACCTGCGGTGCGCGGGGTGAGCGGCCGGCGCCATGACAGGGGGAGGCTGTTTGCATGAGGCGCCGCCCCCTTCTGCACTGCCGCTCCCCCTGCCTCTTGCCGCCTGAATGACAGGGCTCACACTGTCCAATGGACGGTGCGGCCCTGGCTCTAGTGCATTAAGACCTAGGTTTAGAGATGAGCGAGTATGCTTGTCACTACTCGGTACTCACACGAATATCACGGTACTCGGGGTACTCGGGGAGTACCAAGTAATCTCGCGATACTCTTGCTATGCTCGTGGTCCACCTCCCTGCATGTTGGCGCTCTTTTCAGAGCCAGCCTGCATGCAGGGATTGGCTGACAGACACTGTAATGCCACAGCCATGTTGGTTGTGGCATTACAGTGATTGGCTGGCCGCACAGCGTCATCAGGTCTTTATAAGACCTGACCGCGCTGTGCTCGTCACTCTGCGCCATTAGACAGTCAGTGTAGGGAGAGCTGCTGCTGATTGAGGGACAGATTTGTGGCCTTTCAGCTAGTGTAGGCACAGGGCTGCCATTCTAATTACCACAACAGTCCTTCTGAGGACTAATAGAGCTGTATATAGGCAGACAGGGAGGCAGGGTATATACCAAACTTCGCTGTGCCAGTATACCAGCCTGCATCGCATCTGGGGCTGGTTTCCAGGCTCATCCATCCCAAAAACAGTGCTTTTAGGGATTTATTTAGCTCACTATAGGCAGGAGTAGGTTTTAGCTCAAATTAGGATACGCCAAAAGCCTCGTGCTAAAAACCAACTCTTGTCTGCACTAATTTAGCATCTAAGTGCTGCTACTGTAGGTTGCAGTGTAAATTAGGGTACACCAAAAGCCTTGTGCTAAAAACCAACTCTTGTCTGCACTAATTTAGCATCTAAGTGCTGCTACTGTAGGTTGCAGCGTAAATTGGGGTACACCAAAAGCCTCGTGCTAAAAACCAACTCTTGTCTGCACTAATTTAGCATCTAAGTCCTGCTACTGTAGGTTGCAGCGTAAATTAGGGTACATCAAAAGCCTCGTGCTAAAAACCAACTCTTGTCTAAACTAATTTAGCTGTATACAGTCAGCACCACATTGAAAATGCGCAAGTCCGGTGGCAAGGGACAAGGAACTGGACGTGATGGTGGTGCAGGCAGAGGGCGAGCCCATGTGCAAGCTCGAATTGCGCCACGACAAACGCCCACATCATCTCGCTCGACTTTCTTGTCCCAATTTCTAGGTGAACGCAGCAGTATTCCACTATTAAACCAAGACCAGTGTCAACAGGGTGTTTAGTTGAATAGCTGATAATGCTTCCAGTCAGTTTGGCACCACCACAAATACCCCTTCTTCCACACGGTCAAGTGTCAGTAGCCATGAGACTGGACCACACATTCCACACCCGGATCCTCCTTCCTCCCACCATGCCGAGTGCCCGGCCCCGGACATAACTGATCCCACACTTGGACACTCTGAAGAGCTGTTCACTTATCCATTCGTAGATTATGGCCTCTCCCCAGCTCCAGTTGAAGTGGGTCATGAGGAGATTGTATGTACCGATGCCCAAATATTTGAGCAGCCACGGTCTCACGAAGGCAACGGTGGGAACGTGTCTCAACAAGAGGTGGATGATTATGAGACACAATTGCTAGAAAGTCAGGAAGAAGACCAGGGTGCGGAAGTGGATGACGACGTGGTGGATGATCCAGTAACTGACCCAACCTGGCAGGAGGACATGCAGAGTGAGGATATCAGTGCACAGGGGGAGTTAGGCGTAGCATCGCAACAGGTCGGAAGAAGCAGGGTGGTGTCCGCAGGCAGAAGGCAGGCAACCGTTCCCCGGAACAACAACACGAGTGATGTTGCCAGTACAACTGCTAGGTCTTCCCGAGTCTGGCTGTTTTTTAAGGTGACTGCAGATAATTCTAAAAAGGCCATTTGCAACACCTGCCATGCCAGCATCAGCAGGGGTAGCAAAACTAGCAGCCTGACCACCACCAGCATGATCAGGCACATGGCAGCAAAGCACCCAACTTTGTGGGATGTACAGCAGAGGACAGGAGCATTGTCTGCGCGTGACACAGCTGCGTCTTCCACTGTTGTGCATGCAAGCCAATCCCCTGTCCATACTGCAGGCGAAGATGCCACCTGTATTTGCACAAGCAGAAGTAGCACCATCATCAGCCACGTCCTTGTCCCAGCACAGCGTTCAGTTATCCATACCTCAATCTTTGGAACGGAGGCGCAAATACGCTGCCAACGCCCCACATGCCACAGTTCTAAATGCACACATTTCGCGACTGCTTGCGCTGGAAATGTTGCCTTTTCGGCTGGTGGAGACGGAAGCATTCCGCAACCTGATGGCGGCAGCTGTCCCACATTACTCGGTCACTATTTTTCCCGGTGTGCCGTCCCCGCATTACATAAGAACGTGTCACAAAACATCATACATGCCTTAACAACGCAGTTTCCAGCAAAGTCCACCTAACCACGGACACGTGGACAAGTGCTTGCGGGCAGATCCGGTACATCTCACTGACGGCACACTGGGTTAATATTCTGGAAGCCGGGACCCAGTCTGACCTTGGGACGGAACACGTCCTTTTGACACTGAGGATTGCAGGCCCTATCTCAGTCAGGGTTTCACCCACAGTGTACAGCTCTGGCACGTCATGCTCCTCCTCCTCTTCACCCTCCACACCAGTCCCAAGCTGGAAGCACTGCAGCACTGCCTCGGCTAAGCGGCAACAGGCTGTGCTGAAGCTAATATGCATAGGTGACAAACCCCACAATGCTGAAGAGTTGTGGACAGCTCTGAAACACCAGGCAGATCACTGGCTCACACCGCTGAACCTACAGCCAGGCATGGTCGTGTGTGACAATGGCCGGAACCTTGTGGCGGCTCTGAGAAGAGGCGAGCTGACACATATTCCATGCGTGGCCCATGTGCTCAACCTCGTGGTTCAGCGGTTTTTTAATCCTACCCGGAGCTGTCTGATCTGCTCGTCAAAGTACGCCGCCTGTGTGCCCATTTCAGAAAGTCACCTACTGCTTCTGCCAGCCTTGCCGGCTTTCAGCGGCGTTTGCAGCGTCCGGCTCACAGACTGGTGTGTGTCCCCACACGTTGGAATTCCACACTGCACATGTTGGTCAGGATTTATGAGTAGAAGAGGGCAGTTGTTGAGTATCAGCATCAACTAGGCTGTCGGTATATGGTTCAAACTCAACACATAAGACCTCAGGAGTGGACATGGATGTCCGACATATGTACCGTCCTCAAAAACTTTGAGGACTCCACCAAGATGGTGAGCGGCGATAACGCCATCATTAGCGTCACCATCCCGCTTCTCTATCTTCTAAAACGCTCTCTGCTCAAAATCAAAGACGATGCATTGCAGGCGGAGCAGGATGAATTGCAGCAAGAAACCGTACTGGGTGATTACACACAGCCCAGCCTCATCTCATCCCAACGTGCATTGGAGGACTATGACAAGGAGGAGGATGAAGAAATGGAGCTACTTTCATTTGGAATTGACGGTAATACATGCACAACCATCAGACCGTCGGTTGAGCGTGGATGGCCAGAGGACAGGGGAGAGGAGGAGGAGGAGGTCAGCATGGCCAGTCATGCTGTTGGTGAGGACCCAGAAGTCTTGACTGTTAACAGTCTGGCGCACATGGCTGACTTTGTTATGCTGCCTGTGTCGTGACCCTCGTGTTATCAAGATCTTGGCGGACACTCATTACTGGTTGGTGACACTTTTAGACTCGCGCTACAAAGAGAACTTTATTTCTCTTATTCCTGAAGCGGAGAGGTCTACAAAAATGCTGCAGTATCAGAAGGCCATAGGGCAGAATTATTAAAAAAATTCCCTTCTGAAAACGCTAGCGGCAGAGGTCACGATTCAGTGGACAACCAAGGCGTCCGGCAGAGAGAGGCACAAGTCCAATCCAGCAGAGGTAGGGGAACACTCTCAAAGATCTGGGACACTTTTCTCAGCACCTCCCGTACCACAGGCCCTGAGGTGCGCGGTAGTGTCACAAGGAATGCAAAGTTTGCAAAGATGCTGAGGGAGTTCCTTGCCGATCGTACTAAAGTCCTCCTAGATTCCTCTGTGCCTTATAATTATTGGGTATCCAAGCTGGACACGTGGCAGGAATTGGCTCTCTACGCCTTGGAAGTCCTGGCCTGCCCTGCCACTAGTGTTTTGTCAAAGCGTGTTTTTAGTGCCGCAGGTGGAATCATTACAGATAAACGCACCCGCCTGTCAACTGAAAATGCTGACAGGCTGACTTTGATCAAGATGAACAAGGCTTGGATTGGGCCTGACTTCACCACACCACCATCAAATGATAACGGAATTTAAATTTTGTGCCGGTAGATTCCCATGCACCTCCGCACACCCACACATTGGTACACACTTCATGTGTTTGGCTACTTGCTGTACTGCTCCTCCTTCTCCTCATCCACCACCATCATATAATCAGTGTGACCATGGTTCATGATGCACAAAACCGTAATTTTTTTACATCATATTTATGATGATGATGCATCTAACCGTTCTAAAGTTAGGCATTAGTTTCATTTACACCCCCCAGGGGTAAATGTTTTAGTCCATTCTTCCAGAATGGGCATTACAAGTACAGGAGGCCCGCTCCTTTGTAATGGGAACAATTTTTAGAGGCTCTCCTCCATGTTTCTTCCCAGGGGCATCGCAATGCCTTCCAATTTTTGGCTTCCCTGACTAGGGCAATCCTACACCTGCTTAAAATGGGCACATTATTGAAAAAGGCTCTCATGGACGTCTCTATCCAGGGGCATTGAAGTGCTACACAATTTTTGGCTTCCCTGCCTATGGCAATCCTACAAAAGACCCACTTGCTTAAAATGGGCACATTATTTAAAAAGGCTTTCATGCACGTCTCTATCCAGGGGCATTGAAGTGCAACACAATTTTTGTCTTCCCTGCCTAGGGCAATACTACAAAAGACCCACTTGCTTAAAATGGGAACATTATTTAAAAAGGCTTTCATGCACGTCTCTATCCAGGGCAACACAATTTTTGGCTTCCCTGCCTATGGCAATCCTACAAAAGACCCACTTGCTTTCAATGGGCACATTATTTAAAAAGGCTTTCATGCACACCTCTATACTATTATTATTATTTACTTATATAGCGCCATTAGGTTCCATGGCGCTTTACATGAGGATTAAGGGAGACAAGAACAAGTACACTAAATCTAGGTGATCGGGACGTACAGGTACAGGAGGGGCAGGGACCCTGTCTACGAGGGCTCACAGTCTACGAGGGGTGGGTGGGGATACAGTAGGATGAGGGAATGTCAGGTATGGGGCGGTCGTCGGGGTCTCACGGTAGGTTGTAGGCTTGACGGAATAGGTGAGTCTTCAGGTGACATTTGAAACTTCTCAGGGTAGGAGAGTGTCTGACGTGTTGAGGCAGGGAGTTCCAGAGTAAGGCAGATGCCCGGGAGAAGTCCTGGATGTGGTTGTGCGAAGAGGTGATGAGGGGGGAGCAGGGGAGGAGTTCTTGGGAGGAGCGGAGGTTGCATGAGGGTAGGTATCGGGAGACAAGGTCGGAGATGTATGGTGGGGCCAGGTTGTATGTGGCTTTGTACGCCATGGTTAGTGTTTTGAATTGGGATCTCTTGGAAGCGGGGAGCCAGTGAAGGGCTTGGCAGAGGAGGGAGACAGGGGAGTAGTGGGAGGACAGGTAGATTAGTCGGGCAGCGGAATTGAGGATAGACTGGAGAGGTG
This sequence comes from Allobates femoralis, assembly GCA_033576535.1. Lineage (NCBI taxonomy): Eukaryota > Metazoa > Chordata > Amphibia > Anura > Aromobatidae > Allobates > Allobates femoralis. The sequence continues at coordinate 264,252,558 of JARQOC010000003.1, forward strand.
TGACGGAGTAAGCCGGGAGGCCATTGAGAAGGAGGTTGCAGTAGTCAAGGCGGGAGATGATAAGAGCATGAATGAGTGTTTTAGCGGTGTCACGGGTGAGGAAGGAGCGGATCCGTGAGATGTTCTTGAGCTGGAGCCGGAGGGATGTGGTGAGGGCCTCGATGTGGGGCTTGAAGGATAGGGAGAAGTCAAGGATTACCCCGAGGCACTTGGCTTGGGGGTCTGGGGAGAGGGCGCAGTCGTTGTCGCAGATGGATAGGTTGGGAAGTGGGGGGGAATTTCTTGGGGGGAAGACTATAAATTCAATTTTGTCCATGTTGAGTTTAAGGAAGCAAGCAGAGAAGAAGGATGAGATGACGGGAAGGCATTGTGGGATTTTGGAGAGTAGGGAGGGCCGGACAGGTAGATTTGGGTGTTGTCGGCGTAGAGGTGGTACTGGAGGCCGTGGGACTCAATGAGTTGCCCTAGGCCGAGAGTGTATATGGAGAAAAGTAGGGGTCCCAGGACCGAACCTTGGGGGACTCCGACAAAAAGGGGGAAGGGTGAGGAGGAGGTGTGGGAGTGGGAGACGCTGAAGGTCCGGTCCGCTAGGTATGAGGAGATCTAAGAGAGGGCAAGGTGGGTGATGCCGAGGGTTTCCAGGATCCAGAGAAGAAGGGAGTGGTCAACCGTGTCAAAGGTGGAAGACAGGTCAAGCAGGAGGAGGATGGAGTAGTGGTATTTGTTCTTGGCGGTCAGTAGGTTGTTGGTGACTTTGGTCAGGGCTGTTTCGATGGAATGGAGGGATCAGAAGCCGGACTGTAGGCGGTCGAAGTGGGAGCACAAGGAGAGGTAAGAGGACAGTTCAGAGTGGACGTGCTGTTCAAGTAGCTTAGAGGTGAATAAGAGATATGGGGCGATAGTTAGAGAGAGAGGTAGGGTCAAGTGAGGTTTTTTTAGAATGGGCGTGATTAGGGCGTGTTTGAAGGCCGAGGGGAAGGCGCCAGTGCTAAGTAATAGGTTAAAGAGGTGGGTGAGGGCTGGGATGAAAATGGAGGTGTGGTTGGGAATAAGGTAGGATGGGAGCGGGTCGTGGGTGCTGGTGGTGAGGTGTGATATTGATAGGAGAGAGGAGAGTTGGTCTTCAGTTATGGGGGGGAAGTGGCTGATGGAGGAGGAGGGCCGTGTAGGTGGGAGGGGGAGTTGTGGGGACAGTGGGCCGAAGCTGTTTCTGATCTTGTTGATCTTCTCCTTGAAGAAGGTCGCAAAGTCTTCAGCAGAGATGAGGGGAGAAGGGGGAGGAGCAGGCCGGCGAAGTAAGGAGTTGAAAGTTTTGAAGAGCTGTTTGGGGTTGTGGGACAGAGAGGTTATTAGGGATGTGAAGAATGCTTGCTTGGCAGTAGCAAGTGCCGTCTTGAAATCAGTGAGGGATTGCTTGAACAGAGCAAAGTGCTCGGAGGTGCGGGACTTTTTCCATCTCCTCTCGGCGACCCTGTACGTCCGTCTCAGGTTTTTAGTGAGGGTGGTGTGCCAGGGTTGCCTGTTAATGCGTGGAGCATGGAGAGTGAGGGGGGCGGCTAGGTCGAGGGCGTTCGTTATTGTGGTGTTGTATAGGGTGGTGGCATTGTCAATGTCGTCAGCGGAGGGTATGTCGGTGAGAGGGAGGAGGGATTCAGAGAATAAAGGAAGATCAAGATCTTTTAGGTTTCGGCGAGGGTGATCAAGTTTGCGGAGAGGTGGTAGCATGGCAGGGGAGAAGAAGGCGGAGAAGGTGAAGAGATGGTGGTCAGACAGAGGGAGTTCCGAGTTTGTGAGGTTAGAGAGGGAGCAAAGGTGGGTAAAGATGAGGTCAAGCGTGTGGCCTTGTTTGTGGGTGGGAGAGGAGGACCATTGGGAGAGCCCTAGGGAAGTGGTCAGGGAAAGAAGGTTGAAGGCAGCTGAGTGGGGAGTGTCGATGGGGATACTGAAGTCGTCCATGATGATGGTGGGGATGTCAGCGGAGAGGAAGTGAAGTAGCCAGGTGGTGAAGTGGTCAAGGAAGGAGGCGATGGGTCCGGGGGGAACGGTAGATGATGGCTAGCTGGAGGTTGCAGGGGGAGAAGATTCGGACCGAGTTGGCTTCAAAGGAGGGGACAGTGACGGAGGGGGGCGGGGGGATAGGGCTGAAGGCGCAGGAGTTGGACAGGAGTATGCCGACTCCACAGCTGTGTTTGCCAGAGGGACGGGGGGTGTGGGACAGGCTGAGGCCGCCGTAGGATAGTGCAGCAGGGGAGGCCGTGTCGGAGGGGGTGAGCCAGGTCACGGTGAGGCCAAGGAATGACAGTTTTCTGGAGATAAAGAGTTCATGGATGTCTGGGAGTTTGTTACACACTGAGCGGGCATTCCAGAGTGCGCCCGGTAGAGCGGTAGGTGGGGCATGGGTTGGGGGAATGGGTCTGATGGTGGTGCGGTTGCGAGGGCTGGTGGTGATGAGGTTGCGAGGGTTGGCTGTGGGTCGTGGGTGTGGGATGAAGGTGGTTGTGGGTATGTGGTGGGGGGGGGCCAGGATTGGGGGAGATGTCACCGGCAAGGAGGAGGACTAGGCAGAGGGTTAGCAGGTGGGAGCATGAGAGCTTACGAGGCAGGAGTGCTTGTTTGGTGATTGAGGATTGAAAGTGAATGAAAAGGTTGGTGAAGTGGGTGAGGTGGTTCAGCAGGATGGAGGGTGAGAGCAGTATTTCATTGCTGGGAGGGGGTATAAGTGGGGGTAGTAAGAAGTGGAGAAGGATGGGAGTGAAGAGTAGCGGGAACATTGCGTATGGAGAGCAGGGAGTGAGTGTGGCGGCAGGGGTCAGAAGCAGAGGGGGGAAAGTTGTGGTAGTGGGTGAATGGTCATCAGTGGGGAGCGGTCACGGGATGAGGTGATGTCCGGGGATGAGATGCAAGGCGGGGGTCAGATGGAGAGGCCGGATGGGGCAGTTAGGGGATCGGTCGAGGCAGTCGGGGTTGACAGAGGCGGTTTCGGGTCGGCTAATGGAGCAGCCGGGGGTCAGGTGAGGCAGCCGGGGGTCAGGTGAGGCAGCCGGGGGTCAGGTGAGGCAGCCAGGGGTCAGGTGAAGCAGCGGGGGGTCAGGTGAGGCAGCAGGGGGTCAGGTGAGGCAGCGGGGGGTCAGGTGAGGCAGCCGGGGGTCAGATGAGGCATCCAGGGGTCAGGAGAGGCAGCTGGGGGTCCGTCCGGGGTGGGATGCCACCAAGGGATGAGCTACAGTCCAGGAGAGATGTGGCTGGGGACGAGATCTAGCAGTCCAGGACAGGATGGTGGAGTCGAGGACAAGGTGATACAGCCAGTATGGGGAGAAATGGTAGTCAAGAGGAGGTAAGATGGCTGGGGAAGATGGGTGGAAAGATGACTAGTTCCTTACTTGTTGGAGGGATTTAAGGAGTTAATATGAAATGAAGTAGTAAGGGGTGGTAGTGAATAGAAGAGAAACATTTTGGTGGCTTTCTATTCCTTTACCTGACAGTCTTTTCCAGTCCATTTCTAGTCTATTACTAAGTATTGTACTTAGAAAATGTACTTTGAAAGATGTAGTTTGAAAGACACATGCATCAGACAAGTCTGGATCAGACTTGTGGTTCTGAATATATCTGCAGCTAAAGATGAATCAGGTGTGGATGAGGGGCTGGGTGGGTATGAACTGACCACATACTCAGAGTTCAACAAACTATACACTATATACAGGGGCATCTTGGTGCCTCCCAACCTTTGTCTTCCCTGCCTAGGGAAATACTACAGTAGACACACTTGCTTACAATGGGCACATCATTTAAAGAGGCCCTCATGCACACCTCTATCCAGGGGCATATTGGTGCCTCCCAATTTTTGGCTTCCCTGCCTAGGGAAATACAACAACAGACCCACTTGCTTAAAATGGGCACATCATTTAATGAGGCCCTCATGAACGCCTCTATCCAGGGTCATATTGGTGCCTCCCAATGTTTGGCTTCCCTGTCTAGGGAAATACTACAGCAGACACACTTGCTTAAAATGGGCACATTTTTTGAAAAGGCCCTCATGCACGCCTCTATGCAGGGGCATCTTGGTGCCTCCAAACCTTTGGCTTCCCTGCCTAGGGAAATACTACAGCAGACCCACCTGTTTAAAATGGGCACATTTTTTGAAAAGGCCCTCATGCACGCCTCTATGCAGGGGCATCTTGGTGCCTCCAAACCTTTGGCTTCCCTGCCTAGGGAAATACTACAGCAGACACACTTGCTTACAATGGGCACATTTTTTGAAAAGGCCCTCATGCACGCCTCTATCCAGGGGTATTGAAGTGCCTCCCAATTTTTGGCTTCCCTGCCTAGGGAAATTCTACAGCAGACACACTTGCTTACAATGTCCACATTTTTTTAAAAGGCCCTCATGCACGCCTCTATCCAGGGGCATCTTGGTGCCTCCAAACCTTTGGCTTCCCTGCCTAGTGCAATACTAAAAAAGACACACTTGCTTACAATGGGCACATTTTGTGAAAAAGCCCTCATGCACGCTTCTATGCAGGGGCATCTTTGTGCCTCCAAACCTTTGGCTTCCCTGCCTAGGGAAATACTACAGCAGACACCCTTGCTTACAATGGGCACATTTTTTGAAAAGGCCCTCATGCACGCCTCTATCCAGGGGCATCTTGGTGCCTCCAAACCTTTGGCTTCCCTGCCTAGGGAAATACTACAGCAGACACCCTTGCTTACAATGGGCACATTTTTTGAAAAGGCCCTCATGCACGCCTCTATCCAGGGGCATATTTGTGCCTCCAAACCTTTGGCTTCCCTGCCTAGGGAAATACTACAGCAGACACCCTTGCTTAAAATGGGCACATCATTTAAAGAGGCCCTCATGTACGCCTCTATCCCGTGGCATATTGGTGCCTCCAAACCTTTGCCTTCCCTTCCAAGGGAAATACTAAAAAAGACACACTTGCTTACAATGGGCACATTTTTTGAAAAGGCCCTCATGCACGTCTCTATCCAGGGGCATATTGGGCCTCCCAATTTTTGGTTTCTCTGCCTAGAGCAATACTAAAAAAGACACACTTGCTTACAATGGGCACTTTTTTTTTTAAAGGCCCTCATGCACGCCTCTATCCAGGGGCATTGAAGTGCCTCCCAATTTTTGGCTTCCCTGCCTAGGGAAATACTACAGCAGACACACTTGCTTAAAATGGGCAGATTTTTTGTAAAGGCCCTCATGCACGCCTCTATCCAGGGGCATCTTGGTGCCTCCAAGCCTTTGGCTTCCCTGCCTAGTGTTATACTAAAAAACACACACTTGCTTACCATGGGCACATCATTTAAAGAGGCCCTCATGCACGCCTCTATCCAGTGGCATATTGGTGCCTCCCAATTTTTGGCTTCCCTGCCTAGGGCAATACTAAAAAAGACCCACTTGCTTAAAATGGGCACATTTTTGGAAAAGGCCCTCATGCACGACTCTATCCAGGGGCATTGAAGTGCCTCCCAATTTTTGGCTTCCCTGCCTAGGGCAATGCTACAAAACACACACTTCCTTACAATGGGCACATTATTTAAAGAGGCCCTCATGCACGTCTCTATCCAGGGGCATCATAGTGCCACATAATTTTTGTCTTCCCTGCCCTAGGGCATTACTACAAAAGACCCACTTCCTTATAATGGGCACATTATTTAAATAGGCCTTCATTTATGTCTCTTCCCAGGGGCATGGGAGTGCCACACAATTTTTTTTTTTTTAAATCTTTCATATAATCCTACAAAACTAACATACACCAACTCTGTCTCACAAGTGGGTATGAGCCCTTAATATTTTTTCCATGAAAATCTGTTTTGGTTTCATTTTGTAACGTTTTCTTGACAGTCCGTAAAAGTGGCGTAATATTCTGACAACATTGTTCACAGCAGTGACCTTGGAGTCTGAAATGCTTCCAGGGGTCTTCCCCATGCTGTTCCCATATCTTTTCATCACTGTTCTGATACTTTTGTGACATTTTTAGGGTTTTTCCATGCTGCCGGGGGTCATGTCAGAAAAATACTCGGGTCTCCCATAGGATAACATTGGGCTCGGTGCTCGGGCCGAGTACACGAGTATCTTGGGATGCTCGGCCCGAGCTTCGAGCACCCGAGCATTTTAGTACTCGCTCATCACTACCTATTTTCTGACATTGTAAAAAAAACTTGCTTAACCTATTTACAATTCTGGTAGAAAGTTGGAAAAAAATGTAACTACAGCTAGTTTACTTAAACATTTTTATACCCTTGTTTGTGTGTTTTTCAGATCTTTGTTTGAAATTTGAAAAGAAATCGTTAAATGATAAAAATGATCCATCATAGAATGCATAAAGGGGGCCTTTTAGGCCCATGTACTTACTTTTTTGGTGATTTCTGCAAACAATTATAATTGCAATGTTGTGCATTTTTCATATCTTACTTTGCAGTTTTGAAATAAACTTGTAAAAGTTATTTATTTGAGTTTCTCCATATGATTTGCACAAAGGCCTAAAAGCCCCGGGTTTGTGAAACTGTATATTTCAGATGCCAAGCATTCTAGGGTTAATGAATCTTCCTACAGCTTTGTTTCGTTCACCATGTCCAAAGATTCCTACAATGCTTCCATTTTTGCCATTACCCATTTTGGCATTCAAGTCTCCAGTGGCGTAACTACTGTCTTGCGGGCCCCGGAGCAAGATTCGCTCAGGGGCCCCTAGGTGAGGACCGGGGGGGCGTGGGGTGGTGTTATGCCGGCCGCATGATTACCTGCTCTGCCTCCTGGCGGTCGCGGTCGGGGAGGCTGGAGAAACAGGCAGCAGGGCCCTCCGGGGAGCTCAGGGCCCCCCCCAGGTGACCTCTCGGGGGGGGGGGGGGTTGCCGGCCGCACGATTAACTGCTCTGCCTCCCGGCGGTCGCGGCGGCTGGAGACACAGGCAGCAGGGCCCCCCGGGGAGCTCGGGCCCCCCCAGGTGATCTCTCAGGGGGGGAGGGGGGTTGCCGGCCGCACGATTACCTGCTCTGCCTCCCTGCGGTCGCGGCGGCTGGAGACACAGGCATCAGGGCCCCCCGGGGAGCTCGGGCCCCCCCAGGTGATCTCTCGGGGGGGAGGGGGGTTGCCGGCCGCACAATTACCTGCTCTGCCTCCCGGCGGTAGAGCGATGAAGGGGCGGGCACTGCTGAGCGGCTGCAAGAAGTCACAGTGTCACTTCCAGCAGTCCTCCCTCAGCCTCGGCGCTATCGCGGCGGGGGCAGCTGGAGACACAGGCAGCAGGGCCCCCCGGGGAGCTCGGGGCCCCCCCCGGTGACCTCTCAGCCCCCCACCTGACGGTCACACAAGGTAGCTGACCGGCATAGCAGCGGAGCGGCGCTGGGTCCGGGCCCCCCACAAGCGCCGGGCCCCAAAGCGACCGCTACGTCTGCTATGCCGGTAGTTACGCCCCTGCAAGTCTCCCATGATAATAAGTAATTTTTGTTTGTTGTTTTGTTGATTTCCTCTTGAACTTGATTGTAGAGTACTTTAACATCCTCCTCCTCTGCATCTTTTCTTAAGGCCTGGTCACACAATACGATGTCCCATCGATCCCACCAACGATCGGGATCGCTGGGACATTGTTATCTGATCACACAGGCAGACTCACCAGTAATCAACGACCAGCGAGAATGCTCGTAACCAGGGTAAACACTGGGTAACTAAGCAGAGTGTTGCGTTTAGTTACCTGATATTTACCCTGGTTACCAGCTCCCAGCGTGTGCTGTGAGGTCGTTCATCGTTGGCCTCCCGCTGTCACACATGCCGATGCTGGTCGCCCAGCAGGAGACCAACGATAAAATAATATATTAGTAGCGGAATCCAAGCACTCATCGAGTCATGAATAGTTGTTCAACACATGATTTATTGAAGACATACATAGGGTGAATGGTGACAGCAAACGTTTCGGTCCAGAATTGGACCTTTATCAATACGTCACTATGAAATAAAACAAAGCAAGGGATACAGTGAGAATATATACAGTGAACAGGTGGAGTATATACATCTGTCTATATATATATATACATTATTTGTAGGATTAATCATTTAGTCTCTTTTAGCAATTGTAACAAGCGTAACAAACAGGAGGTTCTCTAGTCCCTTCATGAATTATGGCTTTTACTGTATACAAGGCACAGTGTAAGACTAAAAGAGAGAGAGAGGGTATCAAAGATGAATGGCAAGGGGAAGGAAATATCAAGTGGCTCAATAATTTACCTGTGATTCCTAGATGAGGAGGTAAGGCTGATTGGGATAGAGTGCTGGATAGATATGGTGGTATAATCCGGGAACCTGTTAATCTATAGAAATTAGGAATTGTGTGAGGGATCATTTAGGTATGTGTCATCTGTAAACTGTCACCTTTTATTAAATTGTACCTTCTCAACTGGAGTTTCAGTTGTATCCTTTGGGGTATAGGTTTCAGCTTGCCTACAATGTAGCCTGTGAATATGTATATGTGTTTAGTTAAGTCATATATAGGTTATGTATTACAGACACCAGGTGTGTTATTACCTTTTGTGCTGTCAGTGTGTTGCCACACTTGTATGTGCTGTCTGTTTTTGCAGACTTCTAGTCCCAGTCTATACTGTTGCAGCCTATAAATATATGTACATATTTAATCCCTCTTGAATCCATATGTGTATCCCCTACAATCTATATGTCCCATCAGTACCGTATTGTAATGTATGGAGCTTTCAGCCTGTCCTCCTCTGTATGAGGTACTATGATGTCACTGGGTTTCCTGTGAGTAGACACCTTACAGCTATATTATAAAGAGGAAAACAATCTCTTAAGCTTAATAGGAGTATGTACTTAGCTTTATGGTACTTGTGGTACTGCGCAGGATGGGTCCGCTCACCGGTGGTGGTAGTGGATGCCAGCACAGTCCGTGCTTTGGCAGAGACTGGCATCCTATGAGGGCTTCCGCCCTTTTATCCCGCGTTCTACCCCCGGGAACCCGGATGTGAATTCTACAATTTGCGCATGCGCAGTAGCACTGCTCCCGCGCACCGGAAGTGCCTCTGTTATTGTTGTACAGCGTTGTCATGGTGGCAGGCAGCGCTGTACAGGGCACAAAATAGATAGATTGTAGTGCGGTCCGGTTTGTGGGGCACTATATATTATGTATATATGCTAAGTACAGGTTTTTGGTGAACCTAATCATAGTTGATACATAAGCTTGTGTAATGGTGATGAAAACCGGTTTTGCAGTGTGTGTATTCTGCTGGTCTATTAACTGGATCAATATACATAAGTCCAAGGTGATGTATAGGGGAAGAGAGACAGAGAGCAACAGCTACCATAGTAAATTATACATAAATCAAGTTCTTCTAGAATATAAAAGGTCTTACATTATATATATCTTAAAGCAGTATATAATGACAGGAGAACCATCATCACTTATATGCTACTCCCATGTTACATTAGACTAGGTATAAATTGTACGTTTCTATATACACAACACAGGCTGTTACGGGGTCCAAGCCGTATACTATGACAAATGCAAGGGAAAAAGAAAGAAATAAATGGAAAAAGGAAACTTGTAAAAATTCTATGGGTTTTTCTTTTGCGATGTCTTACCCAGATGTCAATCGTGCTCTGAAACGACCAGGGAATGCTAGGTATTGGTCTGGAAGAAGAAATTTAGTTAAGCCACTCGATCTCCCTATTCAGTCCCTTTGGTGTCAGTGTGTCTAATGTGTGTATCCAATAGCTTTCTATCTTCTTGAGTAATCTGATATGGTTACCCCCTCTTCGTGGTCTGGGTACCTGCTCTATGACCTGAAACCTAAGTTGGGCCACATTATGTTTTGCTTCCACGAAATGGTACGGCAAAGGTAACCATGTTTTTTCAGTGCGTATCGTGGATTTATGGCTCTTCACCCTATCGCTGATGGCCTGTGTAGTCTCCCCCACGTAAAGCAGGCCGCAGGGGCACTTGATGAGATAGACAACGAAGTTAGTGTCGCAGGTATAGAGTCCCCTGACCTTATATGTCTTTCCTGTCCGTGCGTGTACTATTTCGCTGCCTTTAATGACGTTTGAACAGCATAAACAACCTAGACATGGAAATGTACCTGTTCTACGTGCACTTGTAAGTGTTCTCATCAGAGGTTGTCTTAGTGAACCTATGTCTGCCCTGACTAGTTGATCTCTCATGTTTGTGGGCCTTCTTGTGTACATTAATGGTGGGTCTTGGAAAGTCTCTATATTCGGGTGGACTTTTGTTAATAGGTTCCAATTCTTTCTGATAAGATGGTGTACTTTTGGCATAATAGGATGATATGTGTGAACAAAAGGTAGTCTATCTTGTGTTGTTGTTTGTTTTGTTTCAACGTCAGACGTTAAATATATAAGTATAATTTACTATGGTAGCTGTTGCTCTCTGTCTCTCTTCCCCTATACATCACCTTGGACTTATGTATATTGATCCAGTTAATAGACCAGCAGAATACACACACTGCAAAACCGGTTTTCATCACCATTACCCAATCTTATGTATCAACTATGATTAGGTTCACCAAAAACCTGTACTTAGCATACATACATAATATATAGTGCCCCACAAACCGTACCACACTACAATCTATCTATTTTGTGCCCTGTACAGCGCTGCCTGCCACCATGACAACGCTGTACAACAATAACAGAGGCACTTCCGGTCCGCGGGAGCAGTGCTACTGCGCATGCGCGAACTGTAGAATTCACTTCCGGGTTCCCGGGGGTAGAACGCGGGATAAAAGGGCGGAAGCCCTCATAGTACGCCAGTCTCTGCCAAAGCACGGACTGTGCTGGCATCCACTACCACCACCGGTGAGCGGACCCATCCTGCGCAGTACCACAAGTACCATAAAGCTAAGTACATACTCCTATTAAGATTAAGAGATTGTTTTCCTCTTTATAATATAGCTGTAAGGTGTCTACCCACAGGAAACCCAGTGACATCATAGTACCTCATACAGAGGAGGACAGGCTGAAAGTTCCATACATTACAATACGGTACTGACGGGACATATTGATTGTAGGGGATACACATATGGATTCAAGAGGGATTAAATATGTACATATATTTATAGGCTGCAACAGTATAGACTGGGACCAGAAGTCTGCAAAAACAGACAACTCATACAAGTGTGGCAACACACTGACAGCACAAAAGGTAATAACACACCTGGTGTCTGTAATACTTAACCTATATATGACTTAACTAAACACATGTACATATTCACAGGCTACATTGTAGGCAAGCTGAAACCTATACCCCAACTGAAACTCCAGTTGAGAAGGTACAATTTAATAAAAGGTGACAGTTTACAGATGACACATACCTAAATGATCCCTCACACAATTCCTAATTTCTATAGATCAACAGGTTCCCGGATTATACCACCATACCTATCCAGCACTCTATCCCAATCAGCCTTACCTCCTCACCTAGGAATCACAGGTAAAATATTGGGCCACTCGATATTTCCTTCCCCTTGCCATTCATCTTTGATACCCTCTCTCTCTCTCTTTTAGTCTTACACTGTGCCTTCTATATAATACTAACTATAATTCATGAAGGGGCTAGAGAACCTCCTGCTTGTTACGTTTGTTACAATTATTAAAAGAGACTAAGTGACTAATCATACAAATAATGTATATATATAGACAGATGTATATACTCCACCTGTTCACTGTATATATTCTCACTGTATCCCTTGCTTTGTTTTATTTCATAGTGACGTATTGATAAAGGTCCAATTCTGGACTGAAACGTTTGCTGTCACCATTCACCCTATGTATGTCTTCAATAAATCACGTGTTGACTCGATGAGTGCTTGGATTCCGCTACTAATAGACTAAGGATCTCGGATCCTTTCCATAATAGCACCATCACAACAAAAAGGACAGAGTGCTGGTCATTCACGATACTTGTCAATGATAAAATAATGGTCCTGGCCATTATTACACGATCAACGATCAACGAACTCACCGTTGGTCATTGATACGTGTCACACACAACGATGTCAAACCGGTGACGTTGCAACAATATCGTAGTGTGTGATGGGGCCTTTAGAGTGAAGATCTCAATGACAATATCACTTACTGCATTATACTTCAGGACAGTGACAGCCAATTGTCATTTGCTCTCGCTGCCAGAATAGTAGACAAAATGGTCATTTGATTGGAAATGGCTGGATTGATTCCATTTTAGTTCACTAATCCCAAGTAAGATGAGTCCTGTTCTGTCCATTTTGGCTTTGACAAACTTGAGCTTTCCTTTCGTTCCATTTTTCTTTACATCTGTGCTATTCCTGTGTGCAGCTACATCTCTGCAAACAAGTTACCAGTTTGCCTATAACTCTCTGCTATTCCTGTGTGTAATTGTGCTTCTGCAAGCAAGACATCAGTTTACTTATACATCTGGTCCTCCTTATTGATCCACAAACAGAAAGTTCATTTTTGCATTATTGCTTCCAATCCATGCAGCTCACTCTGACTTACTGCTCGGTGGATCTACCCAACCAAGTGAGCCCTTATCAATTAGCAATAGGTAGTTTTTTTATAGATATAAACACAAAAAAGTGTTTTTCTTTCCGGAATGTGAGCAGTCATTAAATTAGGAAAATGGACTGTACTGTTCTATTGATGTACTTAATAATGATGGCTGGAAATGTTTCATTGTACAGTCATGGCCAAACGTTTTGAGAATGATACAAATATTAATTTTAACAAAGTCTACTGCTTCAGTTTTTCTAATGACAATTTGCATATACTCCAGAATGTCATAAAGAGTGATCAGCTTAACAGCAATTACTTGCTAAGTCAATATTTGCCTAGAAAATGAACTTTAACCCCCAAAACACATTTCAACATCATTGCAGTCCTGCCTTAAAAGGAGCAGCTAACATCGTTTTAGTGATTGTTCCATTAACACAGGTGTGGGTGTTGATGAGGACAGGGCTGGCGAACAATCAGTCATGATTAAGTAAGAATGACACCACTGGACACTTTAAAAGGAGGCTGGTGCTTGGTATCATTGTTTCTCTTCAGTTAACCATGGTTATCTCTAAAGAAACACGTGCAGCCATCATTGCACTGCACAAAAATGGCCTAACAGGGAAGAGTATCGCAACTAGAAAGACTGCACCTCAGTCAACAATTTATCGCATCATCAAGAACTTCAAGGAGAGAGCTTCCATTGTTGTCAAAAAGGCTCCAGGGCGCCCAAGAAAGACCAGCAAGCGCCAGGACCGTATCTTAAAACTGTTTCAGCTGTGGGATCGGACTACCAGCAATGCCGAGCTTGCTCAGGAATGGCAGCAGGCTGGTGTGAGTGCTTCTGCACGCACTGTGAGGCGGAGACACTTTGAGCAAGGCCTGGCTTCAAGGAGGGCAGCAAAGAAGCCACTTCTCTCCAGAAAAAACATCAGGGACCGACTGATATTCTGCAAAAGGTTACAGGGAGTGGACTGCTGAGGACTGGGGTAAAGTCATTTTCTCTGATGAATCCCCTTTTCGATTGTTTGGGACATCTGGAAAACAGCTTATTCGGAGAAGAAGAGGTGAGCGCTACCACCAGTCTTGTCTCATGCCAACTGTAAAGCATCCTGAAACCATTCATGTGTGGGGTTGCTTCTCAGCCAAGGGAATCGGCTCACTCACAGTCTTGCCTAAAAACACAGCCATGAATAAAGAATGGTACCAGAATGTGCTCCAAGAGCAACTTCTCCCAACCGTCCAAGAGCAGTTTGGCGCCCAACAATGCCTTTTCCAGCATGATGGAGCACCTTGCCATAAAGCAAAGGTGATAACTAAATGGCTCAGGGAACAAAACATAAAGATTTTGGGTCCATGGCCTGGAAACTCCCCAGATCTTAATCCCATTGAGAACTTGTGGTCAATCATCAAGAGACAGGTGGACAAACAAAAAACAACAAATTCTGGCAAAATGCAAGCATTGATTATGCAAGAATGGAGTGCTATCAGTCAGGATTTGGTCCAGAAGTTGATTGAGAGCATGCCAGGGAGAATTGCAGAGGTCCTGAAGAAGAAGGGTCAACACTGCAAATATTGACTTGCTGCAATAACTCATTCTAACTGTCAATATAACCTTTTGGTACTCATAATATGATTGCAATTATATTTCTGTATGTGATATAAACATCAGACAAACACAAATAAAAACCAGAGGCCAGCAGATCATGTGAAAATATCATTTTGGTGTCATTCTCAAAACTTTTGGCCATGACTGTACTATTCCTGAAAGCACATAAGACTTGGAAGTGCCTAAAAATTGCTGGAATCAACAACAAGCTGGTCACAGCTCACAGATTACAGAATTTACAGCTGTTGCACAGAAGAAGCAGCTGGTTATTTTGTAATGGATTTTTTAAGCTTTATTTTTCAGATGAATTCATTCAGTGTATAGTAGAGCAAACCTATTTACATACTGAGCAATTTCTCAGACAAAATTAAACTTTGTTTATCCAAGACACAGCAAGTAGAAAAATAAAGAGAAAAAATAAAACAGAGTATACTACAATGAAGATGGAAAAATCTGTTTTAAAGTGTTTTTGTCTCCTAAATAAATTACGGAATCCCCACAAGTAAGCAATAGCATATTCTTACAATCTGCCATAACCTATATTGATAGAATAGCAATGAACTCGTCACATTGAATATGCTCCTCTCCCTGCTCCCTCTTGTTAGAGCACACACTGAGCAGATTGATATACAGCTTTGCAAAAATAGATTCAGGATAATTTGCTTTTTATTCATTCTAATCGCTGCCAATTGTGGTCTTATAAAGTTGGTAGGTTGTACTATGCAGTGATTGACAGTAGTAATGAGTACATCAATTCCAAAGATTATAGTCCAGCATCAAGGTCAGTTGTACTTGACAATAGGAGGCTGGCACATTTCTTACCTCTCAACTTGTAGGCTAAGTTCCCACTGTGCTTATTTTTGGGGCTGTTTTTGTTTATTTCAGCCACAAAAACGCAATTGTTTCAAAAACACACCAACGCTTTTCTGGTCATCTTTGCTGCATTTTTTCAGTGCTGCATATTCTAGCTCATTAGAATGGCTGGCAGTTGGAACATGCAGCCCAAAAAAAGCACAAAATAATTGCAGGGAGATAAAGAAAATGCAGGCGATTTAAAGCAGCACTGAATAACGCACATAGTAGGCATAGCTTTTGAAAAATCACATTGACTTTCATTACAAAACTGTGGGTCATGCATTTTTGGTGCAGAAAATGCAGCAAAAAATGTAGCAGAAACGCAGAGTGGGCACATAGCCTTAATCTCCTCCTGCATCTTTGGAGTGGCTTTGATTACCCGGGGCTGACGTGATGTTATCTGTGCGTCACGCTACATAGTTGACACTGTACCCATATTGACCAATCAAATGCTGCACCCTTTAAATGACTGCTGTAGACATAAAATTCTTCATCCCCTTCATGGGAATCATCTTTAGTACTAAGTAGAGCACCATTTTTCTGTTATGCCCTGCTGAAAATGTGAGGCATAGCCAGACACCAGCTTCTGGCAGCAGTCAATAACATTCAGGTAATTGATATTCTTGGGTTGTTAAGAGAGATTTTCAAAAAGTTAAAAGAAAAGATCATTGACTTGACAAACTAATAAAGAAAAATAATCTAAAAACATTTCAAAGGTATTCTATATTGCTAGAGGTAAAAATCATAGCTTACTTTGCAACTTTGTAGTTGGAGTGGATGTTTCAGCTACACTCATAGGTGTAGAGGGTGTAATGTTTACAGGTACATTTGCACTTCAAAGCATATGTTATATGAATTTATACTGTTGCTTTGTGGTTAAAAACCCCTACAGGCAGTAATTCACGGATACCAATCTGTTGTAGGCATATAGCTGTATGCATGCTTAATACAATACACAACCTATTTGCACAGCCTTATTCCCACTCGCATCCTGTGTAGATGATGCTCTTTAAGTGTCAGATTTTCTATTGTTGAAGAGTACTCTTTTCTTGTAATGTGCAAAACAGTTATCCCTGCAGGCAATACAAATTTTCCAGTCCAGTGGTGCAGAGAGAAGAAGTCCATTTAGTGGAGAAAAAGAGCTTGGAGAAATACCTTACTGTAAAATTATATTGGTAGAAAAAAAAGAATATCATGGATCCTATTTCATTCAACCAAGCTTGAAACTAAAGACTGAAATTTCTGCTCTGGGCAAGTAAAGTATTAACAGAAGTCGTTTACTAGTACAACAACGCATAGATTAATTATTGAATATGGTCAGGACCACCATTAGGGCATTACTGCCTTTACTGAAAATGTTGATTGCTCTCAGTGTGAGAAACAAGATAAAAATCTTGTGGTTGTGATGCCTTTTATTGGCTAACAAAAATAAAACTTGAGATAAAAATTTAGTGGATAGGACTTGTGATCCGTGGGGAGCCGTGTAGGGGCTCACAAGCTTACGTGTTTTGGACCAAAAGACAAACCAAGACCCCACAATTTGATATAGTTTAAAACTAACAAAAATAAAATAAATGATGTTATAAGGCAAGCCTTCGAGACGACTCAGGTCTCTTCATCAGGCATGGTATGACAAGATATTGAATGAAACTCAAAATATATGCATGCACAACTAAAATGATTGGACATTTGACGGAATAAACATTACAGGGACTGGACATTTGGCAAAATAAACAAAGCAGCCTTGGAGAGGATCTTCAATCAGGCAGGCCTAGTGGTCATGAAGTCTTTAGGACACTAATTGGTGTCTAAGATTTCCATGTCTTTGAACAACATTGTTTAGACTTGGTAACGAGCCATAAAACCATCAGAGATGTTCAATCTGTTCTCTATACAATTGAAACTTCTAATTAACTTGGATTTACACGCTCTTCAATGTTTTTGGGATTTGAAATTACCTCTCAAAATTAAAACCTTTTGAAATCTTAGACACCAAGTTTTCTTATAAATTAGTGTCCTAAAGACTTTACGACCACTAGGCCTGCCTGATTGAAGATCCTCTCCAAGGCTGCTTTGTTTATTTTGCCAAATGTCCAGTCCCTGTAATGTTTATTCAGTCAAATGTCCAATCAGTTTAGTTGTGCATGCATATATTTTGAGTTTCATTCAATATGTTGTCATACCATGCCTGATGAAGAGACCTGAGTCGTCTCGAAAGCTCGCCTTATAACATCATTTATTTTATTTTTGTTAGCCATTAAAAGGTATCACAACCACAAGATTTTTGTCTTGTTTCTCACACTGAGAGCAATCAATATTTTCTCAACTGGCTAACACGGTACCAAACCTTTGCCTTTACTGATGTATGGGGCCTATGAATCAGGGAGGAGCCCGGTACTGGCCCTCACTGCTCAGCATCCTACTTTCAGTATCGCAAATGCCACTTCAGTTGAAAGCAATGGCGAAAGAAATCATTCTCCCGCTGTAATGAAGAAAGGAAGAAGAAAGGTATTCCCCAATTTTTAGCAAAGTCAGTGCTGAGTGGAGTAAAAAAGATGGGAATTTTTTCAGTCCGAAACATGTTAGGCCTGGGGACATCTGTTCACCTAGGATAATCATGTTAATCTTCTCTGATTGAATAGTTACTTTCTTTTTTGTTTCCATCTTGTCCAGATGCCGTGATGATTTTTCAAATCCACAGCTCGACTCTCCAGATTCCCTTTTCTCTGGTCTTTTGCAGCACATCACCATACATTGCCCTTAAAAAATAAGAGTGTTGTTAAAATACCCTCAGTATATCAATTTCTTTCCATATTATGACCAAAATAAGCGTCCTATAGTATATGGCCTCCACATTGTTTGCCTTAATGATCTATATCCACCTCTCTGTCTGCCATAATCAGCTCTAACTGCCACACCTTCCGCCCTTATGAACCACGGCCTATACCATGACTGTCGCCACTACACTGTTTTCCCTTACACTGCGCCCCTATTTCACATTGCCCCCTCTACATATTCACTCTGTCACCTTTTCACACCAGAAAGAGAAAATAGAGAGCGCTCCCTGTGAAAGAACCTCCCGGAGTTGTGATTTTAGGAAGGCCAGTAGGCTGCTCACCTTTTGGGATTGTGCGCCCACACCCAACCCCGGATTAGAGCCTCCTATGGGTGTAATACATTCTGGATGCGGTGCCAGGGTAGCGGTGTCCTCCTGTGCTAATCCTGTGGCTCCTCAGCGTAGAACGTCCGGGATTCTGTGTCACGTGACCATGAACCGGAATTACATCACCGCAGGTCCTAGAATCAAGCAGGCTGTTGCCCCGGGAACCACAGGTCCTTCTCACAGGTACCACCTGAGGAAGACAGTAGTGTACTGTTGAAATCCCACTCCGCAGAGCACTTTACCCTATACAAGCATTCCCTCAATACCTTCAAGACTGCCCTTGACTTCGCAAAACAAGCATACTTCTCCTCCCTAATTACCGCCCTGTCTCACAACCCCAAACAACTCTTCAAAACCTTCAACTCCTTACTTCGTCCCCCTGCACCTCCTCCTTCACCTCTCATCTCCGCCGACGACTTCGCCACCTTCTTCAAAGACAAAATTGACAAACTCAGACAAAGCTTCGACCCACACTCCCCTCACCCCATCCCACCTCCAGCCCATCCCCCCCCACCCAAATGCAATTTCACCCCCATGACCGAGGACCACCTCTCCTCCCTTCTATCACGATCACACCTCACCACCTGCGCCCTGGACCCACTCCCCTCCCACCTTATCCCTAACCTTACCACAGTCCTCATCCCTGCCCTGACGCACCTCTTCAACATATCACTCAAATCCGGCACATTCCCCTCACCCTTCAAGCACGCCCTAATCACGCCCATCCTAAAAAAACCATCCCTCGACCCTACATCAGTCTCCAACTATCGCCCCATATCTCTTCTCCCGTTTGCCTCAAAACTTCTTGAACAACACGTCTATTCCGAACTGTCCTCCCACCTCTCTTCCTGTGCTCTCTTCGATCGCCTTCAATCCGGCTTCCGACCGCAACACTCAACCGAAACAGCCCTGACCAAAGTCACTAACGACCTTCTGATCGCCAAGAGCAAACGACACTACTCCGTCCTCATCCTTCTCGACCTCTCTGCTGCCTTTGACACTGTTGACCACTCCCTCTTACTCCAAATTCTTGAGTCTCTTGGCATTACTGACCTCGCCCTCTCCTGGATCTCCTCCTACCTGACGGACAGGACCTTCAGTGTCACCCACTCCCACACCACCTCCTCGCCCCACCCCCTCTCCGTAGGTGTCCCCCAAGGCTCGGTCCTGGGACCACTACTCTTCTCCATTTACACCCTCGGCCTAGGCAGCCTCATCGAGTCACACGGCCTCCATTACCACCTCTACGCCGACGACACCCAGCTCTATCTGTCTGGCCCCGACATCTCCTCTCTCCTATCCAAAATTCCTCCATGCCTATCCGCCATTGCATCCTTCTTTTCCACCCGCTTCCTCAAACTTAACATGGACAAGACTGAATTCATCGTCTTTCCCCCTAACAACCCTCCCCCCCTTCCTGACCTATCCATCACCGTTAAAGACTGCTCCCTCTCACCCGTCCCCCATGCCAAATGTCTCGGGTAATCCTCGACTCCTACCTCTCCTTCAAGCCCCACATCCAAGCCCTCGCCACCGCCTGCCGACTTCAACTAAAAAACATTGCCCGCATCCGCTCCTTCCTTGACCACAACACGACTAAGACACTCATCCACGCCCTCATCATCTCCCGCCTGGACTACTGCAATCTCCTTTTCACCGGCCTCCCTGCCACCTCCCTTGATCCTCTCCGCACCATCCTCAACTCTGCTGCCCGACTCATCCACCTATCTCCCCGATACTCCCCCGCCTCCCCTCTCCGCCAAGCCCTCCACTGGCTCCCCTTCCCCGAGCAATCTCGCTTCAAAACCCTAACCCTGACATACAAAGCCATCCACAACCTGTCCCCTCCCTACATCTCCGACCTGGTCTCCCGCTACCTCCCTTCGCGTAACTTGCGCTCCTCCCAAGAACTCCTCCTCTCAACCTCCCGCATCTCCACCTCCCATAACCGCACACAAGACTTCTCTTGGGCTTCTGCCAGACTCTGGAACTCCCTCCCTCACCACATCAGACACTCCCCGACCCTGGGAACCTTAAAAAAAAATCTGAAGACCCACCTCTTCCTACAAGCCTACAACACACACTGAGACCCTATCCACTGCACCAACTCACCTGTCCCCCTCCTACTGTCTCCCTCCCCACCCCCTTTAGACTGTGAGCCCTCGCGGACAGGATCCCTGGCCCCATTGTACCTGTATTACTATTTGTGATCTGTCATCGTTTGTCGCCGTTTGTGGTCGTCGTCTTCGACCACTTGTCTATATCAACCCTCTAAATTGTAAAGCGCCATGTATCCTTATAGCGCTATATAAATACTTATTAATAATAATAATAAAATGCGTCGTGGCTGCACAAGGGGCCAATAAAGGTCTGTTTTAATCCATCTCCCTGTATTCGATTCACTTAGCGCTCCATAAACCAATAAATCTCTGTTCCCTGTATACCTTTTCACATTATGCCTTCATACTGCCTCCATGATGCCCTCTCCAAACTTTACCTCCCTTTTCATACTGTCCCCCTACATTGCATGATGGTCACCACAGATGTTCATACCATATGATATCCACAACAGCCCCCAATATACACTATGATGTCCACCACAGCCCCCCATGCAGTATTATGCCCACCACAGCTCCCAATATACTGTATAATGTCATCAACAACCCTATACAATATGATCACCGCAGCGCTCTTTACAGTATTATGTCTCCACAGCCCCCATTATAATGTCCCCCACAGTCCCTAATACATTATAATGTATCTCACAGACTCCTAAACAGTATATCTTCAGAGCTCAGGTATAATGTCCCCCACAGCTCCCAGTAAAATGTTCTCCACAGAGTTCAAATACAATATGATGTTGCCACAGCCAGCCCTATGCACCAGCTCCTCCTCTTCTATCCAGTACCGCAGTGGGTGATGACGTGAATTCATCGCACCATCCGATGTTCCCTCTGTGCACCGTCTTCAGCGCAGGTTGGAAGGTTGGAAGTGGCCTGCATTCTGCTAGAGTTCCCAGTGGGGCAGGGTGCTCATTACAGCTTCTCTGCTCCTGTCCCGGGCAGTGCTAACAGCAAACGTTTCGAATCTACTAGACACGAATACAATTGAGTGAAGAGAGGGAGCCTGTGCCACGGCTATCAGTGTGCTTAATGCCTGCGGCCGTAGAAAGATGCTGGGCGGCCTTAGACATTCAGCAATGTTCCTTCTTTTTTTCATCCTAAAAGCGCTCCTCCCTCAGATAGGCAGGAGGTAGCGCCATAGACTGGTGCCTAGCCTGCCTACCCCTTGTCCTTGCCCTGATGATGCAAGGAGAATAGGTGTACAATTGGGTGTCAACAGCATACATGTGGTACTAAACAGAATCTACTGAAGGTAATTATTATGGGGGTCTTAGGAAATGTGCAGACTCATCATTTTTTATCTGTTCTTGGTGCTGCATTATTTTTTATTTAAACTGCACCAAACATGGATTAGTCACTGCTTTTGCAAGCAAAGTGAATGGGGTTTTCCATTGGCTATGCTGACATTAGCATTTTTGACTGCTGCTTTAGTGGTGCAGAGAGCGCATCCAGAAAATAATGAGCATGACAATTATTGCTCTGTTTTCTGCTGCACTTTCTTTATTGACTCCTTTCTACTAAAAAAAAGCATCACAAGCGGATTGGTATTCGTGTGATGCTTTTTTACTGTGCTTTCCACACCACAAACTCTCCAATTACTTACCCTCACCAGCAATCCCACGGCATGCTCCAGCGATGTGTTATCAGCCTGACCAAAGGGCCAAAGTGTCCCGAAAGCTTGCTATGTTTACCATCTTTTCAGTTAGCCATTAAAAGGTATCAACCAAAAAAAAAAAGTACAGAAAGCATTCTGGAATACCAACCTATTACACACCTTCTCCTATTTAGTATTTATGCAGACAATATGTGCAGGGCTATCATCATATCGCCATCAAAACTAAAAATTAGACAAATTACCAAATCCGATGGTATATACCTTTACGTTATGCAGAAGTTAAGAACCCTGATAGGTAGACTATTGTTTCTAATATTCAAGGAATTTATAATTACAGGGTCTGTATTATAGGAATGCTACGTAGCAAAATGTGGTGTTAATATTCCAAGTGGGTGAAAAGTGAGCTGGGAAACTATAGGCTCTTAAATCCAGTCAGACTAATCTGATCAGCATCTTTGAGGAGATAATTTCCAGACTAGATCAGGACAAGGCCATGGATATTGTATATCTGGACTTTTGAAAGGCATATATGCCACATAAATGTTTAGTATATAAGATGAGAACAATTGGACTAAAGGAAAATATGTGTAAATAGTTCAACAACCAATTTAAAGATAGGACACAGCGAGTGTTTATTAATGAAATATACTCTAATTTGGTGATAGTAAATAGCGGGCTACCACAGGGGTGAGTATTGGGCCCTCTATTTTCTAATAATAAATTTTCTTATTTATTAATGACCTTGTTGAGATATTGGTAAGGGATACTAAGCTCTACAACACAGAGAATGTGAATGTACTAGTTACAAAAGGATTTTGGAAATGGCAATTAAGTTTAAGCAAATGCAACTATGCAGCAGAAATAAAATGGGCAATTATGTACTAAACAATAAAATACTAGGTAAAACTGTCACTGAAAAGACTTGGTTGTATTAGTATATAACAAACTCATCTTTACTGACCAATGCCAAGCAGCAAATAAAATAACAATACATTACATCATATTTCATCCATCCCATCTTTCATCTTCATCACCTGATCTATCTATTATGGTAAATTACATCATGCTCTCTCCCACACCTGAAATTCATTGCCTCGGGGTAACTCTCGACTCTGCGCTGTCCTTCAAACCACACATCCAAACTCTCGCCACATCCAACTTAAAAATATTTCCAGAATCTGTCCTTTCCTCAGCCCTCAATCTACTAAAATTCTCGTGCATGCCCTAATCATCTCCCGCCTCGACTACATCCTCCTATGTGGCCTCCCTGCTAACACTCTTGCACCTCTCCAGTCTGTCCACAACTCTGTTGCCTGCCTAATCCACCTCTCTCCTCGCTACTCCCCTGTTTCTCCTCTCTGCAAATCTCTTCACTGGCTCCCAATTCCCCAACGAATCCAGTTCAAGGTAGTAACACTGACCTACAAAACCATCCATAACCTGTCTCCTCCCTATATCTCTGAACTATTCTCCCACTATGTCTCCTCATGTAATCTTTGATCCTCACAAGACCTCCTCCTCTCTTCCACACTTATCAGTTCCTCACACAACTGCCTCCAAGATTTCTCC
Source organism: Allobates femoralis (assembly GCA_033576535.1). Taxonomy (NCBI): domain Eukaryota; kingdom Metazoa; phylum Chordata; class Amphibia; order Anura; family Aromobatidae; genus Allobates; species Allobates femoralis. The sequence continues at coordinate 264,275,985 of JARQOC010000003.1, forward strand.
CGAATAAGCCCCATCTTCTTGAATTCTGTGCCCCAACAGACCCGATTATACATCACACTCGGATCCTTCAGACGGAACCTGAAAATCCATCTCTTCAAGAAAGCTTACAGCCTGCAATGACCATTCTGCCACCCCACCACCACCGGAGCTGCCACCCCACCACCTGATCTGCTGCACCTCTGACCTACTGTCTCCTCCCTATTATCCTGTAGAATGTAAGTCCGCAAGGGCAGGGTTCTCACCCCTGTATACCAGTCTGTCATTTTTAAATTATTTACTGTAAACTATATCTATAATTTTGTATGTAACCCCTTCTCATGTACAGCACCATTGAATTAATGGTGCTATAAAAATAAATAAATAAATAAATAATAATAATTATTAAAGAAGCATAGGTGCTCAAGACACTAGTAAGGACAGAATTAGAATACTGTGTACATTTTTGGGCTTCTGTGTACAAAAAAGACATAACTACACCTGAGCAAACCAAGGTTAATTAAGGGAATGGGGGGACTGCATTACCAAGACAAGTTATCAAACTTGAAGTTAATTATTTTGTAAAAATGAAGCTTTTGGGGCAATCTTATTACAGGTGCCAGGAAATGACTACAACTCTTGTCAGAGCCGCCTGCTCAATGCTGCACTCAGCAAGAACCAGTGACGCTGATATTGTTTTCCTGTGTGTGTATTTCTTCTTTGGATTACTGGGTTAGTAATGGGGGTGTTTGATAGATGCCTCTCCATTATTAACACCAGGGCTTGATGTCAGCTGCCATTACACAGCTGATATCAACTCCATAAACTGGTACCCTGATCGCCACTACATCAGGACAATCAGGAAAAGCCGAATCTAATGGGATGCACCATTTTTGAGGTGACTGCAGGCCAGTATTTTGGATAATATCAGCCCACTGTTGCATGCTTTACCTTGGATTGTTATCAAAAAGAGGGAAATCCTATTTCGATTTTTATTAAATTATTTTTTAGGTTAAACAAAGCTAAAAACACGTTTTAGTGTTACATGAAAGGCACTGAAAGGTGTAAGTGTACAATCCCTGCTTTAATCTCTTCCTCCTATACTCTCCCTGAACTGGTTTCAAATGAGATTGTGCTGAGCATCGAGCCCTCGGGTCTCATATAAGACCTGATGAGGTGATGCGCCAAGCTAATTAAAGCAATGCCAGTAGCCAACTTGGCTTCGGCATTATCAGGTATGACAAGCAATCCACACATGTTGACTCGCTGTCTAAAATCCATTGAACATGCGGGCAAAGACTAAAGCATGGAGCTGGAGCACTCACAATACTCGATGCAAGCACCCTGATCATCCTCGCTCATCTCTAATTAGGTTATAGGTTGAATTTGATTCTTTCAACCTTAAAACTATGAAACATTGATAGCACATAGCACAAAAACACATGTTAAGCCAAAATAGTAGTATGTCATTATGGTTTTTAGTATGTTTTGAAACTGGATCTGTGAGCCATCAAGATGTTGATAAAGGGAATTCAGGGGTTGCAGTTGTATGTGTCCTGATGCCAAAGGGGGCCACAAAGGCCTTCCGATGCATTAAAACAAGCCTTATAAATGATACTTAATAGGACACAGAATTAATGTAATGCTTTTTGAGCAAAAGACCTTTAAAGATACCTTTACACGCGGCAACTTTTCTAGGAATTTCACTGGCAACTTACTGGTTGCAGTGAAATCATGGACACATTGTTCTATCTAAGTGCTATGGAATTAATAGCGCTATATAAATGAATAAATATTATTACATTTTATTATTATCTTGTTGCTGTGTACAAATGGAATAATGTGTCCATGATTACACTGCAACCAGTAAGTTGCCAGTGAAATTCCTAGAAAAGTTGCCACATGTAAAGAAAGGTACCTTCAGAGGGTGGTACAAAACCAAAGTTTAATTTGATTCTAAATGTCTATCAATTTAATATAATTAATGTAATCTAATCACTTCACTAATATATTTTAATACAAGATTCCTTATTGTTCCCTCTCTTCCTCTCTACTTTATCTGTTTTTAGGCTTTTCTGGAGGTGTTTACTTTAACGCCTGCCTCACTGGATGTTGCCAATCAGAGTGCAGCAGTTGACCTAGCATTCTAGCATCCCAGACAGTTTTAAGCTTTGATTGACGTCATTTGAAAGGAAGGGGTGTAAAGTCCCCCCCTCCCGCCAGAGAAACTGCAAAAACAGCAAGTTGCACTACTTTGAGTTTTCACATACTGTGCTCTAAAAGCAATACATGCGAATATCTTAGCAAATGAGCCATGTGGTGCAAAATGAAGAAAATAAATATAAAGAATCAGGGGAGCTCAGGAATTTTTACAAAATAGTTCCCTAAATATTTTTTTAACAAGTGACAGGGTCCCTTATTTCTATGTATTAGTTCCGTCTTGGGGTACAAGTTTGCAGTCCCTCTATGTGACTTCAGACTTCACACTGTCAAGATTATCCAGTGTTAAATCAGGAGTAGATGGTCATATGATTGCAAGAAAATGATTTGCATACTACCAGCCACATTCTGGCTATTATTTTCCCAGCCTTACTCAATTCATTTGTATTGAGTGAGGCCGCACATGTCTAGTTGGCACATAACGGCATGCCAGAATTGGAGAATCCTGACTGAGATATTGATACAGAAAAATTGGCTAGTGCACTAGTCTTGTACTCTGGACAGTTTAAAAGGGTTATCGCAGATAAAAAACAAGTGCCCAAGAACTAATAGGTAGCTGCCACCTACCTGAATGTTGTGCTCGGCACAAGTGACCATTATTCACCATCGGCACAGAGTTGTCACAGACCACTACTGCTGGTGCAGCATTGTGGGTAAACAGAGCAGAACAGGAGAGCGGCGGCTTCTTTTCTGCTCTGCTTTGTGAAAGTGGGTGCATAGCCGACGTCACACTGCTTGACAGCCAGCTCCTCGCTACCTGAGTGAGTGAGTGAGCAGACTATCAATCAGCTTAGCGTCACGATGCGCCCGTCTACTGGGTAAAGAAGCCACCTCCCTAGGTAGTCGTGATGTCAAGAGAAGCTGAAAAATCGCCAACAGGAGTGAATTGTGAACGCACCTTGTTGGCAGTGATCAGCGCCGAGCACAACAGACAGGTAGGTAGCAGCTACCTGCCTGTTAGTGCTTAGGCGCAATCTGTTTTTTTTTATCCCAGATAATTCCTTTAATTTCAGATATAGTATATATTTAAATTAGCCTTGACCACACCTTACATATTTGGATTTTTTGAAATTTTTTCTTTCTTTTTTCATTGTGCATAAGTTTAAAGCTTCTCTTCACACGGCTCTGTTGTAAACTAACACGATTCTAAGCTAAAAATATTTTCATCCTCACTTTCTGCTTCATGTGTTTAAGTATTTATGGAACTGTCAGAACGGCAGACTTCTTTTTTTAAAGACATTAAAAAAGGAATATTGTTTTGGCTGACTACACTTTTCTGAATTTAGACTGCAGGGAAGTAATGAGGTGTGATTGAAAGACATGGATCTTAACAGCTTACACACTCAGCATTTACTATCCACCACTCATTGATATGAAAAATGACTTGAGGTACAGTTGTCCACGCAGAAACTAGATTTATAAGGAGTATTTTATTTCCTTCAAATTGGGTTTTTCAGAACAAGGCTTTAAAGTTTAAATAAGACTTTTTCAAAAGTACCCTGAATGAATCAGTGCCCCGAAACCCAAAATTTTGACACACACAAAAAAAAGTCTGGCACACGCTGTAAACACATTTTCTTCAGTAACGCTCTAGAGGTTCCTAATTTCTGTAGAGAAAATGGCATCTATCAGCCAACTTTATCCACCACACTTTTGTGCTTAAAACCTATAACAACTTCACCTTTCTTTACAAGGCTACTTTGCCACCATCATCTCTTCCCTGTTCAAGTGGAGGCGCTGAAAAAATGTACATTTCCTTTTTATATATCTTTTCTCTGTGTTGCCTCTTTATGAATCAGGAACTTCAGATAGGTGGATCCGTTTCCATGTGTGCCTCACCAAAAATATTACTCTAATACCTGCTGGAGTAAAATTTGTGATGTAGGAAACGCCGCTGATGGTCATGAATTTCATGAGCACTAATTGCCACGCTCCTGTCTTACCCCGTGCTTTATTCATTTTATCAAAACTGGGCAAAATTGGGGTAAAAGCACTAAAAGTTGGTACATTTTAGTGTAACCCCGGATTATGCTAAAATTTTGTCACTTACCAAAGCTTTATACAGCTGAATACTGGCATAATGAATCTGTCCCATTGGCTTCTAAAGTTGCCTAATATGCTAATTTGCCCTTTAACTCAACCAAGGGGACATTAGCAGACATTCTTCTCTGGGATTGTATACTTTTTCCCCGTATGACATTGGCAAATCATAAGGAAAAAAAACCACACCAATAGAAGGTCAGAACATGCTTTTTCACTTTGATCTACGGAGACTGATATACAATGCATTTCAAAAGAATTCACTTCCTTGGCATTTTTCGTGATTTGAAACCCCTAACCTGGAATTTCACTGAGTTTTTTTTAGGGTTTTCAATAGCTCATATAAATAACATGCCTACAATTGTGAACATTTAATTGTTTTATTGTAAAGCAAGTATCAATTAGGACAAAATAATGGAAAACTTCAGTGTACACAACTATTTACCACCCTAAAGTCAGTGCTTTGTAGAGCCTCTTTTGCAACAATTAGAGATGCAAGTTGATAAGTCTCTGATCTTTTCATACCATGTGACTGGAGGTTTTGCCCATTCCTCAAGGCAAAATTGCTACAGCTCCTTCAAGTTAGATAGTTTCCCCAAATGAACAGCAATCTTCAAGTCTGACCACAGATTCTCAATTGGATTAAGGTATTGGCTTTGACTATGCCAATCCAATACATTTACACATTTCCTCTTAAATCACTTAAGTGTTGTTTTAGCAGTATGATTTGGGTAATTGTTTTGTTGGAAGGTGAGCCTCCGTCCCAGTCTCAAATCACTGAAACACTAAAACAGGTTTTGCTCATGAATATCTCTGTATTTTGCACCATCTACCTTCCCCTTAACTCTGACCATTTTCCCTGTTCCTTTTGCCGAAAAACATCCTCACAGCATGATGCTGCCACCACCATGTTTCACTGTGGGGATGGTGTTCCTGAGCTGATGAGCATTGTTGGTTTTCCTCCTTGTTTCTTCCCAACTGCCAAACCATGTAAAAGATGGCTGTATGTGGCTATGACAGCACTGTGTTTTCTTTCTGAAAGAAGGTTGTAATGGCTTTGAAATGCATTGAATAAAAAACACTTATCTCCACTGGTGTGTTCTGGATCTTCCTTTGGAAAGTCTTCAGTAGCAGTGCAGAGTGAACACATCTTCTGTCCTTTATGTGCATTGGTTTGGCACCTTGTTGGCCAAAAATGTAAATTTTGATGTCATCTGACCACAACTTTTGTCAATACATTTAGAGAGCCTCTCGCATGCCTTTTGGCAAAATTACAACAAGTCTTCCAAATTTTTTGCTGTCAATAAAGGCTTTTTTCTGGCCACTCTTCCATAAAGAATGAAATTTGTGGCTTATTGTCGTTGTATAGATAGATACTCCCATCTCTGCTCAGGAATTCTGTAGCTCCATCAGGGTTACCTTTGGTCTCTGTGCTGCCTTTCAGATTAATGCCCTCCTGGCCCTGGCAGAGAGTTTTAGTGGGTTGCTCTCTTTTTGATCTACGGAGACTGATATACAGTGCATTTCAAAAGTTGTGGTACCATGTTCTTTCCATTTGATGATAATGGATTTCATGGTGCTCTGCGTATCAGAGATTGAGATATTTTTTAGACCCCAACCCTGACTTGTACTTCTCAATAACTTTGTTTAGGACTTGTTTGGAGATCTCCTTAGTCTTCATGGTGTTGTTTGGTTAGTTGTGCCTCTTGCTTAATGGTCTTGCAGCCTGTATGACCTTTCAGAAAAGGTGTGTATACACTGACAGTCCATGAGACACACACAGATGGACTTCCTCTCACTAGGCAAGTGACTTATGAAGGGAATTACTTGCACCAGAAATATTTAGGGGCTTAATAGCAAAATGGGTGATTAGATATGTACATGGAAACTTTTATTTATTTTATCCCATGCATTTAATGTTTGACTTTATTTTTCTCACTACATATCGCTAACTTAAGGTGGTGTCACACCTGGCGACGTCGCTAGCGACATCGCCGAAAAAGTGACGTATCAGCGATGTCGCTAGCGACGTCGCACTGTGTAAATGAGCGGCGCGACCGCGTTTTATCGCTGGTCGCAGGTTGACAGGTTTACGGGAAGAACCGTAAACCTGTCAACCGGCGACCTGCGATAAGGCTGGATCGCGCCGTGTGACATCGCCAGAGCGATGTCGGCGGCGATCCAGCCTATACTGCAGCGGTGCTGCGGATCGCTCACTGGGCTGAGCCCAGCCCAGCGACGGATGTCACTGCCCGCATCGCTGCGGTGTCGCCGGCCGCAGCGATTCTGTGTGACAGCTGGCCAGCGATGTCGGAAGTGAGCGGGCACCCACGCATCGCTTCCGACATCGCTGGCCAGATCGTGCTGTGTGACAGCACCTTTAGACTATTTAGTGCTGACACATCACACACAAATCAGATTACAAAAATGTTTACATACAGGTTGTAATATAACAAAACAGATAAAGAACCAAGGGGGTGAATACTTTCGCAAGGCACTGTATCTAAATAAAAATAAAGTCTGCAGAGGTGCTGATAGCCTTACAATGTTTGTTTTTTTAGAGTTTAGAAATTATAGCAGTTTATCTCTACACAGTTGTGAGTGTTATAGTATATATAGCAGGTGGAAGGGAGCACTGGGGCATCAATCCCTTCATTCTCAGGACTGGTGGGGTCCCACCAATATGACTAAATGGCATAGTTTGGTAATATACCTTTCAACTTTAGCTATACTACCTGTGTATTGGAGAACAACCTACATTTTGAAAATCTGCACTTGCCTTTCCATATGCCCTAAGATTTGTTCGTATGAATCTGCCATAAGTAAATATCATTAATGGGTCTTCCATCTGTCTTTTGCTCTGCAGGGTGTGCTCTCCAACATCTCCTCCATCACTGACCTTGGTGGGTTTGATCCTGTTTGGCTCTTCCTGGTAGTGGGAGGAGTAATGTTTATCCTGGGTTTTGCTGGTTGCATTGGAGCACTACGGGAAAACACTTTCCTTCTAAAATTTGTAAGTATATTTACAAGAACTTGATTAAATCCTTTTAGTAAATCAGTAAGATTTTGGGTTCGTGGGTTGTGATTTAAGCTAAAAAATTATCTTGAAGGCCCTAAACATTTCTTGACTTACGGATGAAGCAGATTGCGAAACACACATCAGTTACTTTTTTCTGACTGGTGAGTCATCATTATCCTCATATATGGTCCATATATAGTTTTAGTACTCTTTTCTATATTTATATGTGGTTTGTGAGTATCTGCCAATAATTATAATTTTGTCACTGTGCTTATAACCCCCTTTTTTGTGATTACTCAATCCATATTTATTTATTTATTTATTTATTTATTATGTTTTCCACTGTGCTAATTACTTCATTTGGCAGTTGCCCCCAGTACCATTTATTGATAAAAAAATCTATTTTGTAACTCTACTTTTTTACATTTTCTGTACCTTACCTATGTGAGATTGCAATCTAATATATAAAGCTGAATGTGTGTATGTGTGTGTGTATGTCCGGGATTGGCATCTACACTGTCGCTACTACAGCCACAACATTTTTCACAGTCTAACAGCATATACCAGCATATAGTCACTAAGGTGGGGCCCCAACATGGGATATTCACCACACACGGGGACATGTATATACACCACACGCACACAAAGAGTAATAGCAAGTCTATAGTCGCTAAGGTGCAGCCCCAACCTTAGATACTCACCATGCACCCGAACACACACACTCCACAAAGTGACACACACAACACAGAGACACACACACCCCCCACGGGGACACACACACACACCCTATAGCGACACATGCACTCACCCCACAGGGACACACACCACAAAGAGACACACACAACACAGAGACACACACCACACAGACCCCCCCACAGGGACACACACACATACACACCCTATAGGGACACATGCACTTACCCCACAGGGACACACACACACACGCCCCAGGGACACACACACCACACAGACAGACACAGATGGGCACAACTCACCTCACACAACTTGCCTCATACGTGTGCTATCTTTAATTTCCAAAAATAAACATCTGATTAAAAACAGCCAATGTGCAACACATGTGCCATATAGGGAATTAAGGCAGATGTCAGTCACATGAGCTGTCTATTATGTGTATGTGTGAGGTAACATACTGCCTCACCAGGGGGAGGGTTTACTGTTGGCTGGAGATTTATGAGGCTGTCTATAGCAACCAATCACAGCTCAGCTTCTATTTTCCTACAGGTCATTAATATGACATATTCAAATTCTATTTTGTTATAGCTAACATCTGTTATTTATTAACCCGGGCGTAGCCGGGTAGTACAACTAGTTCTCTATATTTTTGTATCTTACTTAGTGATATTATTACCACCATTCTATTTCTCACTAGTTCAGAGTGTATCTGTGCTGCTATAGCTGCATGCCTTTTTACTTGTTTTTTTTAATTGATTGATTCCCTACATGACCAAAGACGTTTATATACGTACTTGGCCATGTTCCCACCCTTTGATGCGAGCTCACAAACTAAGCTCGCATCATCTCCTACACGTCAGATGATCTGATTGGCACTGTTAACTCTTTTGATCGCAGTAGGGATCGTGCTGTCACACGATCACGGGCCCTTGATGCATTATCAGGACAGCACGGGGTCAATTGATGACCAGATGCTGTCATAACTATCTGCCTGCCGGCGATACCCAAGTAATATGAAAGTGATAATATGTGCTTTGCAGAGGGATGCTGAAGTATCTCTCTGCACAACACAAGTGACTCCACTGTACAGTGCTAAGGTGCCCTAAGGGGCAGTGTAAAATAAAAAAAGTTTTACAAATATTAAAAAAAATGTAAAAAAGTTCAAACACACATATTTGGTATCTCCACATTCAGAATGTTTGATCTAAATATAAAATACCGTATATACTCGTGTATAAGCCGACCCGTGTATAAGCCGACCCCCCTACTTTTGCCCCCAAAAACTGGGAAAACGTATTGACTCGCGTATAAGCCGAGGGTGGACTCCAGCACAGGTATACAACCCCCAGCAGTGAGGTATACAGCAGCCTCCTCAGTGGTAGTATACAGCAGCAGCCCCAGTGGTAGTATACAGCAGCCCCAAAGGTATATGCAGCCCCAGAGGTATATGCAGCCCCAGAGGTATATGCAGCCCCAGAGGTATATGCAGCCCCAGGGGTATATGCAGCCCCAGAGGTATATGCAGCCCCAGAGGTATATGCAGCCCCATATGCAGCCCCAGAGGTATATGCAGCCCCATATGCAGCCCCAGAGGTATATGCAGCCCCAGAGGTATATGCAGCCCCAGATGTATATGCAGCCCCAGGGGTATATGCAGCCCCATATGCAGCCCCAGAGGTATATGGAGCCCCAGAGGTATATGCAGCCCCAGATGTATATGCAGCCCCAGGGGTATATGCAGCCCCATATGCAGCCCCAGGGGTATATGCAGACCCATATGCAGCCCCAGAGGTATATGCAGCCCCAGAGGTATATACAGCAGCCCTAGTGGTGTATACAGCAGCCCTTAGGTAGTATACAGCAGCCCCAGGGCTGTATACAGCAGCAGCCCCAGGGCTGTATACAGCAGCAGCCCCAGGGCTGTATACAGCCGCAGCCCCAGGGCTGTATACAGCCGCAGCCCCAGGGCTGTATACAGCCGCAGCCCCAGGGCTGTATACAGCCGCAGCCCCGGAGGTATACAGGCCCCCCCATCAAGCTCCAGGGCCCCCCCCCCCTTGCGCGGCAGCCTGTAAAGTAAAATCATACTTGCCAGTGCCCTGTCGCGCCGTCCGCAGCTGCCGACATGACGATCCCGGGCTTCATTCAGCGTCTTCCGACTTCCTGTAGTCGCGGGCAATGACGTCATTGCCCGCGACTAAAGGAATGCGGAAGACGTGGAATGAAGCCCGGGATCGTCATGTCAGCAGCTGCGGACGCTCGACAGGACACTGGCAAGTATGATTTTACTTTACAGGCTGCCGCGCAAGGGGGGGGCCCTGGAGCTTGATGGGGGGGCCTGTATACCTCCGGGGCTGCGGCTGTATATATACATATATGATGTATATATATGTATATATACTGTATACTCGCGTATAAGCCGAGGGGGGACTTTTCAGCCCAAATTTTGGGCTGAAAAACTCGGCTTATACGCGAGTATATACGGTAAATGAATCAGGTTTGTACACTGCGTAATGAACAAAAAGTCCAAACCCCAAAATTAAGTTTTTTGATTGCAGCAACATTGCAATGAAATGCAATAACAAGTGATCAAAACATCGCATCTATCCAAAAATGGTATCATTAGAAACAACATCTCAAGATGCAAAAAATAAGCCGTGATACAGCCCCAGATCCCAAAAATGAGAATGTTACAGGTCACAGAAAATGGCGGCAATAGCACTATTGTTTTTCTTTAAAAAGTTCAGAATTTTTATTCACCACTTAGATAAAAGTAAAGGTAAGTATACATGTTTGGTATCTACAAACTCATACTGACCTGAGCCATCACACCAACATTTGAATAAATTCCAGTGCCACCATTGCGGTTATTCCTTTATTCGGTGATTTTAAAAACACACAGACATCCCCAAATGGGAAACTCTAGTGTATCCCCTTATTCGTTAGCACATCTAGGTATGGAAAAAGGGCAAATATATATAGATCTTAAAAACAACATGTGTGCACTTTTAGTGACAATTATTAGGAATAGTTAACTCCTAGCTTGCCGGTCCGGTGGAAACTAGTTGCTTTTTATTTTTATAATAAACCATAATGCTCTACTGCTTCCTGAATATACATTTCTATGTCTCAGAATTACATTCTAGCATTCAGATTTATTTTTAAATTTAAATTCAACTGTGGTGAGATATTAATTTTACAAATATAAATCAATAAAAATATAACGAATCACTCCTATAGTTCCCTCCCGGACCTTTTCAGCGCTGATTACGATACAGCGTGGGACAGAATAAAAGTGCATTTCTCAGGTATTCAGTGCATTTGTGCATTTCTCAGGTATGCAGGTATGCAGGTCTGGGCACATAGATGGGTTGCAGGAACCCTATTACAGCACGTTACAGATGGTGGGCACAGTTTAAAATGCCCAAAGGGGGTAACAGGTTCCCTTTAAACGAAGCGCAATCACATAGGAAATAGGGAAAAATAGTGTAGAAGGGAACAGTAGGACATTTTTAATGCAAGTATATTAGAAGTTAGTTTAGATTACAGCACTAAATAAATAAGGATTTAGATGAAAATTTCTTTAGCCTTCAGACCACCCTTTTAGGCACTAGTTTAATCAGAATGAACTGTATAAAAACGTGCTGAGATACAAGGACACCTTCTTTTCCCAGAACTACTGTGCATGACCTGATATTGCTAACAGCACATGTAATGTGGTTTTATAGATTTAGAAAGCAGAATATGACTGCATTGTGTAATTGTTACATTTGCTGCAGTCTATAATTGTTAAATACGGTAAGATTATGATCCACTTTTTATGTCTAAGAAGGACTGGGCTACATTCACTTATCAACAAGGGGAATTTTTTTTTATCCTGATACATATCTTATTTAATTGATATGAAATAGAGTTTACACTAAGGTTTTGGACTCTTTAGAACATCTAGACCATAAAAAAGTTATTATTTTGTCTGGGGCTACACAGCAAAATGTGCCACATGGCACTGAAAGCCCAGTTTTGTATTGCGACATCACATCTAATGATTTCCGACTGACCCACCGTGACTGCAACGCAGAGATCCTACTCTTTCTGTCATTGGTCACAAGTAACACAACTCACTTGCCTTAGATCTGTGACTTGTCTATCGCTGTACACACATAGCTATGATTTGTGTGCAACTTTTTTTTAAAAGCAAAATGACATCTCTAAAATAGTAGCAGTAGAACATTTGCACAGATGTTTTTGCTGCACAACTTTTGCTGTCATGAGACACAAGTCGCTATGTAGCCTTAGATTAAGCCACATTTACTTTTATCCTAGCAGAAGGCTCACAGTCAGTTGTCTACAGCTGTAAAGCTAGAGTCATCAGCAGTAACATCGTATGGTAGTGGCTGCTTTTACATCAGCAGTAATCGCTGATCGCGGCAGTTGTGGTGAAAAAAACGCAACTGCCGCGATTACCTCATAACGGCCGCACTTGCGGTTCACCTGCGGCAAGCCCCATGCAATGTCTATGGGGCTTGCGGTAAGTGTGCGGCAGGTGCAACAAGTGTGATTTCACCGCGGCTGACCACATTTTTTTCGCGGCCGCATCTGCTGCAAATGCCAAAACCGCAACTGTACCGCACTTGCCACACCTGCTGCAAGCCCCACAGACATGTGATTATGAGGTAATCGCGTCAGTTGAGGTTTTTTCACCGCAACTGCCGCGATCAGCGATTACCGCTGATGTGAAAGGGGCCGAGTATTGATTGCCAAGGCAACTGGAGAACGCATTGGTGTGCATGATATGACAGTATTATGCTGTGCACTCTGCTGTACAAAAGTGTTAGAATTAGTTGATGTGATATGCCAGTCTTAGACAAACGTTCTACTATCCGACAGCTGCCGTGACATTGCAAAGTATGTCTATTAGTGATTCTTTAGATCATCATACAGTAGGCTGAGAAGTAGCTGAACATATTTGAAGTATGTCTTTAAGTCAGTAAACTATTTTTGCTAAATATAACACTTCACACTGGCATATTTTACGTTAGTATTTTAATTTTAGTATTCCCACAATGCAAAGAGGGCATAGTTTTTATAAATAAAGTATAAAGTACATTGATTAATCAAAAATGCAAGTATCTAGGGCAGTATATGCAAAAAGTACTGCTAATAGGTGTAAGTTTTTACCCCTTTAGCATGGGTTACATCTTCTAGTTATACTTCTTTTTCAGGTTGAGGCCAGCTATTTAAGGGGTTTCTCTAACTGTTGAATGAAGTGACACATGTGCTAGTTCACTGATTTAATTGAACAGGGCAGGCATAGGCAGCAAACACGCGAGGCGTGAATGATAATTGCAGCACAGCATATTACTAAGCAAAGGCAGATTTAGGTATTCCAGCACCTGGTGCAAAAAGTTAGTTGCCCCCTCAAATGGTTTGAGTAGTCATCATATCAACACTTCTTATATGCACACTTACAATGCCGTGTCAACTAGCTGCACTTAATTCTCTCAATGTTTAGTGGAAAACGACAGCTCTTGCTTCATTGAGAGTAACTGGAAGAAAAGTTATTTGTCATATGATTTTAAGTATGAAAATTGCGGTCATATGTGATTACTGCTTGAAGCTTAATTTCGTGATTAAAGGGGTTTTCTAAATTTCTGATGAAAGTCTGCATTTACATAGAGCTCTGAATTCTCTCCACCCTTACTCAACTCCTATGTATAGAGCAAGGCCATGCATGTCCAGTTGGGCCGTATCTGCATGTATGATTTCATATTTACAGTTACGTGACCTCCCGCTTTCACTGCCAGCATTAGAGAATATTGACAGTGTGCAGTGTGCGCAATGGAAGAATTCAGAAGTCTGGAGTCATATAGAGTGACTTTCATCACACACATGCACAACCCTTTTAATGCAATTAACATAAATACATATGTAGTAATCTTTAACTTGTCAGATGGCACAATACTTTATGAACAAAGCCATGTAATCTTACAAGTTATGGATTGTTATATGTATACAGGATCAGAAGCAATTACAGCACAAGAATGCTTTACCAGAACCACCAGCAATATAGATATACATTACCAGAACCACCATCAGTACAAAATACAACACTAGAACCTCCATCAGTAGAAAAACACAGCATCACAACTCTTATAAGTGCATAAATACATTAGCAGACTTACCATCAGTACATGATTACATCACCAGAACCACTATTAGTACAGAAATAAATCACCAGAACCACCAATAGTACAAGAATAAATCACCAAAATCACTATCACTACATGAATGCTTCACCTGAACCACCAGCAGCACATAACTTTGTCATCAAAACTATTATTCATACATGAATTTGGCACCAGAACTACCATAAGTTCATGGTACAGCAATTGCAATTGTAATGTCAGGTCAGACTAATATGCTGTACATTTGTATTGCATGAACCTAGAACTCCCTGTATGTTTTCACTGGTAATCTATTGGTAGTTGTTGTTATCAGTCAATTTTTGGACCGCACCTGGGAACACACCTTAAAAATGCTTCAAAACTGTTTCAGGAAACAATTCAGGAAATGGAAACTCTTCAAACATTTTACCCAATACAGATTATTTCCTGAACCAACTTTTCCTTAAAAACATCAACGTTTATGAATACCTCTAGAGATGGGCAAATACATATTGTAATGTTTGAGGCTTGTAATAGACACATAGTATCCAGTGCTGAACCCGTATAAAGCTTGTTGAAAGGCTGCAGCACAGCCAATAATCAAAAGCCGAGGCTGTGGAGACTGCATCCCTATCTCAGACATGCCAAATACTGGCATGGCTGTGATAAGCAAGTGCACCACGCGACCTGCAGTGAGATCAGTGAGGTCACCGCAGTTCATGCCGGCCAGTTATGAATGCTGGTGACCTCCATATGGTTACAGGAGTTAACAGCTTCCAGAGGCCACAGAGAACAGTCACGTTTTCTAATGTCACAGCTCACCACAGTCTCCAGATGTAATAGAGCCATAGATCATCGTGGGTTATCATTGTGGATGATATTACATCTGCAAGGGTGTTTTGAAAGTTAGTAAATGGGTCAAAGAGGGTGTAAATGTTTTTTATCTCAAATAAATAATTTTTCTGTGTTTGTGATTATTTCTTTAACTTACAGGGTTAGTAATGGGTGTGTTCCATAAAACAGCATGGGTTCCCTCCTCTTTTTGATAACCAGTGCAGACATCTGGGGGCTGCTATCATCAGGTTGATTATTGACCTGTCCCAGCCAAAAAATAGAAACTTGCAGTTGCCCCAAATTTGGCACTTCACATAAGATGCACCAATTCTAGTGTTTTACTTGGTTCTTCTTGATTGCTCTGGAGTAGTGGCAATCGGAGTTATATATGGGGTGATGATAGCTGTCAAATATCACAGCTGCTATCAAACCTGGGTTAGTAATTATGTGATGTCTATGAGACACCCCCAATTAGTAACCCTGTAGGTCAAGAAAACTAAACACAAGCACAGAAAATCCTTTATTTGAAATTAAAAACACAGACACCCTCTTTCACTCATTTATTAACTCCAAGACACCCCAGCAGGTCCAACGAATTTGACAATAATGTCCCACGATGATCCTCGGGTCTGCTACATCCAGAGACTGAGTTGATAGCAGGCTGTTCTCACGGTACCAACTATGATCATAGATGAACTCATCGTCACTTAATATGAAGCGCCAAATTCTGTTGTGGCTGTGGGGTGATATGTTTTGGCAAGGAGAGGCCTATAGCCATGGACCTTCCTAGCCTAAAATTATTAGTCTGCTGCTGGCTATCAAAAATGGGGGGGACAACACGCTTTTTTTCAATTATATACTTACTTAAAACATGAGGTTAACTACGCAAGGTAAAGTAGACAGCTGCCGTCTCATATTATCAGGCAAAAAAAGGCCCATGGATATTGGAAGCTTCCCAGCCTGATATCAGCCCCCAGCTGACAGCTTTACCCTGGTGGGTTAGAAAAACAGAGGGTGACTCCACATAATTTTTTTTTTATTATTTTTTTTACACTACACTTGCACCAGTGCTTGGGTTAGGAGCGCAGGCAGACAGGATTTCAGGACTATAGCTGACTGACTGCAACCAATCATAGATGCTGACACAGAGGGTGGGCGGTGGGAGGCGTGTATAGCAGTCTGACTGCAACACATCACAGATGCTGACACAGAGGTTGGGCAGAGGAAGCAGGGAATATTCATGTTGTTTAAAGGGAACCTGTCATCCCCCCAGGTCCTATGAAGGTAAAATAGCTATGTTCAGCAGCATTAAGGCTGCAATCTGTGAAGGTGGCTCTTATGTGTAATGTCCCCAGGGACACTGAAATAATGAGTTTTAGAAATTTGGCTCCATACCTGTACTTGGATCGGTGGGTGTGTTCTTTACCAAGCTCTCAACTGACTTTCTGCTGTCCATCATCCCCCTCTGGACTCCGGGCGCCGCCTGCTCTCTGCACCTTACGTCCCCGGCGCCTGCGCTGTGCAATAATTTCTCAGCCATGTGCAGTGTGCGCTGCCCGACAACTGAGGTCACATGAATGCCATAGTGGTTTGCAGTACCTTATGGCATACTAGGGTTTTCTAAAATTACCCTCAGTTGGGGCGTTCTTCAGCCCAGGCAGTCCGTCTTGAACAGCATACAGATATTAATATATAAAAGGACAGCGCCTCACAAGTCAGTGGTGATTTTCAAATCTGCATCTTTATTCTGTCTCCCATGCGACATTTGAAACCAGACAAGTTCTTTATCAAGCACGTTACACAATGTACACAAAATGCCTTAAATAGCGCAAACCCACCCCCTTGTTAATCACAAACCAATTCATATTAGGTATTCACAATAACATATACAAATCACACTTACATAGAATTAATATGCCCCAGTGGATTCGTATATCAATCTACCTCCCTTCCCAATCCTATAATCATAACCTAATTGCTCATCAGAGCTATACTTATAAAGCATTAGCCCAAAATCGCTCACAGTGTAAATTGACAAAAACAAAGGAGCCAGCCAATCATAGCATTGGTTTACTGGTTGCCATCTGTGACATCCGTGCTCATGGCAAACCCACTAGTCCATTTAGACCAATCACGCACCTCCTCCATCTGGGCAGGCACCTACATCCTCACTCCCATTGGTCATCGGGACAGGTATCATTGAGCATGCTCAGGCGTCTTTCTTCAATTGGTCCCCGAGGTAAACATCACTTGGCGTCCGTTTCCGATTGGTTAATAAACCCACACGTCAAGTTACATCATTTCAATGTCTCGCCCACATTATGTAATATTATGTATACATAATTTGAAGGCCTGTCTATGTGGGCGGGACATTGAAATTATGTAAATTGACGTGTGGGTTTATTAACCAATCAGAAATGGACGCCAAGTGATGTTTACCTCGGGGACCAATCGAAGGAAGACATCGGCGCATGCGCAATGATACCCGTCCCAATGACCAATAGGAATGAGAACGCCGGCGCCTTCGCAAGTGGAGGAGGTGCGTGATTGGTCTAAATATACTAGTGGGTTTGCCATGAGCACGGATGTCACAGAGAGCTCTATGGCAACCGGTTAACCAATGCTATGACTGGCTGGCTCCTTTGTTTTGGTCAATTTACACTGTGGGCGATTTTGGAGTAATGCTTTATAAGTATAGCTCTGATAAGCAATTGGATTATGATTATAGGATTGAGAAGGGAGGTAGATTGATATACGAGTCCACTGGGGCATTTTAATTATATGTAAGTGTGCTTTGTATATGTTATTGTGAATACCTAATGTGGACTGGTTTGTGATTAACAAGGGGTGGGTTTTGCTCTATTTAAGGCATTTTGTGTACACGGTGTAACGTGCTTGATAAAGAACTTGTCTGGTTTGAAACGTCGCATGGGAGACGGAATAAAGATGCAGATTTGAAATTCACCACTGACTTGTGAGGCGCTGTCCTTTTATATATTGATAACTGAGGTCACATGATCTCCTCACATCGCGCCTGTGTATAGCGGAGGCCCCAGCCCCGCAGTATGAATACATCATAACACACTGCGGGGCCGGGATCTGGGTCCTCCGCTATACGCAGGCACAATGTGAGGAGATCATGTGACCTCAATTGTCGGGCAGCGCACACTGCGCATGCTTGAGACATGATTGCACAGTGCAGGCACCGGGGACGTAAGGAGCAGAGAGGAGGTGGTGCCCAGAGCCTAGAGGGGGATGATGGACAGCAGAAAGTCAGTTGAGAGCTCACGTCAGTAAAGAACACACCCACCGGTCCAAGTACAGGTATGGAGCCAAATTTATAAAACTCATTATTTCAGTGTCCCTGGGGACATTATACTGTACAGAATGCAGCCTTAGTGCTGCAGAAGGTGGCTCTTTTACCTTCATAGGTCCTGGGGGTGACAGGTTCCCTTTAATGGTTAGGCAAGAAAAGAGTCTGACTGCTATCTTATCTTCCTGGAAATATGGTATGTATAATTGTCCTGCTATTATCTCCATTTTGCTGCCTTTTACAGTCCCCTAGTCTTTTTTCTACAGGATTGATAGCCCTTACTATGACAATTTTACTTCCACTTTACAGCACTTAAGTTTTGGTCCCCAATAACTTATATGGGGTTCGGGTTTCAGGGTGTGGGGTCAAGTCAGGGTCCCAAACTGGACTCTTTCTTAAAGTCCAGCTGAACCCGATGGACCTGAACATCCACAGGTGTGCTCATCCCTACTCAAAACATTAATGTGTCACATACACTGATAGCATCCAGCCAGTGTCCTTCGGCATGTGAGAACCAATGTACTGTACATATGCTAACCATAAAGATAACCATAACCATTTCTACTTTCTTTACAGTTTTCGGTTTTCTTGGGAATTATATTTTTCTTGGAACTCACAGCCGGAGTCCTGGCATTTGTCTTTAAAGACTGGATTAAGGACCAGCTATATATATTTATCAACAGCAATATCAAAGCCTACAGAGACGATATTGACCTACAAAACCTCATTGACTTCACACAAGAATACGTATGTAATAGTCCGACATGTGGTTATTACAACCTATAATGTCTATGGTGCCCAGGATAATACTGTATAAATATAGTTCTAATATGTGTTTCTTTATGTGTCCATATAAAATGCAGAATGCCAGATATTTTGTAAAGGGTGTTGCTTCCCCCATTCATTTTCCAATTTAATTTATTTCTATTCATGAACTTTTTATTATCTATTCTCCAATGAATTATTGTGAGATAGGGAAAAATGAATAACTTGGGAGGCAGAGTAAAAAACTTACAAAGATTTAACATGACTTTTCACTTTCTGCACTATGCACATGGGAATTACATAAAAGTAGAACTCTGAGCTTGTCAAATGTGCAGCTTGGAAGAGTGTTGTATCGCACAGCAGGGTGCACACATAAGTGCACTTTATAGCAATTTTTGGAGCCAGAAAAAAGAACAAGGAAAGAAAGTTACATTAAGGTAACTCCTAAGAAAATACTAAGTGACAGATTTGTGAAAGAAGAACATACAGAGCAATGGACAAGTCTACTGTGCTAAAGAATGATCAAATGAAAAACAGTGGGAAACTTGAAACGCATCGCAAACAGCAAAACTGATTTCCTAGCTTGCATGTGGTAGGGCCCTGTCATAATCCTAAGAATACGTATAGACAACGTCTTTTGTGTTTGTACCTGTTGAAGTTTGGAAGCAGTGGACACTTCAGGAAAAAGCCGGCAATTTCATTCCTGAATCATCTTTTTCGGCCTTTTTTTAGGTCACTTTTCGGGGGCTTTGCTGTTGCCTTTTTTACTGCATGGCTATGTACACACAGAGTCCTCTTGCAGGGCTTCTTTAGAGGAAACTGAGTGAAACCTCCAAGTTTTTGAGCAGGTTTCCATTTTTAGGTCAACTCGAAGACCTTCCGCATGGTTTCTGCTTCAAAACCTGCTCAAATAACTCTTTGGGCACAAGCAGTGACCCCTGATCAAAAATCTAATTTCCCTGGGATAGCCATGTAAACAATCCACTCAACTGGGTTGCTCATCACTAGATTTAATATATAGGTGCTTCTACTTTCTTATGTAAGCCTGTGAACAGTGATAAGTATGTTTCTGCATCAGTTATATGAGGACACTTGTACAAAAACTAGGAATCTAGACCAACTCTGCAGCTTCAAAAACACACGGCCCATATTCATTCCATACAATGTTTTTTTTATAATAGTGGAGTTGTGTATTTTGTGCCTCATAATAGATATACAGGAGAAACGTATCTCCTATGTTGGACCTAAAGTGGAAGTGCAAATATGAAATCTGCTACAAAAATTGGCTCTTGCTTGTTATTATAAAAAATGTATGTCTTCGTATGAGCTGTAGGCTAAACAAAATGGGAAATGTTTAATAACAAAAAAAAACACTAGTGTTTTATCCCACAGAAGGAACCGTTCCAGATGACTTGACTTGAGAATTAATAAACCTCATTTTATGGAATAAATGTGCTCCTAATGGTTTTCGAACTCCAGTGCTGCTTAGTATTACTGATTTATTTGTATACATAAACAGAGCTTAAGAAAAAGTATTTCTAAAGGTCTTTAATGATATGCAAATTAGGGCTTTGACTAGTCTAAGGGTGTGTTAGTTCCTTGACCAGACGGCCCAATTAGCATGTTATCACACTAACATACTAAGGGGGCCGACTAGTCAGATAGCTATCGCTACCTTGATTAGTCAAAGCCCTAATTTGCATGTCATAAATGGACTTTAGAAATACTATTCCTAAGGATCTATTTAGGTATGCAAATAAATAAAGGGACTGTTAGGCAGGGAATTTTTATATGTGCCTAGAAATGCTTGTCGTTTTGGGTGTACAGAGAGCCTAACAGGTTCTCTTTAAGGTATAACACACAGGGGGATGTCCCTTGTCAATAACAAACAGGAGGAGACTAAAAACAAAGTGGTCCCCGTGAACCATATCTGACTCTCACCCATATCATGACTCTCTTGTGTATGCACACAAACACATACAGTTGAAACCAGAAGTTTACATACACTATATAAAAAGACACATACAGTTAGGGCCAGAAATATTTGGACAGTGACACAAGTTTTATTATTTTAGCTGTTTACAAAAACATGTTCAGAAATACAATTATATATATAATATGGGCTGAAAGTGCACACTCCCAGCTGCAATATGAGAGTTTCCACATCCAAATCGGAGAAAGGGTTTAGGAATCATAGCTCTGTAATGCATAGCCTCCTCTTTTTCAAGGGACCAAAAGTAATTGGACAATGGACTCTAAGGGCTGCAATTAACTCTGAAGGCGTCTCCTTCGTTAACCTGTAATCAATGAAGTAGTTAAAAGGTCAGGGGTGAATTCCAGGTGTGTGGTTTTGCATTTGGAAGCTGTTGCTGTGACCAGACAACATGCGGTCAAAGGAACTCTCAATTGAGGTGAAGCAGAACATCCTGAGGCTGAAAAAAAAGAAAAAATCCATCAGCGAGATAGCAGACATGCTTGGAGTAGCAAAATCAACAGTTGGGTACATTCTGAGAAAAAAGGAATTGACTGGTGAGCTTGGGAACTCTAAAAGGCTTGGGCGTCCACGGATGACAACAGTGGTGGATGATCGGCGCATACTTTATTTGGTGAAGAAGAACCCGTTCACAACATCAACTGAAGTCCAGAACACTCTCAGTGAAGTAGGTGTATCTGTCTCTAAGTCAACAGTAAAGAGAAGACTCCATGACAGTAAATACAAAGGGTTCACATCTAGATGCAAACCATTCATCAATTCCAAAAATAGACAGGCCAGAGTTAAATTTGCTGAAAAACACCTCAAGAAGCCAGCTCAGTTCTGGAAATGTTTTCTATGGACAGATGAGACAAAGATCAACCTGTACCAGAATGATGGGAAGAAAAAAGTTTGGAGAAGAAAGGGAACGGCACATGATCCAAGGCACACCACATCCTCTGTAAAACATGGTTTAGGCAACGTGATGGCATGGGCATACATGGCTTTCAATGGCACTGGGTCACTTGTGTTTATTGATGACATAACAGCAGACAAGAGTAGCCGGATGAATTCTGAAGTGTACCGGGATATACTTTCAGCCCAGATTCAGCCAAATGCTGCAAAGTTGAATGGACGACGCTTCATAGTACAGATGGACAATGACCCCAAGCATACAGCCAAAGCTACCCAGGAGTTCATGAATGCAAAAAAGTGGAACATTCTGCAATGGCCAAGTCAATCACCAGATCTTAACCCAATTGAGCATGCATTTCACTTGCTCAAATCCAGACTTAAGACGGAAAGACCCACAAACAAGCAAGACCTGAAGGCTGCGGCTGTAAAGGCCTGGCAAAGCATTAAGAAGGAGGAAACCCAGCGTTTGGTGATGTCCATGGGTTCCAGACTTAAGGCAGTGATTGCCTCCAAAGGATTCGCAACAAAATATTGAAAATAAAAATATTTTGTTTGGGTTATGTTTATTTGTCCAATTACTTTTGACCTCCTAAAATGTGGAGTGTTTGTAAATAAATGTGTACAATTCCTACATTTTCTATCAGATATTTTTGTTCAACCCTCTAAATTAAACGTTACAATCTGCACTTGAATTCTGTTGTAGAGGTTTCATTTCAAATGCAATGTGGTGGCATGCAGAGCCCAACTCGCGAAAATTGTGTCACTGTCCAAATATTTCTGGCCCTAACTGTATGCATGTTTTTCTCACTATCTGACACAAAATCAGAATAAACCTTTCCCATTTTAGGTCTGTTAAGATTACTATAATTATTAATATTTTCCAAATGCCAGAATCATCAGACAGAGGGAATGTTTAAAGGAATTTTTATTACTTTCTGCAAAGTAACATCCACTAAGATTACTATGCCTTTAAATAATTTTGGACAGCCCACATGAAGTCATGTGGTTGGAAGCTTCTGACAGGTTTATTGGCAACATCTGTGTTAATTAGAAACACACCTTTGGATGTATTTTAATGCACATGTGGCACCCCAATGGGAAGGCACCACAGGGAGGTACTGCACCCCAAACAGAAGGTGTAGTGCCTCCGTAGCCATGGATAGGGTTTTATGCAGAGTCTGTCCTAAGCACCCATACACTAGCCCACCTTAGCATAGGGACTGTATGTTCAGTAGCTCCAGGGGGTGGAGCTTGAAGTAGAGCGGGAGACTTGAGTGACAGTTGAGCGAGTTCTAGTCAGACAGTGCTGGGAAGGCAGCCAGAGAGGACGTGCCTGACAGTGTTCCTGACAGGAGGGCACCTCCATGGAGAGGGGTGACCCAGACATGGAGGGGACAATGCAGGACCAGTTGGAGTCGGCTGGGGAGTCCGGGTCAACACCGGCATACCGGAGCCGAGGCAGTCAGAGGTCTATCCCTGACTGTGAACCAACAAGCTGTGGGACCGACAGAAGGGAGCCATAGTGCCACAGACTGTACCTCTTCCTCAGTTTCAAAAAGGTCCAGGACACATTAAGGAAAGGCCCGAATTCCGGTGGCGGGAGGATTTGCTCATTGTCGCTCCCGTCCGTACCGGTAAGGAACCGACCAGGGGACTGATGAAGGAGCTCTTCAGAGTGGTGAATGAGAGTAAGAGGAACACAGACCCAGAAAGTTGTGAGAGGGCACTACCGACAGACTCTGCTAAGTTACCTCAAATCTGCGGCTATGTCCCCGGTAAACCAGACTGCACTGTGTACCTGTTTTTCATCTGGAGACAGTAAAGAACTTCTTGAGCTGATCTGGTGTCTGCTCTCACTTGCTCTACTGCCCGGAGGGCTCCTACAGCATCAAAGATGTGAGGACTACTACTCCCCTCTTCAACCTCCGCTGTCTTTAGGTCCTGTACTACTATGTGCTGCACCTCCATCACCTCAGCGGCCAGCCGCAGCGCTGGTATCCACGTTACCAGGTACCACAGGTGGCTTCACGTTACCATTTCCCCCCGCATCCATCAGCATCCCCCAGCATCCCCGCCACTGCGGGTCCAGGGCACAGAACCAGGAACCGACCAGCCGTGAACCCCCATCAAAGTGACCATCAGCCCCGGTAACCGAGTACCCCCACCATGTCAACCGACTTACACACCTCAAATACACACTGCTTCTTTGTGTAGCATCACGGGAAAGTTTAAAGAAATTGACCAAAAAATCAGGACCAGAATAGTGGACTCGCACAAGTCTGGTTCCTCCCTGGGTACAATTTCCAGATACCTGAAGGTGCCTCATTCATTTGTACAAACAATTACATGCAAATACAAACAAGATGGGAATGTCCAGCCATCACACCACTCAGGAAGCATCTGGGTTCTGTGTCTCAGAGATGAATTTGCTTAAGGTCCGATATGTGTATATCAACCCAAAAACAAAAGCTAAAGACCTTGTGAAGATGATGGTGGAAGCTGGTAAGTTTGTGTCATTATCCACAGTGAAACAAGTACAGTATAAACATGGGCTTAAAAGCCACTCTGCCATGAAGAAGCCATTACTCCAAAAGAAACATAAAAAAGCCAGATTGGTTTTTGCAAATGCACAGAGGCACAAATACCAAAATATTTGGAGACATGTCCTGTGGTATGACGAAACTAAAATTGAACTGTTTGGCCATAATGGCTATTCTTAAATTTGGATGAAAAATTGAGAAGTTTGGAAGCGTAAGATCACCACCCCAACTGTGAAACACGGGGGTGGCAGCATTATGCTGTGGGGTTGTTTTGCTTCAGAAGGGGCTGATGCCATCTATTTGTGAAGTGTATCATGAGGAAAGAAAATTATGTGTCAATACTGAAGCAACTTCTCAAGGCATCAGACAGTAAGTTAAAGCTTGGGCTGAAATGGGTCTTCCAAATGGACAATGACCCGAAGCATACTGCCAAACTGGTCACAAAATGGCTTAAGTATAACAAACTCAATGTTTTGGAGTGGCCATCACAAAGCCCAGATCTCATTCTTATTGAAAATTTATAGGCAAAACTGAAAAGGCATGTGCCAGCAAAGCGACCTACAAACATGGTTCAGTGAGACCAGTTCTGTCAGGAGGAATTCCTACCAACTATTGTGAGATGCTTGTGGAAGGATAATCAAAATGTTTGACCCAAGTTGTACAATTTAAAGAGCAGTGGTACCAAATTCTAATGAAATGTATGTAAACTTTTGACTTTGGAGAAAGTAATAAAAATGGCTTAAAACATTTTGTCTTTCATTATTCTGGCATTTGGCAAATATAAATACTTATGGTAATCCTAATTGACCAAAAACAGGAAAGGTTTATTCTAATTTCTTGTCAGATAGTGAGAAAAACATGAATATGTGTATTTTTATATACTACTAGCTGTGAGCCCGATGCAAATGCATCGGGATTCTAGAACGTGCATTAATTTGATTATAGTAGTTATAGCTGTTAGCCTGATGCAAATGCATCGGGTATCTAAAATATGTTTATTGTTTTTTTAAACATTTTTAAATAATAATCGCATCATCAATAGCAATAATATAAGCCATAGCATTATTATTAGCAGTAATAGCAGTATTAATAGCATTATTAGCAGTATTATGAGCATTAATAACAGTATTAATAGCATTAATAGCATTATTATTAGCATTAATAGCATTATTAATAGCATTATTAGCATTAATAATAGCATTAATAACATTATTAATAGCATTAATAGCATTATTAATAGCATTAATAGCATTATTATTAGCATTAATAGCATTAATAATAGCATTATTAGCATTAATAATAGCATTAATAACATTATTAATAGCATTAATAGCATTATTATTAGCATTAATAGCATTAATAATAACATTATTAGCATTAATAATAGCATTAATAACATTATTAATAGCATTAATAGCATTATTATTAGCATTAATAGCATTAATAATAGCATTATTAGCATTAATAATAGGATTAATAACATTATTAATAGCATTAATAGCATTATTATTAGCATTAATAGCATTAATAATAGCATTATTAGCATTAATAATAGCATTAATAACATTATTAATAGCATTAATAGCATTATTATTAGCATTAATAGCAATATTAATAGCATTAATAGGATAAATATTAGCATTAATAGCATTAATAGCATAATTAATAGCATTAATAGCATTATTAATAGCATTAATAGCATTATTATTAGCATTAATAGCATTAATAATAGCATTAATAGCATTAATAATAGCATTAATAACATTATTAATAGCATTAATAGCATTATTATTAGCATTAATAGCATTAATAATGCCATTAATAGGATAAATATTAGCATTGATAGCATTAGTAGCATAATTAATAGCATTAATAGCATTATTAATAGCATTAATAGCATTATTATTAGCATTATTAGCATTATTGGATAAATATTAGCATTAATAGCATTAATAGCATTATTAATAGCATTATTATTGGCATTAATAGCATTAATAATAGCATTATTAGCATTAATAATAGCATTAATCACATTATTAATAGCATTAATAGCATTATTATTAGCATTAATAGCATTAATAGCATTATTATTAGCATTAATAGCATTAATAATACCATGAATAGGATAAATATTAGCATTAATAGCAATAATAGCATAATTAATAGCATTAATAGCATTATTAATAGCATTAATAGCATTAATAGGATAAATATTAGCATTAATAGCATTATTAATAGCATTAATAATACCATTAATAGGATAAATATTAGCATTAATAGCATTAATAGCATTATTAATAGCATTAATAGCATTATTAATAGCATTAATAGCATTATTATTAGCATTAATAGCATTAATAGCATTATTATTAGCATTAATAGCATGAATAATACCATTAATAGGATAAATATTAGCATTAATAGAATTAATAGCATAAATAATAGCATTAATAGCATTATTAATAGCATTAATAGCATTATTATTAGCATAAATAGCATTAATAATAGCATTATTAGCATTAATAATAGCATTAATAACATTATTAATAGCATTAATAGCATTATTATTAGCATTAATAGCATTAATAATAGCATTATTAGCATTAATAATAGCATTAATAACATTATTAATAGCATTATTATTAGCATTAATAGCATTAATAGCATTATTATTAGCATTAATAGCATTAATAATACCATTAATAGGATAAATATTAGCATTAATAGCATTATTAATAGGATTAATAGCATTATTATTAGCATAAATAGCATTAATAATAGCATTATTAGCATTAATAATAGCATTAATAACATTATTAATAGCATTAATAGCATTATTATTAGCATTAATAGCATTAATAATAGGATTATTAGCATTAATAATAGCATTAATAACATTATTAATAGCATTAATAGCATTATTATTAGCATTAATAGCATTAATAATAGCATTATTAGCATTAATAATAGCATTAATAAAATTATGATTAGCATTAATAGCATAATTATTAGCATTAATAGCATTATTATTAGCAGTAATATCATTATTATTAGAATGTTTTTTTTAAATTATTATTTTTTATTTAATTATTTATTATTTTTTATTTATGTTTTTATTATTTTTTAATTATTTTTTAAATATTTTTTTTATTATTTAATTTATTTATTTTTTAAATTCAGACTGAGACGCAGTTTCTCATTCAGGTCCGACTTTTTTTTTTTATTATTATTATTTTTATTAAATTATTTATTATTTTTTATTTATTTTTTTATTATTTTTTAATTATTTTTTAATTTTTTTTTTATTATTTAATTAATTTATTTTTTTAAGTCAGACAGAGACGCAGTTCTCATTCAGGTCCGACTTTTTTTTTTTTTTTAATTATTATTTTTATTTAATTATTTATTATTTTTTATTTATTTTTTTATTATTTTTTAATTCTTTTTTAATTTTTTTTTTTATTATTTAATTAATTTATTTTTTTAAGTCAGACTGAGACGCAGTTCTCATTCAGGTCCGACTTTTTTTTTCCCCATTGACATACATTACCGGTGTGTCGGCGATTTTATGGCCGGCCACCTGGTTCTATTTGTCGGCCCTAAAATCGCGGACACACCGCTAATGCATGTGTATGGGCAGTGAGCTCGAATTCTGATTGGTCGGCGTTCAATCCGAAATCGGGCTGACTGCCCATAGAGATGCATTAGCGGTGTGTCCGCGATTTTAGGGCCGACAAATAGAACCAGGTGGGCGGCCATAAAATCGCCGACACACCGGTAATGTATGTCAATGGGGAAAAAAAAGTCGGACCTGAATGAGAACTGCGTCTCAGTTTTGAGGGGCTCTTCTGATTGGCTGAGGGCATTATCCAGCGACCAATCAGAAGAGGGACTGAGATCTCATTGAGGTAGAATGGGGGATTTTTCTTCCATTCTATCTTAATGAGAAGGAAGAGGACGTCGGAGGTGGAAGATCCCCGGGGCCGGACGAAGAGGCGGAGATGGCGGAAAGAAGAGAGAAGACCCCCGGGGCCGGAGGAAGAGGACGCCTGGCCGGACGGAGGACTTGAGGATCGGACGGACGATCAGATGACTTGAAGGCATGTAAGTGATCGACGGGGACGTTAGGTTAGGGGACGGGGGGGGCTTAGGGTGTAGGGTGTTAGGTGACAGCGGCGTTAGGTTAGGGGACGGCGGGGGCTTGGGGTGTAGGGGTTTAGGTGTTAGCGGTGTGAGCTTAGGAGGCGGCGGGGCTTAGGGGATAGGGGCTTAGGTGCGGCGGGGCTTAGGGGGCAGGGGGGGGTAGGGGTTTAGGTGCGGAATCGGGGGTAGGGGGTTAGGTGCGGCTTAGGGGGTAGGGGCTTGCGGCAGAGGGTAGTGGCTGCGGCGGGGTAGTGGATTAGGGCGTCAGGGGGTAGTGGCTTCGGCGGCGGGGTAGTGGGTTAGGGTTTAGGGCGGCAGGGGGTAGGGGCTTCGGCGGCGGGGTAGTGGGGTAGGGGTTAGGGCGGTTAGGGGTAGGGGCTGCTGCGGCGGGGTCGGCGGCGGGGTAGTGGGTTAGGGCGGCAGGGGGTAGTGGCTTGCGGCAGAGGTCGGGGTAGTGGCTTAGGGGTAGGGGCTGGTGGTTATGGCGGCAGGGGGTAGTGCTTAGGGTTAGGGGCTGCAGCGGCGGGAGCGGCGGGGTCGGCAGGGGGTAGGGGCTTGCGGGGTATTGGCTTAGAGGTAGGGGCTGCTGCGGCGGGGTCGGCGGCGGGGTAGTGGGTTAGGGTTTAGGGCGGCAGGGGGTAGGGGCTTCGGCGGCGGGGTAGTGGGTTAGGGCGGTTAGGGGTAGGGGCTGCTGCGGCGGGGTCGGCGGCGGGGTAGTGGGTTAGGGCGGCAGGAGGTAGTGGCTTGCGGCAGAGGTCGGGGTAGTGGCTTAGGGGTAGGGGCTGCTGGTTAGGGCGGCAGGGGGTAGTGCTTAGGGGTAGGGGCTGCAGCGGCGGGAGCGGCGGGGTCGGCAGGGGGTAGGGGCTTGCGGGGTATTGGCTTAGAGGTAGGGCTGCTGCGGCGGGGTCGGCGGCGGGGTAGTGGGTTAGGGCGGCAGGGGGTAGGGGCTTTAGGGGTAGGGGCTGATGCTGGGGGTCCAGCGCGATGGTATACTACAGTCCCATGGCGCTTATGGGCATGGGACTGTAGTATACTATAGCGGTGTACAGTAGAGTAGTATGGGCTTAGGGTAGTGGGAGTTGTGCGACGGTGTACAGCGCGATGGCTGTAGTGTACAGCGCGATGGTATACTACAGTCCCATGGCGCTTATGGGCATGGGACTGTAGTATACTATAGCGGTGTACACTACAGTAGTATGGGCTTAGGGTAGTGGGAGTTGTGCGACGGTGGACAGCGCGATGGCTGTAGTGTACAGCGCGATGGTATACTACAGTCCCATGGCGCTTATGGGCATGGGACTGTAGTATACTATAGCGGTGTACACTACAGTAGTATGGGCTTCGGCTTCGGTGGCTTGGTTAGCGGTGTAGCGACTCGCAATGCCCGCTTCGCGGGCATTGCTTCGCTAGGCTGCAACGACTCGCAATGCCCGCTTTGCGGGCATTGCTTCGGGAGTCGCCATGGCCGCTACGCGGCCACGGGGAGAGTCCAGGAGAAGCAGCTTGCTCGCGCTAACCAAGCGACCGGAAGCAGCGCCGCTCCGACGGAAGTCGCTACGGCAATTATATAATAGATACATAATGGGCAGTTTAGCGCTTCTGGCCACTGTACTGCTATGGAGCAAGGGCGCGCGTGCGCAAAACTGCTGATTATGCCTACTCCGGAAGCGCCGCCATATTACCTCACCCATGCCGCTGCCTGGCGGCGGCTCCCTCCAGGCTCCCGTCACCGCACACCCCCGCACGCTGCTGCCTCCACCGCTCTGATGCCGCCGGCGGCGCACTCTGTTTCCAGCCTCCAGGCCTGCCGCAGCCAGGGTAAGCGCCATTACAGAAGGGGCCGCCGCCACCATCTGCGACCCCCTTCATCACACACACCGCACTCTCATTCAGCCTCCAGGCCTGCCGCCCGCTGCAGCCAGGGGGAGCTCTATTACTGAAGGGGCCGCCGCCAGCATCTGCGGCCCCCTTCATCACACACGCTGCCCGCCGCTGCGGCCCGCACTCTCATTGCACCCTGCAGGCCCGCCGGCCTGCAGTCTGCTACCGCCACCACCCCTCCTCAACTAATGTTACAGGGGCAGCGGGGCTAACATCTGCAACCACACTGCCCCTCATTAACCTCCAATCACCCACACTGCCCCTGCTCACCCACACTCACCCTCCATAGCCCTCCCAACTCACCCACACTGCCCCTGCTCACTCTTCTTCCCCCCTCTATGCCCTCACTCACTCCTCACACTGCCCCTGATTACCCCCTACTCACCCACACTGCCCCCACTCACCCACACTGCCCACACTCACCCACACTGCCCCCACTCACCCACACTGCTCCAGCTTACCCCCCCACTCACCCATACACCCTGCTTACCCCTCTCACCCCCCTCAAATGCCCACATTCACCAACACTGCCCCTGATTACCCCCCACTCACCCACACTGCCCCTGCTCACTCCTCTTACCCCCCTGTATCTCATCACTCCTTACCCCTCTCACCCCCCCCCAACTGCCCACAATCACGCACACTGCCCCTGATTACCCCACACTCACCGACACTGCCCCTGCTCACTCCTCTTACCCCCGTATCTCATCACTCCTTACCCCTCTCACCCCCCCAACTGCCCACAATCACCCACACTGCCCCTGCTTACACCCCCAATCACCCACACTGCCCCTGCTCATGCCCCCACTCACCCAACACTGCCGCTGTTTATCCCTTTCACCTCCCCACACTGCCCCTGCTCACCCCTCTTACCCCCTCACATGCCCTCACTTCCCACACTGCCCCTGCTGATACCCCACAGGGTCAAGTCACAGCTGCTGGCCCCAATGCCAAACAGCCCGCCCCCCATCTTCATGTCACCGCACTCCCGATGCGATAGCATCGGGCCTTTTTACTAGTAGTGTATATAAAGTCTGGTTTCAACTGTACACAATAGTACATTGATCTTGCATTGAGAAAAAATTTACATTTCCTATATTTTCAATCAAAGAAGACAGAAAAGTAGTAGTTTTCAAAAGGAGAGATACAGCTGTTTCAAGTTTGTAATGTAATACGCCAATTGAAATTTTAGTACTTTACTGTTTAAACTTTTTATAAGTAACTTTATGGAAAAAATCTTTTACTTTTGCCTGTCAGCTATTTTTTACCCACTGGCACAAAAAAAAGAATACTACA
The DNA here is from genome assembly GCA_033576535.1 of Allobates femoralis. Lineage (NCBI taxonomy): Eukaryota > Metazoa > Chordata > Amphibia > Anura > Aromobatidae > Allobates > Allobates femoralis. The sequence continues at coordinate 264,307,756 of JARQOC010000003.1, forward strand.
TTAATTTTCATTCACCATAGTGAAGTCTGTGGCTCATTATCAGGGCTCTCTCACTCAAGCATATACATCACACAAGTACTATTCAATGCTTTATAGCAGTGGTGGGGAACGTCCGGCCCCCGGGCCGGATCCGGCCCGCCACGTTATCTCATCCGGCCCGCCAGGGCCGGGACGACAGCTAGGCGATCGACCGCCGCCCGGCCCTGGCGAGAAGCTGCGGCAGCTAGCTAGCGGTGGGCGCCGCCATGTTCTTTGTGGCTGGCGCCCACTAACAGTACAGCCGGTCAATAGAGGTTGAGACCTCTACACAATGGCCGCGGTCTCCAATTAGCCGCGGCCATTTTGTTGAAGTCTCAGCTTCCACCGAGCGGCTGTACTGTTAGTGGGCGCCGGCCACAAAGAACATGGCGGCGCCCACCGCTAGCTGCCGCAGGCCCGCAGCTACTCCCCGCAGGCAGCGTCCTGCAGATGTGCCCTCCGGGCTCCGGCACCCCTGCTCCACATCCACAGCTCAATGGTAAGTTTTGCTGGAGGCTGTGGGGGAGGCTGTGAGGGAGGCTGTGAGGGAGGCTGTGGGGGAGGCTGTGAGGGAGGCTGTGAGGGAGGCTGTGAGGGAGGCTGTGAAGGAGGCTATGAAGGAGGCTGTGAGGGAGGCTGTGGGGGAGGCTGTGAGGGAGGCTATGAAGGAGGCTGTGGGGGAGGCTGTGAAGGAGGCTGTGAGGGAGGCTGTGAAGGAGGCTGTGAGGGAGGCTATGAGGGAGGCTGTGGGGGAGACAGGGAGGCTGTGAAGGAGGCTGTGAGGGAGGCTATGAAGGAGGCTGTGGGGGAGGCTGTGAGGGAGGCTATGAGGGAGGCTGTGGGGGAGGCTGTGGGGGAGACAGGGAGGCTGTGGGGGAGGCTGTGAAGGAGGCTATGAAGGAGGCTGTGAGGGAGGCTGTGGGGGAGGCTGTGGGGGAGGCTGTGAGGGAGGCTGTGAAGGAGGCTGTGGGGGAGGCTGTGAAGGAGGCTGTGAGGGAGGCTGTGAAGGAGGCTGTGAGGGAGGCTGTGGGGGAGGCTGTGGGGGAGGCTGTGAGGGAGGCTGTGAAGGAGGCTGTGAGGGAGGCTGTGAAGGAGGCTGTGAAGGAGGCTGTGAGGGAGGCTATGAGGGAGGCTGTGGGGGAGGCTGTGGGGGAGACAGGGAGGCTGTGGGGGAGACAGGGAGGCTGTGAGGGAGGCTGTGGGGGAGGCAGGGAGGCTGTGAGGGAGGCTGTGGGGGAGACAGGAAGGCTGTGGGGGAGGCAGGGAGGCTGTGGGGGAGGCTGTGGGGGAGACAGGGAGGCTGTGAGGGAGGCTGTGAGGGAGGCTGTGGGGGAGGCTGTGAGGGAGGCTATGAAGGAGGCTGTGGGGAGGCTGTGAAGGAGGCTGTGAGGGAGGCTGTGAAGGAGGCTGTGAGGGAGGCTATGAGGGAGGCTGTGGGGGAGACAGGGAGGCTGTGAAGGAGGCTGTGAGGGAGGCTATGAAGGAGGCTGTGGGGGAGGCTGTGAGGGAGGCTATGAGGGAGGCTGTGGGGGAGGCTGTGGGGGAGACAGGGAGGCTGTGGGGGAGGCTGTGAAGGAGGCTATGAAGGAGGCTGTGAGGGAGGCTGTGGGGGAGGCTGTGGGGGAGGCTGTGAGGGAGGCTGTGAAGGAGGCTGTGGGGGAGGCTGTGAAGGAGGCTGTGAGGGAGGCTGTGAAGGAGGCTGTGAGGGAGGCTGTGGGGGAGGCTGTGGGGGAGGCTGTGAGGGAGGCTGTGAAGGAGGCTGTGAGGGAGGCTGTGAAGGAGGCTGTGAAGGAGGCTGTGAGGGAGGCTATGAGGGAGGCTGTGGGGGAGGCTGTGGGGGAGACAGGGAGGCTGTGGGGGAGACAGGGAGGCTGTGAGGGAGGCTGTGGGGGAGGCAGGGAGGCTGTGAGGGAGGCTGTGGGGGAGACAGGAAGGCTGTGGGGGAGGCAGGGAGGCTGTGGGGGAGGCTGTGGGGGAGACAGGGAGGCTGTGAGGGAGGCTGTGAGGGAGGCTGTGAGGGAGGCTGTGAGGGAGGCTGTGGGGGAGGCTGTGGGGGAGACAGGGAGGCTGTGGGGGAGACAGGGAGGCTGGCCCCCCGTGTACACGTGTGTCGTGTGCCTCAGGCCCCCGTGTACCCGTGTGTCGTGCGCCTCTGGCCCCCATGTACCGGTGCGCGAATTTATACGGCCCGCGAATGATATTCTAAATTTCCAAATGGCCCTTTGCAGAGAAAAGGTTCCCCACCCCTGCTTTATAGCATAGCACTTCGATCAGTATTATAGTATGGGGCCATGTTGATCAATGTTTTTTTTTCACTTTCCAATTCGGCATCCTGTGATTTGCAGCACAAATCGTATGGCATGCATTCATTCAAGTCTATGGGTGCGTGAAAGTCATCGAACTGCACTTGGATGACAGCCATGGATTCACAAGATAGGGAAGATGGAGAAATTTAGTTCTATATCATTTCCTGACAATGTGCTGTTTTTCTCTCATACAAGAGAATCAAATCACTCTAATCCGAGTTTGATCAAATTGTCATTAGAATAATTAATTTGATTTTCTCGCATGAGACAATGTTTGTGTTCACCTCAGTCTTAAGCCCCCGTCACACCTAGAGAGATCGCTAGCGAGATTGCTGTTTCGTCACAGGTTTTATGACGCAACAGCGACCTTGCCAGAGATCTAGCTATGTTTGACACGTAGCAGCGACCGGGCCCCCGCTGTGACATCGCCGATCGTGTCCGAATGGCCTGAACCATTTTTTGATCGTCGGGCTCCCACTGGCCAGCATGCATCAGAGTGTTTGACGCCTTAACAACGACCTCTTTGGCGACTGAGAACTCAGCCGCGTAGGACTGAGTCATCAGACTAGCTGCTGTGTGACAGGGTTCCAACGACCGCCAAGGTCATTATACGGGACGCCGTATCGTTGCTGCGACGTTCAGTAAATCTGACTGTTTGACATCTCACCAGCGACCACGTAGCGACTTTCCAGCGATCCTTACAAGGTCGTATTGTTGTCAGGATCGCTGGAACGTGGCCAAGTGTGACTGGACGCTTAGAGTTTCTGTCTTCCCCACTACAGATTCCAACTTGGAATCTAGAAGTGCTATAGTATGAAAAACGCTGCCTAGGGGATTCCTCCACCCAAGGTTGTATAAAAAGATGTGTTGAGATAACACAGAAGTGTCATGTGTAAATCAGGACTGGAAATGCCAAAAAGTGTCTGCAAAACACATCTGCTTCCACTCTGGGCCGCCTCTGCCATTCGCCACTGGTCACAGGGCTTCCCATTGAAAGAAACCCAGCATTATTTTATGCCTAACAAATGCCAGAGCATTTAACATACAGGGAATAATATGAAATAAAAAAAAAAGATAATATAATAAAAGGTAAAAAAATAAATAAATGCATTAAAAAAGTAAAAATGTAATCACAACCCATTTTTGCAATAGTTACAATGCAATAAAAATTAATTTTAATGTATCAGATAGGTATTTGGAATCTTCATAACATATCTATTATGCTATTAATAAAAACTAGATCTCTTCCCCAAATTATAATTTTTCATTGATGCACTCAAACAGTGGTGACTTTATATAACTACCGTGTTAGAATTAAATTCAAATTATATCACAAAATTGAAGAAAAAATGTTTCCACTTCTGAAGACCCAAACCGGGCAAGTTTTGGAGGGGTTAAATCTCACTGAAGTCTTGATATGAAAGAGTGTAGGCTTAGTTTGCACAGTTATTCTATTCCTGGATAGAAAATGAGCGCAGTGTCCTGAATGGTTGTAGCATCTCCACTGGTTTTGATTAAAGTCTAGAGGAGAGTACCTCTTGATTGCTGGATTTCTTCCAGAGAAGAATGGTGCCTCCAGATTGCAGAGTCTATCTTGTGGTAACAACAGCTATCTGCAGAGAAGGGAAACAGATGAACAGTTTTATCTAACAATGAGAATTAGAGCCAGGAGTCATTTGGGGCTTCAGATAGCTACTTCCAATCATCTATCATTTTGTAACATAATCATCTAAAACAGTGAGCTTATCTGTCAGGAAACTGGATTTTCCTCAAACTTTCCAGCCCTAAACTTTATTTCAATGTCATATAGATATATTGCTTAAGTGCATCCTGGCTGTTGCCCAAAATATAGAATATTTTGCTGAAATCCACATTATTTAATTCACTCATTGTCCCTGTAAATCACCGAGTGTCATTACTGAACATGTCATATCTGAGCTAAAGTTCTATCAGGAAAGCGAGTGAATTAGTGTGCTGCGCATCCTTCCTGATTTACTTCTGAGGACATAATTACGTCTCCTGGGCTCATCTGCTGACTTCTACATCCTACGTCTGGTTGTGCGCTTTGCTCTTTGCTTTATATCTAAATACCATGTTTTTTCTGATATCTTCTCTGAAATGGAAAAGTCAGCCATTAACATAAAGGTACCGCCACACGCCACCATATGGCTTCCATATCGCTGGCGATTTGACGTGAGCGCGCACATTCCGGGCACTTTTTTCAGATCGCTGTGGAGTTGTCACATGTAGCGATTTCGCGTGCGATCACTGGCGATCCTGCGTTCCGGAAATCGCCTGACCAAGACCGGAAGCGATCTGCCCTTCTCACATCGCCACTTCAGACGCCACAACCACATCAGACATTATAGCCCTAAAACCTGCTGGTTGGTCCTCTTTAATAAATAACATTTTCCACATGTCTACGTTACATCAGCACAATTTTTAAATATATTTTTTTTTGTTAGAAGAGTTAAACATTTATCGGCAATTTCTCATTGCTACAACAAAATTTACAAAATAATTTTTTAGGGACCACATCACTTTTAAAGTGACTTTGACAGGCCTAGATGACAGAAAATATCCAAAAGTGCCACCAGTCTGAAAACTGCACCCCTGAGACTGCCCAAAATCACATCCAACAAATATATTAACTCTTCAGGTGTCACAGGAACTAAAGCAATGAGGAAGGAAAAAATTAAAATGTTTCTTTTTCTTACAAAAATGTTCCTTTAGCTCCAAATTTAGCATTTTTACAAGATTAATCGGAGAAAATGCAACAATATGTTGTGATGTCACACTTGCAGAGCCCCTGATGTGCCTAATCAGTCCAAAATCCTCACAAGTGACCCCATTTTGGAATCTAGACAACTCAAACAATTTATCTAGATATGTGGTGAGTACTTCTAAACCACTGGTGCTTCGCAAAATTTTATAACATTGAGCCATGAAAATTAAAAAAATATATATTTTTCCCACACAAAAGTTCTTTAGGCTCAAATTTTACATTTTCACAAGGGTAAAAGGAAATAATGCACCATACAATTTGTTGTACAATATCTCCTTAGTGCACCAATATCCCATATGTGGTGGAAAACAACTATTTTGGCACCCAACAGGGCTCAGAAGGGAAGGAGTACCATTTGACTTTTGGAATTCAAAATTGGTTGGAATCTTTAACACAGACCATGTCATGTTTGGAGAGCCCCTGATGTCCCTAAACAGTGCAAAACCCTCACAAGTGACCTCATTTGAGAACCTAGACGTCTCATGAATTATCTAGATTTGTGGTGAAAACCTTAAACCCATAAGCTTGGCCACACGGTGAGTCTCAGGAGGGAAGTAGCGCTTTTTGACTCTTGGAGAGCCCATTTTCTTCAAATAGTTTTCAGACTCCATATACAGAGCCCCTAAGTACCAGAAGAGTAGAATCCCCCTCAAGTGTCCCTATCTTGGAAAATACAGCCTTTTGGGATTTTATCTACAGATGTTGTGACGATTTTGACTCCTTTGGTGTTTTCCAGAAATAAGCAGCAATTGATTTTGCTAAGTGAAAATTGCAAATCTGCCTCTGTATTGTCAATACACTGTGCCTAACTCATACTTCTAGGGAAACGCACCATGTAAATTAAGCAGGCTCTTATCGCTTTAGTACTGAAAAACATGTGGACCCCATATGTAGTGTAGGCACAATGTGAGGTTCAAAAGGAGGAGGGCATTTAAATTTGGGAATGCAGATTTTGCTGGATTTCTTTGGTGCTGCCAATAACATGGAAGCCCCCAATATTTCCATAAGGATCAGGGCATAATGATCGAGGTAGCAGGGGTTGCAATTGTGACTGGGCCCGGAGGTATAGGGGCCCGCACTACCCGTCTCCCGCCACCCCCTGCAAACCCAATCCCAGCGCCTGCTTCACTTCGCTGCAGCACACAGGCCGCTAAGAGGCCCGTGCGTCAAGGAGCCTCCTACAGCTGCTGACCCCTCTCCCGCACCACCCCTTGCTTCCTCTTACCACAGCGGTGACTGCCTGCGTTCCATTGTGGAACACATTTAGCAGGCTGGTGCTGCCTACTCCACAATAGGAGTAGGTGGCACTTCCTGCTTTATGCGTTCTACAGTGGAATGCAGGGAGTCACCACCTCCTATGTCTCAGTCTTGGCAAGGAGAACGTAGCTGCGAGGGAACCAGGAGAGTTAAGTACAGATTTATTTTTTTAAGAGTACATGCTGGACGGAGAATTATGAGGGAGGAGGGGGGTGCAATATTATACTGAATGGTGAGTTGTGAGGCTGCTCTATGCTATATGGAAGGGTGTGAGGCTGCATTATACTATATGGAGGGCTGTGAGACAGTACAATAGGGGTGCATTATGCTATATGGAGGACTATGGGGGTGCATTATGCTATATGGAGGTCTGAGGATGCATTATACTATATAGAGGAATATGAAGCTGCATTATACTATATGGAAGACTATAGGGGGTGCATTATACTATATGGAGGGCTGTGAAGCTGTATTATGCTATATGGAGTGCTATGGGGTGCATTATGTTATATGGAGAACTATGAGGCTGCATTATACTGTATGGAGGACAATGGACATGCATTATACTATATAGAAGACTATGAGGTGCATTATAAAATATGGAGTGCTATGGGGGGTTGCATTATGCTATATGAAGAACCATAAGGCTGCATTATACTATATGTAGGGATGTGAGGCTGCATTATACTATATGGAGGGCTGTGAGGCTACATTATATTATATGGAGGGATGTGAGGCTGCATTATACTATGTAGAGGGATATGAAGCTGCATTATACTATACGGAGGACTATAGGGGGGCGCATTGTACTATATGGAGGGCTATGGGGGGTGAATTATGTTATATGGTGAACTATGAGGCTGCATTATACTATATAGAGGACTATGAGGTGCATTATAATATATAGAGGGCTATGGGGGGTTGCATTATGCTATATGAAGACCCATAAGGCTGCATTATACTATTTGAAAGCATGTGAGGCTGCATTATACTATATGGAAGGCTGTGAGGCTGCATTATACTATATGGAGGGATGTGAGGCTGCTATATACTATGTAGAGGGATATGAAGCTGCATTATACTATATAGAGAGATATGAAGCTGCAGTATACTATATAGAGGAATATGTAGCTGCATTATATTATATGGAGGAGGACTGTAGGTGGTGCATTGTACTATATGGAGGGCTGTGAAGCTGTGTTATACTATATGGAGGACTATGTGGGGTGCATTATGCTATATCGGGAACTATGAGGCTGCATTATACTGGATGGAAGACTATGGGGGTGCATTATGCCATATAGAGGACAATGAGGTTCATTATAATATATGAAGGGCTATGGGGCTTGCATTATGCTATATGGAGAACCATAAGGCTGCATTATACTATATCAGGGGTGGGGAACTCCAGTCCTCGAGGGCCACAGTCAGTGCAGGTTTTCAGGATTTCCTTAGTTTTGCACAGGTGATAACATAATCACTTGCACTGGTGATGATTCCAATCCCTGTGCAATACTAAGGAAATCGTGAAAACCTGCACTGATTGCGGCCCTCGAGGACTGGAGTTCCCCACCCTGTACTATATGGAGGGATGGGTGGCTGCATTATACTATATGGAAGAATATGAGGCTGCATTATGCTGTATGAAAGGCTTTAAGGTAGCATTATAATATATGGAGGATAATGGGGATGCATTATAATAATTGGATGACTATGGGGGACTATGGGATGCATTATAATACATAGATGACTATGAGGGTACATTGTAATATATGGAGGAATATGGGGCTGCATTATAATAATTGGAGGACTATGGAGGAATATGGAGGAAGAAGACCATATAAACCAGGATAAGGGACATATATACACAGGGCCCATATATCTGACCAACGTTTGTGCACATGGAGTGTGAGAGGTGGGGTGGGGGCCCAGGTCTAAATTTTGCACATAGGCCCATCAGCCTCTAGTTACGCCACAGCATAAGGAGATGATGGACCTGAGTGAAAACTTGTTTTTTTGTGGGTTAAGTTGAATGCTATTTGATGGCAATTTGGGTACAGAACCCCTTTTGGTCTGTTGACATTTATCCTATGCTCCATTCTGTGTATTTAGATTAGGGTTTCCATCTACATCTCCGAAATACGTGATTCAGGTGAAATACCCTCAACAGATCCGTTCACTATATTGAAACACCAGAGTTACTGTGGACTTCGTTTGGCTTCTGTTCAGCATTGTCTGTCTTTTCAAAGGTGCACAGACCTGTTGTTGGCCGTGCTTTTATGCACATCTAAAATGACAAGTAAAAAGATGGATGCTGCTGGACCACAGGCTAGGAGTTCAAAGTGACTCCCTCTGCCTCATTACAGTGAATTTTCAGTTAGAAATTTTGTCTGAATCACATTTTTCAGAAATTTACACTGTTCACCTTGCAAAATAAGTGATTAGGCGGCTTTATTCCTCAAGTGAATACGATCACTTGATAGGCCCCTTTCACATCAGCGTTTTTCGCTGATAGCGGCAGTTGCGGTGAAAAAAACGCAACTGCCGCGACTACCGCATAACAGCCGTACTTGCGGTTCACTTGCGGCAAGCCCCATACAATGTCTATGGGGCTTGCGGCAGGTGCAACAAGTGCGGTATCGGCACTTGCCGCAGGTGCGGCATTGAAAAAACCGAGGCATACCACGGTTTTTTCGCGGCCGCACCCGCCGCAAGTGCCAAAACCACACTTGCTGCACCTGCCGCACACTTACCACAAGCCCCATAGACATTGTATGGCGCTTGCCGCAAGTGTGCCGTGATCGCGGCCGTTATGCGGTAATCGCGGCAGTTGAGGCTTTTTCACCGCAACTGCCGCGACGCTGATGTGAAAGCAGCCTTATATAGTTTTTTTAGGTTTGGCTACTATCACACTAACAACGCTTTTTTTTACAAAATAAAGGCTTTTTTGCTTCACCGAATTTTGAAGGCTATACATTTTTCTATTTTTCTGCCAAAAGAGTAATGTAAGGGCCTATGCGGAAAATGTTGGAGTTTTAGTTGCTACCATTTTACCCACTTCATGTTTGGTATCACGTTCAGGATTTGTCTTTTTGTTTTGTTTTTTTTATGCTGTTCACTGTGTCATAAAAGATACCTTTTTCGTTTAGGTAAGTAAGATTACAGTGATACCGCACTTATTTTTTTCATGTTTTGTCGCTTTTACACCATACAAACAAATTTTATAGAAGAAAAATATTTTTGCATTTTTGTTTTCTGAGAGCTATAGCTTTTTCTTTTTTGCTGATGGAGCAATTTTTTGACAAGATGACATTTTCAGATATGCTATTTTTATTTACATATCACTTTTTGACCGCATGTTATTCCATTTTTGTGAGCTGTATGATGAAAATATATAGTTTTTGCAATTTTTTTTATTATTTGTTTTAGTGTTTAATGAAGGTGATAAGTGTTTAATGAAGGTGATAACTAGTGTGGCAATTTTATACATCTGGCCATTTCGGACACAGTTGTGCTAAATATGTGTTCTTTATTTGTTTATTTGTTACATAAATACAGATATTAGTATAATTTTTTTAATTTTTTCTTTATTGTCTGTTGATTTTTTAAAATAGTTTACAGAGTTTTTTTTGTTCTTTCACTTATATGAGACATTAACTTTTATCACTCTGATCACTGGTAATAGATTTATTGCAATAAATCAGTATTGCAATGGATTGTACCGTACCTGTGAGATTTGGACTGATAGAAGCATATTCCTGGTTTGGTCTAAGAGGCTTGCATAAGTTGGGGGACTCGGAAGTCATCAGGATGACAACCTTGGGTTTGCCATGGCAGTGATCGGGACCCTCACAGGATCATGTCACAGGCTCCCGATTGCTTGGAAAAGGAGCACACTCCTCTCCCAGCCTCATAAATGCTGTAATGGCTATTGATCTCAGTATTTAGGCGGGGCTTAAACAACAAGGGGCAGTGCAGTGACTGCTTCTGGCTGTGACATAGGCTGAAGTCCCAGCGGCAATCATGTAGGCAGAGCTCTGTGCCCTGCGAAATTGTCAGCACAATCCCATGTCTATTAAGCTTTTTTTTACCCAGCATAAACTGACCTGGGATATGTATTTGAAATCTACAACATGTCAATATTTAATGTGTGGATTTTCCTGATAAGTGCAAAAAAAAATCATAGGAAAAAACACATTTTGTGTTAATAGAGCATTTCCACTACGTAAAATGCACTAAAAATGCATGTAATACACTCATGACTATATTAACCCTTCACCCCAGCGCAATTTTTTGTTTTCCGCTATTCCTTTTTCCCATCTCTTCTTCCAAGAGCCATAACTTTTTTATTTTTCCGTCAATACAAATTTTGTGAGACTTCAGGCACTGTGTATCTTTAATAGAGCACGGGGACCCACTCCACTGCGCAGGTGCTATAACACACCTGTCGATCAATGCCCATACACAGGAGACGCAGGAATTTCAAAAGAGCGTGGTGGCTATTGCAGGCAGGAGGTGGCGAGGACCACATAGAGCGATCCCTCCTGGACCTTTTTGGCGCTGATTGCCATACAGTTCAAGACAGAGTAAAAGTGCATTTTTCAGGTATGCAGGAAGACATCTGGGCACATAGGGGGGTTACAGGAACCCCTATTACAGCATGTTACAGATGGTGGCCACAGTTTAGAAAGCCCAAAGGGGGTGACAGGTTCCCTTTAATATGTGATTGCTAGTAGTCCAGCCAAGGAGAATAACATAGGGGCGCTATAGCTTCTTCACCAAAATACCCAATTTTCCCTTTTGGTCTGTGTAGCTGCGTCTGTTATTATAGCTCAGCCCCATATAAGTTGATGAGGACTGAAATGTTGTATCCTAAGGTTTGGACCTCCAACGGTTGATGGCCTATTGTATGGAATCATTTAAGACTAGGCTCATTTGTGTACACATTCTAAAAAAGAAGAAAACCTTCCAAAAGGAGATACAAATATCTACATTCTTTTCTTTAAAGGAGAATAGTCAATGATGGTATATTGCTGAAATAAAGTTATGTGCATTTGGCAACCATGCATGCTGCAGACTATTAACAGAGAGATGATAATATCCCCAATCAGTATGTGCATGATACGCCCCTCCAGGGCGTTAGGATACTCGGAACCAGGCTGTTTTGAGGCTTCATTATGGGGATCACAGGGACCGAGGCCCGGCTCCGTGACCCTGTCGGTGTTATTAAAAGTTTGGCGTGGGTGGCTCTCTCTTCTAGGGAAAGGAATCTGGCGTGGGGATTCCTTCTGGGCAGGGGTGACTGGACCTAGGGATACTTTTTAATTTACACATGACGCCACCCGCAGTTTGTGGCTATAGCTGGCCGTCGCTGCTCAACAGTTTTCCTAGGGACCGATGGTTGGGAGGCAGCAATGTTTTTAAGCCCTCTACGGGTAGCGCTGACCCCTAGGGTGACCAAAGGTACCTGAGTGAGTTGATAGTGGTATATCTGGTGCTCGTGACGCGTAAAGAAAGTTCACAGACAGAGTCGGCTGCAGTCTTCAGTTCTTTTACTCACAGTCTTTGTGTAGCAGCCAGTGCTCGCCCGCTGAGCACTGGGTTCTTGGAGGCAGGGGTTCCAGCTACTCACTGGTAGTAGGATGGTACGTAACCAGCACCACTTATCTGTCCTTTCCAGGTCATCTCACACAGCGTTTGCCTCGTCCGTCCTGCCTTGCGCCTCGCCACACAGAGCTCTGAGCCAGTGACTGTGGGCTTTAACTAGGTGTTCCCCTGCAGTGTCTTCCCTTAGCCATATGGTTGCCACCTTTTCAGCAGATGTGTGCGGTTGTCGACCATGTCACCATGAAAGTGTCACACATTCTCCGGGTCACTAGTGCGCCTGGTCTTCTCCACTAGTCTTTTGGGTTCACAGTGCCCCTCGCGGCCTAGTCCCTCCACTTGCCTGCGCCTGCCAATGGATACGACATCACAAAGCCAGGCATACAAGGCATTGCTCCCATCTAGCCAGAATCCTACTCCACACTGATGAGGGGCAAAACCCTGAAACAGCTGTCTGTGAATGGATACCTGGCTTTGGTAATTCTCTTGTCTTATCTTTAAACTTGTAAAGAGTTGGATATTGACTGAAAGGGCCACTTAATATGGTGGTTATGGTGGTTTCCGCAAGGAGCCACCACAGGGCTAGGTCCTTCCCTGGAGGGATATCTGGCTAGTTCCGTGTTTGAGACTCCTAAACAAGGCTCCACAGACTCTATTTGCATATTGACAATGGATACGAGACTCACAGGTGGATCGCTCACTTCCCGTGTCTCTGGGACCCCCTCTTCCCCTGCAGCCACTTGGATGATGTTCTGCTCTAGGGATTGGCCTTAGGACGAGCTCCCACTTGCTCCAGTTCTCTGGACACTTCTCAGGCTTACGTTCTCTAGCTGCCCTCTAACTCAACCTTGGTGTTCAATGGCCTCTTCTCAGCTGTTCTACCACTTCTGACTCTTCCTCTCAGCTGTCGTACTGTCATCTCCTGCGTTCTAGATGTTTCTCTCTCTTTTTATACCCTCTGTCACATTCCCACGTCCTCTATGTGTGTTCCTCCTAACCTCACTCCTCCCCAAGTGCTTCCTCTAACTACTTCCTTCACCACCCAACCCCACTCGTTCCTATTGTGATCTGGGTGTCCTGACACCTTTCTGTACCTCCTTACCAGAAACTGGAATATCACCCACCCAGGGGTCTTTGGGAACTCGGTACCCAAGCATAAGTGCTGGGGAGTGATGTCTCGGTGGCCGGTGCCCGGGCCCGTAACCCTAGGGTTCACTGGGTAAAAGGGAAAAATAAAAACAAATGTCTAAAGTTTTGTGATGCCCCCTGCAGTTTCTGGTGATCTCACCAGCGCTGCTGTCAGACCACCGGAGAAGGTAGTATTGCAGCCAGTTGATAACGCTCCCTGTAGGCAGAGCAGGGTTCCCGGGGCAGTGCTGCTGCTGAGCTGGTCGATACGGCAGCAGCTACTTTTTAGCTTAACAGAATAAAACACACGGAGGCTTGCTGACTCTGTACGGGTACTTTACTGGCAACAGTTCACGGTTTACTCAGTTTACAGTCACATAGGCTTTGCAATTAGCTGGCCGGGTAGTCACTGGAGGGTACAAAATCTCTCTGAGGCTCCCCAAGTGTTCCTTCTGCTACGTTCACTCTCCTGTGTCTTTCCTGCGCCTCCTTTCTATCTGTGCGCTGCCCTGTACAAACTCACTTCCTACCAGGCCCCTCAGGTGTGATGAGATAACCCCTTCTTCTCTAAGGGGGCTCAACCCAGTTTGAGGATACCTGGTGGGGCTGCATGTTGTGGACGAGGTCGGGGGCTGCTTGGCAGACCTGTGACCCACCAGTATTGGCGGCTCAGGGTTGGACTCGCCTGCACCATGACTCAGAGCCGGTACCCCGTTGTAGACCGGGATTCCCCCAGACCGTTTACTCGGACAATCTGGCACTGGGTCTCCCCTTTCTGTCTGGGTCACCACTCCTTTTCGGGCGCCCTCCCTGTGGTGTCCCTCTAGGACTTGCTCCTTGCTTCTTTCCTCAGACTAGACTAGATCCGTTTGTGTGTTTCCCGCTCCTTCTACCCTAACACTCCTCCCACCGGGACCGGTTATCCTTGTGACGGGTTAGCTGATTGGTCCCCTAGTCTAGGTGTAGGGATGCTGGGAAGAAAGCCTCAGTTTGACATAATCCCCTCCAATGAAGGGGATACCGCACACTCTGTTTTGGATGCAGTGTGCAGTAGGCAGTGTGCCTACTGTGGCACACTGACCAATGGGGCGCCACAGATACTACACCCTAACAGTGGTGCAGCATCTCTGTGGGGACTGGATCCGCAGGGGCACCACTTGCGCACCATCCCTTTTCAGTTGGGTGTACTCCAAAACATTAACCTGCCAGATGTGTATTATACGCCTGCCCAATAGATATCCACGGATACTCTGCAATTTGAAAACAAGAGACACAGAGTCAAATGTATCCTATTAAAGGGCTAGTTACAATAACAAGCCAACAGATGATTATATGATGCAAGTGCTGTATTTATTCTTGTTACGCCATCAGTTGAAAACATAACAACTATATCAAAGTACATACATTACAGACAAAACATTTGGTATTGTAGGTGATAGGCCATTGAAATAGTACCACTTTTGTAACCCTAAATGTTTGAGGTTTAGTGGCATTGACATGGTGAACCTGGGCAGCTGAGGCGGGGATTTGAAAAATAAACTGGGCTGACTAGAATGCCAATGGATAGTGAGATTGTGTACCATGAGCCCTAATGCCATATTTACAGAATATTTAATAAATAATAATAATAATAATAATAAAGCTTTATTTATATAGCGCCAACATATTCCGCAGCGCTTTACAATGTAGGGTTAGCGTACAGAAAATATACAGTAAGTAATTACAATAGAGAACAAATAAAGTACAATCATTGGATACAAAAACAATAGGCATAGAATCAATGTGAAAAAATACAATAAATAAAGCAAGAAATGAAGGTGACCCTGCTCAAAAGAGCTTACAATCTACAACGGGATAGGGGTTGTACAAGGTGCCGGGGCTTATTGCACTGGTGGTCCAGGCATCTTGAGGAAATGGGGTATAGGGCTAAGCTTACATGAATGGTCATCAGTCTGTGTAGACCTTTATGGTTTGGTGGAGTTTGTAGAAGAATAATGTCCAGAGGATAGCCCATTCACTGTCTACAGTACAATGGACATGTTAGGGAGTATGATAGGCCGCCTTAAAAAGATGCGTCTTTAGGGATCGTCTGAAGCCATGCAAGTTGTGGATAGTCCTGATTTCTTTGGGTAAAGCA
This sequence comes from Allobates femoralis, assembly GCA_033576535.1. Taxonomy (NCBI): domain Eukaryota; kingdom Metazoa; phylum Chordata; class Amphibia; order Anura; family Aromobatidae; genus Allobates; species Allobates femoralis. The sequence goes on from JARQOC010000003.1 coordinate 264,322,991, forward strand.
TTCCAGAGGTTTGGTGCAGCTCTGGAAAAGTCTTGGAGCCGGGAGTGGGAGGATCGGATTAGTGCAGATGTTAGTTGAAGGTCATTTGAGGAACGTAGAGAGCGGGTGGGGTGATAGACAGAGATGAGGGAGGAGAGGTAGGGGGGAGCTGCACTGTGAAGAGCTTTGTGGGTGAGAACAAGCAATTTGAATTTGATCCTGTAGTATACGGGCAGCCAGTGCAATGACTGGCACAGAGCAGAGGCATCTGAGTAACGATTGGCCAGATGGGTGATCCTGGCTGCTGCATTAAGGATGGACTGGAGAGGAGAAAGTCTGGTGAGGGGGAGGCCGCTTAATAGAGAGTTGCAATAGTCAAGGCGGGAATGGATTAGGGCCACGGTGAGGGTTTTTGTTGTTTCCAGGGTGAGAAAGGGGCGGACTCTAGAGATATTCTTCAGGTGTAAGCGACAGGAGCGGACGAGAGATTGCGTGTGGGAGGAGAAGGAGAGATCGGTGTCAAATATAACACCCAGACAGCGAGCTTGCTGTCTAGGCGTTATCGTGGTGCCGCACACTGAGAGAGAGATGTCCGATTTAGGGAGGTTAGTGGATGGGGGGAGCAGAAGAAGTTCAGTTTTGGAAAGGTTTAGTTTCAAATAGAGAGTGGACATGATATTGGAAACTGCAGCTAGACAGTCATTGGTGTTCTTTACTACCGCAGGGGTAAGGTCAGGGGCTGAAGTGTATAGTTGAGTGTCATCAGCATAAAGATGGTACTGGAAGCCAAATCTGCTGATGGTCTGTCCAATCGGGGCCGTGTAGAGAGAGAAGAGGAGAGGGCCAAGGACTGAACCCTGAGGGACCCCAATAGTGAGGGGAAGAGGGGGGGAAGTGGAGCCAGCAAAAGATACACTGAAAGAGCGGTCAGAAAGATAGGAGGAGAGCCAGGAGAGAGCAGTGTCCTTTATGCCAATGGAGAGCAGCATAGAGAGTAGGAGCTGATGGTCGACAGTGTCAAAAGCTGCAGAGAGATCAAGGAGAATAAGCAGAGAGTGGTCACCATTACGTTTTGCTGTCAGAAGGTCATTGGTCACTTTGATGAGGGCAGTTTCTGTGGAGTGAAGGGGGCGGAAACCAGACTGTAATGGATCTAGAAGAGAGTGAGCGGAGAGGTAACGGGTGAGGCGGGAATAGACCAGGCGCTCCAAGAGTTTAGAGATGAAGGGGAGATTGGAGACTGGTCTGTAGTTATTTGTGCAGGTTGGGTCGAGAGTGGTTTTCTTTAATAATGGAGTAATGATCGAGTGTTTGAAGGAGGAGGGGAAAATGCCAGAAGAGAGGGAGAGATTGAAGATTTTAGTTAGATGAGTGGTGACGACTGGAGAGAGGGACTGGAGCAGGTGTGAGGGAATGGGGTCGGTAGTGCATGTGGTGGGACGAGAGGAAGATAGGAGCCTGGAGACTTCTTCTTCTGCGACTGGGTCAAATGTGGAAAGTGAACCGGAGGGGATGTGAGGAAGAATGGGGGTGGCAGCGCTTGGAGGCTGAGAGCTGATTTCCTGGCGGATGTTGTCTATTTTATCCATGAAGTAGGAAGCCAGGTCATCAGCACAGAGGTCGGTGATGGGGGCCTGCACTTTAGGACTGAGGAGAGAGTGAAAGGTGTCAAAGAGTTTTTTTGGATTGTTGGATAGTGAGGAGACCAGGGTGGTGAAGTAGGTCTGTTTGGCAAGGTGAAGGGCAGAGTTGTAGGTTTTGAGCATGAATTTATAGTGGATGAAGTCTCCTGGTGAGCGAGTTTTCCTCCATAGGCGTTCAGCACTCCTGGAGCATCGCTGGAGGAATCGGGTTTATTTACAATATATGTACAAAGATGTATACATATACATTCTGGTATGAAGACATGTCATTGAGCCATAGGAGATAATGTGGATTTGTAAGGAAATAAACATTCAAATAAGAGTATAACCAAAAGATAGGGATTAAAGAAAGAACAAATAGTTACTCAAGTATTGGGATTGTAGGATAAGGCAATTGTGATGTAAACATACCCTTAATGGTTAAGCATCAAAGAAAATAGTTGTTCTTCTATGGGTTCGATAGCCAACCAACACGTGGTATAAGGTATCCTATGGAAGACAATGAATTGTTATGAGCACTGGATGAGTAATGTCATGGAGATGGTTATTATCTGCAGACAGGTTAGATAGTGAATTATCAATATTACTATCGGATTGATGTTTGACAGTTGGGACACGGTGTCCGTGCAGGCTCAAGTAGGAAGAGTGTCAACCTACAACAAGATCAATAGGTGCAAATAATGTCCTGTGTAGTGTAAGACAACCTATCAATACCTATCAATACCTAGGTTATAACTGCATACACCTGATGTAAAATATGTGAGGTAATTATTGCATCCACAGTTTGTATTGAATAGACATGCAGATTGTGACAGTGCTAATTAAGTGCTTCAAGTATAAAATGGTTAACATACGTAGTTAAATGCTATCAGGAATGAGTAGTTTTACTGATGCTTTAAGGTCACTAGTGAAATGATGCCAGTGCAATTATGGAGTTTTCGCTCTGTTGAGACTGGAATGAAACAATAGTGGTTAGTGTGTACAGTAGGAATAATCAGGTACTTATCTTAATCTCTTGTCATCACACATACGTTGGTGGCACAGTGGTGGGTGCTGACACCTCAGTATCTGAGCATGGAGTGAGGCTGTGGCACCACTTGGCACTTCTATTTAAAGCGCCAGTCGGTCATGTGACCGGACGTGACGGTGACTACCGGCGCATGCGCAGATATGTGCAGCGTGCTGACTTGGCTGCAGTCCCGGCTATAGACATGCCTTGTTGTTTAGGCGTTGTCATAGCGATGGAGCGGCGGGGATAAAGGCTGTAAACAAGTGATGTAGAGTCTGATTGGTGTTTTCTTGTGTTTCTGATTGTTCCCAAGTTAGTGAATGTGAGCTTTTGATGTATAAGTAGGTTCAATGTGGGGACATAGGGGAAGTTTATAGTTTAGTGTATAGTTTGCATGTTAATGTTAGGTCTATTATTACATGTAAAGTGTATCCTTGTTTGGTTTGGGAAAATGATGAAAGTAATCACATCAAGGCTCCTAGCAATGTGTTTTGTTGTGTGAATTGTTCATGTTAATCATATGAGCCCTTAGTTGAAGAGAACAGATTAAAAATAGTCAGGATAAAGACATGGTACAGACACAAGGATAAAATATATAATAATGGTAAATGACATTATTGAGATTAGAAAAAGTAAAGCAACTGACATGACAATACAAGTCAATAATCAAGTAGGAGACCAAACTAAAGTCATAAAATAAAGCCATAAAATAAAAAGGGTGGATTGAACGGAAACTTACAATCAAGCCAATTAGACTAACCACTATATGTCTAGGGTCTTACCATATCAATAATTGGCTTGATTACCGTAACACCACAAGGTTGAGTGCTAGCCATCGTATTCTAGTAAGCCCTGATAGTCTCAATGAAAAATTGGGCTTCGCCTCCTTTCTATGAGAGTACTACCCTGTATACACTTCTAATCTCATCCCCAGCTGGTACGGAGTTCTTCATATTGTTGTATCTGAAATTTGTTATGCCTTATGAACCAATTTCCAACAGGAGTGCTTATATGTTTCAATTTGTCTTCATAGTCACAGTATTTCTTATTTTCCATTAACACCATGGGCTGGGAAAAAACTGGCAGACATTGGACTGAACTGGTTTTGCCCTCAAGAAGCTGAATTTGCATAATTGGAGGGACATGAAGTTACTGACATCACTCATATGTGGACTCAACTGATATGGATCCTAAAACTATGATCATTTGATTCTCTGCGTACTATATGGACCTCTTGTCAGTATATACCTATATAAGATTGTGGATGATGCTGTGAACCCTATTTGATGCCTCCATATACAATCATATGTTGTGGGCTTTAACTGCCCTCAAACAACAATGGCGGATTTAGCTCAATGCATGCGCACTGTGCACCGGTTGACCGCACATACGCGGTAGGCATAGACACCTCACTTACGGCTGGGTGGCGTCAAAGGAAGTTCGCGCGGCGCGGGTGCCTGCCGCTAATGCCGCAAGTCCAGGTCACACAGCTGAATACAATCTGCCCCTGATAATAGTGCAATTTGGAGCCTATTTAAAGTACCTGTCCTGCACTCCCCTCACAGCCCCCTGGAAGAAGGTTTGAAACACGTTTCGAGGTATGGGCCTTAGACACTGATGTGCTGTACTTGTTTGTCTATTTAGTCATGGGTGAGTCGTTTTTGGACATGGTCTGATCTACACCTTATGTTCTCCTGGGGGCTGTATGTTTTTGCACATGTAATGATAATACAACTTTTGTATGCATTACTTAAATATTAATGTACGCCTAAATGTATCAATTATCATGTATGAGACTTTGTCATATTCACTTTATAGATTACCCATGTCATTAACCTGTAGTGCCAGCCATCTATGTCTTTCCCCTACAATACTAAATGTTTTGTCTGTAATGTATGTACTTTGGTGTAGTTGTTATGTTTCCAACTGATGGTGTCACATTATATATCATCTGTTGGATTATTATTTGAACTAGCCCTTTAATAGGATACATTTGACTTCATGTCTCTTGTTGTGAAAATGTAATTATGAGTCGTATCCCTGAGCTATGTACCATGCAATTCCTTGGGTTCTCGTTTCTCAGATACTCTACAATGCAGAAGGATTTTTTTTGTTATAGACATATTCTACCTACTGCATGTAAAACATGGTTTGAATAAAGTCTTAGTGACATCAGCAATAAAAATATCACTATAAAGTCAAAGTTGATGCTAAATTGCTCAGACTCCCCTATAAAAACACATGAATGAGTCCATCAACTTTCTTATCAGCTATTCTTCTGCCCTCCTACAAGTTGTTAGGTGATGACTACTCGTGGCAGCCATTGCACTGGTCACCCAATCTCCCAAGAGTGAATAAATCCTTATTGTTATAGAATGTAGTAATACAGAATTATGTGTGTGAGAATTCGAGTTTTTGGGTTGTAATAATCACCTAGGCAGGTTAACGAAAGAACAATTTTAATTTGTATCTGTACAAGATCTTACAATAACTAAAGGCAAATGGCTACAATGCAATGCCCCCCAGTCCACAAGATCCCAAACCAGCCAGCAACAATAGTCCTTAATTTCCTCAGACGATGGCTATCACAAATCCAGCTCCCGTCGGCAAGAATAGTCCTTAGGATAGTGTCACATGTAGACTGCTCTACAGTCTCTGTGAACTGGCCTGCAATGTGAATAGTTAACTGAGTACATTCCCTTTTGAACCTTTAGGGTTAATTTCTGTGCCTGCTGCTCTGCAGTATCAGTTGATGTTGCTGTCTGTATCAGGGGATGTGGTTGAACCAATCCCCCAACCTTTAAGTAGTCCCTTGACCCATTACCTAGTGTCACTGATAGAGTTAATTCTTTGTATTAACCATGAGCTGTGTGGATGCTGAATGCAGTTCTGCTAAAGCCTTCCTGCAATTTTGTTCTTCAGAGATTGCCATCTTTGTGGGAGTTACTGTTGCTAACCCGGTCCATGTTTTGAGGTGTGGGGGTGTTAGCCTGTGGTTAGTCAGGAGAAGGGCAAGGGTGGCAGCCCAGACATCTTCACCTTCAGAGGAAATTCTGTGAACAGAGTCAGCTAGCTACCCTGATTACCTTTCCCCATCATTTATATCTTGCTACTTTATCCCCTTGTCTGTTATAACCATCCAGTGGCAGATAAGTCTTCAAAACAGATGGTAGATATCATGACTGTAGTACGTGTGTCTAGCTCCAGTCTCTATAGTCCATCTATGAGTTTCAGGAGCTGGTCTCAGCACTGATTCTCTTGCTTTCACTTCACTACACCAACTGACCAATTTAAGACGTGTTTCTTATTGTTTCAGAAGCAACATAACTAGTGATTTGTGCTGGAAAATATTGATAGTCATTAGTCAATGGCCAGCTTCTCACACTCTTCCCCCAAATATTAAGCACCGCAAGAGCTTGGCTCCAGTTCATGAGGTTGACTATCCTCCTTCTTCTGGTGACAATTACCGGGGTTCGGGAATTCCTTAATTTGTCTCGATAGTCCATCAACGTTTCTGGGGTCTCTCCTCTTTTTGTGAGAAATGCAAAAGTTGAGTGGTTGCAATGCCAGGCTCTATCATATCAATTGCCTATTCTCCCCCGCCATCCGGTATAGCCAGGTCAAGAGATTATGGTACATTACTATGGTGAATTCCCTCCTGTACACATAGGTTAATAGTTTTTTTAGTGCCGAGACAATGGTCAAACATTCCTTTTGTACAGTGGCATACAATACAAATTAAAATTGTTACATCGCTGACCTGCCTAGATGATTAATACAACCCATAAACTCAGATCCTCACAATGTGCTATTCCGGGTATCCTTGTGGGTACCATACTCAATGTAAGCTCAAGTTTCACTTTTTTGTTTTGCCAATTTCTGCAGCTAGATAGTCATTGGAGATATGTACTAAAAGAGTTTTGTAAATATCACTCACTTAAATTGGATTGTACTTTGCTAGAGAAAGAAAATAATTGCCAGGTACAGCATTGTTCTGAGATGGATTGATGGAAAAGAGTTATTCATGATGTATCTTCTTTATTTCTTTCCATAGTGGCAGTGCTGTGGGGCATTTGGAGCTGATGATTGGAATCTGAATATTTACTTTAACTGCACTGATGCCAATGCCAGTCGAGAACGATGTGGTGTGCCATTCTCCTGCTGTACTAAAGACCCTGCTGTACGTCACTTCTTTTTATTCCATATTCATATGGCATCTATCATAATTTTACACCTCTGGCAACTTGAAATAAATTAGACTGGTTTTATTCTTAGCAGTATTTAATGTCCATGAATGAACTAGTCTTAAAAGTGGAGTGTTGAAACAAGTAACATAAGTTTATAAAAGTCCCTCACGCTACAGCTGTTTTTTACTTATGTGATGGAAACATTGCTAGGTCTGATTGAATTTGGTGCACGCTGCTCAGATAGCGACGTCAGCAAAAATATTTCCCGGATCCGTACTTTCTTTGACCAATAAACTGCAAAAACACTTGTGCATGCCCTAAACATCTCTCGCCTTGACTATTGCAACCTCCTACTCTCTGACCTCCCCTTTAGTACTCTTGCACCACTCCAATCTATCCTAATTTCTGCTGACCGACTAATCCACTTGTTTCCCAGTTATTCCCCAGCTTCTCCTCTCTGCCAATCCCCTCAGTGGCTTTCAGAGGCTCCAGTTCAAAACCCTAACTATGACATTCAAAGCCATCCATAACCTGTCTCCTCCATACATTTGTGACATGGTCTCTTGGTACTTACCTACACGCAACTTTCAATCCTCTCAAGATCTCCTTCTCTACTCCCCTCTTATCTCTTCTTCCAACAACAGCATACAAGATTTCTCTTGTGCTTCACCCATACCCTGGAATTCTCTATCCCAATACATCAGACTCTCGCCCACTGTGGAAACCTTCAAAAAGAACGTGAAGAGTCACCTCTTCCGACAAGACTACAACCTGCAATGATCCTCAGTCTACTCAACTGCCGCATGACCAGCTCTACCCTCTCCTAGTGTATCCTCAACAATCCCTTGTAGACTGTGTGCCCTCGCGGGCAGGGTCCTCTCTACTCCTGTACCTGTGAGGGACTTGTATTGCTGATGTTTATTGTACTTGTCTGTGTATGCCCCTTTTCACATGTAAAGCACCATGTGATAAATGGTGCTATAATAAAGAATAATAATAATAATTGCTGGTGTTCATAAAGCTCCTCCAGTGAATCAGGGTATGTCTGTGACCTCCAGATTGTAGATGTCAGGGTATTGCCTATTAACAGCCTATTAACAAGCCACTGAAATAGGAGAGCAAAACGAAAATGTACTTTGTGCATTTCTAAATTTCTGATATTAATGTTTATTTTTATCACTTATAGGAAGACGTCATTAACACTCAATGTGGTTATGATGTCAGGCAAAAGTCAGTAAGTATAAGTATTACTTTTCTTCAATTTGGGTTCATGTCTTACACTTGGGAATCTAAAGAGCTTTAATATTGCATTGAGACACTTCACCAAATTAATACAGATGAAAACACAAGATAATTGTCCCCCCACAATTTCCCCAAAAACATAAAGGAGTCAAGCTACTCACACTATTAGATGATATCAGAGACAACAGCTATTGGCCAGACATTGAATATTAAGACCTCTTGATTCTCTTTCCTAAGGAACATCAAAATAACCAACCATTGTGTTCACAGGGAAGATACCATAAGTAGAATTGGAGAATTGGTGGGAATGTATCTGCATGTCCTGTTCAATTGGCCATGTGGACTGTGCCTGATTCATTCTGGCTGGCATCTGCAGCACTTCTTTTGATTAGCTGGCATGGGTCGACATTATTGTTGAGGCATGAGACACATCCTAGCTAGCTAATTACAATAAAATCCAAGCATGCTGTCAGCTAAGAGGCGATACTACCACTCCCGTGCGGCTGACACAGTTCATTCTCGTAGCGGACTGGGACGTGCCAATTGTTTTGCAACAGCTCTAAAGAAAAGCTATTGCTGATAGAGATTTCCATCTCCTTATTCAGATCACATCCATTTTCAACTAAGATACATTTATATATGGATATATAAACATGGACAAAATTGTTGGTAACTTTTTGTTAAAGTAAGAAAATCTTACAATAGACACTGAAATAACTTGGAACAGACAAAAGTAATTTTCAACTTAATTTAAGTATCAAGTAATGGAAATCAGACATTGCCTTTAAACTGGCGTTCAACAGAAAAATTTTAAAAAATCAAAGTAGTGAAAATTGCCTGAACAAAAATTATGGGACCCCTAAAAATACAGTATATCAAAAAGTGAGCTCATGCCTCACATTTTTTAAATATTTTATTATATTGTTTCATGGAATAACACTGAAGATATGACACTTTGATACAATGTAAAGTAATCAGTCTAAAGCTTGTATTACCATTAGGGATGGGCGAATACCTTACTATTCGGAATCGCTATACCCGCAACGAGTAGGTAGCGGTACTCGCTACTCGTTGCAAGTATAGCGATTCCGAATACTTTTGCAGTGTATCAGTAGATACACTGCAAAAGTCCTGTAAAAGAGAGAAAAAGTTGTTAAAAAATAAAAAATCGGATACTCACCTTAACCGACGGCTGTACCGGGATCGGCCGATGCACATCTATTCATGGAAAAGGACCTTTCCCTCTCTCTCAGCCAATCAGATGGCTGGGAGAGATCTGGCCAATCAGATGCCGCCACGTCACAATGACGTAATCGCTAGCAGCCACCTGATTGGCCAGATGGAAAGGTCCTCTCAGGTACACCGAGGACCTTTCCATCTGGCCAATCAAGTGGCCGCTAGCGATTACATCATTGTGACGTGGCGGCATCTGATTGGCCAGATCGCTCCCAGCCATCTGATTGGCTGAGAGAGGGAAAGGTCCTTTTCCATGAATAGACGTGCATAGGCCGGTCCCGGTACAACCGTCGGTTAAGGTGAGTATCCGATTTTTTTATATTTTAACAACTTTTTCTCTCTTTTACAGGACTTTTGCAGTGTATCAGTAGATACACTGCAAAAGTCCTGTAAAAGAGAGAAAAAGTTGTTAAAATATAAAAAAATCGGATACTCACCTTAACCGACGGTTGTACCGGGACCGGCCTATGCACGTCTATTCATGGAAAAGGACCTTTCCCTCTCTCAGCCAATCAGATGGCTGGGAGCGATCTGGCCAATCAGATGCCGCCACGTCACAATGATGTAATCGCTAGCGGCCACTTGATTGGCCAGATGGAAAGGTCCTCGGTGTACCTGAGAGGACCTTTCCATCTGGCCAATCAGGTGGCTGCTAGCGATTACGTCATTGTGACGTGGCGGCATCTGATTGGCCAGATCTCTCCCAGCCATCTGATTGGCTGAGAGAGAGGGAAAGGTCCTTTTCCATGAATAGATGTGCATCGGCCGATCCCGGTACAGCCGTCGGTTAAGGTGAGTATCCGATTTTTTATTTTTTAACAACTTTTTCTCTCTTTTACAGGACTTTTGCAGTGTATCTACTGATACACTGCAAAAGTATTCGGTACTTGCTACTCCCGAGTAATCCTAATTTACTCGGCGAGTAGCGAGTACACGAATACCGCTACTATTCGGCGAGTGCCGAATAGTAGCGAGTATGCTCACCCATCCCTAATTACCATGTAAATTTGGTTTCTTCTCAAAATAACTTAACACACAGGCATTAATGTCTAAACTGCTGGCAACAAAAGTTAGTTCATCCCCAAGTGAAAATGGCCAAATTGTGCCCAATTTTCTATTTTCCCTCCCTGGTTATATGTTACTCATTAGTGTTACAAGGTCTCATGTGTGACTGGGGAGCAGATGTGTTAAATTTGGTTTTATCACTCACACACTCTCTCATACTGGTCACTAAAAGTTCAACATGGCAACTCATGGCAAATAGTTCTCTGAGTATCTGAAAAATGAATTGTTGCAAGAATATGGCCTAGGCTATAAGAAGATTGGCAATCCCCTTAGAGTAGGCTGCAGAATAGTGGCCAGGACCATATAGCTGTTTATCAAGACTTGTTCCACTCAAAACAAGCCTCACAATGGTCGACCAAAGAAGTTGAGATGCATGTGCTCAGTGTCATATCCAGAGGTATTCTTTTCAAAATAGATGTATGATTGCTGCCAGCATTGCTTCAGAGGTTAAAGGGGTGGTGGGTCAGGCTGTCATTACTTAGACCATATATTGCACATTGCATCAAATTGGTTTGAATCACTGTTGTCCCAGAGTGAAGCCTCTTCTAATTGGTTTGAATCACTGTTGTCCCAGAGTGAAGCCTCTTCTAAAGATATTGCACAAGAAAGCCCACAAACAGTTTACTGAAGATAAGCAGACTAAGGACATTGAATATGGGAACCATGTCTTGTGGTCTGATGAAACCAAGATAAACTTATTTGGTTTAGATGGTGTGGTGACAACCAGAAGATATCCATGACCATGATAATGACCCCAAACATACCTCCAAGAAGACCACTTCCTTGCTAAAGGGTAAATGTTCTGGACTGCCAAGCATGTCTCTAGACCTAAACCCTATTGAGCATCTGTGGGGTGTCCTCAAACAGAGGGTGAAGGAGCACAAGGTCTCTAACATCCACCAGCTTCGGGATGTTGTCATGGAGGAGTGAAAGAGGACTCCAGTGGCTACTTCTGAAGCTCTAGTGAACTCCATGCCCAAGAGAGTTAAGGCATTGCTTGAAAATTATGATGCTCACAAATTTTATTGACTTTTTTGACACATTTTGGTCTTTTTCGTTTAAGGGTCTACTCACTTTTATTGCCATTGGTTTAGATATTAACAGCTATGTGTTATTTAGAGGTCATACCAAACTTAAACTGTTATATAAGCTACACAATAACTACTAAAGATGTGCAAAGCCGCAGCTGTTCGGGTTCACCAGATCTGGCCAGACTTAAAAAAAAAAAAAAAGTCTGATTTGGCAGCGGAGTTGAGCTTGAACCATGAACTCATATAAGTCTATGGGGACACAAGCTTTAGTGCTATAAAATGTAAGTCTATGGGGACACAAACTTTAGTGCTATAAAATGGCGGTCGTAAGGGCTAGAGAACTGCAAAAGGAAGCACAAGGCACTTACCAGTTTCTGCGCTGCTGTCACTGCTTTTGGGTATGCTCTTTAAACCTTATGCCTATTCCTCTGCTTCCCCTGCCCACCCTCTGTGACAGCATCTATAATTGGCTTCAGTCAGACTGTGCCACCACCCTCTGTGCCGGCATCTGTGATTGGTTGCCCTGCACACTAGTGTAAAAATAAATAAATAATTGTAAAAAATTGCATGGGATCCCTCGTATTTTAATACCCAGTGCAGAAAAAGCTGATGGCTGTAGACTGCAGCCCCCAGCTGTATGCTTATTTTAACTGGGTAGCAAAATACATGGAATCTCATGCAGATTTTTTGTGATTTTTTTTTAAATAACTCATTTAAAAAAATGATGTGCCCCTCTTCCACGATTTTTGATACCCAGCCAAGATAAAGCATACAGCTGGAGTTGGTATTCTCAGCCTGGGGTGGCTCATGGTTATCATGCTAAAAATAGCAACCCACAACCTCTCCAAAATTGGCACATTTATTAAATGCACCAAATACTGTGACTTTACCATGGACTTTCCAAATGCTCTGGTGGGTTGCAATTGAGGTAATATAAGGAGTTAATGACAGCTCTCCCATATTCTTTTCAGGATAGGGTTGACCTCAACCAGTGATGTAGGTTGTCAAGGGTAAAAAAACTTAATAATTGAAGAGTAACCCTGGCATACAAAATGGCAAGAAGTCTTTTTTATGATGCAATAAGATCCTTTTTATTGAACACAACCCAAAGAATGTTTCAATCTTTACGATTTTTAGCAGAGGAGGATCTATAACAGTATAAGCAAGAAAAGAGATATATATATTTATATATATTGTAAGGTAGCGGTTAGGATCGGCAGGACAGAAGGCAATGACTCAGGCACTTGTTCACACAACACACAATTTAGTTACAAGTCCGGGTTAGTACAGGCCTTTTGTAGCTCTAGGACACAGCCGCTATAATAGGTATTCTCACAGTTCGGTATGGCTGTCAGGCTCTATCTTAAGCCAGGGCCCCTGGGAAGGCCAAGTCCACGCTGTCAAGCTGTGTTAACTGCACACAGCCGCTCCCAGGCTGTGTTAAAACTTCTCACACAGCCTGTTCACACAAAAATCCACACAGCTCCTGCTGCTGTGATACTTCACTCTTTCTCCTGCTCATCAGCCCTGGGCAGCTCATATCCTGCCTCACACACCCCCAGCTGGAAGGCAGTGAGAAATCAGCACTCAGACCTTGCTGCCATTAACCCCGTGTGTGCTGCCACAGAGCAAAAGATACAATCACCCATGCAAAGTATACCGGTCATGGGGTACATGCCGGCCACATCACCGCAATATATATATATATATATATATATATATATATATATATATACACAGTATATATATATATATATATATACACAGTATATATATATATATATATATATACTGCTCAAAAAATGAAGAGAACATTTAACAACACAGTGTAATGGTGAAGTGTTCCCTTTATTTTTTTTAGCAGTATATATACAGTATATATACATATATATATATATATATATATATATATATATATATATATATACATATATACAAAAAACAAAAAATAAATTGTGATACATTCGTCTTGATAACAACAACAAAGAAAAAACATTGTATTCAAATATTTATTATATCTTCTGAGGCAGTAATGTACCGTATTTTTTCTTTATAAGATGCACCTTATTATAAGATGCACCCCCAAATTTGGTGAAGGAAAAGAGGAAAAAATAATGTTAATGTTAAATGGGGTCCATCTTATAATGCCAGTGTCCACCTTACAATCAGTATATATCCCTCATCCTTGTATATATATACCCCATCCTGGAATATATATCCCCTCATCCTAGTACATGGGCCCACCCATGCTGGATATGGCCCCCTGTGATGATACATAGCCCCCTGTGATACAAAAAAGAGAAAAAAAACTGCACAGCACTCAGACTAAATGTGAACTGGTGCTAACAGGGACGCTGGGTCAAATAACTAGAAAAGTTCTCTGCAGCACTCAGCTACTACCAATGACGTACAAATGCTAACAAGCTATATGTATATGAGAAAAAAGTTTAAAAACTTACGTTTTTTCAAAAAACTCAAAAATCTTATCTTTTTATTTCTGAAGTTCTTGGTACATACAATGGCCAATGTCTGCTTGCTCATCGACTGCGACAAAGTGACTTCAGGTCTGATGAGTCCTACGCTGATATCCCTATCCTCCTTGTCCACCCCCCACTTCTCAGTGGGCAGACTCCATCTCGACCCTAGATCACCTGTGGTCAATGAGGGTGCAATTGCAGCGTCCCTGTTAGCACCAGTTCACATTTAGTCTGTGAGTGCTGTGCAGTTTTTTTTCTCTTTTTTGTATTATATGGAGTTGCTGGCTCCATGCTGCAATTGCATCCTCATTGACCACAGGTGATCTAGGGTCGAGATGGAGTCTGCCCACTGGGAAGTGGGGGGTGGACAAGGAGGATAGGGATGTCAGCGATAGGACTCATCAGACCTGAAGTCACTTTGTCGCAGTTGATGAGCAAGCAGACATTGGCCAATGTATGTACCAAGAACTTCAGAAATAAAAAGATAAGACTTTTGAGTATTTTGAAAAAACGTAAGTTTTTAAACTTTTTTCTCATATACATATAGCTTGTTAGCATTTGTACGTCATTGGTAGTAGCTGAGTGCTGCAGAGAACTTTTTCTAGTTAGCCCCCTGTGATGGTACATAGCCCTCAGTGAGTGTACATAGCTCCCCATCCTGGCTATGTCCCCCCAGTGACAGTACATAGCCCCCCTTCATGGCTATGGCCCCCATGATGGTACATAGCCCCCCATCCTGCTTATGGCTGGCAGTGATGGAGCATAGTTCCCCATCCTGCATATGGCCCCCAGTGATGGTACATAGCCCCGCCCCCATCCTGCATATGGCTCCCAGTGATGGCACATAACCCCATATTCTGCATATGCTCTCCTGTGATGGTACACAGCCCCTCATCCTTGCTATGGCCACCCATCCTGCACTCACCCCCACCTTCTGCACTCGCTCCCTCCATTGTGTATGTGGCCCCACGTCCTGCACTCACCCCCTCCATTGTACACATGCCCCCCATCCTGCACTCACCCCCTCCATTGTGCATACGCCCCTCCCCATCCTGCACTCACCCCCTCTTTTGTACACATGCCCCCCTGTCCTGCACTCACCCCCTCCATTGTACATATGTGCAATGGAGGGGGTGACAGCAGGACGTGGGGGGGGGGGCATGTGTACAATGGAGGGGTGAATGCAGGACGTGGGGGGGCATATGCAAAATGGAGGGGGTGACAGCAGGACATGGGGGGACATATGTACAATGGAGGGGGTGACAGCAGGAAGAGGGGGGGCATATGTACAATGGAGGGGGTGACAGCAGGATGTGGGGGGCATATGCACAATGGATGGGGTGACAGCAGGCTCACACAATATGCACCACTCCCCTCGTTCATCTCCCAGCACAACTTCAGCACTGAGAGGTGGACAGCGGCAGATGCAGTGCATATTAAATGAGCAAGAGCACGTGACCTTCCACTGTCTCTGCAGCCCGCAGTAAGCCTCCTCCAGCCCCTGGACACTACTCCAGACTCCTCCCACCCTACCACAGTAGATTTGGATTATAAGACGCACCCCCACTTTCCCCCAAAATTTGGGGGAACAAAAGTGCGTTTTATAATCTGATAAATACGGTAGTTCTTTACCTCTAGATTAGAAGGAAGCAGAGCACAGTGGTGCTGAGAGTGATTGGATGGAACAGAATGTGCGGTATGGCTGTACTGTTACAAGAGAAAAGAATATGTAAATACAAGTACATATTAAGGGGATAATATCACAATGGATATAGTCAATTGTATGCATGTAGCTAGAAATATGATGTTACAATAAATGAAAGGTACCTGAACCTGTATGTAATGTGAAGGCATGTACATGGCTGTGGGAGACTAAGTCAGCAATCTATAATGGTAAAAATGTAAGGGTCAAAATTATGCAATGTAATATTGCATGAATCACTTATAATAGATATTAATATTCACCTAGCATCTTGTATCCTTTAGACAGCAAGTTGAAGCTTTGTCAAATGTCATATATCAGCTGGCTCATTGATTAGGTGCTCCTAGCATCAGGGGGAGGCCTCATTCATTTGTGCAATGAGGCAATCAGATTAACATCTATTATGGGTGATTCATTCAATATTACATTGCATAACTATGTCCCTTATTAAAAGTGTAAAGATTGAAACGATGGTCGGGTTCAATAAAAAGGATCTTATTGCATCATAAAAAAGACTCTTCTCGCTTTTTTGTGTGCCACGGTTACACTTCAATTATTTCTCCCATATTCTTTTGTCCAGTTCCCTATTAAAAATATAATCATATTAACATCTATATAGACTTTGTATGTATATAACCTCCTCAGACCTTTAAGTCTTTCAATTGAGTTATTTTATGTTCAGTGTAAAAATATAATAGAACAAGGCCAAGTAACATTATGTTTAGTTGTGAAATTTTTAAAAACTCCTATATTCTATGTTCTATGTGCACTACAATTTCCACCAGTTCTAAACTACTTCAAGTTATCCACAAAGAAATTATATACTTTAAAACCGTTGTACACTACAGTGTACGCGAGGTCTGAGGAGGATACTTTTGTAGTCTCTACCATATGTTTATCAATATGTTTTGGATACATTTTTAACAAGATATTTTCAATAAAAATATAAATGTTAAATTCTATAGCTTAGTACCTTACCTGTCTGTATAGTTATGTTGAATTGACCACATTTAGCCAGATCATTCATCTCAGGTATTCTTTTGTTGTATATACTTTACATTGTATCAAAGTGACATATCTTCAGTGCTGTCCCATGAAAAGATATAAAAAAAAATATTAAAAAATATATGAGGAGTGTATTTACTTTTGTCATGTACTGTAATTGAAAATAGTTTGACCCTAGTTTCATGCTAAGTACCCCACTGAAAACTGACCGAAGAAAGCTAAGGTGAAAGTTGTCTCAGGAGGTCAGAAAGAACATCTTAGACAAAGGCAAGGGCAGATCATCTCCAGGCAGATTGATGTTCTTGTTATTACTGTTGCAAATATTATTTTGAAGTTTAAGGAATGTAGCTAACCATCCTGGACTTGGCCAAAAAGGATCATTGATGACAAACTGAAGAGAAAGATAATACGAATGGTAACCAAAGAGTCCAGAACAACTTACAAAGAGATTCACCAATGACAAGTTACATCAGTATCAGATAGCACCATTACGTTTTTGTCTTGACCAAAGTGGACTTCATAGAAGATGACTGAGGAGGAAGCTGCTGTTGAAAGCAAATCATAAAAATGACTGTAATTGACCAAAATGCATATTAAAAAGTGTCAAAGTTTCTTGGAGAATGTCCTTTGGACAGATTAGATAAATCTGGAGGTTTTAGGCTAGTCAAATCATCTCTATGTTTACAGATGCCAAAATGAAGCATACAAACAAAAGAACAATGTACTTACTGTGAACCATGGATAAAGCTCGGTTATGTTTTGATGCTGTTTTCTGCATTTTGAACATGATAACTTGAATGTGTGAAGGATACAATGAAATCTCGAGACTTTAAATGCAATCTGGAGGAAAGTGTGCTGTCCAGTGTCAGAAATCCTAGTGTTTATTGCAGGTCCAAAGCACTCAGACAGGATAATAACACATCCAAGAGGAGTTAAGAGCAAAGCATTCGACTATTCTGAAGTGGCCTTCTAGGAGTCCTGATTTAAATCCTATTGAACATCTATGGAAGGATCCGAAACATGGAGTCTGGAAAAGGCAACCTTGACCCCATAGACAGCTGGAACAGTTTGCTCAGGAATAGTGAGTCAGGACACCTGTGGACAGGTGCAGAAGTCTCACAGGGTTACAGATATCATTTATTTGCAGTGATTGCCTCAAAAGGTTGTACAGCAAAATAATTAGTTAAGGGCACCATCATCTACAGTGCCTTGTAAAAGTATTTGGCCCCCTTGAGCTTTTTAACCTTTTGCCACATTTCAGGCTTCAAACATAAAGATATTAATTCTAATATTTTTGTGAAGAATCAACAATAAGTGGGACACAATCGCGAAGTGGAATGAAATTTATTAGGTATTTTAAACTTTTTTAACAGATAAAAAACTGAAAAGTGGGGCGTGCAATATTATTCGGCCCCTTTACTATCAGTGCAGCAAACTCATTCCAGACGTTCAGTGAGGATCTCTGAATGATCCAATGTTGTCCTAAATGACTGGTAATGATACATAGAATCGATCTTTGTGTAATCAAATCTCCGTATTAATACACTTGCTCTGTGATAGTCTCAGGGTTCTGTTTCAAGTGCAGAGAGCATCATGAAGACCAAGGAACACACCAGACAGGTCCGAGATACTGTTGTGGCGAAGCTTAAAGCTGCCTTTGGATACAAAAAGATTTCCCAAGTTTTAAACATATCAAGGAGCACTTTGCAAGCGATCATATTGAAATGGAAGGAGTATCAGACCACTGCAAATCTACCGATATGTTTGGCGTAAAAGCAACACAGCTCATCATCCTCAGAACACCATCCCCACTTTCAAACATGGTGGTGGCAGAATCATGGTTTGGACCTGCTTTTCTTTAGCAGGGACAGGGAACATGGTTGGAGCCAAATACAGGACCAATCTGGAAGAAAACCTGTGGAGTCTGCAAAAGACCTGAGACTGGGAGGGAGATTAATCTTCCAACAAGACAATGATCTCAAACATAAAGCAAAATCTACAATGGAATGGTTCAAAAATAAACGTATCCAGGTGTTAGAATGGCCAAGTCAAAGTCCAGACCTGAATCCAATCGAGAATCTGTGGAAAGAGCTGAAAACTGCTGTTCACAAACGCTCTCCATCCAACCTCACTGAGCTCCAGCTGTTTTGCAAGGAAGAATGGGCAAGAATTTCAGTCTCTCGATGTGCAAAACTGATAGAGACATACCCCAAGCGATTTACAGCTGTAATCGCAGCAAAAGGTGGCGCTACAAAGTATTAACTCAAGTGGCCGAATAATATTGCACGCCCCACTTTTCAGTTTTTTATTTGTTAAAAAAGTTGAACATATCCAATAAATTTCGTTCCACTTCACGATTGTGTCCCACTTGTTGATTCTTCACAAAAATATTAGAATTTATATCTTTATGTTTGAAGCCTGAAATGTGGCAAAAGGTTGAAGTTCAAGGGGGCCAAATACTTTCACAAGGCACTGTATGTTCAAGCCATTTTCACTAGTTTGTTCTTAAAATATTTCTGTTGAACCACAATATAAAGGCAATGTCTGGTTTTCATTAGTTTTTGTTATACAGTAAATTTAAATTGTAAATTACCGTATTTTTCGCTTTTTAAGACTCACTTTTGTTCCCCCAAAACTGGGGGAAAACAGGGGTGCGTCTTAAAAAGAGAATGTAAAAAAAAAAAGTTAAAAAAAAATGTAAAAAAAAATATATATTACCTAGGGGGATGTGGTGTGGGGGGTGGATCGGAGGCGCCTGATCCGGTCCATGGAGGTTGGGGGCCAAGGCACAAGCTGCGGGGGGGTTGCGCCGGTCTCCGGTGGGCGCCGCCATTATTATTTACCAGCATGCATTGCCGGTCTGCATTGCATTGCATTGCTCCTGTAAATGGCCACGGGCGGGGGTCTGCGCATGCGCCGCGGCCATTTCTATGAACTCCAGTATTGTTCTCCAGTCTTCAATAAAATGGCCGCGGCGCATGCGCAGACCGCGATTCACGGACAATTCTGGACACAAGAGCATGCATTGCCAGAGCAGCAATGCATGCTGGGAAATAATAATGGCGGCGCCCACCGGAGACCGGCGCAACCCCCCCGCAGCTTGTGCCTTGGCTCCCAACCTCCGTGGCACCCCCGCAGCTCCTGCCTTAGCCCCCAAAATCTGTGGCACCCCAGCAGCTCCTGCTTAGCCCCACAACATCTGTGGCACCCCCAGCAGCTCCTGCTTAGCCCCCCAACATCTGTGGCACCCCCAGCAGCTCCTGCTTAGCCCCCCAACATCTGTGGCACCCCCAGAAGCTCCTGCTTAGCCCCCCAACATCTGTGGCACCCCAGCAGCTCCTGCTTAGGACCCAACCTCCATGGCCCAGGAGCACCACCACAAACCTCCCTCGGTAATAGTTGGGGGGCTATGTAGCAGGATGCATGTC
Source organism: Allobates femoralis (assembly GCA_033576535.1). NCBI lineage: Eukaryota > Metazoa > Chordata > Amphibia > Anura > Aromobatidae > Allobates > Allobates femoralis. The sequence goes on from JARQOC010000003.1 coordinate 264,342,995, forward strand.
CCCCATTTTAGGACATATATGAGGAGGGGGAACATAAACCAGGATTGGGGCATGCATACCAGGAGGGGACCATATATTAGGAAGGGGGCCATATATCAGGAGGTGGAAACATACCAGGATGGGGGCATGGATACCAGGTGGGGGACCATTTAATTAGGAGGGGGTACATATACCAGAATGGAGACAAATATACCAGAATAGGGGACATATAAACTGATTGTAAGACGGACACTGGCATTATAAGATGAACCCCATTTAACATTAAACATTTTTTTTTCCCTTTTCCTTCACCAAATTTGGGGGTGCGTCTTATAATCAGGTGCGTCTTATAAAGCGAAAAATACGCTTTTGTCAATTTCAAATTCTTTTAGGGACCATTGTGGATTTTTCATATGTTAACAGAAGGGTACCAACACTTTTGTCCACTTCTGTATCAATATATATTCCATATATACACATAACACATAGATATCTATTTTGAGATAAGCGGATTGTTTCATGCAGCCTGGGTCCTCAGTCCGGGCAAGCGATATTTGGCTGTAGACAGGAGCTGTGCAAATTTAATGACCAGTTTCCTCAATGAGATGTTTAATCAGCTGGCCTGGTGTGATGTCGTCTGTGTGCCATGCCGTGCACAGGTGACAACGCTTTAGCACAGCAAATAATAAGATGAGTACTGGATTCCGGCTGTCAGGAACTCATGTAGCTCTTGTCCACAGCCAAAAAGCACTGACCTGGATCATGGACCAGGGATACACAAACCGATCCACTCATTTCTAATATCTATGTATCAGTGCGTACATAGAAATCATGTTTTCACATAGCAGAAGTTCAAATTGGGCCCCTCCCAAAAAATAAAATAATTTATATTTGGCTGGGTCACATAATAGCATATGTCACAACTTTTCAGCCCTTTCAAAGTAATTTTCCTCCTATTGAAGCCGCTAGATTCCCCTTTAATTGCACCCATAAAGTATAATGCCAAAAGTATGATTCCCAACTGTGAACCCCACACTGCCCTACATGCAGTATAATGGCCTCCACACCAGTACACACTGTATAAATGTTCTTACCAGCCCTTCAAAAAGTATAATGTCCCTCGCAAAGCACTCCACACAGTATGATGGCCCCCACATAATCCTTCACACTAAAATTGCTTGCATACAGTATAATGACCCTTAAATAGCCTTCCATAAAGTATAAAGGCTCCCTCATAGCCCGACAAATGAAGCTAGCCTTATAGTATCCATTTAACAGATATGCTTTTTACAAGATCATGTGATTAATAAAGTAGTTTGTTATTCCATAATCACTATTTTACTATAAACTGATGTATACTGGACAGTAGCCAGAAGGAGACTATTTTGGCCTTCATGGGACTTACCATTTGGACATTATTGTTATAACCAGTGCTTTTTTTGTAAAAGTATATTTGCCAGTACTGAGGCGAGGAGTGGGTGAGGGGAAGGGGGGTGGTGCTGTCAGGCACCAGCGGCAGCCGTGATTGAGGATCAGAGGGGGAGTGCTGTCAGGCGCCGGCGGCTTAAGGAGCCAGGGGGACAGCGGTATGCTGGCAGGGGCCGGCGGCCGTGATATAGAAGCGGGGGGCTGCTGTCAGGCGCCGGATTGGGGAGGAGGGGTGTGGAGGCTGTGATTGAGGGGAGCGGGGGGGTGCTGTCAGGCGCTGGATTGGGGAGGGGGGGTGTGGGGGCTGTGATTGAGGGGAGTGGGGGGGTGCTGTCAGGCACCGGCGGCTTGAGGAGCAGGGGGGATGATATGCTGTCAGGCGCCGGCAGCCATGATTAAGAAGTGGGGGGGAAGTCTGTCAGGCGGCCGGGAGATCCTGTGCACCAGGCAGTGGACGGCAGTCCCTGTATAGCTCTGCCCCCTCTGCATATTTTCCGGTATGCCATACCGGCATGTACCCCCACAAAAAAAGCACTGTTTGTAACCCTCAGGTCATAGCTAGCATAGTTAACAACGCATCTAAGATCTATCCTTGCTGGGAACTTTCATAAAACAAAAATGTGATGTGAATGAGGTTTTAAATGTTTATAATGGACTTTGTTGTCTTGCAGGAACTTGACCAGCAAGCAACCATACACACCAAAGGCTGTGTTCCTCAGTTTGAGAAATGGCTGCAAGATAATCTAACCATTGTAGCCGGGGTGTTCATAGGCATTGCATTACTGCAGGTAAATGGAATCATTAACAGGATGCTCTGAAATGAACCCAAAGAGATAGTCAGTGGGATCCATTAGATGCTTTTTTCTATTCCTATAACACAACAGAAAATCTTGAAAAAAATGTGAAAATAGCTTTTATCTGTATGCTGTGGCAAATGCTCTGTATTTCAGTCCTCTGCCGAAAAGAACAACTAATCTCTGCATTAGTATGTGTGATAAATAGTATTCAGACAGAATTATCGCCCATTGCTTCCAGATTTCACCCATTGCTTTTCTGGTACACGTAGCCCTTTTCTTAACATTCTTCACTATATGCATATCCAGCTCTTATCACCATCAGAATTTATATATCTTCTGGTTATTATGCAATGGGTGTAATGTCAGCTTAGTTTACTGCCTTTCCAATGTTCTTTTAACATGGAGCATAACTTTGCGGCGTGATGATCCAAGTCTGCTGCAGCTGGCCATGGATGAATGCCAGTGTTATAACACATACTATACATCAAATTCTTTGTTCACTGCAGTATGCGAATTTCAAACTCGCTGCTGCAAAGAAATGCATTAGTCATCAGTCCCCTGTTCGTCTTCAAAGTGAGACTGCCTGGAAGAAGTCACACAGTGACAGACCCCCAGCAGCTGCTATCTGTCATTTATTATCAATGGAATGCCATATTCACATTGATAAGATGGGTACTTGTACAAAGGTGAAATGGCTATACATGTTTGTGATGTGTACATCATATTAGATATTAGTTTGTACAGATCAATATTCTAGCTATATCAGAGCTGAACAGAGGCTGAGTTAAAAGAACACCTAGAGCTACCCTTAGCTTGCCAAAAGCCATTTCGCTACCTTAAAGGGAACCTGTCACCTCCTAAAAGCCACCTAACCTATCAATACATGTCCCTGCACCTCCCTATTACCATTATAACTATCCCTCTCTGCTATATACTTGCTTTCAATGTTGTAAAACACGTTTTTATACCAACTCATTAAGATGATAATGAAGTGGGGGCTATATGCAATAGTCCCCCTGGGTGTGTTGGTTTCCAGCATCCATGATCCTTTATCATGCCCCGATGGGCGTGATATTGTAAAAAGATTAATCTCTGGTCCTGCCTCTCTGTGCTGCTTCTGCTGTGCTGGCTCTGCCCTCCACCTCTCCTCCTCTCTGTCACTCACAGCATGTAAATCATTTGTCCTGACATCAGCTCCAGAATCCTGCCCTGACAAAGCATAAACAGCACAGTAGGAGACGGCACATAGAGGCAGTGGGGGAGGGAATGGCCACAGTCAATCAAGTTTCCTCCAGCAACAGTGACTGCCTCCATTGCTTCTAACTGTAAGTTTTACAAAGGCTATATTTCGGGGTACACAGCACACAGACACATAGGGGACCCCTTACCTGAATGCAGCAGACATGTGTATGCATAACCTGCGCCACAGAGAACCATTATAGCCTAAGCACACTAAAGGATCTATTACCGATCATTCAGTATGCATCTGAAGCATGGTCTGCTTGTGTAAACACACTGGTAAACAACTTCTGATTGTGTAGAATAAAGTACATTGTTTTAATCAAAAAGGTGATAGTTCATCATTATAGACATGATAATGATCAATTAGGTGCTGAATCAGGTGGTAGTGAGCGCTGGAGCCCTAAAACATATCAATAAATTCTAAAACGCTATTAAATTAGAGGTATTTAATGCAGGGATCCTCTAGGGCCCTACAGCAGCATAACACAGGACTTAACAGTTTTCTGTATAACTAAGCCCTCCATAGCCAGCTCCAGTGCCAAGGAAAAATCTAACAATTAACATTATGAAATAGCTCTATTAGTCTTAAGGAGGCTGGTGTACTTACTTTTAAATTTCAAGATGATGTAAAAAACAACATGTGAGCTAAACTTTAGAGACTTTTCATATATATGGCCCATTTTCCCCATGGATGGCAATGTTGATTTCTGAGTGTGAATACAGCCATAGATAATACTGCCTGGAGTTCTTCTGTTTCTCTATGTGCTTTGATTGATTTCTTCAGAGTTGTCAACACTGGGTGGTTCGATAAGATTATTCATAGTGTGGATATGTTGGTGCTACATCCATAACAGCGAATAAATAAATGCTATAACATAAATTGAAACCTATATGTCCCACGTTCACCTAATACAAGCATTTGTTTTTCCCCTCAGATATTTGGCATATGTCTTGCTCAGAATTTGGTAAGCGACATTGAAGCTGTCAGAGCCAGTTGGTAAATGTATTCCTCCAGAGACCAAGCTGCGTAGAAGACACTGGAAGCAGATACTCAGCCTGGCAGCTCGATACTGCGGTTCAGGGCCAAGAATGTTCACATCCCATTTTTGAGCGGTGTAGGAGAGTTCCTTGGCGGCTTTCTTCATAACTAATGGCACAAGCTTACAGCTCGGATCTTTTCCATGCAACAAAGCATTAAATCTTTTACAGAGAAGTGATTGTGGAAACGGACAACCCTGGAGCTTTTATTGTGTTTTTGATTGCATGTGATAAGGTCTACAGAATACTTGTGAAAAGAACATTTTCTCACCATCGTGCAGCACACAATGAACGCACACTATTGGTAGATATATAATGTCTTTATTGATAGCACAACAGTCAGAGATGTGATCAGCCCGGTATGTTTTACATGATAGCACTGTCTTGTATATACTACAGTACACCAGATGTCAGCACATCATGTTATTTCTCATGTTCCAGTCTATGGCCCCATGCGATCTCACGGCTAGCGGTTACTATACACCTCATTAGGTCGGAGGCTCCTCTTCACAACTTGCTTGTGCTTTCAGTGGTGGTTTACGCAGTGTCACTTATTCACCAATGGTCAGACGCGGTGATGTGCGTCTGTGATCATTGCGGCCGTCCTATGACTTTCACACACACACAAAATCACTTCATTGGAAATGTAATCGGCAGAATGAAGGAAATTTTTGGAAAAAAAAAATCATCACCATTTGATAAATGATTAATTTTGGGAATATTTGAGTCACTGAAGGTCGGTACAGTAATGTTTGACAGAGAAAATAAAAAGGAAGGCATTGAACTCATTATCTCTACTATAATCTGCAATCTTCAAAGACCTTTGATGCTAATATCTGACATATCAAATGTATTTCATTGTGAATCAGTATCCCACCGTGAGAGTGAAAAAGATCAACTACATTTTTATAGGAAACATAAAAAGACTTTTTAACTTTAAGTTGCTTAGCAACAATAAAACCTCCTGTTTTGGTGACTACTGCTGTTCTGCTGATCACTATTAATAACAGTCTGCCTTAACCGGTGCTAGAACTTAAAGTGCAGAAACACTAATTATCTGCAGATTTAACGTCAATTTGCAGTTGAATAGCATTTAAAACCTGTGTCGCTGACTTACTCTAACAGCGATTACATGGAGAAAATGAAGTATAATTCCCTCTGCAGTCGCTCATTTCAGCCATCATGGTGATGCAGGGAGCGGTTACAGTCACTGCTCATTATAATGTGAGCACATGGTCACCACTCCCCTGGTACTATGATTGATGGCTCTGCAGCATGTGTGCAGTGTATGAATGCAGGGCAGGCTGTCAATCAATGAGCAGGGAAGTGGCGCTCACTGTGGTGACTCTAATAGGCCCCTTCCCCACCGCAGTGATTGCAAATGACCATCTTCATTTTCTTCTTGTAGTCGCTGCTCCAGTAAGGCAACTACAGAGGATTTACCTAAAGAGTCCTTCTAAATCTGTAGGTAAATACAGTTTTTGAATGTGGCAGGTTCACTTTAACTTATATTACTCTAAGGCCATAGATGATAACATCACAAAACATCTATTTTTAAGTATGGCAGTTGAGGGCTTCCAGGGTTCAAGCTAGTAGTGAAAAGCTTTATCGATTGACAGGATGAAGAGAGTTGGTCCACACGTCACTACCCCAATGTACGTTTCACGTTTATCTCTTCCTCGGGGGGTGTGGCCATATCTCCGTAACATCCATACATGTGAATGCCCATTGCTTTCTCATCCCCACATGAGCCCACCGTTATACAATACAACCATGCATATGAGTGAATCCCCTTGCTTGCGATGTCACAGCTCACGAGCAGTCCCCTGACAACAGGAAGGATTAAGGAGGGTTATCAGAGGACAAAAGACTTGTTCACTGTGCCACTGATGTATATTCTATTGGGACTCAAAATAATTAAACCCTTTTCGAGACATAAAATATTACAGAAATAGTCCTATCTCCTGTGGCATCAAATTTTCATATTGGCACGCGGCTGCCACAGCACAGTTTCCTGGGAGATGCCGTCCACTTAGTAGGCCCACAATATCATGATATTGCACAAGGCTTAGTCACTAGAAATTACCAGTGAGGTCCAGGCTCCCGAGCACAGGAGTACAGATCAGCTGCCACTGCATAAAGGACTAGAATAACGTGAATTGTATTGTTTATCTCAACCAGGCAACCTTCATATTTACTCAGTAAGGCCCCATTCCAGAATGTGTGGCATCCATACGTGTGACTTTTTTTCACAGATGCTACACAACCTTGTCTCACCCCTGGCGGGGACCGTGGGGTACTCGGAGCCAGGACCTCTCGTCGTCTGGGGGCTTAGGGATGTCACAGTGGCGTGACCCAGTCTGTGATCCCCTTGTCGAGCGAGCAGTAAAAAGGGGATTATAGAAATGGATGAAAGGAAAAATAAAATAAAAATAAGAGAGTTGTGATGCCACCCGTGGAATGCGGCTAGTATAACCACTGCTGCAGTCGGAACCCCGGGGATGGTGGGAATATCAGCATAGGTGGATCAGCTCTCCACGGGAAGAGCAATTCCCCGGGGCACACGAATAGTCTGTAGATAGGCGGGGATCATTGGGGGTGCAAGGACTTAGTGTACTGAAGTAATAACAGACAAAGGGGTAACAGTCTCTTTTACCTTTACTGAAGTCAAACAGGTTCATCCAGGGCACAGTTCAAGTGGTGTTACGGGTCCGGAGCCTGGAAGCTAGCTGGGCTGTCTGCACCCGGCATATGCTGAGGCCTCTCTGTGGTACTGTACTATTTGTGGGCCTGGGCAACGTAAAGCTCCACTTAGGCTCCGTTCTCTCTCTGTGTCTTAACCATATGACAGGCGGCTAGAGCTCTCTCTGGGTTTCTCTCCCTCTGCTTCTCCCAAGCTCATGGTTGCGGCTGTGTCTCCTGGCCTTTCTGGGTGGACGAGTAACGTGAAATTGGCCACCCTCCGGTTTTGGTTGCTGGATATGAAGTCCCTGGCAACCTCGGACTCCGGTATCTGTACTACACTAGGTGCAGAGGCGAGCTGGCTGCGCTCCACTTCGAGTGCAGTATATTCCATAGATTCGGAGCAACATTATGAGGAACGAGGCAGTACTCATCGGTCCAAGTCGCAGTGCTCTTTATTCATTAAACAGATATCTTTACAAACGGTGGCAGAAGCAGTACACAGGGGGTGCAGGGGAGAGGGGGGGTTATGACAAAGGGCCGTTTCGCGCTACAGTAGCGCCTCTACGGGTAATTCACGCTACAGTAGCGCTTCTATGGGTAACAACGGGTTGTTACCCATTGAAGCGCTACTGTGGTGTGAAATGGCCCGTTGTAAAAAAAAAAACCCTCTCCCCTCCACCCCCTGTGTACTGCTTCTGCCACTGCTTGTAAAGATATCTGTTTAATGAATAAAGAGCACTGCGACTTGGAAGGATGAGTGCTGCCTCGTTCCTCATAACGTTGCTCCGGAGTAAAGCATGTGATTGGATGAAGTGCACCACGTGATCCCCAGGACGGAATGCAGCCTGTTGTTTATACGGTGATGATAAGTCACTGCTGGGACGGCGCTGCAGCGGTGCCCGGCTTTTTCTGAAAAGTAAGTAATTCCATAGATTCACAGACTGGAGAAGATGGAGAAAATATGTTCTCTATCATTTCCTGACAGGATGCTATGATTCTCTCATGCATGAGAATCGTACCACACTAAGCTGACACTCTGATAATAATCAGATAAGAGCGTCATTAACACAATCGATCAGAAACTCGTGGAGAGAATATAGTTGTGTGACTACAGGCTTTTAAGAATGATTTTTGTCTAGCTCTAAACTTTTATTCTAAGTTGTGGCTATTTTAAAGCATATATTCTACTTGTTCATCATTTTATCATTTTATGTTTGCCAATGTTGGTGTGTTTTTTGTAATCCAGCTGTTTGTTGCACATTTCTTATTTGCAACTTTTTTAAAACTCACAACATTTTTGCATAAATGTACTCTAGTCTGTCCCCCACTGTGATTTTGTATAGCAGTATTTTTTTTTTTTGAAATGTCAGTGTTGCATTTGACATTGTAATGAATTATGTAACTTTTTGCTCTGAAGAGATGCATAAAATCGTAAAATGGAAGTGACCTTCTGGGTCATCTGGTGCAATCCCCTGCTCAAAGCAGGATTCACTAAATCATCCCTGATGTCTGTCCAGCCTCTGTTTCAAGACATCCAATAAAGAACTCACCACCTCTCGTGGCAGCCTGTTCTACTCGTTGATCACTCTCACTGTCAATACGTTTTTTCTAATATCTAATCTGTGTCTCCTCTCATTCAGTTTCATCCCATTGCTTCTAGTCTTTCCTTGTACAAGTGAGAATAAAGCTGATCCCTCTACAGTGTGATAGCCCTTGCAAGAAAAGCAAAAGACAAAAACAAAGAATATTTTTGATTTTGTGCAACATTCATGAGCCACAAGCACCATTTTGAAGAATTTGACACCTAAAAGGCAATGTATACCACAAGACAGAAAAGAAAAGCAGAAAAAAAGCGCTAATTAATTTTATCTATACAAATAAATTGTACATAAAATAGCGCCTGCATATGAATAGGACTTGAACATCAATTTTTAAATCCAGCATTCCATCCATAGCAGATTAGGAATAGAAAGGCTACAGATAGTGCTAAATGAAAGGGTTATTCTCATCTCTGCATTTAATCCTGGATCTAGAAAAAAGTTCTAGGTTCCGGTCACCAGAGGCAGGGGAACAAAAACAGTGGAAATGCAACTTGCTAAGCTGTTTGTTTAACTTTGATTGAAATTAATAATGGTACCTTCACATGCCGCAATCTCGCCTGGGAATCCTAAAGGAGATGTGTCACCCCAAAGAAATCGCTGTGAAACTGCCTCACAGTTGTGGCGTGTGATTGGGGAATTTCGCAGCAATAAATCTCCTCTCGCCTGTCGCCTAATTCCTGAGCACTGCTCTGAAATCAGCCTCAATCATGAAGGCGATATTTCCGTGTTGTGGCTTGTGATAGGGCGATAGTGATGGAATCAGTGTCGCCTATGATTTCCCGTAGGCGTGCCACAGTGTGCTGTAGTCCTTACCCCGTGTGAACTGATTGGTGTGGGCTACTATGTTCCCATTGGCTATCAATTGACACTGCGCCATATTTGAAGAGTTGTCCGTCCAGTGCCACACAATGGCAATGGCGTCATGTATTAGCCAGCCTACCAGAGCAGGCTGACCAATCGTAATGCTGTTGCATTGTCTAATGAGCACGTATGGGGCACGGTGTAAACCACTGTGGCACGCCTATCTCTTCGCCGCGCTGAACATGTATGCCCACATTGCCTTTGAGATTGCGGCGTGTGAACCAGGGATGGGATTAGGCAGGATTGCTTCCACTGTACGTGAGGCGATTTCCGGAGCGACACATCGCCTTACTTTCAGGACACAATTGCGGCGTGTGATGCCACCATCGGCAATCTGAGGCGAGCATGAAAAGCATGAACGCACACGTTAGATTGCCTCATATCGCCAGGCATTATTGCAGCGCGTGAAGGTACCATCAGAGTTATGCCAATAATGCAGATCACTTTACTATGCTGTTCCCATGTACCCCATTCTTTTTTAGTATGGCAGCCATGCAATAGTCTATCACAGCTGTGTTCTGCTGTTTCCTTCACTCCATCTTTTGTTACCAGGACCTTCAAGCAATTCCACTATCTGCTCATGCAAGGCTGAGATGGGAAGAGACCTTTAACTTGAATGGGCAGAACCTGCATTATATACATTTATATATTTTAGTGAATGTTTTTTACTTTACATTATTATAACCTCTTATTTATTATTTTTCCATATTTGTTTTATTGGCAAAATACATTTTGTTGATAATTTTCCTTATGGGCTGGATAAATGAAAGTGACCTATGACAACTGTCCTAAAAACTTTAAAGGGGTTGTAGATTAAAAAAACTTGGTTTCAATGTTCTATAAAATATAGCAAAACACGTTTGATATTACACAACACTATTTGTGGAATCTTTTTCTAATTTTAGGCAGACTAATTTGCCTTCTTCATGACAAGTAGATCAAACCAAAAGCAATGACTTTTATTCTGGACCAAAATAGAGTAGAAAGTGGTGTCAATTTATAAAACTATTTCAAAGAAAATCTATCTTTGTTGCCCATAGGAACCAATCATAGCATAGCATTCATTTTTAAGAGCAAAGTATTAAAAGCAAGCCGTTTTGTGATTGGTTGCTTTATTCTCTTTTAGACATTCTCATAAAAACCTTCTTATATGCTTCATTTTATGGTTGACCTGAGTCATAAAAGTTCAATGTTTGTCTATAAACTAGAGGAATGCTAATTATCTTGTCAGTGAATAATTTGCATATTTTTCCAGATTATAGTAGAGAAATGAGATGCCGACAATGACTTTCATGCGAAGAATCGCACAGCTTTACTATAAGTGAATCATAACATAAATCAATGTAAAGATCAGTTACAGGAAGAACCTCTCTCAGTTTATGTTCTGTACATCTAAGGAATCATATAAATACTCTCAAACCATACAAGGGAGTCTGTCAGCACAAAATGACTGTCCAAACCAAGTATGTGCACCCTCCCACCTACTTGTTTTCTGTCCCTGCCTTTTTTTGGCTCTATAAACCCTGACCTGTCAATCATAAAAAGAGCGGAGGTGGGAACAAGCCGGTGAGGAGTACCTAAATGCTCAGCCATGCTATGATGCACCAAGCGCCTCTACTTGGTTTGAGAAGTTATTCTGTGTTGTAAAAGGTGTCTGTCACCCCAAACTTACACTTCAAACAAGCCCTAGGACAAGGTAGAGATGGATCAACAATAAAAATCATTCTTTTTGTTTTTAAATCTATTGCTCCATTACAACTTTATTGTAATATACAAATAAAGGTGCTCATTTACGTCTGGCATGGCTAAAAATGCACTTATTTAATATCACACTTGAATTGAGAGAGCTGACTTACCCAGAGCCAGTGCTGTCTGATGACAAACCTCCGTTATGTGATCAAGATACTTGTACAGGAGTACAGAGATCACTCTCTCCTCGCTTCAGACATCACCTCGACTCCTCCTCCATTATCACTTCAGTGCAGGAGGGAGTATACAAATCCTTCTCTCCTCTCTAATGACATTGCTCAGGTATCGCCTATGAAGTGATGTCAGCTGCGAGGAGAGAGTGATTTCTGTGCTCACTTCTGCACTTACGTGGTAGCAGCAGAGGGGAAAAGTACTGACAGAAACGAGGAAAGAGTAATTTATGTGTTTTCTTCTGCACAGGAACAGATATCACATCATTTGGGGTGACAGACTCTCTTTAAACTTAATAGCAGTAGAAAGAAATCACAAAAAGTGTCTCATACCTACAAACATTTTCTGTATTCACACCTGAGGAGAGGTGGCATAGAATATTGAATATTTTATACCGATTGCTGAAGAAGGGTGTGCAGCTACTATGGTGCTCTTGGAAAGAGAGGCTCATCTCTAGTTGTCCTTTTCGTACTGTTAGTAGGCCCTTGGGGACCTGCATTGTTAGAAAGAAAGTCGAGACAGGTGAAGCTAAATACAAGTTACCCCTCAGCCTACACAATAATGGGAGTCCACTTGAACAAGTTGCATGAGTAGGACATATAAAGTGAGGGATAAGAAATGATGGCTACTCAAGAACTTTGACCTGTACCAAGTGAATGATAGGCTTGATTTTGGGTCTGACAATGTTTTTGCTCTGTTTTATATAGTTATATAACCTGTAAAGTTATTTATCACTTCTTGATCCTTTTGTGAGTCATTCTGAATGTTCTCACTACTTTGAGGGTGATGGATGTTTTTTTACCACTTTGACACAATGAAAGTACAACTGTACAGTTTTTAAAGGCCCAGGCAATCAGTGACGCCTGGGATTGTTAATAGTTGTAATTAAATATACAATAAAGACAAGATGTAGTGTGTCGTAAGTTGTTTTATTTGATTGTTTGTTGTAAGCTTCATTTCAATGCAGATAAATGTCTTAGTTCTTTCATGTGTTTTGCTTGCAGGACCATTAACTTCACAGCAGCTGCTCCACTGCTGGTGACAGGTGCAGTAAAAAACCTATTTCGTGTCCTGAAGACTAAAAAGCAGATTTATAATATGGACACACATACACATTAACGCATAATTCTGCACTCTCTGAGCTGTCACCTTCTGGTTTTGGCTAGGATCAGTCATGTTTCATATCAATTGTAATCCATGATCTGAACAATCAGACCTTGCAAAGCACCCGCCCAGCATTGTATATGTTATTGCAGTAGTGCTTTAAATGTAAGTCTCCTCACCGCTGTCTTATACTTTCCTTCCAGCTTTATTCTGTATTGTTGCAGCTGCAGTTGGTCTCCTGTGACCTGACAGCAGCTCTAGTGTTTGCTGCAGCACCCAGAGGTCACAACGCAATACAGCTCTACGAAACGCTCGTTCTGACTCTCATACAGTCATGAGCAAAAGTATTGGCACCCTTGAAATTGTTCCAGAAAATTATTGCAATTACACTAATTTTATTATACACGTTTATTTCCTTTGTGTGTATTGGAGCAACACAAAAAAGGCAAATTGGACAGTGACAAAATTGTTGGCACGCTGAACTTACTATTTGGTTTCTACCCTTTTGAAAAAATAACTGCAATTAATTGCTTTCATTCTTCATTCAAGCTTCTTCCATCTCTCACCTGGAATTTTGGACCACTCTTTTTTTGCCAACTGCTCTAGGACTCTCATATTTGAAGGCGCCTTCACCCAACAGCAATTTTAAAATCTCTCCACGGTGTTCAATGGGATTTAGATCCGGACTCATTGCTGCCACTTCAGAACTCTTTAGCGCTTTATTGCCATAATTTATGGGTGCTTCCTGAGGTATGTTTGTGGTCACTGACCTACTGGAAGATCAAGATCTAGGGAACAAACCCAGCTTTCTGATATTGAGCACTACAATGCAACCACAAACCCTTTGGTAATCTTGAGATTTCATGTTGCCTTGCACAAAGTCAAGGTACCCAGTGCCAAAGGCAGCAAAACAACCCTAAAACATCTTTGATCCTTCACCATTTTTGACTGTAACTACTCTGTTCTTTTTTGTGTAGACATCATGCTGTTTTTGGTAAATAGTAGAATGATGTGCTTTACAAAAAAGCACTATCTTGCTCTCATCTGTCCTCAAGATGCTTTACCAGAAGGATTTTGACTAGGGATGAGCTAGTATACTCTCTACTATTCAGTATTCTCCAAATAGTAGCGGTATTCGGGTTACTCGCTACTCTCCAAGTACTTATGTGTACTCGGGAATAGCGAGTAGTCCTAATACTTTCACAGTGTATCTATGGATACACTGGGAAAGTAGAATAAAAGTGAATAAAAGTTGTTAAAAAACAATAAACTTACATACTCACCTGTCTGACGCCTGCACCGGGACCGGAAAACCTCACCTCCGCTCGCTGGACAAGGACCTTTCACTACCAGCCAATCAGATGGCCGGTAGCGATCTGGCCAATCAGAGGACTACTCTCTATTCCCGAGTACACATAAGTACTCGGAGAGTAGCGAGTAGCCTGAATACGGTATGTAAGTTTATTAAACTTAAAACGAGTATGTAAGTTTATTGTTTTTTAACAACTTTTACTCACTTTTAGGCTACTTTCGCAGTTTATCCATAGATACACTGCGAAAGTATTCGTACTCGCTATACTCGCAACGAGTAGCGAGTACCGCTACCTACTCGTTGCGAGTATAGCGAGCACGAATAATAAGGTACTCGCTCATCCCTAATTTTGGCAAACTGCAGATTTGCTATTTTATGTCTATTTGTCAGCAGAAGGTTCCTTCTGAGTCTTCTGTCATTTCATTTCATTCAAATGTTGCGGTTAGTTCAAGCTGACACTAATTTGTTCTGAATCTGAAGGACAGTTTTAATTCCTTTGGAACTTGATTGGGGCTGCTTATACACCATCCAAACTATCCTGCGTTGCAGCCTTTGATCAATTTTTCCCTGCTGTCCCATCCAGAGAGATTAGCTACAGTGCCATGGGTTGTAAACCTCTTGATTATGTTGCGCACCATGTACAAAACAACATCAAGATCTCTGAAGATGGACTTGTAGCCATGAGATTGTTGATAAGTTTCAACAATTTGGCTCTCAAGTCCTCATACAGTTCTCTTCTCCACTTTCTGTTCTCCATGCTTACTGTGACATAAACAGACACGCAATGCAAAGAATGATTGAAATTCTCACCTTCTTTATCTGTTTTCAAGTGTGTATTTCATACTGCTAACATCTGTTACTTACCACAATTGAGTTTGAAGAAGCATCACCTGCTTGAAACAAATTTATTTATACAAAATTTTGGAAATATACCAACAATTTTGTCTGGCACATTTTGGAGGTTTTGTGTGAAATTATGTCAAATTTGCCTTTTTTCTCAGGCAATTGTCTGGGATAAATACTTAATTTTCTGGAGCAATTTCAAGGGTGCCAACACTTTCCAACATAACTGAAGTTACAGTCACAGGATAGCGCTGCGGAACCTAAGTGGTGTCGATAAAAGGTGAAGCCAATGGAAGATTAGTATATGGCAGAGGGTTGAGTGCTTAGATTTAAAGCGCCACACCAGCGCTGAGAAAAAAACCCTATTGGAGTGGTGCTTTAATCATTTCCTGTGCTGCATTCAATTAACTGATGCATCTTTGGAAAAAATAAGTGAAAGTACAGAGTTTAAGAAAATAGAGGTTTGTGGGTCACAACATAGTACCAGATAACAGAGCCAACTGACACACTCTATTTAAGTTGGTGGCAAACTATTAAATTATTTTTTTTACTAAGCATAGCTTGTTTTAAAACATAGATGAAATTTCATCTTCTAGCAGCCCTGTGGATACAAAACAGGCCACTATGAAGGTCATCCCTGGTTCTGGAAGTGATGTGTGCTTAGTTTGCCAGTCATAGTGTAACCAGTGATAGGCTGCATATTAGCAAAGCTGGCCAGGACTGGTGCATAAATGTCAAAAGTTGTAATATCTTTGCAGAACTGACAACTTATTAAAGTACAGGGTGCTCCATTTATATGGATGCACCTAAATAAAATGGGAATGGTTGGTGATATCATCTTCCTGTTTGTGGCACATTAGTATATGGGAGGGGGAACTTTTCCAGATGGGTTGTGACCATGGTGGCCATTTTGAAGTTGGCCATTTTGGATTCAAGTTTATTTTTTTCAATGGGAAGAGGGTTATGTGGCACATCAAATGTATTGAGAATTTCATAAGAAAAACAATGGTGTGCTTGGTTTTAACATAACTTTATTCTTTCATGAGTTATTATAACCATAATCATAACCACTTACAAAATGTGTTCAAAGTGCTGCCCATTATGTTGGATTGTCAATGCAACCCTCTTCTACCACTCTTGACACACTGACAGCAACACCGCAGAAGAAATGATAGCACAGGCTTCCAGTATCCGTTGTTTCAGATGCTGCACCTCTCATATCTTCACAGCAGAGACAATTGCCTTCAGATGACCCTAAAGATAAAAGTCTAAAGCCCATTACAGAGGCGACATCGCCGCCCATTACAGAGGCGATGTGGGGGCGTGGCCTATCACCGCGTCATCGCCCCTATGTCGCCTCATGTAAAGGGGCGATGTCGGCGGTGCCGGCCGGTCGCCTGGTTTAAGAGCAGTGCTCTGAAACCAGGCGACCATCATGGGGCGATCTGTACACATCGCCCCATGTAACCAGGCGCTGGCAACCTGTCAGGCGATGGGAGCCATAGGCTCCCATTGTCCTGCATCGCCGCTGGGGTTTCCAGACACCCCGGTGGCGATGCCACCTGACAGCTCGCTGGCGCGGGGCTGGAGATGTTGCCCCGTGTAAACGGGGGACAGCGACGCTGGCGGGGCGCCAAAAATGTGCGCGCACCCGCCAGTCACCGCCGACATCCCCAGCCCTGTCTCCTGGTGTGACGGGGGCTTAAGGGTATCAGATCGGAAGACCTTGGTGGCCATTCAACTGGCCTACGATGACCAATCCACTTTCCAGGAAACTATTCATGTAGGAAGGCTTGGACCTGACACCCATAATGTGGTGGTGCACTATCTTGCTGGAAAAACTCAGGGAATGTGCCATCTTCAGTGCATAAAGAGAGCAACACATCATTGTGTAGCAATTTCAGATATCCAGTGGCATTGAGGTTTCCACTGATGAAGAATGGCCCCACTATATTTTTACCCCATTTATCACACCATGCCATAAATGTTTGTGTTCCAACAATCTTGGAGGGATCTATCCACTGTGGGTTAGTGTCAGACCAATAGCGGTGGCTTTGTTTGTTAATTTCACCGTTCACAAAAAATTTGCCTCATCACTGAACATAATGTTCTGCGTAAACTGAGGGTCTTGTTCCAATTTCTGTTTTGCCCATTCTGCAAATTCAGTGCGCTGATCTGGGTCATTCTCGTTGAAATGCTGCAGCAGCTGGACTTTGTAAGGGTGCCATTTGTGAGTAGGTAATATCCGCTGAAGGCATGTTCAACTGATTCCACTCTCCAGTGACATACGGTGAGTGCTACGCTGTGGTCTCTTGCTGAATGAAGCTAGGACAGCCACTGATGTATCTTCATTAGTGAGAGTTTTCTTGCGTCCACAGTTTGACAAATCCAACACTGAACCTGTTTCACGAAATTTGGCAAGCAGTTTGCTAACTGTAGCATGGAAGATGGGTGGTCTTGTAGGGTGTTTTGCATTGAAATCTGCTGCAATGACCCGGGTGCGTTCACCAGACATCAACACAATTTCTATCCGCTCCTTACGTGTTAACCTCTGCGACCTGTGAATGGCTGTAAACAAAGAGAAAATTTATAATACCTCATGAAAGAATAAAGTTACGTTAAAACCAAGCACACCATTGTTTTTCTTATGAAATTCCCAACAAGTGTGATGTGTCACATGACCCTCTTCCCATTGAAAAAAATAAAGTTGGATCCAAAATGGCGACTTCAAAATGGCCACCATGGTCACCACCCATCTGGAAAAGGTTTCCACCTCTCATATACTAATGTGCCACAAACAGGAAGTTGATATTGTGGCACCCTGTACCAGGAAACCACAGGCTTCCCTAGGACACTAAAGGATTTTCCACAGCTGGTAACCACACTTACACTCAACACCTTCCACCCCAATCCTGTAGGGGGAGCCCAACTGGTTGCCTTAAGCCAGTGTCCCCTATAAATACAGTTGCTGGGAGCGGAGTTAGACACAGTGTACAGACGCTAAAAGAGCTGTGAAGGTTGCTCAGAGACTAGTGAGCTGGACTGGTACCCGTAGCCATGCTAGGCCCGAACCAGCACACACAAAAGCCAGTGTGAGGGTCCAGAGAGTAGGGACCAAAGGCAGAGGTGAGGAACACTTTACCGGCTCACCCCACCAGAACACTGGTCACTGGAGCCCGAGTCTCCAGGGGACAGAGGAGATAGACCCAGCAGAGAATTCAGCATCCCGAGGAGGCTTAGCTTCCCGGACACCCGCAGCACCAACAATTGAGAGCCAGGGACCGCGGGGAGAGAGACGGCGGTGTCCCATGAGAGAGCCCTCAGTGCTGCAACACGGGTGTGGAGAGAGAAGTAACAGTCCTGTTAGGTTCCATACCTGCCAGACTCAGAACAGGAGAACAGAATAAGGAGGCCTATATCCCAAGTCGCTGTGGAAGTCCTGAGGTGTTTTCCTTCAACCCGGACGTGTGTACCTGCAACCAGTCATCAGTAAAGGTACCAAAAGACTTTAATGTGTGCGTGTCCCTTCTTCACCTCATCCTGCACCATACCGACTACGCTCCCCTACTCCAACCCTATGCAGAAACGACTGTGCTGCCTTACTCCACGATCATAAATCTTAGCCCCGGGGACCCCGCTCCTCCTGTAGGGAGCCACTCCACCTTGCTGCCACCCATCACCCCGGAGGCCCAAGCAGCGCCGGTGCCCTCACCCTCACCGGAACCTACAGGCGGTGTCACAACTGACAACTGCAATCCCTGTAAATACACCCCTTTTTACTGTCACCCAAGGGCACAGGCTCGTGCACGGACAACCTGTGACATCTCCTCAACTGACCGCCCGAGACCTGAGTACCCAATCCCTTGTGGCCCCAGATAATATCACCAACCATTCCCATTTTATTTAGGTGCATCCATATAAATGGCCCACCCTGTATATACGCCAGAATTCTGGCACAACACATTGATAAATCAGCCCCTATGTGTATAACCTGTGATCTTTTCTTATGTGTGGATTTCTGTGTGTAAATGAGTGTATAGGCCACTTCACACACACAGATATCTGAGTCCAACTTCTGAACAGATCTCTGGTTGCAGTGAAATCATGGATACATTGCTCCATGTTGTACACAGCCACAAAATGGAGCAATGTGTCCATGATTTCACTGCAACCAGAGATCTGTTCAGATATTGGACTCAGATATCTGTGTGTGTGAAGTGGCCTTTTGTTATATTTATATGCATTATTTTATATGTACAATTGTGGTTTTGGAGGAAGCTTTTATGCTATAGTTTTTTGTACCCGCTGACCAAACTGTGTAATATTAGGCACTGTTCACATGATATTTTTCATCCATGTTTAGTACGTATGTTTGGAAAGTACCCAATGTACATATATATGTCAATAGTCTTCTGTTGTCCTCTATCTTGCCAATATGTATAACTCACAAAAAAAGGTTAAGAATAGTGCAGTAGGCAACTTTATATAAGACCACAGTATCCTGTAGAAATAACTTTAATATTCTATGGCTAACAGATGGTACTGTCATTAAACATATGTCTAGAGCAGGGGTCTCAAACTCGGTTGGGTTGGTGGGCCGCACGTAGAAAAAAATTGATATCGGGGGGCCGCATTGCTTGTAGGACTAAAGGTACCGTTACACGTCGCAACACTGCATGCAATTTCACAGGCAATTTGCTGGTTGCAGTGAAATCATGGACACCTTGTTCCATTTGTACACAGCAAGAAAATAGAACAATGTGTCCATGATTTCACTGCAACCAGCAAATTGCCAGTGACATTGCATGCAATGTTGCGACGTGTAACGGTACCCTAAGTGACATTTTAGCAATACCAGAATTTTACAACTACAAAGTAAAAAAATACAAGTACAAATTATGATCATCTTGTAGTAATGTCCCCACCCTGGTCTCCATCTTGTAGTAATGTCCCCATACTGGTCCCCATTGTATATTAATGTCCCCCAAACTGATCCTCATCATGTAGTAATGTCCCCATCCTGATCACCTTCTTGTAGTAATGTCCCCATCCTGGTCCTCTTGTAGTAATGTCCCCACCCTGGTCTCCATCTTGTAGTAATGTCCCCATCCTGGTCCTCATCCTATATTAATGTCCCCCATCCTGGTCCTCCTCTTGTAGTAATGTCCCAATCTTTTAGTAATGTTCCCTCCCTTGTCATCTTGTAGTAATGTCCTGGTCTCTGTTCTTTTTGTTCTCTCGCTCACACACACACTCACATAGGGCTTGTCCACACACCTGCGCCCTCAGTATTTAGCGCTTCTGCGCTAAATACTTAGGCTTTGACAGAGAAGCAGAGGAGCGTGTATGCGGCCGCTTTCAGCAGACGCTGTCCCTGGTTACCCGATGTGTATCGTGGTAACCAGTTCATACAGCAGGCTGCATAGTGTGCGCTTATCCAGAGCGCAAATGGAAACACTGCAAGCAGCGTTTCCCTGTGCGCCCGGGATAAGCGGACAGTGGGCAGCCTGCTGTATGAACTGGTTACCACGATACACATCGGGTAACCAGGGACAGCGTCTGCTAAAAGTGGCCGCATACACGCACCTCTGCTTCTCTGTCAAAGCCTAAGTATTTAGCGCAGAAGCGCTAAATACTGAGAGCGCACGTGTGTGGGCAAGACCATATATACACACCCGCACACTCGCATACATACACGCATACATCCACACATACATCCTCAGACATATTCACACATACACACTCACACATTGACACACTTACATAGGGCCATATCTGGAGTTCCTGCCGCCCTAGGCACTTTCAGCGGTCACGTTCCCCTTCCCCCCCCTCTCTCCCCCCCCCAGGCTGCTATCTTCGGCTGTAACAGCGCCTAACCTGACTCCACTCTTCTCATTCCAGCAGCTTCTTCCTCTGTGGCTCCCAGTCTTCCGCTTGCTGGCAGCACGTGGCACCAGCCTGCACCCGGCAGCCGGCACCAGCCAGCACGTGGCACCAGCCTGCACCGGGCACCAGCCGCCAGCGATGTGCTGCTCAGGTGGCGCAGGAATACACTCACACATATACATACACTCACACACATATACACACTCACATACAAATATACACGCACACACATATACACACTCACACATATTCACACACACATACACTCACACATACACACTCACTCACATATACACACAAATACTCACATATACACACAAATACACTCACACATATACACATACTCACATATACACACAAATACATTCACTATTATACACATACACACTCACATATACACACAAATACACTCACTATTATACACATACATACTATTATACACACAAATACACTCACTATTATACACATACACACTATTATACACACAAATACACTCACTATTATACACGTACACACTCACATATACACACAAATACACTCACTATTATACACATACACACTATTATACACACAAATACACTCACTATTATACACACTCACTCACATATACACACAAATACTCACACATATACACACAAATACACTCACTATTATACACATACACACTCACTCACATATACACTCACACATACTCACACTCTCTCTCTAACACTCACTCATACACACCTGATGCCCCGGGCCACTATATATG
This sequence comes from Allobates femoralis, assembly GCA_033576535.1. Lineage (NCBI taxonomy): Eukaryota > Metazoa > Chordata > Amphibia > Anura > Aromobatidae > Allobates > Allobates femoralis. The sequence continues at coordinate 264,364,442 of JARQOC010000003.1, forward strand.
CAGCCGCCGCGGTACCGCTTTACTGTGACTACTGTGACAGGTACCGCCGGCTCAGCTCACACAAGCGCCTTCGCGCCTGTACATTCACGGAAGCAGGTGGCCGGCGGACCAATCAGAAGCCTCCTGTGACGTCACAGGCGGCTTCTGATTGGTCCACCGGCCGCCTGCTTTCATGAATGTACAGGCGCGAAGGCGCTTGTGTGAGCTGAGCCGGCGGTTCCTGTCACAGTAGTCACAGTAAAGCGGTACCGCGGCGGCTGCATATATAATGGCCCGGGGCATGCATTTTTCTTTCATGGTGCCCCGGGCCGCACTGGGGAGCGTGGCGGGCCGCTTGCGGCCCGGGGGCCGAGAGTTTGAGACCCCTGGTCTAGAGGCTGCGGTTATGTGAGTTCCTATATATATGAACAGCCCCATCAGCTGAGCTACCCGTAGTATCTAAGAAGATATCAAAACTTTTTTTCAGTATTAGACATTGTGTAGAGTCAATTCAATTTTTTTTTTTATATCTAAATACTTTATTTTACTGTTATAGAGAATCTGTCCTGCAATTCATGCCTACCAAACCCTGGGCAGCATGACTCGGAGCCTGACTGCACAATTGCAGCCAGGAATATTTTTTCATAAACACTGCAAGGTTTCAGAGAAAACATAACTTAAATACTGGATTCCCCTCACACTGGTCTAGTTGATTGACAGGTATCTGTTACATGTGTAAATTGGGAGACACCTATCAATAAAATGGATTGGTGCTTAGAGAAGCCATCTGGGTGCTGCAGCAGATTAGTATAATTCTGCTGAATATTAATATTACCATATTTACCCCTTCATGACCCGGGAATTTTGCCTTTTTCATTTTCGTTTTTTGCTCCCCTGCTACCAAGAGCCATAATTTTTTTACTTTTCCGTCAATATAGACATATGACAGCTTGTTTTTTGTGGGATGAGTTGTACTTTCATATGCAATAATTTATTTTACCATATAGCATACAAGGAAATTGCAAAAAAATTCTAAATGCAGTGAAATTGCAAAAACAAAGTGTAATGACACGTTTGTTTTTTGGGTATTTTAGTCGCCATGTTCAATATATGGTAAAACTGACATGACAGGGTGATGCCTCGGGTCGGTATGAGTTCATAGACACCCAACATGTATACCTTTACTGGTATCTAGGTGGCGAAAAAAAATACAGAAGTTTGAAAAAAAACAAAAACTGACTTTTTGCGCCATGTTCTGCGACCCGTAGCGTTCTCACTTTTTGGGATCTGGGGCTGTGTGACAGCTTATTTTTTTGTGTCTTAAGCTAACGTTTCTGATGATGCAATTTTTAGGCGGATCCGCAGTTTTGATCGCCCGTTATTGCATTTTATAGCAGTGTTGCAGCGACCAAAAAAAACGGAATTTTGGCGTTCGGAAAATGTTTTCCGTTACGGAGTTTACGACTCTCATTAACAGATTTAATATGATGCTAGATCGGGCAATTCTGAACGCAGCAATACCAAACATGTGTATTTTTTTTTTTAATACTTCTATTGTGATTGGAGGTAAAGGGGGGTGATTTGAACTTTTAGATTTTTTTTTTTTTTTTTTTTTTACAGGTTTTTAAAAACTTTATTTTTTCATTCATTCTTATTTTTACACTGCCTCTTTAAGAGGCACCTTGCTGCATAGTCCGATCGCCTCTGGAAGATACAGATGAGCTGCAGTTCATCTGTAACTCCCAGAATCGCGGACCTGTTGTGGTTGGCAGCGCCTGCCAACCACAACATGGAACTGCGCTTTGACAGCATCCAGGGTCTATCCAAGACGCCGGGCTGTCACGTGAGCGCCGGAGATCTCTCGATACTATCGCGGGATCTCCGGAGCAGGCGGGGAACAGCGTGTTCCCCGCGGCCGCCTTGGATCCCACTGTCAGTGATTGACAGCGGGATCCAAGGAGTTAACAGCGCCGATCCGATCCCGGATCCGATCGGAGCTGTTAGCCCGGCATCTCAGCTGATCACATCAACTGAGATGTCGGCTGTTTGATGTGAGCTCCGCGCCGGAGCTCACATCAAACACCCCTTACCGGCCCATGACATTGTACAAAGTCATAGGTCGGGAAGGGGTTTAATATAGTTATTATTTTATATTAATAATTATTGTATAATTTAATATTGAGCACAATTAAGAATACGAACATCCCCCTATCTACAGTATGAGCTGAACACAGCCCCTATAAGCAGTATGAACCCTATGAAATACAGTAGGAGCTCTCATGTAGCCTCCTATATACAACATGAACCCCCCACAAAGCTTCTGAAATACAGCATGAACCCTCACATAGCCTCCTATGTACGTTATGAGCTTCATATAATCTCCTATATACAGTATGAGCCCTCACATAGCCTCCTATGTACGTTATGAGACCCATATACATACATTTCGTTAGTATTTGGTACCATTGCCCTCAAACTGTATGACTTTTGCCAAACGTTTTGGATATCCTTCCACAAGCCTCTCGCAATAGTTAATAGGAATTTGGCCCCATTCCTCCAGACAGAACTGGTGTAACTGAGCTATATTTGTAGATTTGCTGGTCACACCTGTCTTTACATCTTTGCCCATACATTTTCAATAGGACTGAGATCAGGGCTTTGTGATGGACACTCCAAAATATAAAAAAATTATTGGCAAAATTGAAAAGGCAGGTGAGAGCAAGGAGATTTACAAACATGGCCTCATATATACTCTATGAGTCTCCACAGTCTCCTATGTGCATTATGAGCCCCACATAGCCTTCTATATACTTTATGAGAATCCAGATAGCCTCATATAGAGCATGAGCTCCAAATAACCTCATATACTTTATAGCCCCCTATTTAGAGTATGCACTCATACATATATGAAAAAAAAATCACATACTCACCTCACTCCAGTTTCCCTGGTGCTCTGCAGAATTGACTCTCTGCACAGCTGACTCACACGTTACTTGGTGGAAAAAGAGGCCAGTGGCCCCTATGCCACCAATGTATTCACCGCTATCCATAGGACTTGATACAGAAAGGTCTGCAAAGGTAAATTCTTTTATTCATAGAGAAGTGAGGAGAGGACAATGATTGTAATATTCTATTATTATGTAATGGAAAGGATGAGAGCAGTTTGGGGACTTGGCTACACTGTAGGATTAGTTAAGAGATGGAAAGTAACAGAAAGCAGTGAGACCAAATTAGATATTATTTCTGAAGGGTACTTGTAGTGGGAATGAAGAGGGCACTACATTGTTACACTTCTCTAATTTGTTTCCTACCAGCTAAAAGAAAAGCGGTAATGGGATTACGCTCCGAAAGGATTACCCAAGCGAGACCCGTAATACAAAAATGTTGATTTATTCATAAAACATTTTTCTTTGAAAGGTTGTACAACATGTTTCGCCAATATATATATATATATATATATATATATATATATATATATATATGTACTTCCTTCAGGTACATTAAAAAACCAAGAGATAAAATGCAATTGCAAACAATTGCTAGTCCTGTCTATGTAATCCTCTTAATAAATCCCAGATTTAAGGTCTACTCTAATAGGGAGGGTGTGGGCAAGTAAAGCCACAACTTTTCTCTCCGGCGCTGTCCTCCATTGCTCCATGCTTGCCGCACTTCCTGAGTCCCGGGGAGCCGGTCATGTGATCGGAGCGCACAGTGATAATGTCACTCTGCTGTGCTGATCATATGACTCAAGAAGTGCGGCAAGCATGGAGCCACGGAGGACTGCCCCAGAGAGGTAACTTCAAAGCAGTTTGTTATTTTAGTGTGGGCAGCATCATGGGGGGGTCATACAACAGTGATGGGGGCCATATTCAATATGGGAGGTGACTGCGGCAATGTAATATGCCCACTCCCCTGTCTATATCTCGGTGCGGTTTCAGCACTGAGGTGATGGACAGTGGGTGAAGTGCATATTACATGAGGCTAATGAGTGGGAACACCCCCTGCCTCCTGCAGCCCACAGCCAGCCCGCTCCAGCCCCTGGACACTGCTCCAGAGCCGCCCTCCCCCCCACAGCACAGAAAGTTAAGTTTCAGATTATAAAAACGCACCCTCCACTTTCCCCCAAAATTTAGGATAAGAAAAGTGTGTCTTATAATTCGAAAAATCTATTATATAAAACCCGAAGGCCACTTCCGGAGGAGGCCACGCCCACTTCCGTGATGGCCTTCGCCCAGGCTCATCCAGTGCACTGTAGCCAGGCTGCCCCCCGGCTACAGTCACCGACACACGGAACGTTCCGATCTCGGAAGTTCCGTGTGCCCTCCTGCCACTCCCCTCCACCCTCTGCCCTCCAGCCAGTACCTACATACCGGGGGGGGGGGCAGGGGGGCCCATTGCCCGCCACCTCGGAGGCCCACACACACCCTGGGGGTACCCGTGCTCCCTGCCGTGTGCCTGGAGAGGAGGGAGGGCGGGACTTCCTCTCCTGCAGCTCTGCCCGCCCCTCCTCTCCTCCTACACCCGAGGCCCGGCCACCGGTAAGTCTGCAGCCATACAGGCTGCTCTGCCCTCCAACCTGTGTGCCCCCTCTGCCCTCTGTCCTCTGCGTCCTCTGCCTCCTCTGTGTCCTCTGCCCCCTGTCCTCTGCCCCCTGTCCTCTGTGTCCTCTGCCCCCTGTCCTCTGTGTCCTCTGCCCCCTGTCCTCTGTGTCCTCTGCGTCCTCTGCGTCCTCTGCCCCCTCTGCGTCCTCTGCCCCTCTGGTCCTCTGCCCCTGTCCTCTGCGTCCTCTGCCCCCTCTGTGTCCTCTGCCCCCTCTGTGTCCTCTGCCCCCTCTGTGTCCTCTGCCCCCTCTGTGTCCTCTGCCCCCTCTGTGTCCTCTGCCCCCTCTGTGTCCTCTGCGTCCTCTGCCCCCTCTGTGTCCTCTTCCCCCTGTCCTCTGCGTCCTCTGCCCCCTCTCCTCTGCGTCCTCTGCCCCCTGTCCTCTGCGTCCTCTGCCCCCTGTCCTCTGCCCCCTGTCCTCTGCGTCCTCTGCCCCCTCTGTGTCCTCTGCCCCCTGTCCTCTGCCCCTGTCCTCTGCGTCCTCTGCCCCCTCTGTCTCCTCTGCCCCCTCTGTCTCCTCTGCCCCCTGTCCTCTGCCCCCTGTCCTCTGTGTCCTCTGCCCCCTCTGTGTCCTCTGCCCCTCTGTGTCCTCTGCCCCCTCTGTGTCCTCTGCCCCCTCTGTGTCCTCTGCCCCTGTGTCCTCTGCCCCCTCTGTGTCCTCTGCCCCCTCTGTGTCCTCTGCCCCCTGTCCTCTGCCCCCTGTCCTCTGCCCCCTGTCCTCTGCGTCCTCTGCCCCCTCTGTGTCCTCTTCCCCCTGTCCTCTGCGTCCTCTGCCCCCTGTCCTCTGCGTCCTCTGCCCCCTGTCCTCTGCGTCCTCTGCCCCCTGTCCTCTGCGTCCTCTGCCCCTGTCCTCTGCGTCCTCTGCCCCTGTCCTCTGCGTCCTCTGCCCCTGTCCTCTGCGTCCTCTGCCCCCTCTGTGTCCTCTTCCCCCTGTCCTCTGCGTCCTCTTCCCCCTGTCCTCTGCGTCCTCTGCCCCCTGTCCTCTGCCCCTGTCCTCTGCGTCCTCTGCCCCCTCTGCGTCCTCTCCCCCTGTCCTCTGCGTCCTCTGCCCCCTGTCCTCTGCGTCCTCTGCCCCCTGTCCTCTGCGTCCTCTGCCCCCTGTGTCCTCTGCCCCCTGTGTCCTCTGCCCCCTGTCCTCTGCCCCCTCTGTGTCCTCTGCCCCCTCTGTGTCCTCTGCCCCCTCTGTGTCCTCTGCCCCCTCTGTGTCCTCTGCCCCCTGTCCTCTGTGTCCTCTGCCCCCTCTGTGTCCTCTGCCCCCTGTCCTCTGTGTCCTCTGCCCCCTCTGTGTCCTCTGCCCCCTCTGTGTCCTCTGCCCCCTCTGTGTCCTCTGCCCCCTGTCCTCTGTGTCCTCTGCCCCCTGTCCTCTGCCCCCTGTCCTCTGCCCCCTGTCCTCTGCCTCCTCTGCCCCCTCTGCCCCCTGTCCTCTGTGTCCTCTGCCCCCTGTCCTGTGTCCTCTGCCCCCTGTCCTCTGTGTCCTCTGCCCCCTGTCCTCTGCCCCCTGTCCTCTGTGTCCTCTGCCCCCTGTCCTCTGTGTCCTCTGCCCCTGTCCTCTGTGTCCTCTGCCCCCTCTGTGTCCTCTGCCCCCTCTGTGTCCTCTGCCCCCTCTGTGTCCTCTGCCCCCTCTGTGTCCTCTGCCCCCTCTGTGTCCTCTGCCCCTCTGTGTCCTCTGCGTCCTCTGCCCCCTCTGCATCCTCTGCCCCCTCTGCGTCCTCTGCCCCCTCTGCGTCCTCTGCGTCCTCTGCCCCCTCTGCCCCCTCTGCGTCCTCTGCGTCCTCTGTGTCCTCTTCCCCCTGTCCTCTGCGTCCTCTTCCCCCTGTCCTCTGCGTCCTCTGCCCCCTGTCCTCTGTGTCCTCTGCCCCCTGTCCTCTGTGTCCTCTGCCCCCTGTCCTCTGCCCCCTGTCCTCTGCCTCCTCTGCCCCCTCTGCCCCCTGTCCTCTGTGTCCTCTGCCCCCTGTCCTCTGTGTCCTCTGCCCCCTGTCCTGTGTCCTCTGCCCCCTGTCCTCTGTGTCCTCTGCCCCCTGTCCTCTGCCCCCTGTCCTCTGTGTCCTCTGCCCCCTGTCCTCTGTGTCCTCTGCCCCCTGTCCTCTGTGTCCTCTGCCCCCTCTGTGTCCTCTGCCCCCTGTCCTCTGCCCCCTCTCCTCTGTGTCCTCTGCCCCCTCTGTGTCCTCTGCCCCCTCTGTGTCCTCTGCCCCCTCTGTGTCCTCTGCCCCCTCTGTGTCCTCTGCCCCCTCTGTGTCCTCTGCGTCCTTTGCCCCCTCTGTGTCCTCTTCCCCCTGTCCTCTGCGTCCTCTGCCCCCTCTCCTCTGCGTCCTCTGCCCCCTGTCCTCTGCGTCCTCTGCCCCCTGTCCTCTGCCCCCTGTCCTCTGCGTCCTCTGCCCCCTCTGTGTCCTCTGCCCCCTGTCCTCTGCCCCCTGTCCTCTGTCTCCTCTGCCCCCTCTGTCTCCTCTGCCCCCTCTGTCTCCTCTGCCCCCTCTGTCTCCTCTGCCCCCTGTCCTCTGTCTCCTCTGCCCCCTGTCCTCTGTGTCCTCTGCCCCCTCTGTGTCCTCTGCCCCCTCTGTGTCCTCTGCCCCCTCTGTGTCCTCTGCCCCCTCTGTGTCCTCTGCCCCCTCTGTGTCCTCTGCCCCCTCTGTGTCCTCTGCCCCCTCTGTGTCCTCTGCCCCTCTGTGTCCTCTGCCCCCTCTGTGTCCTCTGCCCCCTCTGTGTCCTCTGCCCCCTGTCCTCTGCCCCCTGTCCTCTGCGTCCTCTCCTCTGCGTCCTCTGCCCCCTCTGTGTCCTCTTCCCCCTGTCCTCTGCGTCCTCTGCCCCCTGTCCTCTGCGTCCTCTGCCCCCTGTCCTCTGCGTCCTCTGCCCCCTGTCCTCTGCGTCCTCTGCCCCCTGTCCTCTGCGTCCTCTGCCCCCTGTCCTCTGCGTCCTCTGCCCCCTCTGTGTCCTCTTCCCCCTGTCCTCTGCCCCCTGTCCTCTGCCCCCTGTCCTCTGCGTCCTCTGCCCCCTCTGCGTCCTCTTCCCCCTGTCCTCTGCGTCCTCTGCCCCCTGTCCTCTGCGTCCTCTGCCCCCTGTCCTCTGCGTCCTCTGCCCCCTGTGTCCTCTGCCCCCTGTGTCCTCTGCCCCCTGTCCTCTGCCCCCTCTGTGTCCTCTGCCCCCTCTGTGTCCTCTGCCCCCTCTGTGTCCTCTGCCCCCTCTGTGTCCTCTGCCCCCTCTGTGTCCTCTGCCCCCTCTGTGTCCTCTGCCCCCTCTGCGTCCTCTGCCCCCTCTGCGTCCTCTGCCCCCTCTGCGTCCTCTGCCCCCTCTGCGTCCTCTGCCCCCTCTGCGTCCTCTGCCCCCTCTGCCCCCTCTGTGTCCTCTGCGTCCTCTGCGTCCTCTGCCCCCTCTGCGTCCTCTGCCCCCTCTGCGTCCTCTGCCCCTCTGCGTCCTCTGCGTCCTCTGCCCCCTCTGCGTCCTCTGCCCCCTCTGCGTCCTCTGCCCCCTCTGCGTCCTCTGCCCCCTCTGCCCCCTCTGCGTCCTCTGCCCCCTCTGCGTCCTCTGCCCCCTCTGCGTCCTCTGCCCCCTCTTTGTCCTCTGCCCCCTCTTTGTCCTCTGCCCCCTCTGCGTCCTCTGCCCCCTCTGTGTCCTCTGCCCCCTCTGTGTCCTCTGCCCCCTCTGAGTCCTCTGCCCCCTCTGAGTCCTCTGCCCCCTCTGTGTCCTCTGCCCCCTCTGTGTCCTCTGCCCCCTCTGTGTCCTCTGCCCCCTCTGTGTCCTCTGCCCCCTCTGTGTCCTCTGCCCCCTCTGTGTCCTCTGCCCCCTCTGTGTCCTCTGCCCCCTCTGTGTCCTCTGCCCCCTCTGTGTCCTCTGCCCCCTCTGTGTCCTCTGTCCTCTGCCCCCTGTCCTCTGCCCCCTGTCCTCTGCCCAGCCGCCTCTGCCCCCTGTCCTCTGCCAGCCGCCTCTGCCCCTGTCCTCTGCGCTGACCACTCTGCCCACGTCGCTGCGCTGACCAATCTCACCGCACTCACTGCTAACCACTGAGCCACCGCACTCACTGCTAACCACTGAGCCACCGCACTCACTGCTAACCACTGAGCCACCGCACTCACTGCTAACCACTGAGCCACCGTATACTCTGCTACCCACTGAGCCGCCTGTATACACACAATTCATTTCACCGCACTCCCGTAACTATTAGTAAATAAACTATATATGGATTCTAGACTACCCGATTCTTTAGAATCGGGCCGCCATCTAGTACTGTATATAAATTGCCAAAACACATTATACAATCTTTTAAAGAATTTTTTTATTAATAAATCAACATTTATGTACTACGAGTCTCACTTGGATGATCCTTTTGTAGCACAATCACCTTAAATCTTTTGTTTGGATCTCTGTCTGCATGGACTCCATTGGAGGATCTCCAGCAGTATATGGTGTATGCAGCAAACCAGTCCTTGGATTCCCTAAATCTACCTACTTATTTCATCAGCCTTCGAGAGAGTGACTGCATGTAGGCTTGAATGCACAACCATCTGTTAAGTGCAAAATTATCGTATTTTATGTTCTTACTGCATAAATAATACTATTATTTTGGCATCTTTGTGTGTTTTCTCCTTTCTCACATTTTTTAACCCCAAAGAAAAAAAAATCTTTTGCACTTATTACCAGCCTAAGCTGACAGGGGAAGTTACAGGGAGGGTGGGCGATGCAACTGCCACTAAATAGCAGCTCGCCTGAGGAGGCCTGAACTTTGTATGGACTGGTCCTTACAGATGCTCCTGAGGTCATTAACTGTCTTTTTCCAAATGATGGGAAGCTGCTGCTGTGGGGTGGGGCACCATGGTACATTTAAAAGGTGAATTAACATAATTTAAAGTGGTTGTCTGCTTATTTCTATTGATGTCCTAACCTTTGGATAGGTTACCTATATGTGGGGGGTGCAACATACTGCACCTCCTTCTTGTCAGTTGTGCCCAGCGTTAGTGACAGCTGGATGAGCTCAATTGCAGAGCTGATCAGCACAGCTCCATCAACTTTTTAATGGCGAGGCTCAGCACTGCAGATCCAAACCTTTTGCTTTGCACAGACGCAGATATGCAGTATCCAGTCACAACGATTATACAGTTGACAGAACTGTATTATTCCTCTCTACAACCATTGTGACCCACTTGCACTGTGTGATGGCTCGCACTAGGGGTAAAATCGGAGTTATAAGATGTAGATGTACTAAAAAATTTAAATAACAAAATCCCACCCTCTCTTCCCTGGAAGTGTTTTGCTTATGGCTGGCTGTATGTGGGCAGAAATCCGAACTGCCCAATCAGTGACTTCCAATGAGGTTCACGTCAAGTTTGGTTCCAAATCAGAACTTTATAAAAAGTTCAGTTGAACCCCCAGAACTCGACCTTCCAAAGATCCGCTCATCCATTAACATTACCTAGATCCCAGATATTAAGATGGGAAACCAGGCATCTAAGATTGAGGGTCTGGTTGGTGATGCATCATTTATGCACTAACAGACTCATACCTTACTAAATGACCTGAGGCTGGAAAACAAGGTTTTTACAGTTATACAAATCAGTAACACCTTCTTCAGTTTCCAGTGCCAATTTTGGTTCACATTCACATACAATGAAAAAGGTATACATTTCCTTGAATCCCACAAGGACAGGGGTATAACAACGTGAGGTGCAGGGGCAAGGGCATAACTACAAGAGGTGCAGTGGTTGCAATTGCACATGCCCCTGGAGACAAGGAGGCCCCTGACGTCCCTTTGACCTATAGAAAAAGACTATTGCTATTAAAGATTTGCAATAATTGGGGGCCCCATTGGAGCTTTTGCATCGGGACCCATGACCTTCAAGTTACACCACTTGCACAAGGATACTGTAAATCTACAATTTTTCCCATATACTGTTGGTTAACTTACCTCCATTTGAGCCACTAAGGAGGAGCCATATATTCTTGTATGTGGATGGCATTCTGTTGACATATGAAAATGAGGATGATTGTAAGACTGATACTAATGCCTTGCTGTAGTTGCTGTCTAAACAAGGACATAAATTGAACAAAACAAACTACAGATATTAACGGTCAGATATCTGGGATACATTCTATCCCAGGTAGGGAAAAATCAACAGATAGGGGTACCACTAAGCCAATGCTGAGATAAATGTTAAAGGGAACCTGTCACATGGATCTAAGCCCCTACACTATCACTACCTGTCCATGCACCTTCCTAGCTGCTCCCTATCTATCTGTCACGGGTGGCACGGATGACAGGGTAGAGACCACGCGCAGACGATCCCAGCGTTTGGCCAATCAGCCATAATGTTTGAGGACGGTCCGTCTTTCAGGGGCTTTTACCTTCTGTGTAGATAGAGAGAAGGTATGATAAGATCTCCCTATCATGGGGAGACGGCTGGGAAGGTCTTGTGCTCGGTCTGGTTTCTACACCAGTATTCTGGGTCACTAGGACCCAGCAGGTTCTTCCCACCTTTATAAGGAGTTTCATTGCCCTCCCTCGGTGCAGGTGATATTTCCTTGGACACTCATTATCCTTGCTCCAGCAGAAGCTGAGGTTGTGGAGGTTGCGGTGCTCTGCTGCAAGATAAGTGTTTTCTTTCCCCATTGTCTGTTTTTCCTTGTGTTTGTCTTTAGTTGTTAGTGGAGGGGTCTAGTGAACCTCTCCATCTGATCCTTAGATAAGGTAGTGCTAGGATCAGAGAGGGACGAGGTTCGTGGTCGGCGACAGTTGAGGAAACTGTATAGGGACGTCAGGGCAGACAGGGTCAGCCCCAGGAAGACTAGGGGTCACCCTCTCCCTCTTGTGCCCATAGCTTTAGGGACTCCTTATTCCCCCCCCCCCCCGTCGTTGTCCTACGCTGAGTGTCTCTCCCGCTCCCAGCGTGACATTATCACCTGCCTCCTCATCGGGCATATGATTGCCCAATCAACCTCGTTCCCGGAGCTAAACTGCCCAAAGCTAGGATGTTTACTATATCGGGTCCGGAAAGACAGGCGATGAAGGATTTCATTTCCGAGAGTCTGCAGACGGGTCACATCAGGCCCTCAACTTCGCCGGTTGCGGCTGGTTTCTTTTTTGTTAAGAAAAAGGATGGGGGCCTCCGTCCTTGCTTGGATTTCCGGGAGTTGAATCGGATTACTGTCCGTGATCCGTACCCCCTCCCTCTGATCCCTGATTTATTCAGTCAGGTAGTGGGTGCTAAATGGTTCTCCAAGTTGGATTTGAGGGGGGCCTACAACCTGATTAGGGTCAGAGAGGGGGATGAATGGAAGACGGCCTTTAATACCCCGGACGGCCATTTTGAAAGTCTCGTAATGCCGTTCGGGCTCACTAATGCCCCTGCGGTTTTCCAACACTTTGTCAATGACATATTCCATCATTTGGTGGGTAGATTTGTGGTTGTTTACTTAGATGATATCTTGATATATTCCCCCGATATGGAGACGCATCAGTCCCATGTCAAGCAGGTGTTACAGGTCTTACGGGACAATAAGCTGTATGCTAAACTCGAGAAATGTGTCTTCGCCGTTCAGGAGGTACGTTTTTTGGGGTACCTCCTGTCGCCGTTGGGTTTTCGGATGGATCCGGAAAAAGTCCGGGCGGTGCTGGACTGGGAACAACCGGACAATCTACGGGCATTGCAACGTTTTTTGGGGTTTACCAACTTTTACCGTAAATTTATTAGGAACTATTCGGTGCTGGTGACGCCTCTTACGGACATGACTAGGAAGGGGACAGATTTTTCCGAGTGGTCGGAGTCTGCTCGCCAGGCTTTCTCCTCCCTAAAGCGTTGTTTTGTTTCCGCACCTATTCTCCGTCAGCCCGATCTTTCTCAGCCCTTCGTTGTGGAGGTGGATGCGTCTGAGGTGGGGGTGGGGGCTGTATTGTCGCAAGGCCCTTCGCCTGGGAAATGGGTGCCCTGCGCGTTCTTCTCCAAGAAGTTGTCGTCGGCCGAGAGGAATTATGATGTTGGTAATAGGGAGCTGTTGGCTATTAAATTGGCTTTTGAGGAATGGCGTCACTGGCTGGAAGGGGCTGTCCATCCCATCACGGTTATTACCGACCACAAGAACCTGTCTTACCTTGAGTCCGCCAAGCGTCTCAATCCCCGGCAGGCCCGGTGGTCCTTGTTTTTCACGAGATTTAATTTTACCGTCACTTACCGTCCAGGGGTGGAGAACGTGAAGGCTGATGCATTGTCGCGTAGTTTCCCGGGTGGTAGTGCTCATGAAAGTCCCGTTCCCATCTTACAGGAGGGGGTGGTTGTTTCTGCTCTTTGCCCTGATCTGGAGGGGGAGGTGTTGAAGGTCCAGGGGGGCGCCCCTGCCTCCTGTCCTTCTGGGAGACTGTTTGTGCCATCATCTTTGCGTCTCAGAGTGCTGTCAGAGCATCACGACTCCGTATTGGCAGGGCATCCCGGCAGTAGGGCCACCTTCGATCTTTTATCTCGTCGCTTTTGGTGGCCGGGGTTGAGGAAGGACGTAGCGGAATTCGTATCTGCCTGTAGTGTGTGTGCACGGGCTAAGGTTCCGCATACCCGTCCGGCTGGTTCTCTCTTGCCATTGTCTATTCCTGAGAGGCCATGGACACATGTGTCAATGGATTTTATCACCGATCTTCCGGCGTCTGCAGGCAAGACGGTAGTGCTGGTAGTGGTTGATAGATTCAGTAAGATGGTTCGCTTTGTGGCACTGCCCGCGCTTCCTAATGCTCGGACACTGGCACAGGTGTTTGTAAGTGAGATCGTGAAGCTTCATGGAGTTCCCTCCGAGGTGGTTTCTGATCGTGGTACTCAGTTTGTCTCCAAGTTTTGGAAGGCTTTTTGTGCACGTTTAGGAATTGCCTTGTCCTTCTCTTCTGCTTTTCATCCTCAGTCTAATGGGCAGACCGAACGTATGAATCAGAATTTGGAGACTTATCTGAGGTGTTTTGTCTCTGACAATCAGGAGACTTGGGCGAGTTATTTGCCCTTGGCCGAGTTTGCCCTTAATAATCGTCTTCAGGAGTCCACTGGCAAGTCACCGTTCTTCGGTGCATATGGGTTTCATCCTCAGTTTGGCACCTTTAGTGGTACTAGTCCTTCCGGAGTTCCTGAGGAGGACCGATTTACCTCATCCCTCTCCTCGGTTTGGCGGAGGGTACAGAGTAGCTTGAAGCTCTTAGGCGACAGGTACAAACGTATGGCTGACAGGAAGCGTGCGCCAGGTCCGGACCTGTGTGTGAATGACTACGTGTGGTTGTCTACCAAGAATGTGAAGTTGAAGGTGCCCTCTTGGAAGTTGGGGCCCAGGTTTATTGGCCCTTATCAGATAACCGCCGTTATCAATCCCGTGGCGTTTCGTCTTGCGTTGCCTCCCGCTCTTAAGATCCACAATGTATTTCATAGGTCGCTCCTCAAACCGTATGTGCCGTCGTCTAACCCGTCTCCTTTGCCCCCGGAGCCCATCTGCGTAGCGGGGAATTTGGAATTTGAGATCTCAAAGGTGGTTGATTCTCGCAGGGTGCGCCGTTCTCTTCAGTATTTGGTGCACTGGAGGGGATACGGTCCGGAGGAACGGATGTGGGTGCCGGCGTCGGAAGTCTCCGCCGCTAGGCTGGTCCGCGCTTTTCACCGTTCCCATCCGGATAAGCCTGGTCCTGAGTGTCCGGGGGCCACTCGTGGACGGGGGGGTACTGTCACGGGTGGCACGGATGACAGGGTAGAGACCACGCGCAGACGATCCCAGCGTTTGGCCAATCAGCCATAATGTTTGAGGACGGTCCGTCTTTCAGGGGCTTTTACCTTCTGTGTAGATAGAGAGAAGGTATGATAAGATCTCCCTATCATGGGGAGACGGCTGGGAAGGTCTTGTGCTCGGTCTGGTTTCTACACCAGTATTCTGGGTCACTAGGACCCAGCAGGTTCTTCCCACCTTTATAAGGAGTTTCATTGCCCTCCCTCGGTGCAGGTGATATTTCCTTGGACACTCATTATCCTTGCTCCAGCAGAAGCTGAGGTTGTGGAGGTTGCGGTGCTCTGCTGCAAGATAAGTGTTTTCTTTCCCCATTGTCTGTTTTTCCTTGTGTTTGTCTTTAGTTGTTAGTGGAGGGGTCTAGTGAACCTCTCCATCTGATCCTTAGATAAGGTAGTGCTAGGATCAGAGAGGGACGAGGTTCGTGGTCGGCGACAGTTGAGGAAACTGTATAGGGACGTCAGGGCAGACAGGGTCAGCCCCAGGAAGACTAGGGGTCACCCTCTCCCTCTTGTGCCCATAGCTTTAGGGACTCCTTATTCCCCCCCCCCGTCGTTGTCCTACGCTGAGTGTCTCTCCCGCTCCCAGCGTGACACTATCCCTCTCTGAGCAAAATCCACCCTATAAAACAGCAGAAAAATAACTTGTAACTTACAGCAGTCCCTGAGGCTGGGGACTGAGAAGGCGGCCCCAGGTTCCATTCTGTCCCAACATTATTCTTCATCGCCGCCTCCTCCATTTGGAATCTCCTGCCTGCTTTACACCTATCATGTTGTGGTGATGCGACCTCTATGTGTCCCCTGACCGGGACACAACATATGGGAGATTGTATCTTCTGCTCGGTAGCAGCACACACAGGGTTAGCTGCTACTGGAGCTGAGGGCTGATTGAAAGCACTGACGCCCAGGTGTGCGGGTGAATAGGAGTTGATATGAGCTGCCCTGGGCTGTGGGGAGGGGGTGGAGTGTGTCAGGACAGCAGCAGGAGCTGCTGTGTAGAGAGAGCTGTGTGAAGACTTAACACAGCCTGTGAGTTCTCTCAGAGTAGACGTTCATGAGTCTAATGAGCCGAAGGTGAGGAGAGAAAGGTTGTGTGCTGACCTAACATAGCCTACCCGGGGTAAGGTACAGAGCTTCTATATCAGCTGTTAGGATTGTATGAGGTTGTACTCGGCTGCGCTCCGGAACCTGGAGGTCTGTGAATACCTTAACTGTGCCATTAAATTGTGTGCTGTGTGACTAAATACCTGAGTCACTGCCTTCTGTCATGCCGATCCTAACCGCTACCTTACAGTGTAAAGCGGGTGGGAGATTCCAAATGGAGGAGGCGGCGATGAAGAAAGAATAACGCCGCCCAGCGGGGATTGTGCTGCTGCATCGAGGAGGGGCAGAATGGAGCCTGGGCCCGCCTTTTCAGTCCCCAGCCTCAGGGACATCTGTAAGTTATAAGTTATTTTTCTGCTGTTTTATAGAGCGGAGTTTGCTCAGAGAGGGATAGATAGGGAGCAGCTAGGAAGGTGCAGGGACAGGTAGTGATAGTGTAGGGGCTTAGATCCAGGTGACAGGTTCCCTTTAAAAGCAGGGCAGTAAATTTACAAAGGTAATATTATAGCCAGAATACATGCACAATACTCAAGTAAATATAACCAAATAACCCATCTAAACAATAACATATGGCTGATATCACCACGAGAGAGTAAATTATATAGCAAGCAAAATGTAGAATGATTAATCTAAGCAAGTTGCAAAGATGATAATGCAAAAAATACAGTACAAGCCTAAATACATGCTAGAAATAGTGCATAAATATACAGACAAATGAGGATAAAAATCCACATGGGAAAAAATGCCTTTCCTACCTCTCCAAAATATTGCACAGCAGAGGGATAGATATGGGGGGCGTACCTGTGCATAGTCAGATGTGTCTTGATTGTAATCTCTGCAGATAAGTCGTGGCTCGAAAAGTCATCATGTCATCTGGGCGAAATGGAAAAGAAAGGAAAAGTGAACGACTCTGTGAAAAAGAATTTTAGAGGTAAGTTCATATCTATTACTGTACTGCAGGGGGAGGGAACTCCAGGCCTCGAGAGCCGCACAAAGTCCAGGTTTTCAGGATTTTCTTAGTATTTGACAGTTGGAATCATCACCAGTGCAGGAGATTAAATTACCAACCATCAAATACTAAGGAGATCCTGAAAACCTGGACTGTGTGTGGCTCTTGAGGCCTGAAGTTCCCTACCCCTGCTGTACTGTAAGGTCTTGCATGTTCTGCAGAACTTGTATCTACCACTATATGGTCACTGTATGGTGGCAACATGAGTTTGGCCTTTGTGTTGAGATTTATATACAGTAACAGCGCCGTCATCTGCTGAGGTTCACCTGTATCTACGATTAAGCTGTGCCAATATAATTGTTACCACGGTTACCTGCTTAAGGGCCTTAAGCTTTCGCCCCCAATGAGCAAAACCCATAGCTATGCCTCTGATACTGCTTACCATATCAAAGATATTCACACCCTACGGCTTTACTAACCACTGAAAAAACATACTGTGCTGAAAACAATTCTCAAGGCAATATAAGGCCAAAAAGGGGTAATTTTCCACACCCATAGTATACCTTTCAACACATATGTATGTATTTTATTGAACTTAATAAATGTGAAGGAAAGAAATACTGTTTGGTAATGATATATGCATTCAGTAAATGGATTAAAATTTTTCCATCCACACATTCCAATTCAATGACAGATGCAAAGGCTCTTTGAAAAGAAATAAATAGTGATTGGTTAACATGCTTGCCACTACTCGATACTCAATCGAGGTGCCTGGGTACGCTCATAAAGGCCCCTTTACACGCCACCACTGAAAGGTAGCAACTACCTGGCATTGGGGATATTTATGCCTGTTGCCATGAAATTGCTACGAAATGGCGGCGTGTAAATAGGGAAATTCCTCCCGGTGTCCTGCAGTTGACTCAGATACCTGCTGCTGAGCCGTGCTTAAAAACCGAAGGCAACAGAAAGGCACAATTGCCATAGTAGTTGCATCTAAACGGGGCACAGGCATGGATGTTACGTCGCCTAGCGATTTTACAGGGGCGTGCCATAGCGTCATGGATACCATGCCCCATCAGCGATCATTGGTGGGGCTACTGTGTTACGATTGGCTGTCCCTTCACAGGGTGCCATATTTAAAGAGCTATCCATTCACACTCCACAATTGCATATTCCTTTGTGGTAGCGGCGTGTAAAGCAGGGAAGGTATTCCACAGGAAGTAAGCCGCAGAATCTGTCGGAACTTCCGAGGCACAAAGATACCTTCAGTTGACAACGCAATGGCGGCGTCTATATGCGGCATTAGCGATCGGTATCCACCGTTAAAAACGTGCGCGTGCACGTGCGGTGGATACCTGTTGCTAGCCACAGTGGCGGCGTGTAAAGGTACCTTTACTCAATTGAATATCAACAGGTGAATCTCTGCCCTGCATGATTCGTGCCTGTTTTTTAGCCATTAAACAAGCGGGGCATGCCTACAAACTATGGTATAGCCATAACCATGTTGTCTACTGGCATTACTGTATTTGTCTAGCCAGAACCCATCTTCATGCCTATATAAGACCCGATGATACAACAGTCAGCACACACTACCCTTGAAACAGTGTAGGGATAACTGCTGGACGAGAATTATCTTTGAAATAGGGACATATAGGCAGGGATTACAGCCTTACAGTCCTTTCTGCCGCACCCTAAATAAAAAAATCCCTTGTCAGGGCTATATCTATTCTATTCCCTATAAATACCGCTGTTAGCTGTATTCACTATAGGGATAGTTGCTGGAGGAGGGATAGGTTTGAATAAGAGGTATAAAGACAGGCATTATAGTTTTAATGTCCTTGCTGTTGCACCCTAAAGCCAAAAGTCCTTTGTCAGAGCTACATCTATTTTATTCCCTGTTATTACCACTGTTAGCTGCATTCACTATAGGATTAGTTGCTGGAGGAGGGATATGTTTAGATTAATGGCATTACAGTCTTTGCTGCTGCAACCTAAAATTAAAAGTCATTTCTCAGGGATACATCTATTATATTACCTACTATATACTGTGGGATAGCTGATGGAGGAAGAATAGGTTTGGATTGGAGGCATATAGGCAGGGAATATAGTTTTACAGTCCTTGCTAATGCACTCTAAAACCAAAAGTCCCTTGTCAAGGCTACATCTATTGTATTCCCTATTAATACTGTAAAGTTTTCCAGCATGTATCATCTACCTAATTTAATATGTGCAAGGCATGCGGTAAGGGACAGGGAAGTAAATTTGCTGCTGCGCCTGGTGAAACTATGCATTTTGCGAGAGGAAAAGAAACACACTCATTCACGAGACTTAACTTTCTGTCTTACTTTGCAGGGGGTGCAGGACACCACTCTTGAAGCCATAGTGTGAACATGTAGTCGGTTGGATGGCAAATAGTACTTCCAATATGTTTCCAAGCACCACCCTGTCTTCCACACAGTCCAGTGTCATTAGCCAAGAGACTGAACAGCATAATCCTCACCCTAATTCTCCTACCTCCCACCATTGGGAGTCCCAGAAGACAAGTGATCAGACACCCGGACACTCTGAGGAGCTTTTTACATTTCCTTTTATTGATTCTGACCTATTGCCCCACATGTTTCAAGAGGGACAAAAGGAGATTTTGTGTAGTGATGCCCCAATATTTGAGCAGCCATGGTCAGAAGTAGATGATGGTGGGCAACGGCAATTAATGACTCTAGAGGTAGATGATGATGAGACACAAATGCCAATAAGTGATGCTATAAATCAACAAGTCAGGAGGAGGACTAAATTTCGCTGATGCAGTTATGTGACCAATAAGCTGATAGAGTTGCCCGCCTGGTCAACTGATCTAGGTCCTTAGATGTTGCACATCGCAGAACACACGCCAGAGAGGTGAGGATTTTTATTTTTTTATTTTCAACAATTGCTTTGTTTGATTTCACTTCCACAATGTATGTATATACTGTACATTGCGAAAATGAAATACCATGGGAAGAGCAGTTTTAGGGAACTGAGCATGCTCAGTACGCTAAAATCCAAGGCCCCATGTTATTTGCTGTGGATCGCGCCGGATTCGATTGTGTTCGATTTGGTCTGCTGTGCCCAAAATCTGAGCAGTCTCCGATTCTGGGTAGAGCACAAAATCGGACAGAATCGGATCCATTACAATTTGGGCACAAATGGCAAACAAACTGATGGCAAACAAACAAACAAGTATGGCAAAAAAACTGATCTCAGATTACTGGAATATATATAAACTAGCTGTGAGCCCGATGCAAATGCATCGGGTGTCTAGAATATGTTTATTGTTTTTTTAAAGATTTTTAAATAATAATTGCATCATCAATAGCAATAATATTAGCAATAGCATTATTATTAGCAGTAATAGCAGTATTAATAGCATTATTAGCAGTATTATGAGCATTAATAACAGTATTAAGAGCATTACTAGCAGTATTAATAGCATTAAGAGCAGTATTAATAGGAGTAATAGCATTACGAATAGCATTAATAGCATTAGTATGTGCATTAATAGCATTAATAATAGCATTAATAGCATAAATGATAGCATTAATAGCATAAATAATAGCATTAATAGCATTAGTATTAGCATTAATAGCATTAATAATAGCATTAATAGCAATATTATTTGCATTAATAGCATTATTATTACCATTAATAGCATAATTATTAGCATTAACAGCATTATTATTAGCATTAATAGCATTATTAATAGCAATAATAGTACTAATAATAGTATTATTATTAGTATTAATAGCATTATTACCATAAATAGCATTAATAATAGCGTTAATAGCATTATTATGAGGAGTAATAGCATTATTGGCATTAATAACATTATTAATAGCATTAATAGAATTAAAAATAGCATTAATATCATTATTAATAGTATTAATAGCATGATTATTAGCCTTAATAGCATTAATAGCATTAATATTAGCATTAATAGCATTAATAACATTATTAATAACATTAATAGCATTATTAATAGCATTAATAGCATAAATAATAGAATTAATAGCATAAATAATCGCATTAATAGCATTAGTATTAGCATTAATAGCATTAATAACATTATTAATAACATTAATAGCATTATTAATAGCACTAATAGCATAAATAATAGAATTAATAGCATAAATAATCGCATTAATAGCATTAGTATTAGCATAAAGAGCATTAATAGCAATATTATTAGCATTAATAGCATTTTGAATAGCATAAATAGCATGATTATTAGCCTTAATAGCATTATTAATAGCATTAATAGGATTATTATTAGCATTATTAGCATTATTATTAGCATTAATAGCATAATTATTAGCATTAATAGCATTATTATTAGCAGTAATAGCATTATTATTAGCATTAATAGCATTATTAATAGCATTAATAGCATTAATAATAGAATTAATAGCATTAATATTAGCATTAATAACATTAATAGCATTATTAATAGCATGAATAGCATGATTATTAGCCTTAATAGCATTTAATAATAGCATTATTAGCATTATTATTAGCATTATTAGCATTAATATTACCATTAATAGCATAATTATTAGCATTAATAGCATTATTATTAGCACTAATAGCATTATTAATAGCAGTATTAGCATTAATAATAGCATTAATAGCATTATTAATAGCATTAATAGCATGATTATTAGCCTTAATAGTATTAATAATATCATTAATAGCATTATTATTAGCATTATTAGCATTAATATTAGCATTAATAGCATAATTAGTAGCATTTTTAGAATTATTATTAGCAGTAATAGCATTAATAGCATTAATATTACCATTAATAGCATTAATATTAGCATTAATAGCATTAATAGCATAATTAATAGCATTAATAGCATTAATAGCATTATTAATTGCAAGAATAGCATTATTAATAGCATTAATAGCATTATGAATAGCATTAATACCATAAATAATAGCATTAATAGCATAAATAATAGCATTAATAAAATTAATAGCAATATTATTAGCATTAATAGCATTAAGAATAGCATTAATAGCATGATTATTAGCCTTAATAGCATTCATATTAGCATTAATAGCATTATTAATAGCATTAATAGCATAAATAATAGAATTAATAGCATAAATAATTGCATTAATAGCATTAGTATTAGCATAAAGAGCATTAATAGCAATATTATTAGCATTAATAGCATTTTGAATAGCATAAATAGCATGATTATTAGCCTTAATAGCATTAATAATAGCACAAATAGCATTATTATTAGCATTATTAGCATTAATAGCATAATTATTAGCATTAATAGCATTATTAGCATTAATAGCATTAATAATAGCATTAATAACATGATTAATAGCATTAGTAGTAGCATTAATAGCAATATTAATAGCATTATTAGCATTATTATTAGCATTAACAGCATTATTATTAGCATTAATAGCATTAATAATAGCATTAATAACATTATTAATAGCATTAATAGCATTATTGGTAGCATTAATAGCAGTATTAATAGCATTATTAGCAGTATTATTAGCATTAATAGCATTATTAATAGCATTAATAGCATTAATAACATTATTAATATCATGAATAGCATTATTAGTAGCATTAATAGCAGTATTAATAGCATTAATATAATTATTATTAGCATTTTTATTTTATAGCTGTGAGCTGTAGAATATTTTTAAAAAATTTTTAAGATTTTCGCGGCCGCACTTGCCGCAAGTGCAAAACCGCACTTGCCGCACCTGCAAAACCGCACTTGCCGCACCTGCCGCAAGTCCCCCTATACTTTCTATGGAGATTACCGCAACCGCGCCGCAAATGTAACCGCATCTGCCGCGTGTGCCGCATAAGCGTTACACTTGCGGCGCGGTTGCGGTAATCCCCATAGAAAGTATAGGGGGACTTGCGGCAGGTGCGGCAAATGCGTTTTTGCACTTGCCGCAGGTGCGGCCGCGAAAAAAACCGCGGCTGACTGCGTTTTTTTTCGCGGCCGCACTTGCCGCAAGTGCAAAACCGCACTTGCCGCACCTGCCGCAAGTCCCCCTATACTTTCTATGGGGACTACCGCAACCGCGCCGCAAGTGTAACCGCATCTGCCGCGTTTGCCGCATAACCGTTACACTTGCGGCGCGGTTGCGGTAATCCCCATAGAAAGTATAGGGGGACTTGCGGCAGGTGCGGCGGCTCAGGCAGCAACTCGCAATGGCCTCGCGGCCATTGCTCTCGCTACACAGCGACTCGCAATGGATCCCCATAGAAAGTATAGGGGGACTTGCGGCAGGTGCGGCGGCTCAGGCAGCGACTCGCAATGGCCTCGCGGCCATTGCTCCCGCTACACAGCGACTCGCAATGGATCCCCATAGAAAGTATAGGGGGACTTGCGGCAGGTGCGGCGGCTGAGGTAGCGACTCGCAATGGCCTCGCGGCCATTGCTCGCGCTACATCAGCGGTAAATCGCTAACTTTGTAGCCGAGCCTCTGGTTCGATTTTAGGCCAGCGACTCGCAATGGCTGCTTCGCGGCCATTGCTCGCGCGTGGTGACGTCACAGAGTGACAAAGCCACGGTCTTTTCGGGGTCCGACACGGAAGTGCCTACGGCAATTATATAGTGGATAATTGAAAACATGTGTTTCACTGTATTTTTGATTGGCAACCAAGCTAACCCAGGTAGCTGGGGGCTGCAATTCTCAGCGTTGTGAGGCCCAAGCGTTCCGAGCCCCTATGCTTAAAATTGCTGCTTGCAGCCACCCCAGAATTTGCACTTCCATGAGAGACGCCAAAACTGGGGGTTACCTCGGTCTTACAGTTGACCTGGTAACGGTGGCAGACTGGGTAATAAGACGTTAATGACAGCTGAATTTTGCCAGCTGTCACTAAGCAAGAGGTTCATAATGTCGGGTCAATGTTAGACCCGCTCATTATGAACCTCTAAGTAAATAGTACATAATACATCACACAGTGAAAAATCATTTATTTGGAAAAAGAACACTATCATAATCCTCGTTTCCACCATTATTACTCCCACACAAACCCTTAACGATCCTTTGCAATGTCCTGTCACAGCTGGACCAGAAACTGACTGATTTTTGGCTACTACTGTGAGCTGGGTAACGTTACAGGTTCACCTCAGGTAAGTTACAGCAGAGGTTCCCAACTCCAGTCCTCAAGGCACACCAACAGTGCAGGTTTTCAGGATTTCCTTAGAAATTGGAATCATCCCCAGTGCAGGTGATTCAATTATCACCTGTGCAATACAAAAGGAAATCCTGAAAACCTGCACTGTTGGTGTGTCTTGAGGACTGGAGTTGGGAACCTCTGAGTTACAGCAATGCAGCTGAACTGTGACCTGAGATGAACCTGACTGTGATGTCACTCTGGTCATCCTGTCAGTTTATGGTCCCGCTGTGAACGGATGTCTGTGACGATCATGGCGGTTGGTGTGGGAGTAAAATCTCAAGAAATAATTGAAAAAAAGGGCTCACCTGTATTTTTTTATTGCAAGCCAGATAAAACTAGGCAGCTGGGGGTTGAGGGCAGCCAATATCTGCCTGCTGTACCTATATTGGTGACCAAAAATACAGCAAACTCCTATTAGGGCAAAGTAATCGACATATGCTATTTTTATTTGAATTGCTAGCAAATAAGTGTAGAAGAGGTAGCCTTGCATGCTACTGACCATCTGCAATAATAAAGTTATGCTCTCCAAAAAAAAATAATAATGTTAAAAAAATAAAAAATAAATAAAAAAAAATAAATATTAAAAATAAATAAATAAATAATTCTCTCCTAAACTAATATTTATGGGAAAATGTAAGGTTCTTGGACTTCACATCTGCTCCTACATCTGGCACTGTTTCAAAAGTTCACACCCTGTCAAAATACCTTTAAACTCCAGGAAGCTTGAAAAACTTATTTTAAAGGTGCAAAAAATTCTACAATTTAACACAAGCCGGTAGTTTTAGGACCATTTTAACTTTCAATTTTTTTCCTGAACAAATCTGCGTTTGGCATTTTTTTTGGTAAATTGCTCAGGCTTCCGGTCGCGAACAAAAATGTCAATGTTCATGCCGAATTTGAAATTGGCAAATATGTTCGGGGAAAGTTCACTCATCTACTTATGAGGCATCACCACCTTTGGGAGAAATTATGCAATTATTCGGACCAGCAGAAGTGCCATTCAGGGCACGAAACGGGCCGTTGTCCGGCATCCCTCCACGTTCCCCCCCTCCCTCCATTGTACTGTATGGAATCCTAAACGGAACCCTGAAAAGGGAGTAAATTCCTAAGAAGCACCAAATGGGTGAGTGCCCTCTTTTTTCTGGACTGAAATTATGCAACAATTTATCTAGTTTCACCCATTAACCCTTAAGTAACTGAAAATTTTTAGGTTAATAATAAATGAAAATTTTACTCCGTACACCTCTAGATGAATTCCATGAGCAGTCACTTTTATAATATGGAGTAACATGTGGGTGTTTTGCTTTTTCTTGGCACCTGCAAATATGTATCTGCATATCTTCAACATTTGCATATCTTGGTATCTACAAATGCAACACTGTTCAAATTTGTGTCCAAAAATTAAATAGTGCTCTTTGTTTTACTTGTTTTGCTATGTACAATACATTAGTTTTTGACTACATATGTCTGCATTCTGAAAAATGTGCATAATAACTTATGGTCTGTTTTCTCCTATTACCCCTTGTGGAAATTTTAAAATTGTGCTAAACAGTATTTTAGTGAAAATTTTACTTTTTATTATTTTCACATCTAAATGAAATAATGTTTTGGAAATCTTCAATGGGATCAAAATGCTCAATACATCCATAGATGAATTCTTTGGTGGGTCTAGCTTCCAAAATTGGTTTACTTGTGTGGGATTTCTGCTGCTTTAGCACACCAGGGGCTCTGCAAATATGACAAGGAATCCACAATCTGTTCCACCAAAATTCACACTCGAAAAATCTAATTATGACATTTCCATTCCGTACCCTGCCATAAGCCCAAGCATCAGTTTTTGACCATATATGGGATATTGCCATGGTCGATGGAAATTCCATAACACGTTATGGGGTCCTTTTATTCCTGATACCCTTTGTGAAAATTACAAACCTGGGGCTAAAATAACAGTTTACTGGAAACAATTTAGTTTTTGATTATTACACCTGTAGTGACCCGGTCCAGATATTGTCTGTCTCTTTAAGTACCCCTGGACCGTAAGTAGCTTCTGTACATTCCAGCTCACTCCATAGCTATCCCTCTACAGTCATTAGTGAGTTTAAGACCTATAATTTCATTTAAATTCATGCATTATTCCAGGTACCGTATATACTCGTGTATAAGCCGACCCGTGTATAAGCCGACCCCCCTACTTTTGCCCCCAAAACCTGGGAAAATCTATTGACTCGTGTATAAGCCGAGGGTGGACCCTAGCACAAGTATACAGCCCCCAGTAGTGTGGTATGCACCAGTCCCAGAGGTAGATACAGCAGCCCCAGTGGTAGTATACACGCAGCCCCAGTAGTATATACAGCCCCAGTGGTATATACAGCCCCAGTGGTAGTATAGACGCAGCCCTAGTAGTATATACAGCCCCAGTGGTAGTATATACAGCCCCAGTGGTAGTATACAGGGCCCCAGCAGTATATACAGCCCCAGTGGTTTATACAGCCCCAGTGGTAGTATACAGGGCCCCAGAGGTATATACAGCCCCAGTGGTAGTATATACAGCCCCAGTGGTAGTATACAGGGCCCCAGCAGTATATACAGCCCCAGTGGTAGTATACAGGGCCCCAGCAGTATATACAGCCCCAGTGGTTTATACAGCCCCAGTGGTAGTATACAGGGCCCCAGAGGTATATACAGCCCCAGTGGTAGTATATACAGCCCCAGTGGTAGTATACAGGGCCCCAGCAGTATATACAGCCCCAGTGGTAGTATACAGGGCCCCAGCAGTATATACAGCCCCAGTGGTTTATACAGCCCCAGTGGTAGTATACAGGGCCACAGAGGTATTTACAGCCCCAGTGGTAGTATATACAGCCCCAGTGGTAGTATACAGGGCCCCAGCAGTATATACAGCCCCAGTGGTAGTATACAGGGCCCCAGAGGTATTTACAGCCCCAGTGGTAGTATATACAGCCCCAGTGGTAGTATACAGGGCCCCAGCAGTATATACAGCCCCAGTGGTTTATACAGCCCCAGTGGTAGTATACAGGGCCCCAGAGGTATATACAGCCCCAGTGGTAGTATATACAGCCCTAGTGGTAGTATACAGGGCCCCAGCAGTATATACAGCCCCAGTGGTTTATACACCCCCAGTGGTAGTATACAGGGCCCCAGAGGTATATACAGCCCCAGTGGTAGTATATACAGCCCCAGTGGTAGTATACAGGGCCCCAGCAGTATATACAGCCCCAGTGGTTTATACAGCCCCAGTGGTAGTATACAGGGCCCCAGAGGTATATACAGCCCCAGTGGTAGTATATAGCAGCCCCAGTGGTAGTATACAGCCCCAGTGGTAGTATATTGCAGCCCCAGCGGTAGTATACAGGCAGCCCTAGTAATGCAGGGCCCCCCCAGCCTGACTCCGGTCACCTGTAAAGCAAACTATACTTATCAGAGTCCCGCTGTCTGCGCCCGCTCGCCGCTGACATCCACGATCCTCCATCTTCATGCGTCTTCTTCCTGTTTCCTGTGCTCGTCGCAGGGAATGACGTCATTGCCTGCGACGAGCACAGAAACAGGAAGAAGACGCATGAAGATGGAGGATCGTGGATGTCAGCGGCGAGTGGGCGCGGACAGCGGGACACTGATAAGTATAGTTTGCTTTACAGGTGACCGGAGCGAGGCTGGGGGGGCCCTGCATTACTGGGGATGCGGGGGCTGCTGTATACCGATGTATACATCGGTATACAGCACTGACTCGCGTATAAGCCGAGGGGGGTACTTTTCAGCCCAATTTTTGGGCTGAAAAACTCGACTTATACGTGAGTATATACGGTATGTTTAATTTATTATATAAAAGCACTTTTCATTTCTTGTGTTCCAGCATCATCTGCTGGTGAAATGTATGATTTATATCCCTTTACAATGTGAAATTTGACGTGAATCGAGCACTCAATAAGAGGAGCTATTCCAGTCTTGTCTAGACAAGGCAAGAGCTGGAAAGTCCCCAGTCTAGTAGAGAATGACAGACAGAACAGACCTCATGTGAGGGCTCTCCTCACCACTACCAGGCCTCAGTTTACCTTTCCCTTCAACTCAAAATTTACAGCCAGGCCTAAAACCTTGGATCTTTCTGATTTCTACAGCCAAGGTGGCTAAAGACTTTCAACCTTGGAACCTCGCTGTCTGGATTAACCGATGCTTCTCCAGCAGTAGGTCGTGCTATCTTTACAGAAGAACCTATTGCCCACGTGTTGAGGATTTTGAGGATAACCCACCTCACTCGCAATTCTCCGTTATTTTCTTCATATATTTCTGCATATGATGTGACCAGCTGTGAAAATAATACAGGATTGCAGGTCTGTAAATACTCTTGATATATATATTTACTATTCAAAATACTCTGAACTTTTCTATAAGTAAGTTCCAGAACTTCAATTCTGTGTCAGAATTTAGCTTTGAACTGTTTCTGCCGTGGACTACCTATGTGAGCTGTAAAGAATGTACTCCATGTTATATTTCCCCGTTCTGCTGAAGTAAAGCAGCTGTTCTCCCCTGTGTCTGATGTCATACTATAGGCTGTGGATGCTGCGTGGGGGTGGATAGCAGTGAACGGAAAGGCCCCTGATTATGAGGGCTTTACACACCCAAATGTTATAAACCTCTGCAAACCACCTGTTGATTTAAAATGCTCAACGCACCCCTACATTAATTCATAAAGAACTTTAGTTTCCAAAATGGGGTCACTTGTGGGGGTTTCAATTGTTCTGGTACCACATGGATTCTGCACGTAAAGTATAGAGACTGCAATCTATTCCAGTAAAATGTAGGCTGCAAATACCATATAGCGCTTCTTCCTTTCTGAGCCCTACTGTGCACTCAAACAGCAGTTGTTGACTACTTATGGCATATTGCCACATTTGGGAGAAATTGTGCAATACATATTAGGGTCCATTTATTTCTTATTATCCTGATGTGAAATTTAAAGATTTGCAGCTAAAGCAACATCTTAGTTAAAAAAAATGTTATATTTTCAACTTGCCTTAATGCCTGTGTAGCACCTGAACTGTTAACAAATTTCCTAAAAGTACTTTTACACACAGAGAGATATTGCTTGCAATTCACTGGTTGCAGTGAAACCATGGACACATTATTCCACTTGTACATGGCAACAAAATGGAACAATGTGTCCATGATTTCACTGCAACCAGCGAATTGCAAGCAATATATCTCTGTGTGTAAAGGTACCTTTACAGCAATTTAGAATAATTTGAAGGATACAGTCTTTAAAAAGATATCACTTCTGAGGGATTTCCAATATATCAACCTCTTATGGTACCTTTACACGCCGCCACAGAGGGTAGCAACAGGTAGGCAACGCACGTGCACGCGCGCGTTTTTAACTGTTGCTAATGGTTGCCGATGCCGCACATACACACCGCCACAAAGTGCTCCACAGAAGGTATTTGCGTTCCCCGGAAGTGCCGACGGGTGCCGCTGGTTACCTTCTGTGGAGTACCTTCCCTTATATACACGCCGCTACCACAAGGGAATATGGGCGTACATCTTATGCGCCGCAAGTAGATAGGCGTGACGCTCGTACGGTGATTGGACAATGCAATAGCATCATGATTGGCCAGCCAGCGCAGGAAGGCTGGCTAATACATGACGCTATTGCAAATGTGTAGTGTGACTGGTCAGCTTGTTAAATATGGCGCCCCGTGCAGGGACAGCCAATGGTTACACAGTAGCCCCTTCCAATGATAGCTGATGGGGCGTGGTATACATGACGCTGTGGCACGCCCCAGGGAATTCACTAGGGCATGCAAATACCTTGCCTGTGCCCGGATTACAGGCCGCCACCATAGGGATTGTGTCTTCCTTTTTTTGAGCACGGCCCAGAAACAGGTATCTGAAGGCACTGCAAGACACAGGAAGGAAAATCCTGAATTACACGCCGCCACATCATGGTGTTTTCATGGCAACAGGCACAATTGTGTCCGATGCCTGGCAGTTTCTGCCTTTCTGTGGCGGCGTGTAAAGGTACCAATATAGTCTCTTCAAAAGAAAATGAGTCCATAAAATAATTAGACGTGTAAATATCATTGGAATAAATAAAAAATTGCTGCTACATTTTAATCCTCCTAACACTGTAACAAAATAAAAGGAAGTTTCAAATAATGATGCTGATATAAATTAGACATATTGGAAATGTTATTAACTATTTTGTGTGGCATGACTATCTGGTTTAAGGATACAAGTATTAAAAGTTTGAAAAATCGCAAATTCTTCAAAATTTGTAGAAAATTTCATATATTTTCACCAAAAAAAGAAACAATGCCTTAAATTTACTGTTAACAAAGTAATATGTGTCAGAAACAAATAGCTCCCAATCACTGGGATATTCAGAAGCGTTCTAGAGTTATTACAAAATAAAATGTCACTGGACAGATTTCCAAAATGGAGCTTTGGGATAAGGTGAACGGTTCTCCAGATGTTTGGCTTTTAAACTAAAAATGCCACTTTCAGCAGCACCTTTGCCACATTCTTTGATGGTGCCTATTATGCCCTGATTACCCCTATACAGAAAATAAATTACTTTATAAAAGTCTTCCTCTCTGTATTATAATTACCTGGTTTCGGTCCGATGGACTTGATTGTTGCGTTGTCTGCTCCACCTCTCCACAATGATCATGTCCTTTTGTTATGATTGACGCCTCCTGTGTTGACTCACCGTGGCCGGGTCTACACGTTGCAGGCGTTTCTTCTCCTCCTTGTCACGGGAACCGCGCCTGCGGCTGTGGGGCCCGGTGGTCCAGATCAATATATTGGCTGAACAGTTTAGGGGTTAATTGTTTCGTGACGCCACCTGTGAGAGTTCCGGTGATGTCCACCGGCGCTGCTTGGGCCTTCGGTGGATGGAATGCAGCAAGATGGGACGCTCCCCACATGATGAGCGGGAGTCCCCGGAGCAAGGAGCTGCACAAGATGTTGTGAGGCAGCTGCAGTTACCTTCTAGTCTGCGGAGATGGACAGTTCTAAGAAAGGCACGGACTCTGATAGTCTCTGTAACGGGTACTTTACTGTAACCAGCAGGCAGTACATGGTATACAGTTAACGGGTAACGGACCGGGTGGACTCGGCAATGACCACTGTTTCTGAGAGCTCCGCGGTGTTCCTCCATTCTAAGCTAGTTTGTGTTGCCGTTGTCGCCTTGGGGTGCCAGATCGGGTACAAGGAGGCTGCTTCAATTTCCAAACTGGTGAATTCTGACCAGATGTGTGGGGGAGCCTATGGGTCCTTTTGGTGGGTGCTCCGCTGGCAAGACAACTCTGTGTGTGGCGGTGGTGGGGTGCTCCTGGAGAGCGGTCCTCCACTCCTGGTTTGCATAGCAGTGCTGAACAACTGCTAGCTTCGGAACCAGTAATCCAGTTGTAGATGGGTGCGGGAAGATGGTGATCCGTATATGGTTGCCCAGAGTCCGGTTGTTGAGGCACTGGGATAATGACGCCCAACCGGGGGGGTGGTGGTGGCCTAGGGGCTGCACGGAACTGTGCAAGGCTCCCTCTCCTACGTTCCTCCTGGCCACGTTCTGCTTCCTCCTTCTCCTACATTGCAGATCTCTGTTCTTACTCACTTTCTGCACTCACTTCTCCACTACATACTACCTCTCCTACTCCGCCCACCAGGACCTTATTGGCCCTCTATGCTGATGTGCATGTTGGGTATGGAGCTCTGAGTTTTAACCATGTCATTGCTTAGTCAGAGAATATTGCTGCTGCTGTCTTGGCTGCAATACACTCCTGTGATGCACTCGTTGGGGGGCGCCACAGTGTCATCCACATTCTCACAATCTCGTAGAAGGAGATCTTGCATGTTCACACTAGGCTCTGCTGCATTGAGCCTGGAATATATGGGCTGCAGTCAGGACCTCCAAGCAATCCATACACTATAGCATCTACCGGTCATATGGGCTGCAGTCAGGACCCGCAAGGAGCCCATGCATTCTAGGTTCAATACTGCAGAGCATAGTGCACATGTATAAGTCCTAATTATAATACAGGGCGGGACACTTTTTTAAAGTATTTCCTTGGTGTACAGGGGCAGTAAGGACATAATAGGTGCCTATATAGAATGCAGCATAGGTGGTGCTTTTGGTTTAAAAAACAAAAGTCTAGTGACAGCTTTACTTTAAAATAGTCTCTATCACTAAGGGGTTAAGCATTTACTCAGTGGCGTAACTTCAGGCCCAGGGGCCCCGATGCAAAAGCTCCAACGGGGCCCCCAATTATTGCAAATCTTTAATAATATTAGTATTTTTCTATGGGCCAAAGGGACTTTTGGGGCCCCCTAGGCTGCAGGGCCCGGGTGCGATCGCAACCCCTGCACCTCTTGTAGTTACGCCCTGCATTTACTTGATAAAACTGGAAAACCTCTGAAAGAATGGAAATAAACTACAGCCCTACTCTACAAGGCCTCATTTAGAAGGCAAAGCTAAACTGTGCATTAGGTGTAATTACAAGTTATAAAAGTATATTTGGTAAATTATTCCTTTTTGTCACCATGTTTTCTTATGCATTTCCCTTGTACAAGCCTCTGCATTGTTTTGATGATTTTCTGCAATCAGTTGTCTGCATATTTCTACCGTCTGATGTACGTGCTCTGCCTGTAGTACATGTAATTTGTACATGCCCTCTGGGCAACAAGAAGAACTATATAACACTAGGAGAAGACAAAACCACTTCTATTGCTTTCTGCATAAACATGATTAATATTTTAATTGAATCTGGAATGCATTGAAATTATTATTTGTAAAATTCTAAAGAAATGTCAGAACAAAGCCAAGCTGTAGTATTGTACTACCAAAGTAAGAATTCAGTGATGAACACGTGACCTGTTAAACTATATGGAAAATGAATGCCTCACACCTTGGGAGACTTTCACATAGCCAGTGCACATTAGTATACTTTTTTATTTTTTTACAATTGGACCATATCGTGCATGTATTCTACTACATGCCTATGCACTAGAACGTATCACAGCCCTCCATCGCAAGTAAATATTCAGATCTTTTCCTTGCAAATACATCAATTGGATGGAAATAGACTACAGTGTCACATGTGGAAGATGGACATACTGCCCATATTCCCCACTTGTAGATATTAGTGTTTTTATGATGTGATATGATGCATTATAATGTTTGCCTGTTTAATGTCTTTGCACTGTCATGTGCTGAATCTGTGTTCTGCCTGGCAATTGGACGTCTTGGTAGTGAGTTAGCTAGGGTCCAGCATGCAGTAGTGACAGACCTATGGACCGACTCGAAAGCCGAGTCGCATGATATGGGTGTCTCTGATGTGAGAGGAGACATGGGCTAAAGAAAGCATGATCCTGAAAACAGAAAGAGTGAGAGTTGACCGAAGAACAGAGTGGACAAGAGGAGATGGGTCCACGAATGGGATGCCAAGCAGTGTGGCCCCTGATTTTATGCTGTATTGTGAAAGAAACGTTCATGAAGTTATGTACCTGCTATCTATTGTATATGCTTCCTAACAAGTTTTCATCAAGTAAAAAGTGAATTTAGGAATAGTGGTCCACTTCAATGAAATTTCTACTATCTGGTCCTGGCCAGCTAAGGTCAATGGTATCATGAGGGATGCAAGGGCGTAACCATTCTCTGTGAATACTCCATGCTGTAACTACAGATTGCTGAAGTAGTTCTACCTCCCCCCAGCTTTGTTGCCCTATATGCACATCCCACTGCTGGATT
This sequence comes from Allobates femoralis, assembly GCA_033576535.1. Classification (NCBI taxonomy): domain Eukaryota; kingdom Metazoa; phylum Chordata; class Amphibia; order Anura; family Aromobatidae; genus Allobates; species Allobates femoralis. The sequence continues at coordinate 264,397,756 of JARQOC010000003.1, forward strand.
ACGAAATGCTCCAGTCGTCATAGGGTTACACGCCCTTCACTAAAGATTGAGCCCAATCCAGGATGGACTTTACTTAAAGTACTGTGTCCTTGATGCAAAGTTCTACCCTTAAAGAGAACTATGCCATGGACTACGCCATGTTGCAGGCTTGAGGGCCCATGCTGAAAGGGGGCAAATCAACACAAAGGACTGGAGCCAGGTTAGAGACAAAAATGAATTTTGATGGTTGCGGTTCCAGGGTTCTTAACCAAGTAGGACCAAGTCTGTGTTACCTTCAGAAAGGCAAAGAGAGAAGACTTCATATTGGTTCACTTTAAGTGGTGTGTGGTGAAGTGTATTGGTGTCTTCCAGGTTTCTGGATGTTCGACGATGAACATCATTAATGTAGGCGGAAACGTAAGAAGATGGACATTATGACCATGGTCCCCCTTGAAGATACCAGTGTTGTTGTGATGTGATGAATTCTAATGTTTGCCTGTTTAATGTTTTCGCACTGTCATGTGATAAAGCTGTGTTCTACCCAGCAACAGGTAGTGAGTAGACATCAATAGAGTTAATATTTGGAAATAGCCCACAGAGGAAGGGATTATGTGGCAAGATCAGAGAGGACTTTCTGGTAGTGAGTATTAGTGCCATAAACTGGGGCAATGTCCGGACAAATAAAAGTACATAAAGCAAATGGGATACGTTTATAGGCATTCTGAATAGGACCAGTGCAAAATATATACCCTATGACAAGCCAGATTCTCGGAAACAGAAGTGCTCGGACTGGCAACCGCACTTTACCAGCTGGTGGTCCTTTAAATCCCTACTTGTACTCCAAGCATGAGCATGCAGCATTCACTGCTAAACGCTGCATGCACATATATTGAAGGATTACGTCCTCACACTGGTCAGTGCCAGAGTGAGGATGTACTTTGTGGGTGAACATAGTGTATTGTGAACTCCCATCCCACATTCTTACAGTCTACAGTGCTGTATGTTCCCCTGTGCAGTGATGTATATGCCCCAAGTGCTCCCCAGTGATGAACATTCCCTCAGCACTCCCCAGTGATGTATATGACCTCAGCCCTGTCCAGTGCTGTACTTGCCCCTAACGCCCTGCAGTAATGTAAATGCCCCAGCACTGAACAGTGATGTACTTGCCTCCAGCATTCCACAGCGATGTATACACTCCAGTCTACCCAGTGACATACATGCTTCCAGCACTGCCCAGTGCTGTATGTGCCCCCATCACTCCACAGTGATATATGACCCCAGTGTTGTATATGACCCCATCCCCCTAAAGTGCTGTATGTGCCCCCAGCCCTTCCCAGTGATGTATATCTCCCAGCCTGTAAAGTGATGTTCATGCCCCCAGTGCTCCCCAATGCTGTAATGCACCCAGTCTCCAGCCCTTTTCAGTGATATATATATGCCCTCATTGCTGAATATAACCCTAGCCCACCCCAGTGCTATATATGCTCCAACATCTACATTGACATATATACTCCCTGCCTTCCCAGTGATATATATGCTTCCAGCTCTCCTCAATAATGTATATGCCCCAGCCCTCTCCAATAATGTATATGCCCCAGCCCTCCAAAATGATGTACATGTCCCCAGTGTCTCCTGTGATGTCTATGCACCAGCATCTCCTTGATGTATATACTGCAGCTCCATTATCTTCTGCGTGGAATATACTGGAGTGCCAGTGTCTACTGTTATGTATATGCCCCAGTACTTACTGTAATGTATATACAGCAGTCCCATTGTCTCCTTTGTCATGTATATGCGTTACAAAACCTATTATGACAAAGAGTTGATGTCGAGCCCAAGGCTCCTGGGTACTCGGGTATCAGGCAGTGAAGGGTTAACTTTGTCACGGGGAGAGATGGCCGTGCCAGATCCCGTGTCCTGGGGGACTATTTTTTTTAAAAGGGGTGATATTTACAAGGGACTATATACAGTTTGTGTTGTCGTGACGCCACCTGCAGTTTCTGGGGAATTGCACCAGCGCCGCCACAGTCCACCAGAGGTAGATGGGATCGCAGCTAAGATGGTGAAGTCCTCCGCAGGCAGGACTGGACCTCCGGGGCAGTCATTCTGTAAAAGAACAAGTTCATGAAAAAGAAGATGCAGCAGAGTCGAATTCACTTCACTCCGGGTATTTTACTGGAAACTTTAGCAGCATAAGTTACAGTCCTCAGTTCAGCATTCAGATGTTATAACAGGTAGCTGATGGGTGGCTGCAAGCAGATCCCAGGAGGTATGATGGAACCCTTGGTGTGTGCCTTCGTTCTCTCTCTTCCCATATGTTCCTTTCCTGCTTCCCAGTGGTGGTGAAGTCGGGGTTCATGAAGCTAACCTGACCTCCTGTTTCCTCTCTCTCCTTTTGTCCCGTTGGGTTACCCTCTGCTGGCTGACCGCCGAACCATCAAGTGGTGCCTGGTACCCTCTTCTGGTTGCTTAAGAGCCTGGGAGCAGTATATACTCCCCAGGTCTCCGGATTTTCTGTGGTCCTTGGAGGATCCCACAGGTGCGGGCTCTGGTACCCGGTGACTTTCTGCGCCTGGGAAACTTCCTTCCTCCTCTTGTCCCTCAGCCGAGGGACTCCAGCTCCTCTCACTTGGAGGCAAAAAACAAAGACTCATGCTAAGCCCTCTTGGTCCCCCAAGAGGTGGTTTTTATTCCCTCCGGGGTAACATCCCACCGTGAGATCTAGTGTGGGGTGCTGGTGAATGGGTCCCACCAACCATCCTAGAATCTGCTTGCAGCTGGGAATCTGCACCTCTTTTACGGATGCAGTACCCCTCTGTCACGCCTGCTTGGCGGGGCGCCACATTGACTGCACTCCACACAGCAGCAAACCTTGAAAAGCAGTTGTGAGAAGCACTGGATCAATGTCACCTAACAGCACAGCTGCACCAAAGAGACCAGCCACCATAGTTCGGGTGAGTTAATTGTATGACCAAACTTAGCAGGGTAATATTCAATTATCCAAATGGCCCCTGGCAAGAAAAAAGTTACACACCCCTGCCCTAAGGGAATAAACAGACTAACATTAGGAGGAAACGACTATGTGTAAAGAAAGCTGTAAGGGGCTCAATAAATGACAAAAAGAAAATGTTTAACGAATTAAAGCAAGAAAGTCGTTTTTGAGGCATTAAATAATTATAGAAAATTCAATAAATTCTGTAAAACACAGGTCAGGGAAAGATTGAGACAGAGAAAGTAAAGATAATCCAAAAATATTCTTCAACTACATAGTAAGAAACTGAAAAATGATAATGTTGGCCCCCTGAAAAATAGTCAGGTGAAATGGTGGATGAAGATGAGGGAAAAGCCAATATGCAAAGTGCTATTTTCTCTAGAGTATTTATACAAGAACATCCCATGACAGACAACATGATCAGTTATACCATAAATTCTTCATTAAATGTCACCTGCTTAACCCAGCAGGAAGTACGGCACCATCTAAAAACCACTACAGTAGAGAAATCCATAGGCCTGGATGGGGTACACAACTGAGGAATTAAGTACCGTTATAGATCATTATTTTTAATTTTTACAGATTTCCTATCAACAGGGTCTGTACCACAGGACTGGCACATAGCAAATGTGGTGCTAATATTCAAAGTCTGAACCTGGAAATGATTGGCAGGTAAGTTTAACCTCTAGTGTGGGTAAAATCCTTGTGGATTTCTTAAGAGATGGCGTATCTGAGGAAGAATCATCTCATGACCCAGTATCAACATGAGTTTATGAGTGACTGGTCCTGTCAAACTAATCTAATCAGCTTCTATAAAGAGGTAAGGTGCCTTGTGAAAGTATTTGGCCCCCTTGAACTTTTCAACCTTTTGCCACATTTCAGTCTTCAAACATAAAGATATAAATTCTAATTTTTTTGTGAAGAATCAACAAGTGGGACACAATCGTGAAGTGGAAAGAAATGTATTGCATATTTTAAACTTTTTAAAAAATTTAAAAAATAAAAAGTGGGGCGTGCAATATTATTCGGCCCCTTTATTTTCAGTGAAGCAAACTCACTCCAGAAGTTCAGTGAGGATCTCTGAATGATCCAATGTTGTCCTACATGACTGGTAATGATAAATAGAATCCACCTGTGTGTAATCAAGTCTCCGTATAAATGCACCTGCTCTGTGATAGTCTCAGGGTTCTGTTTCAAGTGCAGAGAGCATCATGAAGACCAAGGAACACACCAGGCAGGTCCGAGATACTGTTGTGGCGAAGTTTAAAAATATTTCCCACGATTTAAACATCTCAAGGAGCACTGTGCAAGTGATCATATTGAAATGTTAGGAATATCAGATCACTGCAAATCTACCAAGACCCGGCCGTCCCTCTAAACAGGGCTGGCATCAGCACCCGGCATATCCGGGCAAGTGCCAGGGCCCTGAACAGCTGGGGAGCCCCACTGGCCATCAGGAACAGGCAGCCCTGACAGCCAGGGGCCCATTAGGGACAGACAGCTCTGTGAACAAGGGGCACACCGGGCAGACTCAGCAAGGTCCCGAGTGCTCCACTGCACTCCCAGTGCACATGGCTAACTTGCATTATGTCGAGCCCCAGGCCCTGGGGTACTCGGGTAGCAGGCTCAAAGGGTAGCGTTGCTGTGTCACGGGGAGTGGTGGCCGCGCCTGATTCCGTGTCCTGGGCGACACTTGAAAAAGGGGGTATATGTACAGGGGATTCTATATACAGTTCTCGTGACGCCACCTGAAGTTTCTGGTGATAGGTCACCAGCACCGCCACAGTCTGCCGGAGGTAGCTGATAGCGCGGCTAGAATGGCTAAGCCCCCTACAGGTAGGGCTGTTCCTCCGGGGCAGCGTTCCTGCAATGGAACAGGTTGATGGAGAAAACCACACACAGGCAAAGTCACTTTCTCCCGGATACTTTACTGTCAACTTGTAGCAGCATCAGATACAGTTCACAGTTGAGCATTTAGATGTTACAAGAACAGGTAGCTTAATGGGTGGCTTCAAGTGCATCCCAGGTGGTATGGTGGAGCCCTTGGAGTACCTTCGTTAACTAAACCGTGTCCATTCCTCCCCTTCTAGGATGGGCCTATACCCAGTAGCTCCGATTAGGTAGTACCGGGGGGGTTCCTCTCCCTCGTGGTGAGGAAGCAGGCAGACCGCTCCACTGGCAGGGTGCTGCGGCTGATAAACGAGCCACAGCAGCCGGTCGCCGACTGTAAGGCTGAACTGTCACCAGATCCTCGGGCCCGGCATTCCCGTGGTGGACTGGAGTATCCCCTGGAGTATGGTCGCTCCACTCTGAGGATCTCCCTTTCTTTCTAGGACCCGGACTTCTCTCATCGGGCGCCCTCTTTCAGAACCTCCTCAAGGTCCCTTCTTCTTCCCTCTGGTTTGGCTTGAAACCGCCCTGGTTTGATCTTCCGCCTTGTTCCAATTAGCTGATCTTCCTAGTTCCTCTTCTCCTCCTCCATCAAGCCCAAAGACCAGGGGCCCCAGACCGAAGCCAAAAGACTTCCTTGATCCCCCTTGAGGTGAATATATATCCCCTCCCGGGTAACCTCCCACCGCTCAACTAATGTGGGAGTGCTGGGAATGGGTCCCACCCACCATCCTAGGGTCCACCCGCAGCTGGAGCATTTACACCTCTTTTACGGGTGCAATACCCCTCTGTGACGCCTGCACATGCAGGGCGCCACAATCACACTGCTGCAGGAAGGAGGAAGGAGGAGGAAGCTCCACAGTCCCGGGAGCCTGCTGTTATAAGGATGTGGTGGGGAAGATGAGTACAAAGACCCAGGGGAGCGGATGGAAGGTGAGTATGATCAGTTTTGTTTTTTTTTACTGTGAGCAGCAGGATTGGGGATTATATGACTACTAGCTGTGAGCCCGATGCAAATGCATCGGGTGTCTAGAATACTATACTTTGTATGAGGATTACCGCAAGCGCGCCGCAAGTGTAACGACTCGCTGGCGCCGACCAATTAGAAGCGCGGCTCAGGCAGCGACTCGCAATGGCCTCGCGGCCATTGCTCGCGCTACCTGACCGGTAAATCGTTAACTTTGAGGCCAAGCCTCTGGTTCGATTTTCGGCCAGCGACTCGCAACGGCCGCTTCGCGGCCATTGCTCGTACTCAGCCTGCGCGAGCAATGGCCTCGCGGCCATTGCTCGCGCAAGCCAGCGACTCGCATTGCTCGTCCTCAGCCTGCGCGAGCAATGGAGTGACATAGCCACGGTCTTTTCGGGTACCCACACGAAAGTGCCTACGGCAATTATATAGTAGATACTGTACATTGCATATGGAGGGGTGAGGAGAGCGGAGGCTGGAGGGGAGAGCGGAGGCTGGAGGGGAGGGCAGAGGCTAGAGGGCAGAGCGGAGGCTGGAGGGCAGAGGCTGGAGGGGAGAGCGGAGGCTGGAAGGGAGAGCAGAGGCTGGAAGGGAGAGCGGAGGCTGGAGGGGATTGGCTGGAGGCTGGAGGGGATTGGCTGGAGGCTGTAAAGGAGAGGCTGGAGGGGAAAGGCTGGAGGAGAGAGGCTGGAGGGCAGAGGCTTTAGGGCAGAGGCTGGAGGGGAGAACGGAGGCTGGAGAGGAGAGCGGAGGCTGGAGGGTAGAGCGGAGGCTGGAGGGCAGAGCAGAGGCTGGAGGGCAGAGCAGAGGCTGGAGGGCAGAGCGGAGGCTGGAGGGCAGAGCGGAGGCTGGAGGGCAGAGCGGAGGCTGGAGGGGAGAGGCTGGAGGGGAGAGCGGAGGCTGGAGGGCAGAGGCTGGAGGGCAGAGGCTGTAGGGGAGAGCGGAGGCTGGAGGGGAGAGGCTAAAGGGGAGAGCGGAGGTTGGAGGGCAGAGGCTGGAGGGCAGAGGCTGGAGGGCAGAGGGGAGGCTGGAGGGGAAAGGCTGGAGGGGAGAGCGGATGCTGGAGGGCAGAGGCTGGAGGGGAGAGCGGAGGCTGGAGGGGAGAGCGGAGGCTGGAGGGCAGAGCGGAGGCTGGAGGGCAGAGCGGAGGCTGGAAGGGAGTGCGGAGGCTGGAGGAGAGGGCAGAGGCTGGAGGGTAGAGCGGAGGCTGGAAGTGAGAGCAGAGACTGGAGGGGAGAGCGGAGGCTGGAGGGGATTGGCTGGAGGCTGGAAAGGAGAGGCTGGAGGGGAAAGGCTGGAGGGGAGAGGCTGGAGGGCAGAGGCTTTAGGGCAGAGGCTGGAGGGGAGAACGGAGGCTGGAGAGGAGAGCGGAGGCTGGAGGGGAGAGCGGAGGCTGGAGGGGATAGGCTGGAGGGGATAGGCTGGAGGGGAGAGCGGAGGCTGGATGGCAGAGGCTGGAGGGCATAAGGGAGGCTGGAGAGGAGAACGGAGGCTGGAGGGGAGAGCGGAGGCTGGAGGGGGGGGGGTGCTGTCAGACAGATGGCCGGGGGGAGTGCAGACTCACCGCCACCGGCGTGCGTGTGCTGTAGGAGGAGAGGAGGGGTGGGCAGAGCTGCCGGACAGGAAGTTCCGTCCTCCCTCCTCTCCGGGCGCACGGTGGGCGGCTGGTGTCAGCACGGGGCCCCCCAGGGGGTGGAGGCAATGGGCCCCTCATGCCGAGTGGCGGGATGACAGCGGCGGTCGCAATGCCCGCTACGCGGGCAATGCCTCGCACGGCGTGGTGACGTCACATAGTGACAAAGCCACGGCGTGCCGGGGTCCGACAAAAACGTGCCTTCGGCAATTATATATGAGATGGAGGCTGTGCTGACTGTATATAGAGGCTGTTAATGATATAAGGAAAATCCGGCACCGGACCAAATTCTTCAATATTTGTGTTTTATTTTTTAGTGCATCACACAAATAAAACGATCATATCATGGGACCACAGCCCCAGCTGAACGCGTTTCGGACATAGTCCTTCGTCAGCAGCATAAAATCACAATGACAAAATTTCCTTTTTAAACATTGAGAGATACACACAATTAATTACACACATGTGAGACATATTCTACTCATAACTTAGGTTGAAGACCTCCTACTCTATTTTTTCATTTAATTATAGGAGCCAATCTGCTTTAGTTACACAGTTATATTTGTGTTGGTTTACAGGTTAAATATACATGAAAAAGAAAAACACCGGGCACTAACAACACTTTGCAGTGGGTTTGTGTCACTCCCGTGACAAGTAGCTGCAGCTAGACCAAGCGGTGCTGGCAATGGGCAAGCATAAGACTAATCCAATGTTCAAAAGATAAAAAAGCCGCACTCACCAGAGATGGATCTTTCTTTCTTTATTCATTGTTCAAATCCATTCTGTATGAACAAACCAAGAAGGGAGGGGGGGTGCAGGGGAGGCGGACGACGGCTCACCGTTTCGCGGTTGTGTACCGCTTCTACGGGTCCTCTGCGAGAGTAGAGGACCCGTAGAAGCGGTACACGACCGCGAAACGGTGAACCGTCGTCCGCCTCCCCTACACCCCCCTCCCTGCTTGGTTTGTTCATACAGAATGAATTTGAACAATGAATAAAGAAAGAAAGACCCATCTCCGGTGAGTGCGGCTTTTTTATCTTTTGAACATTGGATTAAATATACATGAATTACGTTTTTTATTTTATTTTTCATTTTCATATATATCCATGTATACTTCTATCAGAATCCCCATACACTTTGTTGCTTTATGGGAGTTAAACTTCTGTTGTTATATGGATTTTAGTAAGGTTTTTTTTTTTTATTCTTTATTTTATATTTTTTTTTATCCTTTTTTGTAAAAGTATGATAGGTCTGTTCGTAAATTTAACCCATTAGTTTTTCATGTATTGAGGCTGAGTATCCACTGAGCCTCGCGTTGCAATTTGCGGTGCTCATTGTCTCCACCTCGTCTTAGATTTGACACCCTTTCAATACCTTTCACTATTAAACCACTTACATCTCCATAATGTACATCCAGAAAATGTCTGGAAAGGTTTGACATTCCTCTACAGCTGGCGTGCAATTCAGGTGTAGCAGATGCAATATGCTCTGCTATTCTTTTTTCATTGGTCTGATTGTACATCCAATGTAGTCTTTGGAACATATTGTGCATGATGCCATATATACTACATTGGTTGTATTGCAATTGATATAGGCACGGATGCTATATTGCTGTTTTGTAACCCTATTCATAAACACTTTAGTTACATCCATATGCCTCAACAAATTGCATCTTGTTCCACCACAGCGAAACGCGTTCAACTGGGGCTGCGGTCCCATGATATGATCGTTTTATTTGTGTGATGCACTAAAAAATAAAACACAAATATTGAAGAATTTGGTCCGGTGCCGGATTTTCCTTATATCATTAATTACAAGTACTGTGGACGTCCATCCAGGCACCAGTCAGCTTCAAGGTATTACAGTGAGAGCATATTCCTTACTCCTTCCCTTGCATTAATATAGAGGCTGTGCTGACTGTATATAGAGGCTGTGCTGACTCTATATAAAGGCTGTGCTGACTGAATATAGAGGCTGTGCTGACTGTATATAGAGGCTGTGCTGACTCTATATAGAGGCTGTGCTGACTGTATATAGAGGCTGTGCTAGGGGTGTATAGAGGCTGTGCTGACTGTATATAGAGTCTGTGCTGACTCTATATAGAGGCTGTGCTGGGCTATATAGAGACTGTGCTGACTGTATATAGCGGCTGTGCTAGGGTATATAGAGTCTGTGCTGACTGTATATAGAGGTTGTGCTGGGGAATATAGAGGCTGTGCTGAATGTATATAGAGGCTGTGCTGACTATATATAGAGGCTGTGCTGACTGTATATAGAGGCTGTGCTGATTCTATATAGAGGCTGTTCTGCGGTATATAGAGGCTGTGCTGGCTGTATATAGAGGCTGTGCTAGGGTATATAGAGGCTGTACTGGGGTATATAGAGGCTGTGCTGACTGCATATAGAAGCTGTGCTGACTGTATATAGAGGCTGTTTTGGCACAGCTGGGGTATATAGAGACTGTACTGGGGTATATAGAGGCTGTGCTAGGGTATATAGAGGTTGTGCTGGGGTATAGATAGGCTGTGCTGGCGGTATACGAAGGCAGTGTTGGCTGTATATGGAGGCTGTTCTGGGGTATACAAAGGCTGCTGCTGAGGTATATGGAGACTGCTGTTGTGCTGTATATATAATATGGAAGCTGTGCTGGGCTATATATACTATTTCGAAGATGTGCTGGGCTGTATATATAAAATAGAAGCTGTGCTGGACTATATATATTATTTGGAGGCTGTGCTGGGCTGGATACATTATTTGGAGGCTGCTGCTGGGCTGCCACAGCTTCCAAATAATATATACAGCCTGGCACAGCCTCCAAATAATATATATAGTCCAGCACAGCTTCCATATTATATATACAGCCCAGCACATCTTCGAAATAGTATATATAGCCCAGCACAACCTCCAAATAATATATACAGCCCACAGCCTCTATATTATATATACAGCCCGGCAGTCTCCATATTATATATACAAATCTGAACAGCCTCTATGTTATATATACAGCCCACCCAGGAGCCTCTATATTACATATACACAGCCTGCAGCTTCTATATTATATTCATGAATCATAGTATGTGTTAAAGGGGCCCACTGAGACTGTTTCGCCCGGGGCCCACCAAAACCTGGAACCTGTCCTGCCTCTAAACTTTCATCTCGAACAAGGAGAAGACTGATCTGAGATGCAGCCAAAAGGGCCATGATCACTCTGGACAAAGATCTACAACTGAGATGGGAGAGTCTGTCCATAGGACAACAATCAGTCGTACACTGCACAAATCTGGCCTTTATGGAAGAGTGGCAAGAAGAAAGCCATTTCTCAAAGATATCCATAAAAAGTCTTGTTTGAAGTTTGCCACAAGCCACCTGGGAGAGACACCAAACATGTGGAATAAGGTGCTCTGGTCAGATGAAACCAAAGTCAAACTTTTTTGGGCACAATGTAAAACCATATGTTTGTTGTAAAAGCAACACAGCTCATCACCCTCAAAACATCATCCCTACTGTCAAACATGGTGGTGGCAGCATCATGGTTTGGGCCTGTTTTCTTCAGCAGGGACAGGGAAGATGGTTAAAATTGATGGGAAGTTGGTTGGAGCCAAATACAGGACCATTCTGGAATAAAACCTGTTGGAGTCTGCAAAAGACTTGAGACTGGGACGGAGATTTATCTTCCAACAAGACAATGGTCCCAAACATAAAGCAAAATCTACAATGGAATGGATCAAAAATAAACGTATCCAGGTGTTAGAATGGCCAAGTCACAGTCCAGACCTGAATCCAATCGAGAATCTGTGGAAAGAGCTGAAAACTGCTGTTCACAAACGCTCTCCATCCAACCTCACTGAGCTCCAGCTGTTTTGCAAGGAAGAATGGGCAAGAATTTCAGTTTCTCGATGTGCAAAACTGATAGAGACTTACCCCAAGCGACTTGTAGCTGTAATCGCAGCAAAAGGTGGCGCTACAAAGTATTAACTCAAGGGGGCCGAATAATATTGCACGCCCCACTTTTCAGTTTTTTATTTGTTAAAAACGTTTAAAATATCCAATAAATTTCGTTCCACTTCATGATTGTGTACCACTTGTTGATTCTTCACAAAAAAATAGAATTTATATCTTTATGTTTGAAGCCTGAAATGTGGCAAAAGGTTGAAAAGTTCAAGGGGGCCGAATACTTTCACAGGGCACTGTAAGTTCCAGACTGGACCAAGGACATGCAGTGGATGTTGTGTTTATGGACTTTTCAAAGGTGTTTGATACGGTGCCACACAAAAGTTGATACATAAAATGAGAATAATGGGGATAAGAGAAAATATGTATGACAGGGCTAAGAACTGGCTCAGTGATAGGAAACAAAGAGTTTAACAGTTAACAGTGGCCTAAGATTTTGTCCGAAAACGCGTCAGGCGTGGAGGAAGGGGCTGTGTACCCCATTGATGTTCTTATGGTCAGGATGTTTCAATAAAAGACCTGGAAGCTTTTAACTGCAACAAGTCTGGTGCCGTATTTCCTTATTGTAAAGAACAGTGGGGTAACACGGGCCAGTATTAAGCCGATCTATTGAGGACAGGGGTGCAGAACCCCATTCTTGGTGTTGCAGAGCCCTCATTTTGGGATAGCTAGCCCCCAGTGATCACTAAATCATTCCTTATTTTATGGACAGGGGATAACTTGTGACCTTGCAAATAACCCTCTAAACTAGTCTGAATATTTCACCTAATAAACAAAAAATACCAAGTATGTAAAATACAAACATGAAACATGGTTCTTTTCTAAAACTAATGTAATCTTCCCTAAATTCAGGTTTCAGTGCTGCCACCTACTGATTTGAAACTGGAATTATTAGCACAGGATGATTTTAAAGTGATTTTCCATGATATTGTAGAAAGAATGTATTTATGAAAAAAACTTGATCACACCCATTTATTTATTTTCTCCCAACTTAAATTTAGGCAGTTGTGACATAAATATCAAATCTCCCCAACCCATCAAGCCATTTACTGATGGATGGATATTTGTTTGGCCAAACAAGAAACTAAACTGTTCGCATACATCAGATAAGTGATATTCCTGAAAAACACAATATATTTAGAGGTCAAATACTCTTCTTGTGTATATGTACTTGTCCTGTTACTTTTTGACGAGAGAAGGAAAGATACATAATTCATTATGCATAGGCTGGAATAGTCTAAACAATGGACTGACAGTGACCTACATACACATTGGAAATATTTTGTTTTTTCCTCTATCCTCTTGGGACCCCCTTACATCTCGAACAGCATATTCGCCAAGTGACATGACACTACTCTTCCACAATTCCATTTTGAACTGGCATAAAATATTAATTTAAGTTTTTTCCCATGTGAATGAATCCAGAGTGAGTGCTAGGTGTGCACAGGCAAATAATGCGTAAACTTCAGTGACGGACATACTGCCGATGCAGCCAGTGCATCTGATCTGAGGCCCAGAGGCTCCAGGGGGCCTTAAATGACTGTTAGGGTCCCGTCACACTTAGTGACATTACAGCGATCCCGACGACGATACGACCTGGTAAGAATCGCTGGAACATTGCTATGTGGTCGCTGGTGAGATGTCAAACAGATCTACTCAACAACGCAGCAACGATACGGCCACCCGTATAATGACCTCGGCGGTCATCGGGACCCTGTCACACAGCAGCTAGTCTGATGACTCAGACCTACGTGGCTGAGTTCTGAGTCGCCAACGAGGTCGTTGTTAAGGCGTCAAACACACCGATGCATGCTGCCCAGTAGGAGCCCGATGATCAAAAAATGGTCCAGGACATTCCGACACGATCGGCGATGTCACAGCAAGGGCCTGGTCGCTGCTACGTGTCAAACATAGCGCGATCGCTGGCAAGGTCAATGTTGCATCACAAAACCTGCGATCTTGCCATGTGTGACGGGGGCTTTAGAAATTAGGGTAATCTGGCCTGTATGTGTATGCACAGCTTAGTGATATCAATACATTGTGTTTGCCTGTGCAATTTACAAAGTTCCCGGCAAGAAAAGAAAGACGTGACACCACAACGGATGTACGGAAAGGTGGGTCACTTTTTCTTTTTTTTTATGAATGCACTAGGAAGAGGACAATGGGGAAGGGAGGATTGTAATCTGAATATGGGGGGGAGAGGGACTTCGGTGCCTTATAATTAACAGGGTGAAGAGGACGTTAGTTATGAATTGAAAATAAATTGGGTGATGGGCAGATGCTAAATCCTCCAAACCCAGCAATTCTATATGGAAAACCTGTACACAAATAATAGCCATTATTAAGGTTATATTATTATTTAATGAGATTATTAAAAACATGAAGGGGTTTGAAATGAAGGGGGACAGCACAAAACAATAGGATGAGACTATAGGGTGCATCATCATGCAGAGACAAAATGAACAAGTGTGCAGTGATAAAAAGGAAATATATAAGACATAAACCAAAGCATGTCAGTATATAACTAACCTTTGTGTATCTCCTTCTGTTGAAATGTCGCAAGTTCCTAACCTTCATCAGGGGCCGTCTGATAAAATGTGTATTAGGACCTGGTGCCATTCCAACTGGAGGAGATTTTATATGTTAGGCGCAAGGCACACTGGCGTGAGACTCGCGCGAGTGCGATGCGTGAAAATTCGCATTGCACTCGGACCAATGTTAAGCAATGCTGCAGGGCATATTGATAATAATAATAATAATAATAATAATTTTATTCATTTATATAGTGCTATTAATTCCATAGCACTTTACATACATCAGTAATGCTGTCTCTCTTGGAGCTCACAATCTAAACATCCTATCAGTATGTCTTTACAATGTGGGAGGAAACCGGAGTGCCCGGAGGAAACCCACGCAAACACAGGGAGAACATACAAACTCCTTGCAGATGTTGTCCTTAGTGTCCTTGGTGGGAATTGAACCCAGGACCTTCAGGACCCCAGTGCTGCAAAGGCTACAGTGCTAACCACTTGAGCCACCGTGCCGCCCATTGATGCGCTTATCTCGCGTCGAAAACACATTGCGAGGGCAATGCGAGTACAATCGCAGCATGCTGCGATTGCATGCGGTTTTCCACGCGCGAGAGCCCAATGTAAGTCCATGGATGCATGAAAAAAATGCACCATTGTAACACACAAGGAGAGTCTCATGCGTGAAAAATGCACAAAAACAGATTGGAGCAGTAAGTTGACTCATCAGCTTAACAGGAAGTGCAGCTGCAATTAGGGTCCTATTACAAGCACAAGCTGTGTTTCCTCCTCCGCAGAGCCTGATCCTGCATCATGTCCCAGTATATTAGGCCTGGTTCACATCATGATTTGAAGGCATCCAAGTGTATCCGTTTCAAAACGGATACACTCGGATCCAAAATCGGATCCCATGTATCCCTATGGGGCTCAGATCGGATCGGATGTGTGCCTTTTGCCATCCGATTTTGGCACCATTCGATCCTGTCCAATTTCAGCACAGACACAAAAACGCAGCCTGCTGCATTTTTGTGTCCAAGAATGAAATCAGACAGCCTCAGATCAGAGCCAATCCGAGCCCGATAGCATAGGAGCCTATTGACATCGAATCCGAGTTGAACTCGGATCCGATGTCAGCTCCGTGCTTATGTACTGAGCATGCCAAGAGGCAGTGCTCAGTACATAATTAATCCTGTCTGTCCCTGTCACTCCCTGTCTGTCCCTGCCTGTCCCTCTTCTATCTCAGCTCTCCTCTATGCTCCCCCTCGTCTTCCCCCCTGTCCTCTCCCCTCCGGAATGTGAAAATAAAATAAAAAAATCCTCCCAGAGGATACTTTACCTTTCGGCGGCTGCTGCAGGGCTGTGACAGTCTCCTGATCTTCTCGTGACTGAAGATCTTGTGGTGATGTCACAAAGCCGGTCATAATTGTTTTCAAAACCTGAAAATCCAGTGAGAGAAAAACGCATTGCTGTCGGATTCAAGATGTGGCCAAAAAAACGCACTCGCATTGCACTCGCACCACACTCGCAGGACATTATGCAAAGCACTCGCAGGACAATACGCAAAGCACTCATAGGACTGCCGTGCAACAAAAACGCTCCGTTTTTAACGCTAGTAGTGTGCCTTCAGCCATAGTTATATACTTGCATGATTTGCTTTGTGCATTATAAATGTACTTATTATCATTGTGTAACGGAGTGGGTAGCCCTGACTGTATTGTTATTGAAATGGACACTGAAGTGGACATTACACAGTCCGATGCTGCCCCCTTGTGAACAAGTGCTGAAATTGCTGCAGAGATAATGACCTTAGGGATGGGCGAATCTACTCGCTAGGACTCGTTACTCGGCGAGTAGTAAGGGACTCGCAGGACTCGGTACTCTGCGAGTTTCCCAGTGATTACTCGCACGAGTCCAATGCAAATCAATATCAATCCTAGTTTTGTCAGAAACGCTGACAAAACTAGGATTGTCATTGTTTGCATTAGACTCGGCTACTGTGCCAGTGATAGCAGGGAAACTCGCAAAGTAACTGCTGTTTCTTTGCGAGCCGAGTCCAGCTGTCTTCTCTGTGCAGCTCCAGGGTCCTAGAGCCTGCCTGCTGCCTGATGTAGCAGTGCTGAGATTGTTCTCAGTCTGCTCATTCCCTGTGCATAGACATCTATATTTATGCACAGGGGATGTAGCAGAGAGGACATCGCGTTTTGGACTGCATCGGACGGAAGAGGATTTTTTTAATTAAAGATGGAGTCCCTAATAGCTTTTTTTTTTATTTCAAATAAAAATTTTTCTCTGTGTTGTGTTTTTTTAACCCTTTATTGGAGATTCTTAGTGGCTGGGTCAAACGTGGCCTGA
The DNA here is from genome assembly GCA_033576535.1 of Allobates femoralis. NCBI lineage: Eukaryota > Metazoa > Chordata > Amphibia > Anura > Aromobatidae > Allobates > Allobates femoralis. The sequence goes on from JARQOC010000003.1 coordinate 264,414,048, forward strand.
CATTAAGAATCTCGGGCTTAATACCAGCTTGTATAACAAAGCTGGTATTAACCCCTTTATTACCCAGCGTGCCACCGCCACCAGGGCCGCTGGAAGAGCGGGGTTCAGCGCCAGAGGATGGCGCTTCAATGAACGCGCCATCTTCTGGGGCGGCTGCGGGCTGCAATTTGCAGCGGGGGGTGCCCAGAAAGCTTGGGCATCCCTGCGCTGCGGATTCCAGCCCCCAGCTGCTTAGCTGTACCTGGCTAGACATAGAAATTGCGCGGAGCCCCACGCATTTTTTTTTTTATTATTTAATGAATTTCAGAGTCAGAGGCTCAGAGTCAGAGTCTCGGAGTCGGAGTCTCCTCAGAGTCGGAGTCTCAGAGTCGGAGTCTCAGAGTCGGAGTCGCCTCAGAATCGGAGTCACCTCGGAGTCGGAGTCGTCTCGGAGTCGGAGTCGTCTCGGAGTCGGAGTCGTCTCGGAGTCGAGTCGGAGTCGGAGTCGTCTCGGAGTCGGAGTCGTCTCGGAGTCGGACTCGGAGTCGTCTCGGAGTCGGAGTCGTCTTGGAGTCGAGTCGGAGTCGGAGTAGTCTCGGAGTCGAGTCGGAGTCGTCGTCTCGGAGTCGTCTCAGAGTCGGAGTCGGAGTCGTCTCGGAGTCGGAGTCGTCTTGGAGTCGGAGTCGTCTCGGAGTTGAGTCGGAGTCGGAGTCGTCTCGGAGTCGGAGTCGTCTCAGAGTCGGAGTCGTCTCGGAGTCGTCTCGGAGTCGGAGTCGTCTCGGAGTCGGAGTCGTCTCGGAGTCGGAGTCGTCTCGGAGTCGGAGTCGGAGTCGTCTCGGAGTCGGAGTCGTCTCGGAGTCGAGTCGGAGTCGGAGTCGTCTCGGAGTCGAGTCGGAGTCGGAGTCGTCTCGGAGTCCTCTCGGAGTCGGAGTCGTCTCGGAGTCGGAGTCGTCTCGGAGTCGAGTCGGAGTCGGAGTCGTCTCGGAGTCGGAGTCGGAGTCGTCTCGGAGTCGGAGTCGTCTCGGAGTCGAGTCGGAGTCGGAGTCGTCTCGGAGTCGAGTCGGAGTCGTCTCGGAGTCCTCTCGGAGTCGGAGTCGTCTCGGAGTCGGAGTCGTCTCGGAGTCGAGTCGGAGTCGGAGTCGTCTCGGAGTCGTCTCGGAGTCGTCTCGGAGTCGTCTCGGAGTCGGAGTCGTCTCGGAGTCGAGTCGGAGTCGTCTCGGAGTCGGAGTCGTCTCGGAGTCGTCTGAGTCGGAGTCGTGTCGGAGTCGGAGTCGTCTCGGAGTCGGAGTCGTCTCGGAGTCGGAGTCGTCTCGGAGTTGGAGTCGTCTCGGAGTCGGAGTCGGAGTCGGAGTCGTCTCGGAGTCGGAGTCGTCTTGGAGTCGGAGTCATCTCGGAGTCGGAGTCGTCTCGGAGTCGGAGTCGTCTCGGAGTCGGAGTCGAGTTGAAGTCGGAGTCGTCTCGGAGTCGGAGTCGTCTCGGAGTCGGAGTCAAAAAAACGCGCAATTTCTATGTCTAGCCAGGTACAGCTAAGCAGCTGGGGGCTGGAATCCGCAGCGCAGGGATGCCCAAGCTTTCTGGGCACCCCCCGCTGCAAATTGCAGCCCGCAGCCGCCCCAGAAGATGGCGCGTTCATTGAAGCGCCATCCTCTGGCGCTGAACCCCGCTCTTCCAGCGGCCTGGTGGCGGTGGCACGCTGGGTAATAGAGGTTAGGGCCAGCTTTGTATTATCAGCTGGCCCTAAGCCCGAAATTTATGGCGGTCACGCCAATATTAGACATGACCGCCATGAATTTCTATTAAATTGTTTTAAAAAAAACACAACACAGAGAAATTTTTTTATTAGAAATAAAAAAAAAAGCCATTAGGGACTCCATCTTTAATTAAAAAAATCCTCTTCCGTCCGACGCAGTCCAAAACGCGATGTCCTCTCTGCTACATCCCCTGTGTATAGATATAGATGTCTATGCACAGGGAATGAGCAGACTGAGAACAATCTCAGCTCTGCTACATCATCTCTGTGCACAGACATTCATGTCTGTACACAGGGAATGAGCAGACTGAGAACAATCTCAGCACTGCTACATCAGGCAGCAGGCGGGCTCTAGGACCCTGGAGCTGCACAGAGCAGACAGGACTCTTCTCTTATCTGTGCGAGTTTCCCAGCGATTACTTACAAAGTAAACGAGTCCAATGCAAATAAATGACAAAACTAGGATTGCTTCAGGCTGAAGCTTCCGAGACACATCTGCGATTTGTAAATCTCACACTACTCGCTATTACTCGCTTCCCCATTCATTAACATTGGACTCGCTAGACTCGCAACGAGTAGCGAGTCCTGGGCTCGGACTCGCTAGAGTCAAGCGATTCCGAGTAATTTAGGATTCGCCCATCACTAAATGACATCGACTGCTGATCCCCTTTCACAACTGCCGTGTGAGGGAAAGCTAGGGAAAGAGATTGCCAGTATTGTTTTTTTTTTTGCCGTGCATCCGGAGCTGAATATCAGGGTATTCAACCTTCCCTATGTGTGCAGCTAAACCAGTTGAATGTGTTATCACCATGTTTAATAGTAAATAAATGTTTCCTCCCGTTAAATCCGAATGGGGATTGTTGAAGCAGATCATAGACACACACCCGCGGCATTACTGTCCGTCACTTCATCTGGCGTAGTCGGCAGGATCTGTGATCAACAAAATCCTCTAGCTTATAACTAGACAGCTCCCCCAGCATCTATTGTCAATCAAGTGAGAAAGTTTAACGGACGGAATTATCCTGTACCTGAATGGACAGAACAACTCAAGATAGTGGGGGAAATGTATAACGTTGATCCTAAGACCTTAGCAGAAATGGCCATGCTAACATTAGAGGGGGAGGCGTGGACGACAGTCAGGCTGGAGATGGTTAGGAGCACATTGGATAACTTGGTGCGGGTGCTGGAGAACACCTATGGGCCGACCACATATGCGGGGACATAGCGCTATATGTTCTTCCGGCGTACTCAGCTCGAGTGGGAGGACATTCCTCAATATGCAAACGCCCTCCAAGTACTGCTTGAACAAGCCTGTAGAAAAGAAGAACAGATAGCTAGTACAGACTCCCGTGACCTGGTGCTGAGAGATCAATTTGTAACAGGGCTGAGAGGCCCGTACCTTAACCGCTCATTGCAAGATCTACTCCGGATAAATCCGGCCCTTGCGTTCGCTGAGGTTAAACAGGAAGTGATAGAACGTTCTAGGGGACCTGTCATGGAGACACAGACTTATACCGCGGCTTGCAGGTCCATATCCGGTACCAGAACTCCGAACGGTGACACGGAAGAACTGAAACAGTTGGTGGCAGAGTTACAGAAACAGGTGCTACAGCTCACACTAGACCAACAGGCGGACAGACAAGCGAGACAACAACCCAGCTGGCCTATGGGAAGGTGCTGCACATGCGGCGACCCCCGCCATAGAGCCCCCAGAACTTTCAAGTCCACCCGCGGTCCGGTTTACCAGAACCAGCAAGCCGTGCCCCACAACAGCGGCCGCCGTTAAACTAGATGCCCCTGCCAAAGCGGCTCACTCTGCAGGGGAGGCCAAGGAGAAGGGTGTAGGGAAACAGAGCCAGCAATGGAACAAACTTGCATCAAACAGCCTAGAAGTATTGCTGGAAGGGATTGCCGTGCAAGGACTAATGGACACTGGGTCTCAGGTATCCACCATCTCCGAGCAGTTCTATGAAGAATATCTGAAGCCGCGGGTTGCCTATGACCCTGATACTGCCATCAAGATCAAAGCAGCCAATAATCTACCCATTCCAGTGATAGGGTTGCCTAGATGAACACCGAAATCTGTGGGCAGGACCTCGGGAAGAGGGGGATAATTGTGGTCAAGGAAGGCTTTGGATCAGAAACGCCCATGATTATTGGGATGAACATCCTGAAAGACCTGGATCTGGTGCTGTTTACCAAGAGGGGACCCAAGTCCAAGTACTGGCAGGAGGTGGTCCGGACCTGCAGTCTCCAACGATTGGCGGGGGAACAACTGCCGCTGGCCACGATCACCGTACCCCGCCATACTAGGATAACCTTACCGGCTGAGAAGGAGACAGTTACCTCGCTACCCCTTAGCACCACAAGACAGCTTGAAGGCGTGGAGGTGCTGATTGAGCCACGGACCCCGAAGGAAGGGAGGTTGAATCCACTAGTTGTTTGAACACTAGCTGTTGTGAGAAAGGGAAGAATTCCTGTTAGGTTGGGTAACACGGCTAACGTGGGCATCGACCTAGAGGCTGGGACACAGCTCGCCCGAGTTTACGCCCTACCCGAAGAGGTGAATCCTATGAGCCCCCTCCAGTTTGCACCGTCTACAGAGGGAGATTGGACAGTGACTGTCTCTGCCATGGCCACTGCCACAGACGACACCAAAGCGGGACGAGAACTGCGAGAAAAGTGTCAGTTGGACACATCCCAATACTCCAAACAGGAGGTGTCCCAGATAGAGGAACTACTACAAGAACACCAGGCGTCCTTTGCCCAGCATGACACCGACTTTGGATGCACCACCAGTATCAAGCACGAGATCCCCACGGGTGACGCCGCTCCTATCCGCGAGAGGTACAGCCAAATACCTCCCCAACAATACCAAGAAGTGAAAAACCTCCTGAATTCCATGTTACACACCGGAGTGCTACGAGAAAGCCAGAGCCCCTGGGCTGCACCGGTGGTGATAGTTAAGAAGAGAGACGGGTCCCTGAGGTTCTGTGTGGACTACCGCCGCTTGAATGAGTGCACCATCAGGGACTCGTACCCTTTGCCAAGGATCGAAAAATCCCTGACAGCCCTGAAGAAAGCCAAGTACTTTTCTTCCTTGGATCTGGCCAGCGGCTATTGGCAGGTACCCATGCACGAGAAGGATAGAGAAAAGACTGCTTTCATCCTACCCATGGGCCTGTACGAGTTCGACCGGATGCCCTTTGGCCTGAACAACGCGCCGGGGACTTTCCAGAGACTGATGGAGCGCTGCTTGGGGGACTTCAATTTCGACTTCACCCTCATCTAATGTCGGCCACATTTGAAGAACACCTACAGCAGCTGGGCCGTGTGTTCCTTAGGTTGAAAGAACATGGCCTGAAGTTGAAACCCAGCAAGTGCCATCTTCTGCAGCCTGAGATCGATTACCTGGGTCACCGGATCTTGGCCGAAGGTGTTCGACCGTCTCCAGAGAAAATAGCCGCCGTACGAGACTAGCCACAACCTGCAAATGTCAAGGAGGTCAGGGCTTTCCTGGGGCTGGCCGGCTACTACCGCCGGTTCGTCAAAAACTTCGCCCGGCTTACTGCACCACTGCACGACCTGCTTCGAGGGACCACCAACAGCTCCAGGGGATGACCTATCAGCTGGGGACCCAGCCAGGAAGAGTCCTTCCAAGCCCTAAAGGGTGCTCTGATGTCCCCCCCCATCTTGGCGTATGCGGACTACAATCTGTCCTTTCAACTACATACTGATGCCAGTCTATAGGGTCTAGGGGCAGTACTCTCCCAGGTACAAGAAGGCAAGGAACGTGTCATAGCCTATGCCAGTCGGTCCCTACACGAGGGTGAGAAGAACCCCATCAATTACAGCTCGTTCCGGCTGGAGCTGTTGGCCCTAACGTGGCCTATGACGGAAAAATTTGCAGGATATCTCACGGGGACAGAAGTGCTAGTCCTGACAGATAACAATCCGTTGGCCCACTTAGAGAATGCAAAACTCGGGGTCATGGAGCAGCGTTAGATGGCCCGGCTCTCTAAGTTTAACTACAAGATCAGATATAGAGCTGGGGCTGAGAATCAAAATGTGGACAGCCTGTCTAGAGTGACATTCCCCTTACTCACTAGGGACCGGGATGAAGAACTAGAAGGAGACGAGACGCCTGACTTCGCAAGGCTTGCCCGACAGATGATGGATTGCCGCCAGTATGTTGTGGGTGAAGCTGGAACTCAAGTGGGGGCCCCGCTGTCCCCCCAGGAGTGGTGCAGACTCCAGGACCAGAACCCTGAATGGGCCCTACTCAAGCAATGGGTGAAGCAACAGCAGAAGCCCTCCTCCGATGCACGGTCGCGACTGTCCACCGGGACCTTGACCTTGCTCAGCCAGTGGGATCGGCTAATTCTGAGAGAAGAGGTACTAGGGACAAGGGGGCATCCTCTACGTCTGGAGGAAAAAAGGTTTAATCATAATCACAGACGCGGATTCTTTACTGTAAGAGCAGTGAGACTATGGAACTCTCTACCACATGCTGTTGTAATGAGTGAGTCACTACTAACATTTAAGAAGGGCCTGGATGCCTTTCTTGAAAACTATAATATTATCAGTTATACATACTAGATTCTTTGATAGGGCGTTGATCCAGGGAATTAGTCTGATTGCCGTATCTGGAGTCAGGAAGGAATTTTTTCCCCCAATGTGGAGCTTAGTGTTGCCACATGGTTTTTTTTTGCCTTCCTCTGGATCAACATGTTAGGCTATGGGTTGAACTAGATGGACTTAAAGTCTTCCTTCAACCTTAAAAACTATGTTACTATGTTACTATGTATTTCGGAAGGTTCTCCTGTCCCACATGTTGGAGGAATGTATACAAGTTGTGGTGCCTGCCCAATTGGCCCGTGAGATGGTGGGCGAAGCACACAAAAGGAACAGTCACTTTGGAATAGACAAGACCTTTCGGTGGATTCAACAGTCCATCTACTTTCCGGAGCTCCGCAAGCTGGTTGAAGACGTCTGCAGAACCTGTCGCACCTGTGAACTTCGCAAGTCCACTGAGCAGCGTGCACCTGTCCAGACAATTAAAACATCCAGGCCTCTTGAGCTGTTGATGGTGGACTATCTGTTGATTGGGACGGCGAGTAGTGGTTATCAATACTGCCTAGTCATGGTGGACCACTTCACAAAATTCGCCGTCGCTGTTGCTACCAAAGACCAGACTGCCGAATCAGCTGCACGAGCCATCTGTCGACAGTTCATCCATGACTATGGGTGTCCGGAGAGGTTGCACTCTGATCAGGGAGCTTGTTTCGAAGGTCAGAGTTATCGAAGAGCTGCATCGGATATATGGGATCCAGAAGTCAAGGACCACCCCTTACCACCCACAAGGGAATGGTGCGTGTGAGCGCTTTAACCGGACTCTACTCCAGTTGATCCGCACCTTAGCCAATGGTAAGAAGGACCAATGGCCCCAATTCCTTCCCGATCTAGTATGGGCCCACAACAACCAAGTCCACTCTGTGACTGGCTACACCCCACACACCCTTCTCTTTGGCCGCCCGGGAAAAGGGGTCCATGACCTGAACCTACCGTGTTTCCCTGAAAGTAAGACACTGTCTTACATTTTTTTTACCTCAAAAAGTCCCACTATGTCTTACTTTCGGGGTATGTCTTATATTGGGAAAATAAATGTAAATTTTTGTTTTAACCATAAAATACAGCCCCCAGCAGTGTGGTATACAGCAACCTCCCCAGTGGTATATACAGGCCCCAGCAGTGTTACAGCAGCAGCCCCAGTGGTGTATACAGCTGCAGCGCTCAGTGGTGTATACAGCTGCAGCCCCCAGTGGTGTATACGGTACAGCTGCAGCGCCCAGTGGTGTATACAGCTGCAACCCCCAGTGGTGTATACAGCTGCAGCCTCCCCCTTGCTGCCGCCAACCTGTAAAGTAAAAGATCATTATACTTATCCCCACCGGTGTCCCGTTGCTGTCCCACCGCCATCACGCTCTTCCGGCTTCATCTGGCTTCATCCGTCTTCCATCTCCGGCGCACAGACAATGACGTCAATCTGTGCGCCGGAGAAGGAAGTCGGATGAAGCCGGAAGAGTGTGATGGCGGCGGGACAGCAGCGGGACACCGGCGGGGATAAGTATAATGATCTTTTACTTTACAGGTTGGCGGCAGCAAGGGGGGGGGGCGCCTGTATACTCATGGGGGGGCTGCAGCTGTATACACCACTGGGGGTTGCAGCTGTATACACCACTGGGGGCTGCAGCTGTATATACCGTGTTTCCCCGAAAGTAAGACAGTGTCTTACTTTCGTGTTTTGTCTTACATTACCCGACCCCCTAAAACCGGCACTGTGTCTTACTATCGGGGGTGTTTTACTATCGGGGAAACACGGTATTCCGCCCTGAAGAAGAGGTCTACAATACCTACCCATCCTGGCTACATGCCCACTGACAGAAGATGGAAACTGTACACCGGCTAGTGAGCCAACAAATCCGGAATCAGATACATGCTGACCCACTCCCAGTACAAGAGGAACCCTTGGAGTTGGGACAGCTAGTCCTGCTCCGTATTAGGAAGCCTCAAGGAAAGCTGCGAGCCAAGTGGGAGGCCGAAATCTACCGGGTAGTCGAATGCCCCTACCCCAACGGTCATGTATACCAAGTGCGGGGTGAAGACAGTGGCAACACCCGCACCGTACACCGAAACATGTTGCGCCCCTGCCGATCCCAGCCTGACTCCCCGGCCACGGTACCCAGAGGGGGTGACGCTGCTGACATGACTGACGCCATAGATACTATTCAGCATAGCGACCACGATGACTCCGAGGCTGGTGACCCACCTACCCAGACTAGTTCTTAACCCGGAGGACTGACTGAAGTGGAGCGTACAAAAGGTGACGAGGTGGGGAACAGCTGACCCTTGCGGCGCACTGGCCGTACCACTGCTGGGGTCCCTCCCGGATGGTTCTACAGGGACCAGTATGTATGACCCACCTCCCAACCAACCCCTGTGACATCTACAGCCATCACTGCCTTGGATCCGTCGGTTGTTGACAGGGACTGCCAACCTTTAAGTGGGGGGTATGTAACGGAGTGGGTAGCCCTGACTGTATTATTATTGAAATGGACACTGAAGTGGACATTACACAGTCCGATACTGCCCCTTGTGGACAAGTGCTGAAATTGATAATGACACCGACTGCTGATCCCCTCCCACAACTGCCGTGTGCTCAGGAAGAAAAAGTGCGGGAAAGACAGAAGGAGACGGAGCTCGACCAGGACAGACCTTCCTGTGGGTGTTTCTCGAGAGAGGGCTCCCTCGCGACACCTTTCTGGAAAGATCACGCCGCGGAAGCCTTTGCGGCAACCCCCAGGCTGTAGAACATTGTTACCATGAGCCTAACCTGTCTGCGGAGCATCGCACTCCTAGAATATATTCAGAGACTGTGACGGACACAAGGGAGCCATCTTCGAAATCTATATATTTTTTTCTTTCCTCGGACTGAGAGACTATAAACCGGTACCTGTGGAGAGGACTGAGGAAACCCCCCATCATCGGTTCCTCTGGAATCGCCACCGTTCGACCCCAGGCCTGCGACGTGGGAGCTACACCTTCTGCTGTTATAGACTGGTAACGTACATTGAAGGAAAGCTAGGGAAAGAGATTGCCAGTATTGTTTTTTTTTTGCCGTGCATCCGGAGCTGAATATCAGGGTATTCAACTTTCCCTATGTGTGCAGCTAAACCAGTTGAATGTTTAATAGTAAAGAAATGTTTCCTCCCGTTAAATCCGAGTACGGGGATCTTGTTGAAGCAGATCATAGACACACACCCGCGGCCTTACTGCCGGTCACTTCAATTGCATACTTGTTCATTTTGCCTCTGCATGATCATGCACCCTATATATCTCCTCTGGTTTTGTGCTGCCCTCTCCATCACGTTTTTAATAATTTCCTCAATAATGGAAATATTATAAACTTTTTATTGGCTATCATTTGTGTATAGGTTTTTCAACTAGGGTTCAACTACCATAGCTATATTTCATAATTTACTGATACTTGGGTATTATAAAATATTTTAATACATTGTGAATTTCCTAAAATAAAGCTTTTTCCTACGTCACACCCTCCTTGTTTGTTTTTGTTCTCATTTCATTCATATTGCCCTGATAGCGTCCTCACCACCAAAAAATTATACAGCCCTGAACGTGTCCTCGCCTACCCACAATTCATTATAAGGCCCTTACTGCATCTTATCATGTACCCTAGTTTATTGTGATACTATCAAGGATTTATTGGGGAGTGGGGCAAGAGTGGGTTAGGGAGATAGACACATTGTAATAAATTAGAAGGTGGAAGAAGACACTAGCAGGGACTTGTAATTAATTGGGAGGTTGCAGAAGTTGCTAATGTGGGTCTTCTCCCACCATTAAACTCATTATGATGCTATCAGGGACTTATAATGAATTGTGGATGGAGGACATAGGACAGGAACTAAGGGTACCGTTACACGTCGCAACTTTGCATGCAATTTCAATTGCAACTTACTGGTTGCAGTGAAATCATGGACACATTGTTCTATCTTGTTGGCGTGTACAAATGTAACAATGTGTCCATGATTTCACTGCAACCAGCAAATTGCCTGTGAAATTGCATGCAATGTTGTGACGTGTAATAGTACCCTTAGTCCTACAAGCAATGCGGCCCCCCGATATCAATTTTTTTCTACGTGCGGCCCACCAACCCAGCCGAGTTTGAGACCCCTGCTCTAGAGACAAAATAAACAATGAAACTAATAAAAAATTCTGGTAGATATGAGCACAGAGAGACCCGTGTCTGACTGCTATGATACCAAGCTAAAACTGAGTTGTATTTATGCTACTGTGTATACTGCTGAGTAGGAGTTGCTTTTTCTATTTTTTTAGTGGCAGCAAGCATACTCCCAAGGTCTTCCTGTGTCACCCAATGAAGCGATTAATAAATAATAATTAAAAAAATGCATTAGTTGCTAAAATTAAGAAATAAAGCAGGCAGTACTTCTAAATAATTGTAAGCAGGTATGTAAATCCAATGTGAGAGGTTATGGCTACATCAATAGCCTCTCAAGAATGCAGTTTCCATTTTTGGGGGGGGGGGGTTGAGGTCTGGTGTTTTTTTCACTAGGACAGCTGTCCACCATAAGACGTGCTCTCGGACACATTCACTAAAACCTTTGCTGTTCGCACTACATGGTTTATATTATTTTCTATCAGAGGCCAAATTTGCAGAAATACCAAGTTATTTTACTCTGCAATAATAGGTTTACTATATGCAGCATTAGGTGTCCACAAAATCTTATATAGACTGCAAGTAACCTTCACTGCTTTTCTCATACAGGTGAAATAATGAAACATGAGCATTCAGCAAGCTATAAACTTTTTGCTGACAAGGCTTCTAAACAAGTATTTTACCAGTGTAATAGCCATAAAATAAGGTCCCCAATGAGTTATAATGTTTTATTGGAAACTGAAAAACTGATCCATTGTGTTTGTTCTTGGGGAACAGGCCATGTAAGTATTAGTTTTCACTTTTCAGCCAAATTGTGTCTTTCAATCCATCAAGTATGAAATAGAGACATCTCAAGGTATATTACATATACATACACAAAGAAGATATAACATTAGGTCTACATACACACTAAATCGCCATTAATATGCTCGAACATTACTTGCAAGGTCGTTATTACGATCATCCGCTTGATTCTGCAAGTGAAATAGTATTTGCCTACAAAATTAAGAGATTGGGGAGGGAAACAATAGTAAGACCTCAGCCACACAGACGTACTGCGGTGCCCATGCATGTGAACACAGCCTAATGGCGGGTTTACACGTTGCGATATCGTAGTACGATTTCAATCAAAAGTCACGTGGTTCGATCGTTGGACCCGATATCGTTCCTGCGTTGTATGGTGTGAACGTCCAATACGATGCAGGAACGATGTCAATGCGATATCGGGGATTGAATGAGCGTGCTATTCAATGCCCCGATATTGAAGGGAGATTGGAGCCGGATCGTGCTGTGTAAACGCCCAACTACGATGCGATTTGAAACGTCACCCATTCACTCCCATGTTAAGTGTGCGATCCTGGGTTGGGGGGCGTAGACATCGCACGGACGTTGTATTCCGATATCGCAGCGTGTAAACATCCAATGCGATGCGGGAGAAACGTGCACTAATTGCGCGCTCCCGCGCCATTGAGTTGCGATATCGCAACGATATTGAAGCGTGTAAACCCACCATTAAACTATTAACCTTGAATACAATAGCACCTGACAAGGGCTCGGATGAATTAGGGATGGGCAAATAGTGTTTTGAAGTAGTTGGTAAAAAAGGCAAGTATAAAGGATGTAACATTCTAAGAATTACCAAATTGTGACAGCTAAATGAATGGGGCATATCATGCTCCATATGTTCCAAGTATGGAGAGGTTGGAATCTACCAAAAGTGGTCCTAGGAAGGACAACTGGAGATCCTGCAACAGTGTTGGGAGTCCTCTACTATTTTGGTGTGCATGTGGAGCAAAGCATAACCGATCTGCTCTGATCCTACAGAAAAACCTCCGTTGGGCAAGTTTTTAAAAATCTTAATACTAACTATGATGGAAAGATGTCAGAACATACTGCAATGCATAATGATGCACATGTAGATCCTGATCCACTGACAAAAGCACCTACTATAGGCACATGAACATCAGAACAAGGTCATGGAGCAATGGAAAATGTCTAGTGAATCATACTTTATTTGGTAATAATATTTTTATATTATGTGAATGACTGGTTTAATGTGTGTCACCTACCTAGAGAAGAGATGGAACTAGGATATACTATAGGAAGAAGGCAGACATGTAGAGGCAGGGTGATTCTCTACACAATGTGCTGCTGGGGAATCTTAGGTTTTGGCAATCATGTGGATGTTTAACATATACTGACTACCAAAAAATTCTTGTAGACCAAGTATGCCCCTTCATGGCAGGAATTTGCCCTAAAGACAATGGCTCTTTTATTAGGATAGTGCATCATGCCACACTGCAATAGCTGTTCAGTAATAGGGTTAACAATAAGTTTAAGGAAAAGTATGCACTTTGTCTCAAAATTACCAGATCTGAAACCCAGCAAATACCTGTAAGTACAGTGCTGTGCAAATTAATTGGGACAAAGCATTTTTTGTAAGTAACATCGTAAGTTGGGGTTACCAGTGATTGAAAGCAGTTTTAACTGCTTTGAACAGGTGTGAGTGTACAACCTTGAGTAACAAAGTGTGGTTTGACTGGTTTTAGTCAGAAAATAACAGCTAGCTGACCCCTCAGCTTCAGTGGAGAGCTTGTTTCTGTGAGGAGTGGTTTAGTGTACTTTTTCTCTCAGTGTGATTCGTGGCTGTAAAAATGGATGTTACTCCACGGAAGAGGTCTAGAATTATTACTCTTAATGAACATACAAGCCTGACTGTAAGAGAAATCGCTCCCACCGTTGGTATTGGAAAATCTACCGTTTCAAGAATAATTTGCACACACAATGAAACTGGATCATTTTCTCCAAAACAAAAAGGGAAATGTGGAAGAAAAAGGAAAACGACATCAAGAACTGATAAAACACTTATCAGCAGTAGTAAAATTAATGCAAGAAAAACTTGCTTTGTCCCAATTAATTTGCACAGCACTGTATATGTTGAAAAAAACACCCGATTCATGGAGGTTTGCCTTAAAATTTAGAGTAAGGGTCGTTTATACACACCAACCAGTATCGCAATACAGCCACTAATCGGTCACCCATTACTGATCGGTGGTCATTTAAAAGCCTGTCTACACAGCCAGACCAAAGCAAACAGTATGCACCAAGCAATCTTTAATATATCACAGTGCACAGAGTCTGCCGTTCTTCTTGATATGCAAATCCTGTTTATACAACACAATACACCACCAAGAACGATATTTTTTTTGCAGTGCACAAAATATTATTTATCCAGTAAATGAGCATTTTGATAGGCAGCCTTCTTGCTTAGCAATATAATCATGAAACTAATGTTTTTACGAATGCTGGTGCACAGTTCTCTTTCAGCAGTGTGTAATGCCGCCGTCTCTGTGAGGATGCCGACTTACCCACTGCCATGGCAGTCTAGGCGCTCGTCTGAGGGCTCCTACTCTCGGGGTGTGCGCATGCCCTACTCTTAAAGGGCCTGTGCACTTTGACAGAGAAGTGCTCCTCAGCCTTTGGCACAATGAATTTAAGGCATCCTATTACAGAAGGTGCCAGAGCAATGCCTTTAGTTGGTCAGTAGCCTGCCTTCAGTCTAACTAGTTGCCAGGTCCTGTCTGCCCTTTGCCCGTCACCTATACCTATGCCTGCCATCCCATACCCGAGCTGCCTGGCTCTCTCGCCCTGTCTGCTACAGTCATCCCTTCATCACCTGCCTGTCCATTACCTGTACCTGTGCATTGGAGCTCGATCCCAGCTGTCGTGGTATTGAGATCCCCTGGAGCTGTACCTGCCTGCCACCTTACTTTTGGCAAGACAAGGTCATATACACTACTGTTCAAAAGTTTGGGGTCACCCAGACAATTGTGTTTTCCATGAAAACTCATACTTTTATTTATAAAATGAGTTGCAAAATGAATAGAAAATATAGTCCAGACATTGAAAAGGTTACAATGAATTTTATTTGAAATAATAATTTTCTCCTTCAAATTTTGCTTTTGTTAAAGAATTGTCCCTTTGCAGCAATTACAGCATTGCAGACCTTTGGCACTCTAGCTAATAATTTGCTGAGGTAAGAAATTTCACCCCATGCTTCCTGAAGCCCCTCTCACAAGTTGGATTGGCTTGATGGGCACTTTATGTGTACCATATGGTCAACCTGCTCCCACAACAGCTCAATGGGGTTGAGATCTGGTGACTGTGCTGGCCACTCTATTACAGATAGGGAAGAAGCAGGCAGATGGTATTCTTAATAGTTCACGCATAATTTGGAGGTGTGCTTTGGGTCATTGTCCTGTTGTAGGATGAAATTGGCTCCAATCAAGCGCTGTCCACATGGTATGGCATGGCGTTGCAAAATGGAGTGATAGCTTTCCTTATTCAAAATCCCATTTACCTTGTACCAATCTCCCACTTTACCAGCACCAAAGCAACCCAGGCCATCACATTACCTCCACTATGCTTGACAGATGGCTTTATACACTCTTCCAGCATCTTTTCAGTTGTTCTGCGTCTCACAAATGTTCTTCTGTGTGATCCAAACACCTCAAACTTTGATTCGTCTGTCCATAAAACTTTTTTCCAATCTTCCTCTGTCCAATATCTGTGTTCTTTTGACCATATTAATCTTTTCCTTTTATTTGCCAGTCTAAGATATGTCTTTTCCTTTGCCACTCTGCCCTGAAGGCCAGCATCCCGGAGTCGCCTCTTCACTGTAGACGTTGACACTGGCGTTTTGCGGGTACTATTTAATGAAGCTGCCAGATGAGTAGCTGTGAAGTGTTGATTTCTCAAACTAGAGACTCTAATGTACTTGTCTTATTGCTCAGTTGTGAGTCTCCCACTTCTCTTTCTACTCTGGTTAGAGCCTGTTTGTGCTCTCCTCTGAAGGGAGTAGTACACACCATTGTAAGAAATCTTCAGTTTCTTGGCAATGTTTTGCATGGAATAGCCTTTATTTCTAAGAACAAGAATAGACTGTCGAGTTTCACATGAAAGTTCTCTTTCTGGACATTTTGAGTGTTTATAGAACAAACAAATGTAATGCTCCAGATTCTCAACTAGCTCAAAGGAAGGTCAGCTTCTCTGCTCATCCACACTGTATTCAGCTGTGCTAACATACTTATGCAAGGGTTTTCTAAACATCCATTAGCCTTCTTACAGTTAGCAAACATAACATAACATTAAAACACAGGAGTGGTGGTTGTTAGAAATGGGCCTCTATACACCTATATAGATATTGCATTTAAAACCAGACGTTTGCAGCTATAATATAGTCATTTACCACATTAACAATGTATAGCGTGTATTTCTGATTCATTTAATGTTAGCTTCATTGAAAAAAAATGTGTTTTTCTTTCACAAATAAGGAAATTTCTAAATGACCCCAAACTTTTGAATGGTAGTGTACAATATCAGGTTTCTGAACTGTATAAACAGTTTACTGCTGAAAAACATGTGGATACTTAAATTACACATCAGACCTCAATAAAGGAGTCAAGTAGGAAACCTTTACTGGTGTTTACTCCAATTCAAAGAGAACAAAATTACATATTTCCAGTAAGTATAAGTGAATCTGCATCTACCCCTATTCCCTGAAAATAAGACACTCTCTGATATTACTTTGTGCTCCAAAAAAATGTATGTAAAAATGTTTCTTATTTTCAGGGGATGTCTTATTTTTCCACCATCCTCTTGCAAGCCCCAATATTCCCATCATCCCCTTGCAGCCCCCAATATTCCCATGGAATATCCCCCCCATCTTATTTTAGAGGAAACAGGGTATCTATCTACAAGCATCGCCTGGGTGCTGCGAGTGCCTCCCTGATGATTGATGTAAGCGACGGCCGCCGCGTTGTCCGATTGGATCCTTACCTGGCGGCCGCTCAGGAGGGACTGAAACGCCAGAAGCGCCAGATAAGCCGCCCTGATTTCCAGAATGTTGATGGGAAGGGAGGACTCCACCGGAGACCATGTACCCTGAGCCCTGTGGTGAAGGAACACCGCTCCCCTGCCGGCGAGGCTGGTGTCCGTGGTGACCATCGATTATGACGGTGGGATAAGGGATCGACCCTGAGACAGGGACGGATATGCCAGCCACCACTGGAGAGATTCCCTCGTTTTGGGGGACAGGGAGATCTTGAGATCCAAGGTCCATGGATTTTTGTCCCAGACTCGAAGGATCTCCAGCTGAAGAGGACGCAGATGGAGTTGTGCAAATGGGACTGCTTCTATTGAGGCCACCATCTTTCCTAGGATCAGCATCAGGCGCCTGATGGAGTACGATCGAGGAGGGAGGATGGAGCGAACTCCCGCTTGGAGTGAGACGGTCTTCTTGTGAGGCAGTCGTACTAGAGCTGCTCGAGTGTCGAATTGCATGCCCAGATACACGAGACTCTGGGTGGGAACGAGGATCGACTTCGGAAGGTTGACGATCCAGCCAAACTTCCTGAGAGTCGACAGAGTAGTGGAAACGGCTTGCCGGCATTCCTAATGCGAGGGTGCCTTGACAAGGAGGTCGTCCAGATAAAAGATGACCAACAGCCCCTGAGAGTGAAGTATGGAGACCACTGATGCCATCACTTTTGGTGAATACTCGTGGAGCGGTGGCCAGGCCGAAGGGGAGGGTCACGAATTGAAAAAAAACTCACCAAGATTTGCCAGGTAAATACCCATTGCACTTAGCAGCGGCTGTCAGCTCCACTGGAGGCAACACAGGTGTCTGTATGCCGGTACTCAATCACCTGCAACCCACAGTGGGGGCGGTTGTGGCACCAGCGTCCGGCCATGCTGTCAGGGAGGTGACTGGTGGCATTTAAAGACACGAGGTTACCAAGGGCTCTGTCATTCACGGTGCATGCAAGGCATAGTGTCAGAACAGCCTATTGGTCACGCCCTTCTATTAGATCAGGCGGGCTGTTCCGCACTGATTACATGCCTCACATAACGACAGACGCCCCCCAGAGGGCTCAGCCTCAAACTGCAGATGAAAAAAATGCAATAAAACACTAAAGATGAAAAATGTGAGGTGTTTGTTGGTATTTTGGCCAAAAAACGTAAGCTGGTAACCCACGGTCAAGGGCCCTCACGCTTACCAGTCCTAACCACATGCCTTTTGAGACATGTACAATTTAATTTAGATTGTTCACCGAATGGACTTAAAAACAGACAAAAAAAAAAAACTCACCAAGATTTGCCAGGTAAATACCCATTGCACTTAGCAGCGGCTGTCAGCTCCACTGGAGGCAACACAGGTGTCTGTATGCCGGTACTCAATCACCTGCAACCCACAGTGGGGGCGGTTGTGGCACCAGCGTCCGGCCATGCTGTCAGGGAGGTGACTGGTGGCATTTAAAGACACGAGGTTACCAAGGGCTCTGTCATTCACCGTGCATGCAAGGCATAGTGTCAGAACAGCCTATTGGTCACGCCCTTCTATTAGATCAGGCGGGCTGTTCCGCACTGATTACATGCCTCACATAACGACAGACGCCCCCAGAGGGCTCAGCCTCAAACTGCAGATGAAAAAAATGCAATAAAACACTAAAGATGAAAAATGTGAGGTGTTTGTTGGTATTTTGGCCAAAAAACGTAAGCTGGTAACCCACGGTCAAGGGCCCTCACGCTTACCAGTCCTAACCACATGCCTTTTGAGACATGTACAATTTAATTTAGATTGTTCACCGAATGGACTTAAAAACAGACAAAAAAAAACTCACCAAGATTTGCCAGGTAAATACCCATTGCACTTAGCAGCGGCTGTCAGCTCCACTGGAGGCAACACAGGTGTCTGTATGCCGGTACTCAATCACCTGCAACCCACAGTGGGGGCGGTTGTGGCACCAGCGTCCGGCCATGCTGTCAGGGAGGTGACTGGTGGCATTTAAAGACACGAGGTTACCAAGGGCTCTGTCATTCACGGTGCATGCAAGGCATAGTGTCAGAACAGCCTATTGGTCACGCCCTTCTATTAGATCAGGCGGGCTGTTCCGCACTGATTACATGCCTCACATAACGACAGACGCCCCCCAGAGGGCTCAGCCTCAAACTGCAGATGAAAAAAATGCAATAAAACACTAAAGATGAAAAATGTGAGGTGTTTGTTGGTATTTTGGCCAAAAAACGTAAGCTGGTAACCCACGGTCAAGGGCCCTCACGCTTACCAGTCCTAACCACATGCCTTTTGAGACATGTACAATTTAATTTAGATTGTTCACCGAATGGACTTAAAAACAGACAAAAAAAAAAAAAAAAACTCACCAAGATTTGCCAGGTAAATACCCATTGCACTTAGCAGCGGCTGTCAGCTCCACTGGAGGCAACACAGGTGTCTGTATGCCGGTACTCAATCACCTGCAACCCACAGTGGGGGCGGTTGTGGCACCAGCGTCCGGCCATGCTGTCAGGGAGGTGACTGGTGGCATTTAAAGACACGAGGTTACCAAGGGCTCTGTCATTCACGGTGCATGCAAGGCATAGTGTCAGAACAGCCTATTGGTCACGCCCTTCTATTAGATCAGGCGGGCTGTTCCGCACTGATTACATGCCTCACATAACGACAGACGCCCCCCAGAGGGCTCAGCCTCAAACTGCAGATGAAAAAAATGCAATAAAACACTAAAGATGAAAAATGTGAGGTGTTTGTTGGTATTTTGGCCAAAAAACGTAAGCTGGTAACCCACGGTCAAGGGCCCTCACGCTTACGTGAGTACGTAGGGTCACGAATTGGAAATGGTCGTACCCAATCGCAAAGCGCAGGAACCGTTGGTGAGCTGGGGCGATGGGGATGTGTAGGTATGCATCTTTTATGTCTATGGATGCTAAGAATTCCCCTTGAGACATTGAGGCTATCACAGAACGCTGATGATTCCATGCGAAAATGCCTCACTTTGACGTGCGTGTTGAGGAGCTTTAGGTCCAGAACGGGGCGAACGGACCCGTCCTTCTTGGGCACAATAAAGAGATTTGAGTAAAATCCCTGAAACCGTTCCCTTTCGGGAACTGGGATGATGACTCCTTCCCGCTTTAGGGACTCCAGCGCTTGATGAAAGGCGTGGACCTTGGCGGGAGGGGGTGATGTCATGAAGAAACGGCATGGAGGGACTGAGTTTAGTTCTATGAAGTAGCCGTGAGTGACAATATCTCGCACCCATTGGTCTAGGATGTCGGAAAGCCAAATGTCCCGGAACTGGGACAATCTGCCCCCGACTTGGGGTGCGGAGCTGGATCCGTGCGAGTCATGCCGAGGCCGCCTTGGACGGCTTCTGACCAGAAGACTTTTGCTGGCGAGAACGCCAGGAGGAACCCTGGCCTCGGGAGGGCTGGGACTTGTCAGAAAGAAATGTCCTGTTGGTAGAGGAGGATTGTCTGGAGGACCAGCCAGGGGAACGAAATGGATGAAAAAAGCGGAACCTGGCAGATTTCTGCTGCGCAGGTTTGCTTCCATTTTGTTGGGGCAGGAGTGTACTTTTACCTCCTGTTGTGTCCTTGATAAGTTCGTCCAGACGTTCACCGAAAAGACGATCCCCGGTACAGGGGATCCCTGTAACATGCTTGTTGGAAGAAGCGTCACCCTTCCAATCCCGGAGCCAGAGGATTCTCCGAATGGCGAGGGAATTGGCGGCTGCCACTGCTGAACGCCCGGCTGAGTCAAGCACAGCGTTCAGAGCATACTTTGATACCACGGCCATTAGTTCGAGGAGGGGAGACACCTCAGGAACTTTATCGTAGGTCATGGAATGAAAAGTTCAATCTGACGGTCTGCCGAGTCCTTCAAAGAGGAGCTGTCGGCGATGGAAATCGTGGTTCTTATAGCCAATCTGGCTACGGCCGGGTCAACCTTAGGGGGTTGAGACCAGCTAGATAGTACTGCCGGGGCAAACGGATACTTGGGATCCGTGGCTTTTGGCAGGAAGCGGTTTTGCCGGGTATGCCTTGGGCTTCTGCACCGTGTCCGTAAAGTCGGAATGATCAGACAAGATGCTGGCAGGTTTCTTAGGATCCCTGAGCAAGACATTGGCTCGCTGCTCAGACTGTGTGTCAGGAGCAGGCAGGTCCAAGATGCTATTGATAATGGAGACAATGTTGTCAACCAAAGTGTCCCCTTCAGGGACAGATTCAGAGGCCGTCCGTTCTGACTCAGAGCCAGAGGCAGAAGAGTCCTCTTCCTCACCATCCTCCAGAGGCTCCCTCGACTGGGATCTGGGCGAGGAGGGAGAAGGGTCTCGGCGGCGTTTCTTGGATCTGGGACCTCCGAGAGACGGAGTGGCCCTGTCACGCCTCGCCGGAAGAGAAGGACCCGGGACCGAAGAGGATCCGTCCATTTCCTGGTCAGGGTCCTGGTTAATGGCCTGAATGATGGACCTAGTCATGGAGGCTACAGAGTGCGACATAGCTCGCAATACTGCCAGGGCCACTGAATCGGACAATGATTGTGATAAGACGTCAGTCCACTGAGGAGCCGGTGTTAAGACCGGGGTAGCGGACGCCTGATTCCCAGGGGGGGTAGGGGCATCCACCTGGGACCGGGTTCCGAGGATATCCAGGGACCCATTCTGCCCACAGGCAGTGCAGAGGGGATTGACACTCTGCTCAGGCAACATGACCTTGCACACTGTACAAGTTGCGTACAATTTCAGAGCCTTGGGGTTCTTACCCTTGCTCTTAGAAGCACACATAGTCTGACCCAATCCTGTGTACTTGATACCAAAAACAGTCTGACTGAAGGAGGGAGCCACAGAGGAGAATCCACACCAAATGGTGTGGCTTACCGCTCAGCCAATGGCTGTGAGTCCAGGTCCCCAAGTCTGAGTCTCCCAGAGCAGCAGCTATGAGTGTGCTGCAGGGTCTTGCACGGAATGAGGCCACAATGGCCCCCGCAGAGAAGAGGGGGAGTCAGAAGAGGGGAGGGCCCGCCAAAAAGCGGGAAACTGTGGCCCCATACATTTACACAGGAGGGGGAGAGGCCAGAGACCGAGCCCTGTGTGCTGGAGCGATGAGAGAGCAGGGCCCGCCCCCCTGCGGTGATAGACATGCAGGGGGCGGAATTGCGGCCTAGGCCTCCGGCGAAGCCGGGGACTAGATTAGAATGCCGCGGCCGGCCTGCGTGAGGGGTTCGGCGCGGTAGTTACGAAAACGTACCGCTGAGGCGACCGAAGTGTGCCCCATACAGTGGGCTCTGTGCCCCGTCCCCTGCTGTGCGAAACAGGCAGGGAGGGGAATTGCGGTCTGGGCCTCCGGCAAAGCCAGGGGCCGGAGTGGGATAGCGCGGCCGGTCTGTTGGACCCGGATCGCCGCTGGAGATGCGGGGGCCCCCATGTGTCCGTGCACATACCTGAGTCCCCAGAAGGGGAGAAGATGGGGGCCAGCTCGGTTACCTTGGTTGAGCCTGCATCAGGAGCCTGTGACTGGCAGGAGTTGAACTCCGTCACAGGGGGCCACACAGTGACTGTGTAAAGGCCAGGGGAACAGAGAACTGTAAACTCCTCCATCGGCTCCCACCTCAGAGGCCCTTTGAAAGGGTATGGTGAGGGAGCACGGCATATGGGGCCGAAGGCCCATGCCGGGGGACCCCGATGGTCCCCTAAGCTTCATCTGTAGCAGGAGCTTCAGTGTGGAGATGTGCCTCCAACGACACCAAATTACAAACTGACAGTATTCCTGCAGGGGGTGTATATGCTGCAGAGGAGAAGGAGGAGAAAATCTCTCCTATAATTGGTGTGACCTCCAGGGGGCAGCATATAACACCCAATGTCAGGGTCTCCCAGATTTTGGACAAGGAAAACAGGGCTATTGGTCTGTATGTTTTTTGCAAAAAATATACTGCAAGCTGCCTCACCTCTTCACAGTTGCCCTGACCGAGGCAGTCCCTAGCTGATGTATGCATTTAAAACCTGCATGTGTGTGAATGTACCTCTAGACAGGCTCCAGCCAGGACTCCACTCTGTGGGCTTTTACCTGTGAAACAGCTTGTGTGTGAACTACTTATAGGGGAGTCTATATATTTTTTTGCAAAAAACGTACAGACCAATAGCCCTGTTTTTGATACTTTTTTGATAGCACTTGCTACAAACTGGAAAAAATCTACTTATATAATTGGGAGTTGGGAATTCGGGCGTTGTCGCCGAATCCCAAGCTCCTTTGAGCGACTGCGAGTGATGACGCGCAGCGTCATCACGAGCCGCAGCCGCACTGCCCTGAAAAAAAAAAAAAATATGCTCACCTGTCCCCGAGCCCCCGCCGTCTCCCTCCAGGCTTCCTCCAGGCTTCCTCCAGGCTTCCGGTGGCTGCCGCAGGCTCCTAGTGTCTGCAGAGCTCTTCTTACTGCAGTCCAGGACCTGTGGTGATGTCACAGTCACGTGACACCAGGTTACTCCATGGTAACTTGGTGTCACGTGACTCTGACATCACCACAGGTCCTGAACTGCAGTAGCAGACCTGTGCTGACACCGGCAGCCTGCGGCCGCCACCGGGAGCCTGCAAGAAGACGGCGGGGGCTCGGGGAGAGGTGAGCATAAACTGTCATGTCTCTCTACACTCTCTGTCCCTCTCATGTCTCTCTGCACTCTCTGTCCCTCTCATGTCTCTCTGCACTCTCATGTCTCTCTGCACTCTCATGTCCCTCTGCACTCTCTGTCCCTCTCATGTCTCTCTGCACTCTCTGTCCCTCTCATGTCTCTCTGCACTCTCTGTCCCTCTCATGTCTCTCTGCACTCTCTGTCCCTCTCATGTCTCTCTGCACTCTCTGTCCCTCTCATGTCTCTTTGCACTCTCATGTCCCTCTCCACTCTGTCCCTCTGCACTCTCTGTCCCTCTCATGTCTCTTTGCACTCTCATGTCCCTCTCCACTCTGTCCCTCTCATGTCTCTCTGCACTATCTGTCCCTCTCATGTCTCTCTGCACTCTCTGTCCCTCTCATGTCTCTCTGCACTCTCTGTCCCTCTCATGTCTCTCTGCACTCTCTGTCCCTCTCATGTCTCTTTGCACTCTCATGTCCCTCTCCACTCTGTCCCTCTCATGTCTCTCTGCACTCTCTGTCCCTCTCATGTCTCTTTGCACTCTCTGTCCCTCTCATGTCTCTCTGCACTCTCTGTCCTCTCTCTCTATGTCTCTCTGCACTCTCTGTCCCTCTCATGTCTCTCTGCACTCTCTGTCCCTCTCATGTCCTCTCCACTCTCTGTCCTCCTCTCATGTCTCTCTCTGCACTCTCTGTCCTCTCATTCCCTCCATGTCTCTCTGCACTCTCTGTCCCTCTCATGTCTCTTTGCACTCTCTGTCCCTCTCTGTCTCTCTGCACTCTCTCATGTCCCCTCTTCCTCATCTGTCCCTCTTCTCTTGCACTCTCTGTCCCTCTCATGTCTCTCTGCACTCTCGCCCTCATGTCTCTCTGCACTCTCGTCCCTCTCATGTCTCTCACTCTCTGTCCCCTCATGTCCTCTCCTTTCCCTCCATGTCCTCTCACTCTGTCCTCTCATGTCTCCTGCACTCTCTGTCCTCTCATGTCTCTCTGCACTCTCTGCCCTCTCATGTCCTTGCCTCTCATGTCCTCTCACTCTGCCTCTCTGTCTCTCTCATGCTCTCTCTCTGCACTCTCTGTCCCTAGTCTCTCTGCACTCTGTCCCTCTCATGTCTCCACTCTTGCACTCTCTGTCCTCTGCACTCTGTCCTCTATGTCTCTCTGCACTCTCTGTCCCTCTCATGTCTCTCTGCACTCTCTGTCCCTCTCCTGTCCCCATGTCTCTCTGCACTCTCTGTCCCTCTCATGTCCTCTGCACTCTCTGTCCCTCTCACTTCTGCCTCTGTCCCTCTCATGTCTCTCTGCCTTCAGCCTCTCATCTGTCCCTCTCATGTCTCTCTGCACTCTCAGTCCCTCTCATGTCTCTCTGCACTCTCTGTCCCTCTCATGTCTCTCTGCACTCTCTTCCTCTCATGTCTCTCTGCACCTGCACTCTCATGTCCTCTCCTCATCCCCACTCTGTCCCTCTCATGTCTCTCTGCACTCTCTGTCCCCCTCATGTCTCTCTGCACTCTCTGTCCCTCTCATGTCTCTCTGCACTCTCTGTCCCTCTCATGTCTCTCTGCACTCTCAGTCCCTCTCATGTCTCTCTGCACTCTCTGTCCCTCTCATGTCTCTCTGCACTCTCAGTCCCTCTCATGTCTCTCTGCACTCTCTGTCCCTCTCATGTCTCTCTGCACTCTCAGTCCCTCTCATGTCTCTCTGCACTCTCAGTCCCTCTCATGTCTCTCTGCACTCTCTGTCCCTCTCATGTCTCTCTGCACTCTCTGTCCCTCTCATGTCTCTCTGCACTCTCATGTCCCTCTCCACTCTGTCCCCCTCATGTCTCTCTGCACTCTCTGTCCCTCTCATGTCTCTCTGCACTCTCTGTCCCTCTCATGTCTCTCTGCACTCTGTCCCTCTCATGTCTCTCTGCACTCTCTGTCCCTCTGCACTCTCATGTCCCTCTCCACTCTGTCCCTCTCATGTCTCTCTGCACTCTGTCCCTCTCATGTCTCTCTGCACTCTCTGTCCCTCTCATGTCTCTCTGTCCCTCTCATGTCTCTCTGCACTCTCTGTCCCTCTCATGTCTCTCTGCACTCTCTGTCCCTCTCATGTCTCTTTGCACTCTCATGTCCCTCTCCACTCTGTCCCGCTCATGTCTCTCTGCACTCTCTGTCCCTCTCATGTCTCTCTGCACTCTCTGTCCCTCTCATGTCTCTCTGCACTCTCTGTCCCTCTCATGTCTCTCTGCACTCTCATGTCCCTCTCCACTCTGTCCCTCTCATGTCTCTCTACACTCTCTGTCCCTCTCATGTCTCTCTGCGTGTATACTGTGTGTATACTGTGTGTATAATATGTGTAATCTCTGCATACTGTCTGTCTATACAATGTCTCATGTATGTATATACTGTGTGCTTCTCTCCTCACCCCTCCACCACAGAGCCGCATCTCTCCTCACCCCTCCACCACAGAGCCGCTTCTCTCCTCACCCCTCCACCACAGAGCCGCATCTCTCCTCACCACTCCACCACAGAGCCGCATCTCTCCTCACCCCTCCACCACAGAGCCGCATCTCTCCTCACCCCTCCACCACAGAGCCGCCTCCATACTCTGCTACCCACACAGCCGCCTCCATACTCTGCTACCCACACAGCCGCCTCCATACTCTGCTACCCACACAGCCGCCTCCATACTCTGCTACCCACACAGCCGCCTCCATACTCTGCTACCCACACAGCCGCCTCCATACTCTGCTAGCCACAGAGCCGCCTCGATGCTCTACTACCCACTGACCCGCCTCTATACTCTGATACCCACTGACCCGCCTGTATACACACAATTCATTTCACCGTGCTCCCGATGCAATTGCATCGGGCCTTTTTACTAGTACTTATTATAACAGAGAGCTTTTTGTGTGATTCCTGTGCGGATTTTTTGCACTGATTCTTTGCAGATTTTCTGGTGGTGGATGCGTGCGGTTACTAATCGCATTCATCAGTGTGCACTACTCATTATTGTCTAGGGTACCTATCTAGGACTTTAAGGCATCCACTCTGCTCTTCTCTGTTAGCCAAGGCTTCACCATCAAGGGCAGCACACTTTATAACATCAAAATGGGTTGAAAACTAGTAAGAGATCATCCCCAGAGGCATCAAGTACAGGTCAATATAATGGTTAATAAATACAATTATCAGTCAATTGTGGCTGGATTCCAAATCATCATAAAATTGCAAAAAAAAAAAAAAGTTAACTGGATTCACAGTTGGATCCAATTTGCGTGACTTTCATAAAGTGACTCAGTAGTAAGCATGGGCCACACACGTCTGTATGTGAGGTAAATGGTGATTAATGAGAAGGGCATTATACTTATGAAATAGCGGATGGTGTCTTTGGGATCACTTCTGAGAACTGGATCAGGCATCAGTAAGTTCTTGAACAATCTCACTCTTATTGGTGTTGTTGTATGCACAGATACATAATGTCCCATAGGTTCTCATTTGGATTTAGATCTGGTAAAAATTAAAGCCAGTCATTGGCATAGTCATCCAGAAACTGGCCGAACTCACTAATCTCATAATATTGTCCTGCACCTTAAGGGACCGAGGACCAACTGCACAATCATAAGGTATTACGCAGTTTGTGCTACCCTCCAAGAGTACGACCCCCCAGAGCATCACTGACCTACCACTAAACTGGGCATGCTGGGTGACCTTACAAGCAGTATAAAGCCAACTACGCCATCCCCAGACTTGTTCACATCTGTCACATATGTTTAGAGTGAACTTTATCTGTTCAGAGAACAGGGTGCAAATGGTGAACCTGAAATTCAGTTTCTTCGTTGTGCAGTGCCACTACAACAAATGTTCTTACAAGAGCACTAATACATGCGCCATCTTTGAGGAAAAAGACTACCTGTTCAACCTGAATGTTTCTGAAAGTACTGCCTCATCTTATCTATAGTGACAGAAACTAGTAAAGTCCAAAATTAAAGAAGAATCAATCAAAAAGGAGAAGTAAGTGTGTGTGGCCTGCAATTGCAAAAGCATTCCCTTTTTGGAGGTTGTCTTGCTGATATCTCCAGTATACCTAGTGCAATTTTCATTTGCAGCAAAGGAGGTGAATATTGTTTATAATTCCTAACTGAACAGATTGATATTCCTAAAGTTTATTATATTTGGTATTATGTTGTGAGACTTACATTTTGAGCAGTGTTATTGTTATCTCTTAACTTGCATCCTACACATTTGCCACCAGAGGGCAGTGGTGTACAGCTGCTAGCCTTATTCCAAATCCAACTTCAAAAGCACGAGCCACATCTGACCTCAATTCTTTGTGGAATATGGGATTAAAAAGGACAGTGCATGCAAAAATAAATATTTTTTGTTGCTTAGAAAAAGTAAAGACAAGTTACATAAATGTTTTGTCTACAAGAGGTTATAAATGTTATAACACTAGCTGATGAGGCGTGTATAAATTATAATACATTTAATCAAATACATGATTAACCACCATTTCATGGCAAAAAAAATTGAATACTGAAATAAAGTGATGACATAGGTGTGTATTAATGTCAGGAACCACTGCAATCCACAATAGGAAGGTTACTACGATTTCTGATTATTACAACCATTAACCTCTGCAAACATCTACCTTGACTCAAGCAGGGCTACACATTATTTCAGTGATGTAGTGCCTGCAGATAAGATAGCTTCGAATGGTGGTTTCTCTCGTTAATTCACCTGTCAGATTGATAAAACGCTCCACCATATTTTTGGGTCATCTCAGAAGCTATAATAGTTCTTCAGTTCCAATCAATCATGTAGTGAGGGTCTAATACTAGAACGGTAGTCGTCTATATAAACATAGTGTGGTGACCTTGACCTGTTTCTTTTCTTTTTCGCTCAGGAATAATGAATCAGTAGTTTTAAACACATTAACCTGAAATCATTCAAAAACAAAACATAAATATTCCTCCACCCTCTGAATGTTGGTTTGATAATAATGATCAAAGTGGTTCTCTCCGCTTTAGACAATCCTTTCTTGTTAAAAAGGTCCCTTGACATGGTGTTGTTTACAATCATAATGGCAGCACGGTGGCTCAGTGGTTAGCACTGCAATCTTGCAGCACTGGGGTCCTGCGTTCAGACCCTACCAGGGACAGCATCTGCAAGGAGTTTGTATGTTCTCCCACAGGTACCATAGTTTCCTCCCACACTTCAGCGACATACTGATATGATGTTTAGATTGTGAGCTTCAATGGGATCAGTGTTGCTGATGTATGCAAAGTGCTATGGAATTCATAGCGCCACATAAGAGAATATAAGGAGCATTGGAAAAGTAGTCCCCTCGATCCCACCCCAGGTCCACCCTCATCTTTTTGCGTTAGATGGACGAACCTGGCATAAAAAGGCCAAAAGTCGCAAAATATTTGTGCAACTCTGCACTGAGCAAATCTAACGATTTTTCAAGGTGTTCCTCATAATAGCTTTGATGAATCAGGGCCTTCAGTGCCAACCCAGAAGAGTCAGCAGATTGTCCATGTATGGCAGGATAGGAGACACGCTCTTTATGGCGTTTCAAGATTCTAGCTCTGAGGATATTAAACTATGGGTTTTCTGTACTAGTGAACACCCTTAATGTATTGTTACACACAGAGATAGCTGTGCAAACATTGCTTGCAACTCACTGGTTGCAGTGAAATCATGGACACATTGTTCTATTTTATTGCCGTGTACAACTGTAACAATGTGTCCATGATTTCACTGCAACCAGTGAGTTGCAAGCAATGTCTGCACAGATATCTGTGTGTAACAGTACCTTCAGGATTTAACATTTGCTTTACTCAATCTATTCAGGGCCATTATCAAAGATCGTATTCAAGCAAAACCAAAAAACAAAGATTCCATTGTATTGGATGGGAAAAAAACTGTACCTTCTGTAATAAATGTCAATCACGACTTACAATAATAGAGGGCCCAATTTATCATTTATCATCGTCTTAGCCTTTCACACAGCCAGATCAGAATTCCCACACACCGCACTGATGAGGGGCAGTTCCCCTGAAACACAGCGTCTGCAGTTTGGGGTTCTGATGTGGCACAAATCCTTGGTCATACACTGTGTACAGAATTAATAGGCAAGTTGTATTGTAGAGGATTATTTTTATTATTGATCAACAACTATGTTCTCAATCAACCCAAAAGACTCAAATATCAAATCTTAATATTTTTGGAAGTTGGAGTGGGATTTTTTTTTAGATTTGGCTATCTTAGGAGGATATCTGTTTGTGCAGGTAACTATTACTGTGCAGAATTATTAGGCAACTTAATAAAAACCAAATATATTCCCATCTCACTTGTTTATTTTCACCAGGTAAACCAATACAACTGCACAAAATTTAGAAAAAAAACATTTCTGACATGCAAAAACAAAACCCCAAAAAATGAGTGACCAATATAGCCACCTTTCTTTATGATGACACTCAACAGCCTTCCATCCATAGATTCTGTCAGTTGCTTGATCTGTTTACAATCAACATTGCATGCAGCAGCCACCACAGCCTCCCAGACACTGTTCCGAGAAGTGTACTGTTTTCCCTCCCTGTAGATCTCACATTTTAGGAGGGACCACAGGTTCTCTATGGGGTTCAGATCAGGTGAACAAGGGGGCCATGTCATGATTTTTTCTTCTTTTAGACCTTTACTGGCCAGCCATGCTGGGGAGTAGTTGGATGCAAGTGATGGAACATTGTCCTCCATGAAAATCATGTTTTTCTTGAACGATACCGACTTCTTCCTGTTTCTTGCTTGAAGTTGTCTTCCAGAAACTGGCAGAAGGCCCGGGAGTTGAGCTTCACTCCATCCTCAACCAGAAAAGGTCCCACAAGTTCATCTTTGATGATACCAGCCCATACCAGTACCCCCCCTCCACCTTGCTATGATCTGAGTCGGAGTGGAGTTCTCTGCCCTTTACTGATCCAGCCTCTGGCCCATCAAGATTCACTCTCATTTCATCAGTTCATAAAACCTTTGAAAAATCAGTCTTAAGATAATTCTTGGCCCAGTCTTGACATTTTATCTTATGTTTCTTGTTCAAAGGTGGTCGTTTTTCAGCCTTCCTTACCTTGGCCATGTTCTTGAGTATAGCACACCTTGTGCTTTTTGATACTCCAGTAACGTTGCAGCTCTGAAATATGGCAAAACTGGTGGCAAATGGCATCTTGGCAGCTTCACGCTTGATTTTCCTCAATTCAAGGGCACTTATTTTGCACCTTTTTTGCCCAACATGCTTTTTGCGACCCTGTTGGCTATTTGCCATGAAACACTTGATTGTTCGGTGATCACACTTCAAAACTTTGGCAATTTCAAGACTGCTGCATCCCCTGCAAGACATCTCACAATTTTGGACTTTTCAGAGCCTGTCAAATCTCTCTTCTGCCCCATTTTGCCAAAGGAAAGGAAGTTACCTAATAATTAAGCACACCTTATATAGGGTGTTGATGTCATTAAACCACACCCCTCCTCATTACAGAGATGCACATCACCTGATTTACTTAATTGGTAGTTGGCTCTCAAGCCTATACAGCTTGGAGTAGGACAACATGTATAAAAAGTATCATGTGATCAAAATACTCATTTGCCTAATAATTCTGCACAGTGTATTAAAAGGCTTGTTAAAGAGTCGACCATGACCATGAATTGCTACCTAAAGGTGGCGCTAGAGTTTGTCCACTTCCTCACTGAAGTGACAATTTGCAATTCATCATTAGTGATTCCTGAAGTGACATTTCATTTTTATCTTATGGTACTCGCAAACATTTTTTTTTTTTCTACAGAATCCTTAAAATGGCACACACTGTTCATGAATTTGGCACAGAATCATTGGCACAGAATGATTGGTTTCAGCACCAAAAGTCGCAAACCCTTTAAATAGTAAAAGGTTTGTCTACAAATGCTCTAAAATAAAACCAATGAAGAATACAGCATGCCATGGAAGGAAACTGAAAAACTGGAAGGAAGTCCACCAAAGTGTGTGTGTGCGCGTGTGTCATGTAAATCCTAGGTGTGCGTGTGTGTGCGCGTGTTATGTAAATCCTAGGTGTCTGTGTCACACAAACACTGTGTGTGTATTCTGTTGATCCCAAGATTCATAGGGAAGACTCCTCACACAATGTAGTTGCCTGGAAAGGAAACGATGAAGCACAAACACAAAATAAGAGGGCATTGGTATTTTTATTAATTGACTCTGGGCATTGTACCACAAGTTTGACAGCAACAGGCAAGACTAGTGAATGAGTGGCAATATGATCCCTTCCTAGCCTGCAACCAAAGCACCAAAAATGGAGCTGTTGTGACTACGTATGATAATCCAATTCCAAAAAGAACTGGCAGTTTCCTGTATTGTCCAGACTCTAGTAATACTCTAGGATGCAGTTTGGGGTTGTTACGGGGGTCGGTGAGTATCACTTTTACATCAGAGGACTACAACATGCACATATTCCCCTTTGAGGTAAGCAACAAGTATACAAGGGAGACAGTATGAGAGACTGGCTTAGTTTTCACCTTTCTGTGCCTACGACTGTACCTACAGCAGTTCATCTGTTTCTGTGGCAACATAACACATGCACAAGTGATACAGTTGGAGGAGATATGGCTGGGGCAGAGCACACAAGACAATGGAGTCAGCAGGATGGACAATGTGGGCCGAGCACTCTCAGCTCTGTACAGTCAGCTTCTGCTCTGTTAGCGAGGCCTGCTGGGCTACAGTTTTGTTCTCATGGCTGCGTAATTTGGAGACAACGTCCAGGAATGCCAGGCTTTGAACTTCCTTGTGCAGAGGTTCTGTGAAACAAAAGAAAGAAATATTTCAAATATTCTGAAAATAGTCAATGAATTCAGGAAATACGGTTTTACAAGAACTAGTTTGCATATGTCCTACGTGAATTACAAAAACATGTGCATTATACCTGTCGGGTGTGCACAGTTGTCTTGGCAAGTGAGCTGCCCGAATTGAGGCAGCTCGATTCAGATATGGGCGACATGGCGTTACCCCTTAAAACTAATATCACTTAATTAATTCTGCTATTCAAAAGCCACAGCCAAGTATCTGCACATATTCTATCAGTTATTATATAGACTTCCAATTATAATGCCATGGTCTGCGACTTACCAGAGCCCATAACAGCACAGATCAGAACCATGGAATTGTACTTTATCTCTGGAGCGCTCCTTTCATCTGATAACAGTCGGTGCAGAACCTGGACTAGCTTGGCACTTTCTAGCTCACATTCTGCACTTTCTAGAACAGTGAAATAGACAAGGGTCAAAAACAAGAAGAACACTTCTCTTTACCATCACAAAGACAGCACCATAACAAGTACCCAATCATAGTATGCTGCCCTAGAAGTTGCGAGATTTAGGTCGGGTTTTCACTGAGTATTTTAATTGTGTTTCTTTGCCTTCTGTGTCCTTGTTAGGAACATAAAACACATGTTAAAAAAAAATTGCATGTTCCAAAAAGGAGTCTCACCTGCAAAAACAAAGCTGCCAAAGTACACAATGCTAAAACACTATCATTTCACTTTATAAGCAGCAACTTCTTTCTTTCATCTCTCAGAATACATTGATACTGTCAATGGCCAACAGCCTAAAGGGGTTCTCTGAGAATAAGATAAAGGGGCATCCTTGATATAATTCACACTGCAGGCTATCCTAGTCATGTGTCCATATGGGCTGCAGACTGAAGATATATAGTTCCTGTGTTTCAATTCACAAGAGCTGTATCACCAATATCTCAGTTAGGTGTTGGTTGTGATGTGTAAAGAAATATTTTATCCCATGTTGTGCTTGAAAAGGAGATCCCAAACTTCATCCCCATCCTTCTTCAGTCTGACTGCTATATAGCAGTGCATGGAGACTGACTGTTCTCAACAAAATAAACAGATAAACACTGAGGAGCATGAACCTGGAGATCACCTCCAAAGAGGGACAAAACTTTCCAGGCTGGCTGAAGTATGTGTGATCCAGCTCTTCTATTAGTTGACACACGTTTTGGGAGCCATTTATCATCAGTCTGCAGTACTGATGCCTGACTAGGACAGGTTGCAGTTTGAATTAAACCAGGGAAGCCATTTTTACTCATTCTCAGAGAACCCCTTAAACTGAACGACGCCCACCTTTGCTATGTCAGTTTATCAGATATGAATACAAATGCAAAGAATCAAAGACCTGCTTCTACTCTTGTAACCTGCTATCCTAATATAAAAGAAGCAACATAATGCACATGAACGATGGGTAAGAGAATCCAATAACACACCAAGCTCTGTATCCACACAACAATCCATTGGTTCTGGCTACGGACAGTCTGGAAATCTACTATTCCAGAACTCGTCTAAAACATTTAGATGATTTCCAATGAAGCTGCATGACTTTGTAAATGTCAGCTGGCAGCAATAGTGCTTTGACTATAATAGACAAGATACTTACACTTGAACTATGTTACACTGGGCAGCAATATTGACCCTTTAGCTAGTCTTTTCAAAGGACCAAGCATATAAGCCAAACCTGAATCTCAATTTGCCGACACAATGTTTTGGTGCATTGCCCTTCGTCAGTTCAAAGTATGAGATCTGATCTGGCTTTGTGAGAAGCCAAGACTGGGATCTAAGGGATAACATTTCTCCTTATAGATTTAATTTAAGTCTCCATATACTAGCATGGCAGAACTGATATGCCACTCTCTATAAAGGAGAAATGTTATCCCTTAGACCCCCTTCTTAGCGTCTCACCTAGCCAAATCTGTTCTCATACTTGACACTGATGGGGGGCAAACACCTCAAAACACCGTGTCTGCAAATTGAGTTTGTGGTTGCGCTTATATCATATAAGGCTCGTTAAAGGGTCAATATTGACTTTTAATGATTGCTGCTTCCAATAGGTGGCGCTAGAGTTCAAGTCCTCTTTGGAGAGGCAGTATTCACATTGGGTCGCACACACATCAGTTGTTTCAGACGACACACCAGTTATGAGCATGGTGTAGAAAAGAGGTGGGTAGTTATTTAGAGCTCACCATAGAGGTAAATTAGTAAAGATTCATTGTCCACCATCTATATCTCATCTGCTCTGATATTGCTATATTAGTAAAGTAAATAAACTTTTATTTTTCCTGATGAGGTCAGTTGGAGTACTGAATTTTGAGGGATTTAAGAAAAAAAAAAAAAAAAAAGAGGTTTATTCTGCACGCCTGTCTGTCTTTTTAGGAAGCTGATAATTTTGCCACAGGTGCACCCGCTGTTTTGTTTAATGCAAAATGCAAAAACTAAGGGCATTTTGGTGAAACCTAGCATGTTCTGTGGTGGACAAGTGCTTAGATAGTCTGCAGGATCAGTATAAGTAATAGAAAAGGAGAGGATTAGTGGCCATAATGCCTAACAAATGAAGCGCAGCATCAGTAAGTTAATAACAGGAAGGAATATATCCTTTAAAATACTCACGTAATTCTAATGCTGCTATTAATCCCAGGGCAACAAGTGCTTCGTTCTGCATTATTACATGTTCGCTGGTTGCCATGGTGACTAAGTGCTTGATGCCACCACTTTCAACAATGGTTTTAATTACATCCTATGGCAAAGAGAAATCAAGCAATGAAAGAAAATAGATTTGCAAGAAATTGTCGAATACAAAAACTAATATGAGAGTTGTAGTCAGGGATGGTCACCTGCCAGAAGTGTCACCCAGCTGTACAGTAAGAAGCATAGAGAAGAACACAGCGATGACTGCAGGCTATGGGTTCCCTTACTTATACTGCTGTTAGTAGTACTCTCCGGAAGAACAGGGGGGAGGATTCGATAGAATACCCCTGATGTTTGGGGAGAACGATGAAAGAACAATTCAACCAAACCAAACATCTGATTCTTGCACACTTGCAGTCAGGCATATTCTTCAGTGAAATGCTCCATTTCAGAAAACATAATACTTAAAGCCTAATTGTCATTTTAATTTTTATTCCATATATTAATAATACACATTAAAATAAGCGGCTTTGTAATAAATTAAATAAGACAAATTAGCTTCTTTCTCTGCCAGAATTGATCAGTGTGAGGCACCGCCGGCATGATCCGCATGGCCGGGGTACATCACATGTAGGATCAGAGGATGATCCTGGGCACACTGGCCGGTTTGATGATAATGCTGTGTGAACCAACCTGAAAACAATGAGTTCATGAGCCTAATGAGCGGCAGTGAGAGTGAGAGGAGTCCATGAGGAATAGGATGTGATGAGTGAGTGCTGACAGCCCGGAACACAGGGAGTTAACCTGAGCTGTGTGGAAGCTGATGATTAGCAGCTGAGGGGGTGTGTCCATGTGGGAGTGGCTGGCACGATAAGAGCCGGCCACCTGAGTGATTGGGAGATTCATTCTCAGCCAGACAGCAGCCTAATGGCGGGTTTACACGTCGCGATATCGCAGTACAATTTCAATCAAAAGTCACGTGGTTCAATCGTTGGACCCGATATCGTGCCTGCGTTGTATGGTGTGAACGTCCAATGCGATGCAGGAACGATGTCAATGCGATATCGGGGATCGAATGAGCGTGCTATTCAATGCCCCGATATTGCATAGCGATTGAAGCCAGATCGTGCTGTGTAAACACCCAATTACGATGCGATTTGATACGTCACCCATTCACTCCCATGTTAACTATGCGATCCTGGATTGGGAGGCGGAGACATCGCACGGACGTTGTATTACGATATCGCAGCGTCTAAACAGTCAATGCGATGCGGGTGAAACGTGCACTAATTGCGCGCTCCCGCGCCATTGAGTTGCGATATCGAAACGATATCGTGGCGTGTAAACCCACCATAAGAGCATGTGGGCTGATTGCCAGAGAGCTGAGGAGAGTCAGTCTGTTAGAGAAACCCAGCGAGTGTGGGTGTGAGATCGGAGGAATTCCGTCCCGTGGGGACGAGAGGGAGGCTTGGCCTGCTACATGTGGCGGGTACCTGTCCCTCAAACCGTCCTTCGATGGTATGTGTGAACCTGTGGCCAGATGTGGGGGTAACGAGGGCTCCTGGAGTGGGGAACCGAGGCTGATCCTGGAGGGCGCTCGACTCAGGCGTGGGCACAGTCGTCGACCTGGAGACTTGCCACAGGGTGGAGGTTTGGTGACGGCTGTCGGCCTAAACACGTGGTGAGGAGGCCTTGGTGACGCTCGGTTTGCCCGGTGACTCAGGTAGGCCAATCCCTGCTATGGACCCAGGGGAGCCGCAGTCCATGGATATCGTATGATGGGCTGTGAGCGTGTGTGAGGATGTATGTGATCCATGGATGTGTTAGGATGGATCACATATGGTATGTAAGAACCTGGGCAGGCTGGAGTCCTGATGCCGGGGTAGTATGAAGCTGGGGAAATAAAGTCAGGCGGCTGGTACCGCCATTGGGACCGACTCAGTGTAGTCAGTTAAAGGTCCTGATGAACCGGAATGTATGTATGTATGTATAGTGTAAGTAGGCCGGAGGCCGTAGCCACCACGGGAGCTGTTAGTAGAGCTCCAATGGGGACAGAGATGGTTACAGGTCCCGGGTTACTATAAAACGTTATGTGCAATATAAGTGTTATGTGATGTTAAATGTATGGTGTATTTATGTAAAGTGTTGTTAATCAATGTGATATGTGTCAAACATGATACCCGGGTTATGTGGTTACTATGGGAAAATAAACGGGTAGACATTGGTTAACTTAAAAAAACGTGTTCTTGTCGTTTTGCAAGCGGGTTCCCCGGTTGCTACCTCACATCAGTTATTATCAAAATTCTCAATCTGTTTTCAGGGAAGACTTTCCCATTACTGAAATAGGAGATGGCAGCTATTACTGATGACGGGAGGAGCTATAGGCAGAGGGAGGAGCTAGAGGCAGAGCTCCGCCCCTTCCTCTCTCTTCTCTCTCAGTAATGGGAAAGTCTTCCCTGAATACAGATTTTACTTCAGAATTGACAAAAAAAAAAAAAAGCTAATTTGTCTGATAAGATATATTAGAAAGTTGCTTATGTTCATGTACACTATTGATTTATGAAATAAAAATTAAAACGATTGTTATACTTTAAAGCATCACTCCTTTTTTCCATCACTGGAATGGTGCTTTAAATCCAAGCTGCCCACCCCTGTCTTATACTCAGCCTCTTACCAACATTGCTCCAGTGTCACAGTGTTATCTTTGTGCCATAACTTCTGACTGGCTAGAAGTCAGAAGTTACATTGCAAGAGTGCAATTAATCTCTATGAGAGCAAGAACAAGGCCAGAATGAGGCTCCCAGAGAGATGTATTGACTTGTGATTTCCAGTGTACTGAAGCTACTGGCTGGCCACATCACCAGAACGACGCTGGTAAACAAGATGACGACAGTGGCAGGTGAGTATCAGAGAGGGCGAGAGGAATTGCATTTAAAGCTCCACTGTAGTGCAGAAATACAAAAAAGCTGAAGTGTTCTCTTAAAACAGCTGGCCGGGGACAATAGGCGAGGATCAGAGTACACCAGTTCTGCCCCCGCCAGGTTTCTCTGTAGCAGCACTTGGAGCCGGGCTTGTAGATGCGCTGGACTAGTCACATTTCTTGCTATGGCCGGATCTGTAAAGTATATTTTCACTGAAACGATGACGTGTTTCAAAGACGAATATACCTCGATGCATGACTCTGATGACAAATTCTCTTTAAGGAAATGTTTTGCCAGAAGCTTAATTTGGGACTGCTGATCTGTTTCTGGTCCAGCCATTTATCTATTGGTAAAACTGGAGACATATCTTAGGGGGCCGTCACACGCTGAGATATCTTGCCAGATATCGTTTAAGCGATCTCCTTTTTGATCGCTTAAGCGATATCGGGCAAGAAATCGTTGCATGTAAACAAGCGATTCACGATGTGAAATCGCTTGATCGTGACATCGCTGATCTGAGGTTCGGTTCTCAGATCTAGCGATGAACGATGCAACGATCTGCATCATCGTGGTGTATGACACCACGATGATCCATCTCCCAGCGACCGCGCCTATGCTGGGAGATGGTAACTATGGTACACGTCGGGTAACTAAGCGACGCGCGGCGCCTAGTTACCCGATGTGTACCATAGTAACCAGCGAGATCGCGGCTCCGCATCGCTGGTGAGTCTGTCTGTGTGACATCTCACCAGCGATGTGAGCGATATTGTAAGCGATTGCGCGTGCACGTGATCGCTTACAATATCGCTAAAGATATCTCAGCGTGTGACGGCCGCCTTACCTACAAGTCTGGGCAATTTTTGGATGGTAGAATACCAGTTTCCTAAGTTACTAACAGTAATATCTCCTTGCAAATTTATCATTTCTTATTCAGTCACATCTAACAAATCTCCTTTTCTAATGTGGAATGGTGGTTCCCAAGTTACAGAAGGACCTGCTCATCAGCACAAGAGTGTGATTTCCATTGGATTAAAAGTGTAGAAAAATGTAGTGTTTTTAGCATTTTCCACAGTTGAAGTGATAACCAACCTTTGATTTGCTGTGCCGTATAAGAGCTGAGAGCAGCCGGTTTGATTCCCCCATAACCCCAGCATGGTCTTTGGCTTCACACCATTCTACAAGACGCTCAACAAGTATGGTGTTCTTCCCCAGTTGTTCAGCAGCTTCAGCTAAAGGGAGATATAGGGTCTTATTCATCATTCACAATTTATGAAATTATTTTTCTTTCATGATCTTGTGATATTCACTGATGTCTTTGGCGTCAAATTCTTCAACACGTTAATCATGAATTTGGCGCAAAAACTATCATTTTTATCCTCAAACTTTTTGGAAATTTTGCAGCACAAAAATCCACTAAGAGATGTAAAAATGCGCCAAAATGATAATTCCTCCAGAAACTTTACTCCAGATACTGAATGCTGTATTGCATTGTAACATGTATAAATTATTCACCTCAATGTGGCCATTGTCATGTGATGGGCCGGCCGGGCGGACCAATCAGCGCTAGTGCGCCATTTCTGTACACAGAAAGAGACAGAACAAAAGATGGCGGCCGCTAGCGATGTCGCAACGGACTCCCACCACAGCCTCATGGACACTAACCCCCGCCACGAGCCACCCACTGACACTGGGGACCGGGGGCTGCCGGGGTCGGGGCTCCCAGGGTGCAGGGAGCAACGGGAGTGCACTGCCAGCCGGGGCCCAACTGCACTGACAGGAGGCGGCTGACACCCGGGATCATCCTGCACACTGGTGCCTCTGCACCCGCCTCTTCCACACCTACTCTCTGCAGGACAACACACTCAGCACCAGGGACAAGAAGACCAGCACTGGGACCGCCAGGGGACAGAGAGGTGAGAGCCTGTGTGTGTGTGTGGCTGTGAGTATGTGTGTCTGGGTGTGTGTGTGAATCTGTGTCTAGGTGTGACTCTGTGTGGGTGTGAGTCTGCTCCTTCCTCCCCCTGCCTGTGCCCCTTCGTCCTCCGTCTTCCTCCCCCCCTGCCGCTGCCACTCCATCCTCCCTCACCCCACCGCTTCCTCCTCCCCTCCGCCACTCCATCCTCCGTCATTAAGACCATTTTTTTTAGTGACCACATCACATTTGAAGTCCCTTTGAGGGGCGTACATGACAGAGAACACCCAAAAGTGACACCATTCCAAAAACTGCACCCCTTAAGCTACTCAAAACTACATTCAAGAAGATTATTAACCCTTCAGGTGTTTCACAGTAACTAAAGCAACGTGGAAGGAAAAAAATTGACATTTTATTTTCCCAACAAAAATGTTCTTTAAGCCTCAATTCTTTCATTTTCACATGGGCAACAGGATAAAATGGATCCTAAAATTTGTTGGGTAATTTCTCCCGAGCACACAGATACCTTATATGTGGTCATAAACCTCTGTTTGGGCGCACGGCAGGGCTCAGAAGTGAAGGAGCGCCATTTGACTCTTGGAGCTAATTTTCCATTGAAAAAGTCAAATGGCGCTCCTTCCCTTCTGAGCCCTGCCGTGCGCCCAAACAGTGGTTTATGACCATGTATGAGGTATCGGTGTACTCAGGAGAAATTGCCCAACAAATTTTGATTGCATTTGAAAGTACAACTCGTCCCGCAAAAAACAAGCCCTCAAATGTCTATATTGATGGAAAAATAAAAAAGTTATGGCTCTTGGAAGTAGGGGAGCAAAAAATGAAAATGGAAAACGAAAAATTCCTGGATCATGAAGGGTTAAATGACATACACCCAGATTCAATGCACATGCCCAGTCAGCTGAGGGGAAGTGCAGAATTATATAGGAGCCAGTCACGATGCTGGCCCAGTCACTACAATCAATCACAATGCAGGGGGCATGCATAATCTGAACAGGAGAGTGACTGAATCGATACAAAGCGCCAGCCCTATAACTGAAAGGGTAGGGCTGTAAAACATTCACATAAGCATAACATGGTTTTTTTTTTTATAGATAAATATGAGGAACATTTGTTTGAAAAACAATGTTAGTGACGCGCATTGCCTCACTAACAAGATATTGGAGGCAGTTTAATGGAAAAATAGGACATGACAGGTTCTCTTTAGCACCGTATCTTTATTTTTAATATGGGAGGAAAAGCGGGTAATTAAAGTTTTCATAAAACTTTTTTTTTTTAAGTTTCAATATATTTGTTAGTCCTCTAGTGTCAAACCAGGAATCATCTGATCACTTTTGTTATGTACAGATTTATCATGGTAGACTGTACTGTATGTAGCAAAAATCACAGTTGCCATAGTCACCAAATGCAATAATTTATTTTACCATATAGTGTAAAATTCCAAGTGCAGTGAAATTGCAAAAAACAAGTGCAATTGCACGTTTGTTTTTTTTATTCACCATGATCACTATATGGTAAAACTGACATAACGGTGTGATGCCTCAGCTCGGTAGGAGTTCGTAGATGTCAAACATGTATACCTTTACTTTTATATCTTGATAGATCGGGCGATTCCAAACATATGTATTTTTTTTAATACTTTTATTGTGAATGGGGGGGAAAAGGGGGGTGCAGCACGGTGAGTGGTTGGCAGTGCTTGCCAACCACTCACTGTAAGTGTTCCGTGACAGCTTCCGGGGTCAAGCCGGAGATATTGCAATATTATCGCGAGATCTCCGATGCAGGCGGGGAACAGCGCGATCCCCACCGCGGCGGCTTTGTATCCCACTGTCAGTAATTGACAGTGGAATCCATGGAAGCCCATCATCTCAGTTGATGAGATCAGCTGACATTTTGGGTGTTTGATGTGAGCTCCGCACTGGAGCCCACATCAAAGGCAGGCTCCCAACTCATGATGCTGTACATCATCATAGGTCAGGAAGGCGGTTAATATGTGCACATGCTCTGGGCCTTCTCAAGTCTCCTTGGGAGTCTGCACACTAAGCATGTGCCTGTGTTACCACCGTCCCGCACTCCTGACCCTCTGGGCGTCCCCACGTTCCGGGCGTCCCCGCACTCCCGACGACCCAGTTTTGCTGGCAGCTCTGGGTGACCATGTGCTCCCGGTTGCACTGGGCGACCCTGCACTGCCTGCCGCTCTGGGTGTCCTTGTGTTCCAGCCTCTTTGCTCGCACAGGGGCATGATGGCTCTCCAGGGATGGGTGCAAAACAGTCATGCCTGGGTCCTGTTCTCCCTTCCTTTTAACTCAAGTCTGCTGACACAAAGCGAGGCAAACTACAAGAGTTAGGGTCAATTATGATTGGGTATACCTTATTGCGGTGGGATGGCTTTTAGTGAAAATAGTGTCAACTAAGCACCCTATGGCATTTGCATCTATAATTACTTATTTAATTACTGCCGTGAATTTGCTAATTGATTTACATTTTGATCTGGGGCCATAGAGTGAATGCTCACCTACACATTGCAGTTATACCAACAGGTGTGTCATCTCATTTTTTCAGTTTTGTAGTACACTATATTGAAACATGAACAGTGTCCTTCAGAAGTACAACTTGCTCCACAAAAAATAAGCTCTCATATGTCTATGTGGACAGACAAAATGTACAGTTCTTGGAAGAAAGCTGGGTGTAGGGGAAGAGGATGGGGGAAACCTGCAAAAATGAAAATTGTCCATGGCATGGAGGGGTTTAACTTAACATGGCTATATTCTGATCTCTGCCCTTTGAATATGGCTCTTCATGTATGGAAACTAAGGGTGACATTTCCGTACCTACTAAAGGGTATCTTTTTCCACAAATTTGTGCCCATGAGGAACAAAGCATTACCCCATTGGGTAAGTGTCAGTGCCCTCTTACCTTGAGCATCTATTAACATCCGCAGTGTTCCCAATAACTTAAACTGGACTGGAGGCATTTCCGACTTCAGAAACTTCAGCACTTCTTCCGCTACTCCAGCTGACAACATTTTTGCTTTATTCACAACTATGAAGAGATAAAAAGAAAATGTGCTAACACGAGCTATTGTAATGTTTGTGTGGTCTACATATACGGTAGCTATGTAAAGGGCACAGGCGGGTTCATGTTGGCATATAATTATGTGTCAGGATAATTGCCTAATTTACCTTTATTTCTACATGTCTTTTTCGGCTTTATTTTTTTCACCTCGTTCCACATCTTTTAATAAAATCTCTCGCTCAACAAAGACTCAAGCACAAAAGAAAATTGCAGTTCGTAACAAAGCACAAAAGCAATTTGATGTTAATGTTCATACAGCTCGGTCAGTAAGTGCTTCCTGGGGTCATAATCACAGGCGCCCATTAGAGATCTCTGACATGCGACTGACACAGATTTAGTGGCTTTGAGAAGCAATGGAAAAATCCTGAACTTGACTCATAAGAAATCATAGTGGATGAACAAAATGTACAAACGGGATAAAATGTACCAAAATAGATGGGAAAATAGGGTCACAAGCCAGTTTTTATATCCTTACAAGGTTATGATTTTTTGTAACATACTTCAATAACTTATCCCACTTCTGTCTCTTTTAGAAGCTGCTTTCAACTGCTGCCAAGCAACATCCCCACAGTCTCTGTATGGGACTTTCCCTAATTGAGAGCCTCTTCGCTCCCTAGACTGGTACTCTGGCATGGAAAACTCCAGAACTCGGATTGCCTGAATATAGTATTTAGACCTTTCCAGAGCAGCAGTTGAAGGAAGCTTTTAAAGGAGCATGAACTGGGCATTAAAATAATGCATCATAATATTTAAGGCAGAAGGAAGTGAAATTGAGTAATAAAGGTGTTACAAAAATGTGCAACTTTACAATGACTGGAGGACAATTAAATAAAAAAATAGTTTGCCCATTATTATTAAGTAGATTGGAAAATCAGAAAACACCTGTGTGTGGACTCTCTTACTATGATGGATTAGCTTACCCATTATATGAAAGAACATAATAAGCATACAATTATTTTTAATTTAGTTGAGAAAAAGACGAACAATAGAATTATTGCTCAAAACTGAAAATTCGATGCAAACCCTAGATTGCAATGTCAGCACTTGGATTACTTACCAGGGATTGCCAAGTTTCTTAGCGCACTAAGAGCAGC
This sequence comes from Allobates femoralis, assembly GCA_033576535.1. Lineage (NCBI taxonomy): Eukaryota > Metazoa > Chordata > Amphibia > Anura > Aromobatidae > Allobates > Allobates femoralis. The sequence goes on from JARQOC010000003.1 coordinate 264,457,518, forward strand.
ATGCTGTACAGTGACATTGCCTTCTTCCACGTGTCTGTCCAGAAGATCTATGAGCTTCTGCACAATGCCGTTGTCCACCATGTGAATGCAGTTTCCATCTAAATTAAACAGACTACCGTCAAGCCTGGCAGGAGATATTGGTTTATATTAGTACTAGTAACGGATATAGGTAACATTTCAGTAGGGAATATAGAGGTGTCTGTCCTGGCCTTACCTTTACTAGAATATAGAAGAGGACCACAATATATTACAAATACAATATTGTGACATCCCAAACCATCAAGTCTGCAGTTTACATCACAATCTCTGGGGGTCCACACAGAAATCACATAACAAAGCATATAGGTTTCCCAACAAAGTATCAGAAAATCATGTTTTTTTCTCACTTTTTCATAATATATCAAGTCAAATGTTAAGTAAGGAAGGTCAAATCTGTATATGATCACATAATGTTTGGTGACATGGTACATGCATGGTATTTAGCCTTATAATACGGAACAATTTTAGCCAGAACATATGATTTACTTGTGTGTGACCAATTACAAGTCAGAGCTGAACATCTCTAAATCACATTTTTGGTCACTAGTCAGTTTTGACAAAATCATTGTTTAGCAGCAGGAGATTATCACTCAAAGCCTAGTAAACCTGCTGCCATGTAGTTCTCTATGTACACAAGCTCTGTAAACCCCTCCCCTCATCAGTGATTGGTAGCTTTCTGTCTATGCAGTGTGCAGACAGCTTTGAATCAGAGGGGTTATACAGAGCCTAGCATTCAGAGAACTGGAGAGTGGACAGATCTGCAGCAAATAAAAAGGAATTTAAGGGTATGTGCCCACAGGATGTTTTTTTAAGCAGTCCTGAACGCAGCAAAACCTGTAGTGGTTTCAAGGATCTCTAGAGTCCTTGCCAGGAGATTTGCTGCGTTTAGGTCCTAAACTCATGTCAATTCTCTCCCATCCGCAGCAAAACCGGAGGGGTTTGACAGCTCTTGACACTTGCAAACCAACGAGTGGGCACAGCGTTTCTGTGAAACACATTGGTTTTGCTGTGAAATTAAAACTGCAGGAACAAATTAGCATATATTACTATAAAACCAATGGTAAACTGCAGGCAGAAACCGCAGCAAAAACGTCCTGTGGGCACATACCCTAATAAAAAAACGGCAGCTAACATCTAAGGCTGCTTTCAGCTATTTGCTTCTGTCCGTGGCTGTCCGATGTAAACTGGACAGCCATGGATCCAATTTGGCCCCTATGTATCCCTATGGGCACGGATTGGATCGGATTTGGCCTAATTGTTATCCAATTTTTGTCAGATCGGATTGTGTCCGATTTTCTGCTGTGTCCAAAATTGGAGACTGCTCCAATTTTGGGCACAGCGGACCAAATCAGATACAATTGGATCCGACATGATCTGCACCAGTTAACATGGGGCCCTATGGTCCGAGGAAACAGCTGATGTCTCCTCGGGCCCGATTTTAATGTACTGAGCATGCTCAGTACACTAATACTGCTCCTAACCGTCTAATTTCACTTCCACAATGTATATACATACATTGCGGATGTAAAATTAGGTAAACGCAAGGGTTAAAAATAAAAAAAATCTTTATTCTCACCCATTCATGATTCCCCCGGCGCTTCCAGCGATCTTCTGACGGGTACACAACCTGACGTGATGTCACAACCCGGTCACATGACCGTGGTAACCGGTCATGTGACTGACGCAACCACAGGTCCTGTAAGGATCAGAAGATAGCTGGAGTGACTGTGACACAACCACAGGTCCTGTAAGGATCAGAAGATAGCTGGAGTGACTGTGACACAACCACAGGTCCTGTAAGGATCAGAAGATCGCTGGAGTGACTGTGACACAACACAGGTCCTGTAAGGATCAGAAGTTAGCTGGAGGCGCCAGGGGACTCGTGGACGGGTAAGAATAAAGATTTTTTATTTTTTAAGGTCTGGAGGAGAGGGGAGAAGAGGGAAAGACTGAGGGAGCAGGGAGAGGAGCGGGGAGAGAGATGACAGGAGGGAGAGAGGAGCGGGGAGCGAGATGACTGGAGGAGCAGGAGAAGATCCAAACTGATCCTGCAAAATATCGGAATCGGATGTCTGTTTGGCATCCGAATGCAGGCATTAGTTTGGATACGTTCCTGTCCGTGGGGTCCTACAAAATGTAGAATCCCTCGGACAGGAAAAATATTTCTATGTGAAAGCAGCCTAAGAGATATATTGCTGGAATCGGGGTCTGGGACTGTATATGATGCTGCTCAGAGATGGTGCAACAAAATGCTAGTGACATAGTCCTCTTACATATCAATGGGTTGTAAAGGGAGCTGTTGGTGTCGATCATTGGATGATCCATCACAATTTGATTTTTTTTTTTTTGTTTCTATGATGAAACAGAACAACGAAATATATACTATAGAAGGGGACTCAGCCTTACAAAACCATTTAATTACCATTTCTAGCAAAATTGGCTATAGCCAGGGCACCGGCTAACTGTAGCTGATGATTGTGTGATGGAAGCCAGGACAGAACCCTCTGAAACACGCTGCCTTTTCCACCTTCAAACAGCTTCTGCATTGACTCGTCTGTGCCAAAAAAAAAAAAAAAAAAATCAACACAAACTGCAATTCATTGACATAGGAAAAGCAAATAAAAAAAATACTTTTTATTCAGGATATAACCTTCCACAAGCCTAACTTATCTAAAAAGGAAGCAAGACAACATCTTTCTACGGTGGTTGTAGTCAAGTTTAGCTCACAGTAGAAAAAAAATGTATACCCATAATGCAGTTGGATAATTTCTCTGGATCAATTCAACATCCTTCTCTTATATGTTATAAGATATACTTCATCACGGCATAAAACGAACCAGTCAGATCCCCAATGGGAATTTTGGCCCATTTAAGTGCCTGCTGATAGTTTAGAGGGCTTAAGGGGACCTGACAGGTTCACTTTAAATCTGTAGACCTTTTTCTCAGTAACTTCATTGGGGGATACAGGAATCATGGGTAATATGCTGTCACGCTGACACTGAGAATACATCTTAGAGAAAGATCATCTCCTCCCCAGCAGCTGACCTCTGGCTACCGCCAGCCAATTTAGCTTAGTATCACGTTGGAGGCAGACGCAGGTGTGAGTTTCAGGCCTGTTTTTGCCTTGACTTTTTCCTGCAGAGGCTAACCTCTCTCTTTTCTTCCTTGGATTTGGTAATAGACCCAGGAAAGTGGGAGTGGGTTCACCCTTTGACCACACTAAGCAACGAAAGTGCGGCCTATAGTAGTCAGCCAATCTGTATCCGCTCATCAGGATAGGAGGACTATTCAGGTACCATCACAAGCGGTACATGGACACATTGTTCCATTTGTACACGGCAACAAAATAGAACAATGTGTCCATTATTTCAGTGCAACCAGCAAACTGCCAGTGAAATTGCAAGCAATATTGCCGCGTGTGATGGTACCTTTATACGTTGAGGCAATCATCAAGCATGTAACTGACACAGATTTTCCTTTGCCTTTTGATTCTTGCCCGTTCGCCCGCCCTGCAAAAGGGAGAAGAAGATGGATCCAGAATCACAGGATCTAGTCTCTTAAGGACAGTTAAGTATATATCTTGCCATTGTCCTGAGTTCCACTGGCTTTCACTGCGGCCGCTTCAGGAAGTCTGCGCCATTCTAGTGCAATTTTGACATCAATGTCCAAGCTGAGTCTTTGTTGCTGACTTGTTTCATTTTATTAATGGTCCAGAAGCAGGTCTTCTGCTCTTGGGCCCCTCTTTCAATTTTGCACATTCCTGCACCTCCTGGCTGGAGGTCATTGCAAGGCTCCGTGCATCATTATCCTCACTGCCTCTTTTCCAAAGACCCTAGTGTAGTCCGCCTCGCCCCCGGTGTCTGGTAGTGTTGTGATTCTAATTTAGTTCTCGGCCTTACTGTGGCCAAGCTGGCTCCCAGCAAGTCACACACCCCTTTTCTGTTGTCCAATCAGGTTAGCGCTGCCTTGACTTTCGCATTTCAGGTATATCCAACTCTTCTCTACCTCGGTTCAGGCTCAGAGCTGTGGCTCTCACCTGACCTTCTCCTTCTGTGGGACAGTGGTATGCTCTTGCTCACAGCACCCTCCATTCTTCCTAGTGGGTTCTCAGCCTTCCACCTTAATTAGGAGCTCATTCCTCTTACTTAGGCACCTTAAGTCTAATCTTCCTAAGAGGTTCTTGCACAATTTGACATGGTCAGAGCTGTAGAGTTTTAGCTGTCTCACAGCTTTGTTGGTCATCCGGTATGCTTTTGCAGAGATCGTAATGACTCTGGGGCTCCATAAATCCACTGATTTTGATCTGCCAATCTGGAAAATTGGGCTAAGTTAGGGCATCCCTGCCAGGGAATGCCTCACTCCTCTCATGTGGTGGAAGCTTCCTGGGTCATGGGGCCTACAAAAGTGTTTTTTTTTATTCCATTGGGCTGCTACTTAGTATTCAGTCCACATCTTTCCAGACCTCTTACCTTTACATTGATGGATGCAAATCTTAGCGGAAAGGCAGTCCAAGCAGCAGTTGCTTGTTTAGTATCCAGAAGGAAATGTATTTTTACTTATGCAGAACTGGTATTATGTTTTCCACCCCACAAACTTAAGTTGTCACATGGGTCTGGTGTGCTTTAAGAATCCCCAAATGAATCTCATTTTCATAGCCTTTATTAGGAGACACAGCACTCTCCCTTGTTTGATGGGTGAGAAGGGTCATTGCTTTGGTCCTCCTACTGCTTTGGCACTAATTGAATTGCTGGGTATAGTCTGGCCAGGTGTAGACTGTTGGGGAGGTGCCAACTTTTTTCTAAGATGTATTCTTAATGTCAGCCTCCAGGTGATAGTATTTTACACGAGCTTACTGTGTCCTACAATGAAGGCTATGAGAAAGATTTTATTGTGGGTACCAAAAATTCTCATTTTTAAATTAATTGTCTTTTCCATTACATCCATTTGTTGAGGAAAGATTGTTGGTACAGACATATACTTACTAAAGGGTAAGAATCTTTTTGTACAGGTTTTGTGCTCAGGACCAATACAAACAAAGAATCACCCATAAGGAATAAATCTCAGCACCCTTACCTTGAGTATCTATTAACATCTGTAGTGTTCCCAGTAATTTAAACTGTATTACAGGCATTTTAGCCCTACAAGACAGACGTTCTACAAACTGACTAGTCGGAGTGTAAAGAACATTTTTCTTAAAATTAGAATATACTTTCCTACAGAAATTATTTTACATCAACCACTTCTTAAATTAAATGTGTGACCAGAAAATAACAACTGTTGAAATCAGGTTTTTATGCTAAGGGTATTGTCTGTTACATGGTCACGCCTTTTTAAATAAAAACAACATATACTCACCTCCCACCCTGGAACTGTTCCAACAATGTTTGCACTAAGTCTCTTCGGGCATGTGTGACATTATCTAGAGGGCTCATATGGCATAACAATCAGCTTCCATTGTTAGACAAATGGAAGGAGTGAGAAGGCATCAATCCAACAGCAGTCACTGACTGGATGCAGGACTCACATGTCACTTATGCCCCAGGAGACTCCATGATTACAATGCTGGCACAGCACTTGTATTTAAAGTGAGGTAGTGGACAACCCTTTAAATGAATCATTATTTCTTTATTTGGTAATGATTTTTTTTTTTTTACATCACAATCTATTTAAAACATGAAACCAAAATAGACCCAAAAAACTGTTTGGAAATTACAAAATTACTATTTTTTTGTAATACAGATTGTGATGAGATAAAAAAAATCAAATTACAAAGAATTTATATATATTTAACTACAAAACTGAATTAAATAAGATATTTTTTCAAGCTAGATATTATTTAAAGTCAGGGCCGCACCGTCCATTGGACAGTGTGAGCCCTATCACTCAGGTGGCAACAGGCAGGGGGAGCGGCTGTGCAGAAGGGGGCGGCGCCATATGCACACAGCGTTCCCCTGTCATGGCGGGGTCTAAGGTCTGCCCCTACTCGTCTCATGAGGGAAAAAAAAAATGTTTAATTGGAATTGGAGTGTTTTGAATTTAGTGTTATGATCCAATTCTAATTAAACATTTTTTTTTCCCCTCATGAGACGAGTAGGGGCAGACCTTAGGTTGAATGATGTCATACATTCCCTCCCCATCCTGTGATGTATTAATGGTGTTAATTATATGTGACTATATATATGATCCATCAGCCTTATTTGTAACACTACCATTCCCTGAGGAAGGAGTTGAGACTAACTCCGAAACGCGTAGGAAATATACACTATAATGATGAACACTGCCTGATCTTTCTGGTCTATGCAGCGCAGGTCCATATACACCGTCCACCCTCTGCAATTTTGAACTAAGATGAAATAGACCTTGACAGAAATAATGGTACCCCTGAAAATAATGTCACAAAAGGGACATGTTAAATCAAGGTATGTCCACTAATTAGTATCACAGGTGTCTACAATCTTGTAATCAGTCAGTGGGCCTGTATATAGGGCTACATATACTCATTGTGCTGTTTGGTGACATGGTGTGTACCACACGGTCCAGAGGAAGTGAAGAAAAGAGTTGTCTCAGGAGATTAGAAAAAAAATTATAGACAAGCATGTTAAAGATAAAGGTTATAAGACCATCTAAAAGCAGCTTGATGTTCCTGTGACTACAGTTGCGCATATTATTCAGAAATTTAAGATCCATGGGACTGTAGCTAACCTCCCTGGATGTGGCCGGAGGAGGAAAATTGATGACAAATCAAAGAGACAAATAATACGAATGGTAACAAAAGAGCCCAAAAAACTTCTAAAGAGACTAAAGGTGTACATCAAGCTCAAGAAACATCAGTGTCAGATCACACCATCCGTTGTTGCTTGATCCAAAGTGGACTTCATGGGAGATGACCAAGGAGGACACCATTGTTAAGAAAAGAAAAAAATAAATAAAAAAAAGGCATACTGGAATTTGCCAAACTGCATGTTGACAAGCCACAAAGCTTCTGGGAGAACGTCCTATGGAAAGTTGGCAAGGGACATCAGCTCTATGTTCACAGATGGAAAAATGAAGTAGATCAAGGAAAGAACACTGTCCCTACTGTGAAACATGAAAGCCATGTTATGTCCTGGGGCTGCCTTGCTGCATCTGGCACAGGGGGTCTTGAATCTGTGCAAGGTACAATGAAATCTTAAGACTATCAAGGGACTCTAGAGAGAAATGTGCTGCCCAGTGTCAGAAAGCTTGGTATCAGTCGTAGGTCATGGGTCTTGCAACAGGATAATGACCCAAGAATGGCTAAGAGGAAAACATTGGGCTAAAACATGCTGTATGGAAAAGGCAAGCTTCAAACACGAGACAACTGGAGCAGTTTTCTCTTGAGGAGTGGCAAAAATACATGTCGAAAGGTGCAGAAGTCTTATTGACAGTTACAGGAATTGTTTATTGCAGTGATTGCCTCAAAAGGTTGTGCCACAAAATATTAAATTAAGGATACCATCATTTCTGTCCAGACCTATTTCATGAGTTTAATTTTTTAAGAAATTCTGTGGAAGCAGGGTTGAAAAGCAATGTCTGACTTTCAGTTGTTCATTTTCATAAATTTGTTATTTATGATTACTTTTGTCAGAGTCAAGTTATTTCTGTGATCATTGTGCGTTTTTCTTCCATTAAACAAGGGGTACCAACAATTGTGACCACGTGTGTATATGTATGTATGAATGTGCGTGATTAATACTACCATCCCATCACATACTATTCTGGTAGCACGTATAACTAATTTCTAAGAGCATTCACTGTAGTTCTATAATTTCTATAATTTTCTTCCACACAAAGATTAATTCCATGATCTCTTGATCAGTCTGGGTTTCTGCAGAGGAACGCGTACCAGTCCGCAACATACCGTATCACCTATTCAGCACATGGGTTACAACTTATTTTCACTTCAAGACCCCTTTAAAAAGGGTCTTTCGTTAGAAAGTGATCTTTAACGTACAATGTTTGAGAACCTCTGCTTACTTACTGCTTCCTATTACTTTTATAGTTTCCAACTATATATATTTAGGTTTTTGCCATTTTTGCATAGGATCAGACAGCACCAAGGAAATAAATAAATGTCTAGAACTAGCTGTAAGAGAATCTGTCCTAATCATGGACATATGCCAGCTCTCACTCACCACCTATCTTCCCAGACTCTTAACATGTCACGCAAATTCGATGTGTACTTACCACCTAAAAGTAGAAGGACCATTAGATCAGAGGAGGTTTTCAGCTCCGCCATGTCATCATCCTTTTCACTATTCACAGTTTGATGGACTATATCAAGTAAACATTCAACCAGACCAGCCTCCACCAGCTGAAGCTTTATGGCATCTACAACAAACAACAGCATATACTATTAATGACGGCTGCAGAGACACAAGCTGGCTGAGTACAAAGATTCAATGTCTTCAAGATTGTTAATAACGATGAAATTCTCCTGTTCTAGATTCATGGGCTGTCAGACCGCTGCTTGTGATAGCCTGTAGTCATATAGCTGAATTCTAGCTGATTATTTTCTTGGAGAGAAGCTGTAAAGGTTGTTTTTATTTTCAAGTTACAAGGGTGGATACTTATAAAAAAAAAAAAAATAAAAAGTTGTACTTATCGGTGGAATCTAATGGACCACAAACGTGAAAATTAAGATGTTTGCATTATGCACAAAAAGTAATCAGGGCGGCAATCAGTTACATCAATCCACATTCAGTCATGACTTTTTTTTTTTTTTTAAAGTTAGTTACGCCCCCCATATTGTAACATATTAACATCACTGAAGGACCTGCCGAAATTCTCATATGCTGCAGAAGGACCTGTAGTCATGTCACGACCATGTGACAATGACGGGCGGAGCTAAGCCTACATTTCCTTAATGTCAGGCCTGCAGGGGTGTGATTACATTTAAAAGGCTGCATGACTGTATATGGATTGACGTGACTGTTACCGGCTGAAGTATGCACGGTTTCTGCAGGCACTTAATGCAAACACCCAAGCATCTTAAGTGTCTTGTTGCGATAAATACAAGGATTTTCTTTTAAATCAGGTTAGCGATGCACAGTGCATGATCTATATAACATTAGAGATGGTTTAAAAACTCAAAAAAAAAAAAAACACAACAGGTTCCCTTTAATTGTCGCAATCATTTTAAGGGATATTACCCTACTCAGTGAGCAATGTTCTTTCAGGAGTTTCTTGCTCTATTTACTTATTATGACTACCAATGACCTGACTCCTGAGGACATCAATTGCCTACATGGTCCGGTGACTGATGGTTAGGACGTCATCACTTATGGCCTATCAGAACATGGGGGAGTATGGTTTGTTTCATTTTTTTTTATAAGCATCCCTAGTCTCTGGTAAAGTTAAAAAAAACTGTGAAAGCCCCCTAATAAGTTTAGCCTATGGAATAAAAGAAATTTCTACATGAAATGAAAGACAAATCCATTTTGACTGAATCTCTTACGCCTTCCAGGCTTATGATGTTTCTAGCTTCTCGCCATCACGGCCCTCTTCACCTAACAGCATTGGTTCATAAATGGCAGAAAATTTAAGCTGCCAATATTTTTGGATATAGATAAAATGTAAAATCTACATACACGACATACAGTACAGACCAAAAGTTTGGACACACCTTCTTATTCAAAGAGTTTTCTGTACTTTCATGACTATGAAAATTGTAGAGTCACACTGAAGGCATCAAAACTATGACTTAACACATGTGGAATTATATACTCAACAAAAAGTGTGAATCAACTGAAAAAATGTCTTATATTCTAGGTTCTTCAAAGTAGCCACCTTTTGCTTTGATTACTGCTTTGCACACTCTTGGCATTCTCTTGATGAGCCTCAAGAGGTAGTCACCGGAAATGGTTTTCACTTCACAGGTGTGTCCTGTCAGGTTTAATAAGTGGGATGTCTTGCCTTATAAATGGGGTTGGGACCATCAGTTGTGTTGTGCAGAAGTCTGGTGGATACACAGCTGATAGCCCTACTGAATAGACTGTTAGAATTTGTATTATGGCAAGAAAAAAGCAGCTAAGTAAAGAAAAACAAGTGCCCATCATTACTTTAAGAAATGAAGGTCAGTCAGTCTGAAAAATTGGGAAAACTTTGAAAGTGCCCCATAGTGCAGTTGCAAAAACCATCAAGCGCAACAAGGAAACTGGCTCACATGTGGACCGCCCCAGGAAAGGAAGACTAAGAGTCACCTCTGTTATGGAGGATAAGTTCATCCGAGTCACCAGCCTCAGAAATTGCAGGTTGTCAGCAGCTCAGATTAGAGACCAGGTCAATGCCACACAGAGTTCTAGCAGCAGACACATCTCTACAACAACTGTTAAGAGGAGACTTTGTGGAGCAGGTGTAAATGGTAAAATAGCTGTTAGGAAACCACTGCTAAGGACAGGCGACAAGCAGAAGAGACTTCTTTGGGCTAAAGAACACAAGGAATGGACATTACACCAGTGGAAATCTGTGCTTTGGTCTGATGAGTCTAAATTTGAGATCTTTTGTTCCAAACAGTGTGTCTTTGTGCGACGCAGAAAAGGTGAACGGATGGACTCTACATGCCTGGTTCCCACCGTGAAGCAAGGAGGAGGAGGAGGTGTGATGGTGATGGGGTGCTGCGCCAGATGACCTTGCCTCCACAGTCACCAGACCTGAACCCAATCGAGATGGTTTGGGGTGAGCTGGACCGCAGAGTGAAGGCAAAAGGGCCAAACAAGTGCTAAGCATCTCTGGGAATTCCTTCAAGACTGTTGGAAGATCATTTCCGGTGACTACCTCTTGAAGCTCATCAAGATAATGCCAAGAGAGTGCAAAGCAGTAATCAAAGTAAAAGGTGGCTACTTTGAAGAACCTAGAATATAAGACATATTTTCAGTTGTTTCACACTTTTTTGTTAAGTATATAATTCCACATGTGGTAATTCATATTTTTGATGCCATCAGTGTGAATCTACAATTTTCATAGTCATGAAAATAAAGAACACTCTTTGAATGAGTATACATTAGCAGTCAGTTTCACTCTTTCGATTGTGAGCACAAGTCCACAACATAGTTCAGGTTAAATTTCACGTGTGCCCCACCTTGGCAGTGCGACTTCATTGTACTACATAGTCAATGCCAGGTCTTTGCATACAAGAGAGCATCAAATGTTAATATTATGTAGATTACCAATATGCATTTCAATGCAACACCCACACAGCGCCTTAAATAAACATCAACCTTCCAGAGGCAGTCACTTGTCAGGATGATTATTTTGTGTAACAGATGTTGCTTTAAGTGCATATTAAATGGCAAAGCTTTTCCAACAGAACAGCTGACATGCACACAATTCGCTTGTCTGATGCCAAGCGTGCCGCCTTAGAAATTTCAGATTTATCCTCCACAGAAAAGCCGGTTTTATTCCGAATGACAATATTCAGATGTGGTTCAAGACATATATACTTTACAGTGTGCAATGCAGACCTAATTGAATTTAATGAGAATAACTTTAACGTGTGACATGCATAAACCTAGGACAGCTGACAGTACATTCAAAAAGCTTTCTGCCCCTGAAATGATTGGTAATTTCAGTGAAGATACTGACTGATTGCTATTTTCACATTCGAGTAAAGTACATATTAGTAAAGTTACAGAGGGCCTACACAAATACGTACTCTTATATGAGGCATAAATGCTGTTCTTCTGAATCAGGTGTGTATAGTTTGTGCCTGCCCCTCTCCATTTTGGAGTTATGTCCTCCTCCTCAAGAAGACAATAGGTAAGGACTATAATCCCCTAGGGTAATCGACCGGGGGGGGGGGGGGACAAGAGGACCATGTGTTTACAACAGAGGAGTGCAGGAACAAAATAATAACCCCAGATGAAGGAGAACTGTAGCATTTTTTCACCAGGTACACACTTAATATGGCAAATGACAGGTCCTCTTTAACCCCTTGCCAACCTTTGATGTTGTACATTGTCATGAAAGTCGGTGCGTTATCGACCCATGACGTTGTATAACGTCATGGCGGTTAGCGCGGTACCGTTGCCGCTGTAACCGCCATCGGGCCCCGGTGCTCTGGAATTCCTATCACCGAGCAGCGGGGCTTGAGGTCGGGTGGGGGGAGAGGGGGTTTCCCCACCCT